>OY796849.1:28223164-29438164 GCA_963680765.1 Agrochola lychnidis
TTTTCTTTACAAATTTATTTTGGACATCAGTGATTTACCGTGCAGGGAAACACCGGAGGGAACCAGGGACACCTGAGTTAATTTGATTTATCGTTTACGTTTCAATCCCTCCCGATTCATCTGACTGCTCGATGAATAAAAGGTGTACTTTATTGAGTAAATAAGACAACAACAGCCTTCACAATATTATCGAAACTACCTTAGAACACAGAACGCGGCTAATCCTCGTAACGTTACTATCATGAGCCATGTATCAATTAGTGATCGATAATGCTTAGATTCAATCACGGTGACTAGCGTGAACTAATCGTGTCTGATTTGATTACACTGCTCGCTTGTCATGCTAGCCCGGTGGTCTTGGTCCCGGGTAGTGAAATAATATTGTTGGTAGATACAGTGCCGTTGAAATGTTTAGTACTTATGAAGTAGCTTGTAAAGTCGGAAAATGGTTTTGTGTTGCAGATTATAGAGAACTGTAGAGAGTTCTTGTGCCTAACCTTTTCCCAACTATGTTGTGGTCAGCTTCCAGTCTAACCGGATGCAGCTGAATACCAGTATTTTATATGGAGCGACTGCCTATCTGATCTCAGATCTGTAGAGAGTTAACGGTTAGTAAATAATTCAACTATGATGTTAACCAAACTGTGTCATAATGTTATTTTAGTTAACAAAGCTCTTTTTAATGGGAAATCAATTAACGAGTAGGTATATGTCCTAAACATGTTGATCAACTTTCTACTAATTAGTTACTAATTTATAAGTAAGCAATTGATTGATTACCAATAGGTAACTAAACTTGAAAACGTTAACTCCAATTTAAACTGGGCTGAACTTTGTAAAAATGAACGTGCCTTATTTAATGCAGAAAGTTTTTCTAACAAATATGTTAGGTACATATTTGTTACCAAAACTATGTTCCTACCTTCACTTTTATTGCAGTACCTATCCCACTTGTTTATTTATTTGTAATATATCTTTTACAATATTTTACACAACTATTTACACTAGGTATATAGATTGTAAATACATGTGTTGAGCAACTGACGCGAAACCCGAAACTAGTCAAATTATTATTTACGTAATCAATAATCAATAGCCCATATTCAAACAAGCCGTGTCCGATATTAATAGCCAATTATAGCTCGGCACACTTCCTTGTTGCAACGCACATAAGCACATTAACTCTCTGTTTTCATTGAATGATTATGAAAAATTATAATTATTGGTAACGGTATCGTATTACAATATAATTTGTCCGCAATACTAAAAAAATCCTTTTATTGGTACTATGCATCTACTTATTTTATTTATAGTTTGTAATAGTGATGACCCGAATTCTGCATGTTGTCCTGAAATGAGGCCAGCATTTATTTTCTCTCAATAAATTGCACTATTTTGTAGCTTTAGCTTTTTATCATTTCAATATTTATCTTTCAACTTTTGTGTTTATGAAATATGCTGCAAGAATGGCTTCCCCGTAATTTATAGCAAAATTATAGTAAAAAAATAAATAAAACGTAATCTTATAAAACTCATAATATATTCACGTGCCATTTAAAAATAAGCCGTAGGGTGAGATCCATTACCTACCGTCCACACACGAACATAACGACAAATAAATAGTCTATTCTATTTAGATTTAAAGGTCGTTTGTTGAAATTGGAAGTTGTTTTAAAACACAAGTTCTAATTTGACCTTTAAATAATCTAAACTAATATTATAAAGAGAAAAGATTTGATTAATATTATGACGGTACCTTGCCAATTCATTTATGAAAATATTATGTATGTAAGGAAAAATCCACATCTCGTTAATAAAATAAGTGATAGACGTAATTTTAATACTAGAAATAAAGATAAACTAGATCAACAATTTTTCAGGTTATCTAAAGTACATACATATTTTAGGGGTACTGTGTTAAGAGTTACAACAAAATACCTTGTGACATATTGCAATTAAATGAAAGAAAATTTAAAACTCATATAAAAAGTACACTTTGTAAACAAGCATATTACAAATTAGAGGATTATATCCAAGATAAGAGTGCTTGGAAACATGCTGGTCCTGCTCCATAGGACAATTTAGAATCAAGACAAAATCAAACTGGTTGCTAATTTAATTGTAAAATTTATTACTTTGTGTTTTATGACATTGATTTTACATTCTGTGATTACTTCCTCACACACTGACTTATTAATTGTAAAATTTTAGGAAAATCGTCTACTTTTACAATGTTTGTAAATATGTGAGCACCATGTATCCATCACATATTAAATTATCTATCGTTGCTTAATTTTTAATTCTTTTTACCTATTGTGGTATAGTAATTTTATTCTAGGTGCATCGTCTTCACATATAATAATAGTTATTTAACAAATGTACGTACATATACAAACAATTGTAAAACATTTTAAAAGAGTAACGGTGGAGTTTCTTGCCCATTCTTCTCCATACGAAAACTACCTTTGGAAGGGGCGACTAGAATTAATTTTATTATTTTGTAATTTTTGACGTTCAAAAGTGCTATACATGGGCCTATTTGAAATAAATGATTTGACTTGACTTTGATGTTTTGAATGTTTGTTTATTTGTTTGTAAAGATTAAACTCAAAAACTGTATATATATATCTATAATTTATAAATACATATATCATGCGGGCGAAGCCGCTGGCGGAAGTTAGTATCAAATATACAAAAAAGTTTATCCAGAGAAGTATGAGAACCACAGCTGTTTCTGCTGGACTGCAGTTTCTTCATTATTTCAACTCAATAACATATGATCTTTATGCAGCTTTCGTGTAAGTAATTGCAGTAGGCATTTTCTAAAATTACAATAAAAAGTATTTACAATAAAATAATAACTCCGCTGTATGAAGATGGATGAAGCCAGATAATGTAAAATGTTGTATTTGACTGTATAGATCCCACTACCAGAGTAACAATATTATTATTATTTTGCCATTCTCCAAACACACAGGAAATGGGTAAACAATGTCATCGAATCAATAAACATTAATCTGTAACAAACAGGATGTTGTACTTATTTATTACCCAATTACTGGTACATTGATTTTTATTATCGGTGGTATTACTAAGTATACAAGCTATTGAATAGTTTTTGTAGAGACTTGCCCACATGATGACATGACGATCAAACCTTTTTATATATTTTTTTTATTAGCTTTTGCCCGTGGCTTTGCCCGCGTGGAGGTCGGAAATGATCCCACGAGATCGAACACACGGGGATAAAAAGTATCCTATGCCCTAACTCAGGTCTAAGTCTATCCGTGTGCCTTTCATTCAAACCCGTTCAGCCGCTAAGGCGTGCAAAGGTAATAGATCTAATAGACAGACAGAGTTACTTTCGCATTTATAGGTAATATTAGTACGGATACTATGGATTGCCTTGCTCATAATGGAAATAAGTTCCTTAGAACATCCGCTACCTAATATATTGATATGCAAAGTTGTACCCACATCCTTGAAACTGGAATACAGCCATTGTTTCATTTGACTTGGTAAATATTTACCTTTTTACTTTGAACCACTTTACCTACTTACATGGAAGCTTAAGTAGGTACCCTACCTCATTATTCTATTGTTTTTGTACTTTTTTCAAAGTCTAGAATAGACACGAAACCATCTACATAGAAATAAACACTTATCCATTGGCTAGGCCGTTACCCATTTTAATACCCAATTACCGGTAGGGTGAGCCTCATTATCGTCCTTCCGAACAAAAGTTATTGGTGTTAACTTTTCACATAAATTTTTGTCGTTCCCATTAAAGTAGGTAATGTAATTTTGGAGGATGAAGGGGCTTTCGAATATCGTCCTTTGTTGATATTTGTGGCCTGTTTAATGTTGCGGATAAATTATAACTTAGATATTGTTTTATAGCAGTTTTTTCTCTGGTAGTCACTTGCTTCATCTTTAACAAGCGTTCGTTTCATACAGCAGAGAAAGAAATCAGATTTGACAAACTTGGTATAAATTATGAAGAACCAGGCTCCTAAGATAAAACACACTGTAGTTTCCATTAAAAAAAAATATTAGGTTCCTACTACGTAAGACTAAGTATAATACATAACATACAAACATTGTTATAAAAAGGTTTTTACGTGGAAAACAAGTAGATATGTTCGTAAAAATTATAATTATCTCCAACGATATCCTTCGTTACGCCTTGTAGTGTCTCGACGTTTGGTGTAAGTTAGCTGCGTTAGCGAGTACGAGCGATGGCTTCGAACGAGTCAGTTTCAATATCTACGAGGCCTACTGACAGTTAAGCATCTATTCTGCAACTGATTAACTATCAGTGTTTCATTGTGTGAGCTACCAGACAGGCTACGAGTAGAGCAGTAGTGTTGGAAAGTATTATAAATATGTTTTTCGAACGAAGTTCTTTTACGCGGCTTGCGGTAGGAGTAAACTGGCAAAAATCATCAAGCAAAAAAACGTTTAGGTATATTTGTGACTGCATTTTTCTAATTCAATAGAGAGAGAAAGAGAGAAAGTATATATTTGATTAAAATGAAAATCTAAGAAGGCGGCTCCGAAAATTTTCACATTTTACGTCATAGGTGTCGTTTTCATCGTTTTCGAGAGTGCTAAAGCCGATAGTGAGGTCAAAATGTAAAACCAAGATGGCGGCTGCGAAAATTTTCAAATTTTTCATCATGGGTAAATGTTTTCATACTTTACTTGGGTGTTAAAGTTGATAGTAAGGTCAAAATGTAAATCCAAGGAGAAAGTCCGAATGGGATATTGTGGCCCCTGGCAACATACAGGCAACTGAAGGAACACGGGTGGGTTTTAGTCAGTAGGAGTCTGACACGCCCTCTCGCTCCGCCCAGAGCGGGAGATGTTATTTTATAATTTCCCAAAAAGAAAAAAAAAAGTGTGGCACTCGGGGACTGCCGCGGTAAAGCTACTGCATAGCATTTCTAACCTCCATAGGTACTTCCTATTTGTCAACGCTACACTTTGGATGATGACGTGATGACATAAAACAAAAATTACGTACCCATGACAACATCACGTTGTCATGGGAACCGTCATTACATGGTAGGAGGAGTGGGGGGTGTTAGGTTTTTTTCGTTACGGAATTTCTTGATTCGGTCGCCGCGTTCAAAGCTCGCGATAAAAGCTATGCAATAGCTTAAAAGAAACAAAAAAACAGGCACTCCGGGAGTGCCGACAGAAGTGAAAACTTGAACAAGATCGCCTTGGTGGAAGAAAAATACTTGCATTGAACATTGATCCGTAACGTAATATAAATAAAGAGCACAATCGCGTTTACAAAAATGAGGTGTCGCGAGTTCAATTGTTTTTCCCATCTCAAAAATGCCCAACGCGCCTAAAGAAGTTTTCACTTCAAAAAGATGGCGGCTGCAAAAATTTGTTTTTGTTTTAAATCATACGTGAGAAGGAACTTCGTTCCTGATGGGGATCCCCCCCGACGGTGACGTTTTTATTCTATTAATTTGTGAAATCATGCTGCGCTTGTCGCAGTCTACTCGTGGATTGGTGAACATTTTTCCACATCGAGTCATCTTTCTATGATCATGTAAAAGCATCGGTTTTTGATGCGTGAAACATTCAATGTGAGTTTGAATTTTCTTCGTCTTTTGCTCACAGCTTACATCTTGCGTCGCTCGTCTCAGTAAATTTTCGCGGGTCAGTGCTCAAAGGGTGTCCGCGTTCGTTAGCAGGCTCGCACCATGCGCCGTCTTTGAAAAATAAACTGTCTAGCTCATTTTAAACGAACATGTAACAGCGATGTAGGTGTAGGGTTTTCGTAGGAAATCAAATAAAGCTTTTAATGTTTAACGCAGTATGCAAAAGGCTTTGCTCGGGTTAGGATTTTGCATGCATGCATGGTCCTAATTTCTAAAACGTTGTAAAATGAATGTCAAATTACGATGATTTATGCTGCAACAGTTGTATGAACTAGGACGAACTATTTACATGACGTTTTCTTCCATTGTTTGAAGCTTGAAACTCTGTGTAACGGCTTCAAGTAAGTGTTTAATCCTATTATTCTTAGATTGTCATCAAAATAGTAATTTCTAGTTTTTTTTTTGTTCACTCTTCTGACAAAATTCTAAAAGAAAATATTGTAAACAGTACTGTAGTAACTTTTATGTTCACTTCCTAAAACTTCACTAAACAAAATATATAAATCAAAGCACCGTAGTAAATTACCATCCAGTCAATTAACCTAGCTCTGTGGTTCCCACAATCTTCTTCGTCTCACAACATTTACATTTCATTGTTTTCTTTCCTTAACCGTGATTTAGAAATTTTCTCAATTTTGTGAGTTAGCTTGCAAGTTCTTTTTTCTTATCAGATGCATCGTATAATATACGATTCGTTTTGTAAAAGTATTGTAGAAATGAAATCAAGGCTCATTAGTCCAATTTTATTTTTTCAACTAAAAACTTTTCCTCGATTTTATTTCAGTGCAATAATTAGGCGATAGGTCCTAGCAGTCATTAGTTAGAACGAGCAGTCTAAGATGAGATGTTCATGGTTGTTCACATTGTCAGGTAATTAACACATTTTTACCGCTCATGTATCTACTAAAACAAATCTAAACTATGATATTAAATTGAAGTAGTCATCATTATCATCGTTGGTAGTAATTTTTCCTCCGTCTTGCCTAATATACCACACTGGTTTGCGCCAACTTACACCCAGGCAAAAAAAGTCAGGGTTTTGTTAAAAAAAATCCTTTTTTGGGTTCTCAGACATCCCAAGTAATGACAAAAGAAACTAGAAATGATTAAAGTTTCAACTTTCTCACGAATATTTCAATGAGAATAGTTTTCATTCAAATCTTATTCTATATTCAGAGAAAACCGAAGCAACTTGAATGGAGGACAGGCATAAAACATAAATATAACATTTGTTCCGATTCACAAAGACTTGAATATTTTCATACAATAGAACGAGCCATAAAATGCGCATATTTTGTACCAACACTTTTTGAAAGAGTCTATCCTATTTATGTTAGGTAAATAATTATGAACATAAAACAAAGGGCAATTAAAAAGTTCACCGCAAAGAACTTTTTTTAGGAATACCTACTAAGAACATACATATTCTATTTCTATACCTATTTTTTTACAATGTTACCATTACAGAAAAACACAATACCATATTACACGACAAAATAATTATGCACTCCTGGTTATCACACACATACCTACATACACTAAATAATTATATAAGTATAAATAAACCCTCTTGATTAAAAAACCTCGTAACATAAACCACAAACGAGCGTAGAAGTATTAACGTTAAAAAATACTCGTTTAAAAGAACAAAGTACATAACAGAAAGACAATTTTGTTAAAATCCGATTAACTTGGACTTCTTTTCTTTATTTCTTTGTGGATGAAAAAAGTAAAACATTCATTTTGCTATCAGATGGATGAGTCGACTAATAGTCTCAGAGCTAGCGCGCCGGGTGCCGGTCACGATCTAATGAGACGAATACTTTGTCAACTTTTGACAAGTTCATTATGAGAAAACAATGTTGTAAGTAATAATAGACTTCAACATTTTTAGACGATTTGTTTGTAAACCTAATTGAAGATGATTTATATTTGATCAATGAAGATGTCTGTCACCAAAAATGTTTTAATGTTAATCTGTTGTTTTAGAACTTGAATTAAGAGTATTTGTTTACTTTTAATATTTTATTTTCTACAGGAATCAAACTTAAAACTTTTGATTTTACTGCTTATTGTCGCAAAACCAGTAACAGCGCGTGTTAATCTTCGCTCCGGGTCTCGTAAAAGAGCCGAGAGAACAAGAATGGTCATAACCATTTTATTTACTTTTATAGCTTGCAAGCTCCCTGCAAGCACCATGATTTACGACACCAGGAACTTTAACTTGTGCAATCATAAAACAAGTCTGTTTATTGGTACTTGTGTCATGTGATTGCTGGTAATGAATGGTCTACCCACTTCTGCCGTTAAGTCAAGAGGATGGGCATTATAACAACTGAATGTGCAAAGGTCACCAAACTGTCAACTGTGTATGGTGGTCTTTATGTCATCCATCATCATCAATTTCGCATTATAAGATAAAGATATGTATGTGGTACTAACACAAACATCTGCGAATCGCCATATTTTTAGCTACAGATTCTAGGGACATGTTAATGTTAATTTGATTTCCGAAAAAAAGATGAATGTAAAATATTGCTCTCCACATTGTCCATATTCATCAAGCGGAAAGCATCAATCTTAATTAGATCGAATATCGTTAAGTTCCAAGAAATAGAGAAATGGACCGAAGAAACCTACCGAAGGTATTTGAGATAGGAATTTACACTTGAATAAAACCGATAAATTTGACGAAAAATAATGAGGTCTTGATTTCGAGGTCTTTGGATCGACGTCTGAAGATTATTACGCATGGATGAACTTATAACGTACTAACTTCACAAGAAATTACTTGCGTAGTCACAATTATCTACTACTCTGAATAATCGCAAGTTTGTAAATATATTACCTACGCTAAATAGTTGCCTGGAAAGTTTTGTCAAATATTGCTTGCTGCAGTTGCTGCCTATTTCTGTTTACGAAAAGCTTGCAAATGGCATGTGTGTGCTACTTTATATTTTAATTCTAGTATATTTCTATAGATACCTGTTAGATATGTAGGCTGTATTCGACAGATGTTCCATGTATAGATTTTGAATAAGTTATTAGCGTCTCTTTGGCGCCGAATCGCTAATTATAGAGACCAAATTTAACTCAACGTTATCACGTCATTTTGGTTGCAGAATAAGAACATCATAAATGAATGGAACCTGACCAATAACTACAAATTAGGGTTGGACGACATGATTTTTTAACGTTTGCGGTTTTTTTCTGTCCTTTTGTTATTTATTTTACAATCGGTCATCAACAGAATCTACCTACGTACAAAATAATGGAATAAAAAGGTGTGCTTTAATAAAGCATTTCTCCACACACACAACACCCACGCTAGGAAATGCAAAGTTAGTACAAAAAACTCCATCACGCTCAAACAAAACGCTTAATTACATTTTTCTTTCATTCCGAATATGTTCACATGACGTAAAAATAAAAATCCCTAGCTGCACGTCTAACTTTCTGACTGACCCGCGAAATATATTTAACTGGGTGCTTTGAAAGACTACAAATTATGTAAATTAAAGAAAAGTTTTAGTCGGACTATTATGAAAATTAGAAATTCATTGAGAGGGACAGCGACGTTTTCAGGACAGGCTATTTACAGGCACTGAAGCGATTCATGTAAACTGGAGTTTGAACTGTACAATTTTATTATTTTGTAGAGATTTGAAGGTTTCGTTTCATTAAAAGTCAGTGTCTGTGCTGTGTTCAGTCTTTTCATTTGTCGCTTATCGGCTCACAAATATTCACTGGACCTTTACAACGGTCGTGACATTTTCATTATACTCTCACTCGAAAAACGGATTTGTATTTGCAGTAAAGTTGTAATAAGCGCTCAGAAAATTGTTGTTGTCTATTGTAGTAGCATATTTCTTTAGTCTGTTTTTACTAGTACAAAATAAATAGAATATAACAAACACAGTTAAGTTAAACTAAGCTAACAGTAATACTGCTTTGTGAGTTATTTAAGTCCTTTCAGAACCAACCAGGTTTTAATATAATGTTGTACTATTATCCGCGCATTTCCATTTAATTACGACTGGAGGCTCAGCCCTAACCGCGTGATAATAGAAATTGGCACAATGTTATGTAAATATTTATTTATGATGTTAGGTTATACAAATTAATGTAAGTACCGTTTACCAGTAAATGTATTGGTAAATTTTAGAGATACAATTGATGCATCTGCCTGTAATTCCTGCACATATATCTGAGATATGTATAGTGGTACATACGTTCTGGGTGAGTGAGTGTTGAGCTGTTCTTCAATTCAGAAATAGTCTATCTTTTCAAAGAATATCATGGTTTAGTTCGTTTTATACATTCGGTTGCTCTAAAATTCTTCGATAAACTCGTGTTTTGCGTCGATAAATATTTGGAATATCCGGGCACATAAAATTAAATTTACATTTTTACTGAAACTGGTATGCCCAGATTATTTGCAAGGTTTTAAATAGCATGAGTATTATCAGCCCTCCTCTCGGTGAGAGGTAGTGGGCCGTAATCCAACACGCGGGAAGTGCGGGTTGGTAGATGTCACATGTCTTCGAACTTTTGGTTCTCGGACATTCCGGTTTCCTCACGATGTTTTTCATCCCCGTTTTGAGAGCAGTGGTGATAAAATAATATAATAATTCGCCTGTCAGGGTTCGAACCTATGGGCACGCCACAATCGCGGCGATAAGACCCCTCTTTGAGGAGTGGCTGGAGAGACGCCACGGCGTTCTCACCTTCCGCCTGACGCAGGTCCTCACCGGACACGGCTGTTTCGGGAGGTTCCTGTTCAGGATAAGGCGGGAGGAAACACCCGGGTGTCACCATTGTGTGGATCGGCCTGAGGATACGGTGGAGCATACGGTGGAGGTCTGCCCAGCTTGGGCAGAGCAACGCCGTGTCCTCGTAGAGGCGATCGGCGGCGGTGATCTCTCGCGTCCGGCCCTGGTTCAGGCCATGGTACGGAGCGAGAGGAAATGGCAGGCCGTCACCTCCTTCTGCGAAGCGGTAATGCTCGCGAAGGAGGAGGCGGAACGCGTGAGGGAGAGGCTAACTTCGCGCCCTCACGCCCCAAACCGCCGCAATAGGAGGAGACGCCCGGGTCGGGAATCGCGAGCCGATTTCCGGCCACCGTAGGCGCGGGCTTGCGGACGGTGAGCAATGGGTAGCTCGCCATCCGATAAGGACCAAGCCCGGGTCGACGGCGCGTTGTGTTCCACGCGCGCCTCAAAGAGATGTCAGCAGAATTGACGGGGTCCGCTAGGGCCAGTGCCTGCCGGGGGTTCGAAGAAAACCGATAGGGAAATCGTGGCCCCCGGCAACAGGGCAACCGAAGGAACACGGGTGGGTTTTAGTCAGTAGGAGTCTGACACGCCCTCCCGCTCCACCCAGAGCGGGAGAAGTTATATGATAATTTCCCACCCAGAGAAAAAAAAAAAAAAAAAAAAAAAAAAAAAAAGGGTTTGAACCTACGACCTACAACTCGTAAGTCGCGGCCGTTACCACTGTGCCACCACTGCTCTTGTTTTAAATACATATATTAAATACTGGACAGCTATGGGAAGTCGGGTTCAAAGGACCCACTTAAAATGTGCATTTCTAATAGACTACTGTAAAATAAAGTGTAAAACGGATTTCTTGTGTGCACGCAGTGCCCACTCAGCTGAAAGAAAGGTAATTTTTCTAGTAGGTACAGAATGATTACTTGCGTTCAACGCGATTTATTTCCACACCGACTGAGCAAAGTATTTTCTTTTCTAGCATCAAGAAAAGTACCCATTAACCATTTTATTCCAGCCATTTCCTAAAACTGAACAATGCTTCACAAAAGTTTTCTCAGCAGAATCCCATAGCTGTCCGGTCTGTCTGTACCCGCCCCGGATAAATCAAACGTCAGGCCGAAGATTTACGACGACACCCGAGCGCACCCGAAGAGACCTCGCTGACTTAGCGCAAGCTTAGCCAGTAATAAACTCAATGAACGATGTTTTACTGAGTTGTTAGATAATTTTGAAGACAAACAGCAAAATCCTATTCCAATTTAGATATAATGTAATGTCTGTTTCATCAAAGTTAGGTTTAGAAACGTTTTGTGAGTTTAAAATTAAATTGTTGAGCTGTGATTAAAATCTACTAGCAAACAGCTTTTCTTTTGTGTCGCTGAACATTCTAAGGCTTATTTGATTACAGTTTTATTTTTAAATCCTTGAAAAGTTTCTTTCAAAGACCAAAGCTAATGATTGTAATGTTACGCAGTCTTAAAAAAAAGTCGGAAAGAAATATTCGCTCAAGTTTTATCTTATTATGCCCTTGGGCGATATAAGGTAGGTATTATTGGTAGGCACCTAAAATAAAAATAAAACTCAACACCAGGCACCTATTTAATATTAATTAAGACAAGTCGGTTAATGCTGCCGTCCGGCCACTCGTATAAATTTTGTTAAGCTTTACTACTGTTTACGGTCTGATTACACATGGGCATAATAATTAAGTATGTCTCAGTATGATAATATGTTTGTAGCTTCGATTTTGCTCACCTTACCAGGACGTTGTGAATAAATACTTGGAGATTAATTACACTAGGCGGCGCAAAAGCTATCACCTCTTTGGAAGATGCTCTCATTTTTGAAAATGGAATGTTTGATCATTGCGACTTTGACATTATTTTGTAAAGTACACATATTTATGTAAAATGCACATTGTAAAATTATGGTGCGTTATACTCTACGAATAAAAATAAAATTCGTAGGTTATATACTCTACAAAAAGAGAAAATTGTAGAAGAAGTGGCGAATCTATCGTCAGAAGTGCTGCGAAAAGTAATGCAAAACGACCCAAATGTGCGTTAATTCTGGCGACGGCCACTTAACAGATATTATTTTTTCGACCGAATAAACAATATAACAATAACCGGAACGATTTTTCTTATTTATAAAAAAGTGAAATCAGGTGATTACTTATGCGCTACCTAGTACATACAACCTACAGATACGCTACTTTAGTCTTTCAAACGACGCGTAGACTTGTAGCCAATTATAACTGTGCACTATCTTACTCACAAGTAGTTACCAACAATCCAAGGAACTGGTGTAGCTCGGAACTGTAACAGCAATCAGCAGTCTTTGAGTGCACTAGCTTCACAGACTGAGACCTGACAACGTCACAGCACAAAGATAAAAGGAAATTGAAATAACTACGCGACAAAGGCCCGACTATGAATAGAACAAAACGAAACAAAATAAATTCTAATACCGCAACAGTAAGATTCAATTTTGCTAGAAATACTACTAATAGAAAAATATCGCTAATTATTATCTCTATGGAAACTCGTAATTTTACTAGATGTACCTATATTTACGTCGATTATAAACTTTATGCGGTTGTGATAAAGATAATAATAAATTGTGTTAACGTTGTATCATTTAACAGGGATGCGATTTTGTAGTAAGATAGTGAGATATTTTTTAAACCGATTTAGAGGACAATAACATCGAGCTAGAGGATTAAAAGTTGCAGATCGGATATAACATGAATTATTAAACCAGAAAAGTATACGAGATAATTTATTTTGAATATTTCTACCTACCAAAGTAGCACAGGTCCTATTGTTCACATTCACAAAAGCATAAAGATAGAGATATTCATAATTTGCAACACAAAAACCAGGCAGTGAAACTTGTAAATTGTGATATGATTTTATAATAAAGACATTATCTTTCCAAGATTGCATGTAGCGGAGATGAGAATGTTGAGATGGATGTGTGGAGTGACAAAAATGGGTATATATTAAGGGGAAGTTTAAAAGTGGCGCCAGTGACAGAAAACTTGAAAGGAAATCGTTTGGCTTGGTGTGGGCATGTGATGAGGAGAGAAGAAACGCACGACTAAAAGAGTGATGGACATAAATGTTGATGGATGGAGCGGGAGAGGAAGACCAAAGAAAAGATGGAAGGATTGTGTGAGGAATGATATGAAAGAGAAGGGAGTGAATGATAGTGTGACGGTTGACAGGGGAGAGTGGAAAAAGAAAACGTGTTGCGCCGACCCCAAGTAACATGGGACGAGGGCAGGAAGATGATGATGACATTATCTTTCCAAGATTTTTATAAGGAACAGGTTAATAAATGATTAACAATAACTATTATTCTATAGGTCGGAACCCTCGACACGACACCTATAGCAGGTATTTGTTGTTCCTATGAATTCACGGATTGCATCTAAAAATCAAACAAATTTGACTTTCAAGCGAAAGTGCCCATTTCCATAGTTTTGAATATCCTGAATAATTGGTTATAACCCCAACTATAACCATTGTACAACAAAACACTCTCAGCAGTCCAACAAAACCAAGCTCCCAAAACATTATTCCATTATTCCTTCCCAAAATATAGTGTAGCGTTAATTCGTTCGACAACGACGGCCCGGGATAAACCACATGAATATGCATGAACAGGGCAAAACAAGACATTATGTGGGACAATGCCACCACCCTACACCTGCCCGCCTGCCCACCTGCCCGGGTCCACGTGAGGATCGGATGCCGATGCTAACCCCCGGACAAATATGACTGATTTATTGTCCGGCCAAATTGGCTGCTGCATTTCGCCGCACGGTTTTTGCAACCGGACATTGGCTATGCTGTGCGGTCGTGACAAATTCGAGTAATATTTTTTAGTGTTGCGAAAATAGAAATCTGTTTGTTTTCCGTTGAGGGCCGCTGTTGTGGCGTGTTTACATATCTGTGACGTGCTTTAGAATTTTCGTTGAAAATTTTTTGGCCAGTATTTATTACAGGTGGAAATATTTTACAAGATTTTCCCAACAAGTGAATACTGGATAGTAATAGCATCATTATTATGACGTGTACAAAGCAAAGGTAAATTGTCTTTAAAATTTCTACATAGTCCCTCTTAAAAAAATCTTAAACAAATATGACACAAACAGCCCAAAATTCCTGTGAATTTCCCGAACACGTACGGATCTTCAAAACGCGGTACGGTCCAATAAGAGAATTTATTGTCATAATTCTCAGCACGGAGCTTAGTCCGAGTCCCAGTTTTCGTCGGCCGACCAAACAAATTAGTTTGTGCTATGAAATAATGTCAAATGTGATTTTCTTTATGTCGGACATTGCGGTTTTAAGTTTCGGGGCACGCGGAATGACAAATAAATTTGCTGTGGTTCGTGGTTTTAGGTGTATTTTGTTCATAAAATATGTGTTTGGTTTTAAATGGCATACTGCAGCTATGTGTAAAAAGTGGACAAAATATAACTACAGTTATATGAAATTGTAAATAAAGTCCATACATGAACATAATTACCCATAACATAATTTTTCCAAAGACTACTTAACCGCTTTACGATTATTCCTATACCTTATTCAATCTCTTCTGTAAACGAGGTTAGTGTAATGAAAAAATCTGTTAGTTTCTGATAAACTTATTTTAATTGAAAATGCCCTAAGTGATTTAACGTTACCTACCTGTCTACCCTTGGACATGGCCAATCACTATGAAGGAAATCGTCCAAACTGACATGTGTGTATGATTTAGCGAGTAAGTAGTAGTAATGGATGAAGTACCACTATTAATTTCCTAAACAAAGCCCGCCCAAAACTCCGTGGAACTATGAGCACTAACGAGGGCAGTGCCCTGCATGCAGCCACACTCAGCCGCTGTCATTACCGTTAATGTGCTCACTGTTATGACACCATTAGCAGCCGGTTTATAGGCTTTTGTGCCAGTAACTCGCTTATCTCTCGGATCCGACGTGCCAATGAGCTGATAGTTAGAACTAACTGTACGTGAGGATGAAAGGTGTCTTTTCGTTTGTTAAGATTTTATACCTACTTGGTGCAACAAAAGTTGGGTGTCGAAAGAGGCTACACAGTGGAGAGTCTATAACTGCTCCCAAATTCAAATCTTTAATTTTTATTTTTTATATTCGTCCTTGACATTATTATCTATCCTAATATTTGACATTATATACCTACAATTTAATTTTAACTCTTTATTAGTGACTTGTGGACATGATAATTATTCAGATTTATTACAATTGTAATAGCAATCATGTAATTGCGTTTTATTAAAATAGTTTTTTACTTTTATTAATTTATTTATCTTTTGTACAGATTCTTTTCTATTTTGTGAATGTGAGAACGCTGTAGGCTTAGTGGATTGTAGACCTGTTGACCATTTTCTATTTTGTTAAGTACCTGGTACTTACTGAAAGACCTACACTGTCCTCCTATACCTAGTAACACTGTTATTTGAAAGTATTGTAAAAGTCAATTATTTTTGAAAGAGTAACCGTGGAGTTTCTTGCCGGCTCTTCTCCATAGGAAACGACCAATTGGAACCGTACACCTAGCTTCTGACGTTTCATAAGTGCCCATGTAGGTTCGTGTGAAATAAAATATTTAGTATTTTTGTTTGAGTGTAGGAAATGCATATAAATCTGTTTTGTTTATTGTCTTAAATTTACCTTAGATGTTCTCTTGTATCCTGAGTGGTGTTTTCATTGCTATTAGTTGCACAACATAGGACAATAAAAGTTTTCTTTTAAAGATAGCTACGGTAGTCGTTAGGTGGCAACCTAATTCCCACGAGTGCTCGTTTAATGTTTTTTTACTGAAAATGTTATAAAAGTGACAGTTAAAAATTAACTTTCTAAAGGTCAAACTAAAGTCGCAGTTTTTTTTATAAATCATTAAATCTCCTACCATTACAGCTACGGGTGCCATTGAAACGTTACTTAAAGTTGTTTATGTGAGCTTTTTTCCGTTTTATTTGTGCTATACCTGCACGGTGAAAACATCTACTGACTATATTTTATGTTGAAATGAAATTAAATGAAATTGTTTATTCTGTAAATAGGATATCGGAATCACTTTTACACGTCATATTAAAATTATGAATACCAATTTATAGTAGTTGGCCGAGCGGGCGAAGCATCTTTGCTTCAAGTCAGGCAAAATTTGCTTTCGTGTGTCAGTTGGTCGTATTTTACAACCGATCTGGACGAAACTTGGTATTATTAGTATTATAGGTTTTACGACTTCATAAAAAAAATCATCAGGTATTTTTGATTGATACTACTGAATATCTCCGCCTTATAAGATCCGATTTCGATGACTTTTTTATTTATTTGAACCGTAGTAACTTTAAGTTGGTCTCATTTAGAAATAGCTCACTTTTACATTTCTACTAGCAGAATCAGCCCTTTAACTACTAAGGATTGATCGAGCACCTGGGACCACCTTCTCATCACAATACTAGAGACTACTATTCTGAAAATAATTTTCTGCATTTTCTAAAACTTTTTACAATAAGATCACAAGGATACTACTGTGCACCGCTGGACTGCGCTGTCGTTGTCGTTCGCCAATGGTTATGTCCCGTCGAACATTTTGTGTGACTGAGTTTTGTTAGGTGTAAAGTAGCTTCAAAAGTAAAGTCTCGGGTTTAACAGATGTTGATGTTGGTTATTTGTGGGTTAGTTTATTTCTGTTTAATTATCGTCTTGCCACCATATAATATGCTTTTTAGTAGCCTACAGCCGCAGTCGGTTTTTTTTAAAATTTGGTTAGGTGTATTATTATAAGATTTTAAACTGTCATGGTTATTTTCACTACTAAAGTTATTTAAAACGGGATATATACCATGTTTAAAAAAAAAAAAAATCATTGTAGATATCTCGTTTTAAATAACTTTAGTGGTATATGGACTTGACAATATATTTATTATTTTACAGTTTTAACACAGCTAACTATTTACATTAGGTACTAAATTAAAAGACTAACTAACTATCTGTATAAATAAAAATAATAAAAACAAAACGACACTTAGGCGTCGAAGTATTCGTCCGCATCGCTGTCATCCGGAAACGTGCCCAGAAGACTGGCAGCATTGCCACGTTGAATGGCAATACTAATTCTTTGGCCAAAGAACGAGCCAGCCCTCTGGTCACGTGAAGTGTCGACCAGTCGACGAGAAATATCCTTAAAAAGGAGACGCGCACTCGGGCCCCATGATCCGAGCGTTTCGACCCCAAACGGCTCAAAACTGTAGTTACCAATAAGGTTACAGTATTTGCGCCGCTTGAGGGTCTCAGCAGCCGCAGCAGCGGCGCCAGCACAGGCCGCCGTGCTAGGAACATGAGATGGCGTAAGGGTGTCGACACAGGTCGCATCCCACACCAGAGGCCTACCCATCTTCCAAGGCAACAACGTCATCCCGTTTGGTCTGTTCCCATCGTCACGTACCAAGCCGTTTGGTTCTAATACCGCTGGTACGCCGGCGGTGACAAAGGCTCGACGAATAATGTCGTTGATGCTGGCGTGCCGTGCTATGCGACCTGCGCTCCTGCAGCAGGACAGGCCATGGTGCCCGAGACTGTCGACAGCTTCACCGCAATGACACCGATGTGGAGCAACACAAGGTGCACCCAAGCGGAGACACGTAGCGAGCCGAAACGATGAGTCATCCATCATAGTGCCTATGGTGGATGACGGGAGCGCCTGAAGCCACAAGCCTGACTCCCATTCTCCCACAGCCAGCAGACAGGCGCGCTCAACAGTATTAGGTGACGTATATTAATTGTTTCTGAAAAGTTTGTGCTCGTGAGGTCTATTACTGTTCGCAGAACTACTAGTTTTATTTTACATTATTTTGGTTGGTACCTACCTATCATGGCAGCGACTGTTTATTAATACTTTGCGGAACACTAAACGCCCAGGCGTAATAACAATAAAACTTCTATCGACTCGTTCACTTAACAATTGCAAGAGTTTCAGTTTTATTGTAGTTCAGTTAAGTTCAGTTTATTTAAATATTCTGTTTATCACGTAAACGTTGACATCGTTTTATAAGTTCTTAAAATAAATAATAAATATTAACTGCTGAAGTCTAAACTAGGTCACTTTTAAAGAAGGGTTCAGTTTTATAAATGAAAACGACCATTTCCATTCAAACTTTTTAATATTTAGTGCTGCGCTTTGTCAAACTTCTATTTTGCTACCTTTGTATGTTTATATCAAATGCTTACTATTTTCTTCCTCGGGACATAGAGAATACGAAAGTAGGTTGGTTATTTTACGTGAATATAAATGAAATACCAGAAAACGAAGAAATTTTTTTACGAAAACGATCTGTACCGATTTAAATGCATGCCAATGCTCCTCGTAAAAATATAATTATGTTGCTGCCACAAGAATTTCCATCTAAAAACAAGTTTGATAAATACATTAAAAAATTCAACCAATAACAATCTCCAGCCTCCAATCAGTTTCCAATTACGACCACTGCAATTTCTTCAATCAATGGCGCTAGTATCGCCAGTTCCGATTGCACTGGGAAATGGGAATATTTGCACAAATTGCGTTATTTACCGAAATACGACAATATACTTACCGTTACAAAACTCAAACTCAAAGCATTTATTTCAATTAAACCACTTACAAGCACTTTTGAATTGTCAAAGAATCGGTCAGTTAGTCAGAAAGTTGAAGCTAGTTGCCCATTCCAAAACGTAGATCTCTATGGAGAAGAACAGGGCAAGACACTCCAAGGACACTTTTTTAAATATAGATATTACACAATCCTGGGGACATTATTGAAAATATAAGATTAAAAGTAAGCCCTGGCAGATAAGAGATGACCAGTCTCAACTGACGGCGCCCGTTCATGAACATGACGCGTGGATTAGCACCATTCAGCTCAACCATTTTGTAGGGAACGGAATGATCCAACACACTCACATTATGATTTACCGGTATTTTATTATTTACCTGTAAAATGCAGTACAATATAAGCTCTGTTTTGTTATTCAATAATTATTATTAATTGCATGCAAATATTTGAATATAAAATTTCTGAAATATTAAAGTAATTTTGGGATTTTAAGGATTATAGTCATCATTATTGTTCAGTTTTCGTAGTTCCTGCCACTTATTATTGTGTTATTATTAGCAACTGATACAGTATCATAATATTTAATGAATGTATAATTGTATATAATTGTTTTTCGTAAACAAACATCTATTTTACTTAACTTTTACTATGTTAACCGGTCAGTACAAAAGAACTTTTAGTCTTTCTTGAGTGCTATACTAATTTACTGCATGTAATTCTTTCTTTTCCTACAAAAATAAACCAGCCTGTTAAGTGTACTCATATAAAAATAACCACAACCACGAAAACACTCCAAAAACTTCGCTCCCTTATTTCGAAAGTCTCCAAAAGTATAATACAACGAGTTTTTATTCTTTATTGTGGAGTTGCAACCCGCTGTAGTATTGTTACGGTGCTTACTCACTGAGCTGTTACAGTTGAACAGTGAAAGTCACATTTTGTGGCCATCCATAATTGTATTAAAAAGAAGACGATCTAAACATAAAGAAATCAGCTTGTTAAATCCAATTCAGTGCACAAAATATTATTATTTTTGTTTCTCGGTTTGATTATCTTAAAAACCATTTGCATGTTACCCGTTTTATGAAACTGGTGTGTATTAAAAATAATGGTAGAATCAAGTAATTTTTTATTTTGAGATTTAAACAAAATTAGAAATACGGTGCCACTGATGCTTCGATCCATGAGTCTATTGCCAAGAAAGTTAAAAGAAAAACATGAAAAATTTATGTTCGAAAAACACTCGAATCAGTGTGCAGGGCTCGCTACTTCACAAGTAGTTGTACAACTTTAGATTTACTGGCGCTCTTAATGTTTCGCTCGGCTCGCCAGCTCGGGTTGCGACGCTTTGTCGCGACCGCTGCAGTTTTGCATTCTGCCCGCCAACCAACAACGTTTTACATTGCGTAATGCTCCGAGATTGCTGTTCTTCGATGTTTTAACGTTAAAATGAAAATGATTGAATGTTTTTTAATGAGAAAAAAAATATTTTGTTAGTTGTTGTACTGAAATTTTGGTTTTGTGAATTTTTGTGCACATTTTGTCGTTTTTAATTTTCAACGATACTTAAACCTTTTTCCCATGAATTTTCTTACGATGACAGTTACTACTTAGGACATGGTAAATAATACAGCGTTTAGCTAGTGTTTAGGTATGATTTAAAATTAGTAAACAGTACGATACAACCATTTATACATTATAATAAAAAAAAGCGGCCAAGTGCAAGTCGTACTCGCCCATGAAGGGTTCCGTAGCAGCAAGTAACATTGAATGAAAGGTAAATTGCGGTTTACGATTTATGACGTATTCAAAAAAAACTACTTGCTAGATCTCGTTCAAACCAATTTTCGGTGGAAGTTTACATGGTAATGTATATCATATAGTTTTTTTAGTTTTATCATTCTATTATTTTAGAAGTTATATTAGAAACCTCAATATCATTTTTGAAGACCTATCCATAAATACCCCACACGTATGGGATTGATGAAAAAAAAATTTTTGAGTTTCAGTTCTAAGTATGGGGAACTCCAAAATTATTTGTATTTTTTCTATTTTTGTGTAAAAATCTTAATGCGGTTCACAGAATACATCTACTTACCAAGTTTCAACAGCATAGCTCTTATAGTTTCGGAAAAAAGTGGCTGTGACATACGGACGGACAGACAGACAGACAGACATGACGAATCTATAAGGGTTCCGTTTTTTGCCATTTGGCAACGGAACCCTAAAAAGTAACAAAGAATTGTCCGTTTGTCTGGATGTGTCCGTTTGTTCCGGATTGGCGCAAAAACGGCTGACCAGATTTGAATGAAATTTGGCATAGAAAGTTTGTAACCTGGATTAACACATAGGGTACTTTTGATCTCGGTAGTACGTTCCCATGGGATATTTTCCGACATATACGCGGGCAAAAAAAAAAAAGTACGTGTCAATCGCTACGAGGTTCGTAGCACCGTGTAAGTGCTACGAGTCTACGATGCCGCGAGTTTCACTACGTCAGCTACGATATCTTTAAAATGTGACACAATGATGTTCTAATGGTGACAGAGTGTTATGGAAAACTAAGGGAACATTTTTATTCTTGTTTACTTCATAATTCTTTTCATTAGAGGCGTTTAATGAATTCACAAACTTTTACACACCTATGAGAGTCTAGGTTTCTAGAACTATGTTTTTTTTCAAAGATCTCAGAAATATTGTGATAAATATTCTTATAAACTCGATAATGTATAATTTTTTTCTAGAAAAACCTTTTTGTAACACCGCAATGCTGGGCAAAGTCCCTTAACTCTCTTGACTGTCCAAAGTTTTTATTATTTTCCTTTAGAAATACATTGTATGTTTGCCATCCCGCTGGTCTCATGACGTTTGTCTTGTAATTAATTGCGACATACTCGCTCGCAACAAAAGACTCTTTCTGTACACAATTCCTTTGTTTTGATATCGTATGTATCATAACGCTATACACGCTTATTAGGTAGGCAGAATTTGATGTACAAACAGCTCCATTAAGTAGTTACCTCACCAAAAGCCGTGTGAGTTCAAATCCGTGATAGGCCCAAGTTACTTTTAGTATTTTGCAAAAACATTTTATTTCAATAATGTATTAATATCTGGATGACCGAGCAGCGCTCGGTTTTTGTTTTGTAGTTTTCTTTAAATTAAACCTAGCTAGATCGATTTATCGCATACAAAATTTCATGAAAATCGTTAGAGCCGTTTCCGAGATTCAGATTATAATATATTTATAAGAATTGCTCGTTTAAAGGTATTAGATTTTAGGGAATATCGTTAACGTTTACGTAAAGTCATTCAATGTCTAAGTAGGCCGGAGGTTTCGAGACCGCTTGCCGTGCATAAGATAGGAGGTTCAAATCCTAGGCACGAAATGTTCTTTTTGTCATGCATTATTTACTTTTAATGTAAAGTGTTTTTCTATTTTGATTTAGTAATATTTCTTAAGACTTAAAAAATCAAGAAAAATAAAATATTTTAATAATCATTTAATAGTTTTTCTTATTGCTAGATATTATTTAACAAAACTTTGATCTTATTTTACTACAAAGATTTATATTTTACAATTTGTCTTGATAATTTACTTTTTTTTTAGTTTGACGCTTAAAAACAAATCAAAAAGGCAATTGAATTTGGGTTTTCAACCTTCGTCATCCGTTCATTACATTTATGATATAAGCATGGTAAAGTTGGGCAAATTAATTGTTTATTAAATTGAATACCAACTTAAACTGTCCGTACCTTTCTAATCACAACTGTTATTTTTTTCCATTGTATGAAATGGCTATGTCTCGGCAAATTGTCGTATGGGTGTGAATTTGATAAGCAATTAACTTCCCTAACTACATACTTACAATTACAAAACAACCCTAATCTGTGACATCACAAGTTATTAGACGTCACAACATACACCAAGCGCACACGAACAATGGCGAACTTCGTGCGCCTCTCTTTTGTTTCGGCTATTTATGACGCCAGTAATTGCGATGACGTCACGGTTATACATGCTGCATGCTAATCTGAAAGGAAAACCGTGTGTGTTGTTTACTAACAGCGACGTTAACTTTAGGTTCTATTGTTCGATGTTTGTTTTTCGGGGTAAAGGAATAAGACTTTCCTAATTACATAAATATGGACTGCCAGCCCCGCCACTACTTTCAACTTATATTTTTGGAACGGCGTTCTTTAACGTGGCTTGTAAACTTTCAGAAATCGTCACGTTAAAAAGTGTTAATACTTGCAACTGTATTCTTCTAATCAAAGAAAAAGAAAGAGAGAACGCCGGCAGAAAAAAACAAAAGAAAATAGTAAAGTGATTATAGTGTCGTGGAATATATATTGGGTTGAACCTGTTAAAATAAATGTAAGTGTGAATAGTAAATAAATAAATAGTAGTACACAACGGCCCAAGTACACTGCCGGAGAGAGAAAAAGTGTGAATTTGGTCAAAATGAAAATCCAAGACGACGGCTCTGAAAATATTCAAATTTTTCATCATGGGTATTGTTTTCATGGTTTGGAGGGTGTTAAAGCCGATAGTGGGGTCGAAATATAAATCCATGATGGTGGCTGCGATAGTTTTCAAATTTTTCGTCATAGGTGTCGTTTTCATAGTTTTCGAGGGTGCTAGAGCCGATAGTGAGATCATAATGTAAATCCAAGATGGCGGCCGCGAAAATTTTTAAATTTTTCGTCATTTGTGTCGTTTTTATAGTTTTCGAACGTGTTAAAGCCGATATGAGATTAAAATGTAAATCCAAGATGGCGGCTGCAAAAAATTTGTTTTTGTTTTAAATCATACATGAGAAAGAACTTCGTTCCTGATGGGAGTCCCCCGACCATACACGATTTGTTTACATGGGCATTGGGTTTTTTTAAAATTAATGTTCGTGTCGATTCTAGAGCCAACGTTTTTCCCAATCTTTTGTTTTTGTTATGTATTTTAAAACGTCTCTTTTCCGTTTTCAATGGAAATATATTCTGCTTGTCAAACGTCAACCTCTAATGTAAATGCAGTGTTCCGCGTCCGTCATTAGTTACGATGGATGCATTTTATTTACGAGACGAATACGACCATTGACGGGGAATGGAAGAGTTTGTGTTGAGCTAGCTAATCCGATTCCTAATACCTTACCGACCGTTACTGGTTAAATAACAGTCTTTTATGTTCGAAAATATCGTTACTAAGCTTTCACGGGTAAGTTAATGTATGTATATTATATTATAGAAACATTTACTAGTTAGGAGGATTGCAGAATGAATATCTAAATACCATTTACTAGCTTAGGCATTACAAATTGGGTGAGCGAAACAATTTGTGTTAAGACCTGATCAAAGTAGCATCTGTTAATGGTGCCTTCTAAACTAATATTATAAGGAGAAAAGATTTGATTTTTTAACCCTCGACGCAAAAAGAGGGGTGTTATAAGTTTGACCGCTATGTATGTGTGACTGTGTGTCTGTCTGTGGCACCGTAGCTCTTAAACGGGTGAACCGATTTGAATTCAGTTTTTTTAATTTAAAAGCAGTTTTTATAGCGATGGTTCTTAGACATGTTTTATCAAAATAAGTTCAGCCATTTGAAGATTATCTGCTCTTTTCTAGTTGATGAATGGATGTGAGTATCTTCCACAGGTCTGATCGATTTGAAATTTGGTATTCTGTTACTTCAATGATAATAGAAGAACATAGTAGGTAACCTTGAACTGATGCTGCAGCATAACCTTGAACTGATGCTGCAGCATCAACTGGAATTTGCAGGATACCCAACTCCCTTACCAACTTACAGCACAGGTGTTTGGGCTCATTGGAATGGTCTCAATTAATAGGTTATAGATAGATGAACAGGGTCTGGTGATGGAGTAGGAAAGAAAAATGAGGAAATGATTGTGTCGGGGGTTTTTTAAATTTTAACTGTTAAAATTACTTACGTACTTGTTGTATGTTTGTTTGTAATGGATAAACTCAAAAAAATACTTAACCGATTTAAAAAGTTCTTTCACCTATAGAAAGCTATATTATCAGCGAGTAACATGGGCTGTATTTTATCGACTTTCACGCGAACGAAGTCGCGGGCAGAAGCTAGTATTGAATAATAAGCATTTCGTTATATATCAGTGTGATCTATTCATAACCTTAAATAAAATTGATGTCACAAGAGACGGTTGTATTCGTAAATAAGGAGTGACCTATTTTCACAAATAAAATCTCGTGCGTATTCTGTACAACGTTTTGTGTGTCGGACACAAAATATGTCGAAATGTTTTCCTATCGTTATCATTATTTCATCTTGTGTAAGCACAGTAATGGGGATTGGACAAATACCGGATATTATTTTTTTGTAATAGTGTAAACAAGCATGGTTGGTTATGGCGTTATCAATAAGACAATATGTTTGAATGGTTTTGATCTGCAATTCTACCAGGACATAAAAAGACTCATCAATAAGTTAAAATCTACGCATTCTTTACTGTATTGCTGGGAAATAACTTTTTTTGGGGGTAAAAACCCATTTTATATCTGTAACAAGTAATGTAACACACGCAAAGGAGTGTCCTGACGTATGCATAAAACTTCAAATTTCAATTTTAAAAGTATGTTTCTGTACATATCTACGCTTTTCTTCATGAACCATTTTTCATAAATGCGATAAAATAATATAACTACAAAACTAAAATAAAGACAAAGGGCGGTAAGAAATTAATTAGTTTCGCTGCGGTATCACAAAGGAACACCTTTTGAGGTGGCCTTCACAAGCAAGGCTGAGGTTAATCGAACTATCTGCATACCTACTGAAGGTTATGTAGTGATTCTTTGTAGTTATATTTAGATGTTATTTCGGTTTATCTCTGAGGAGCAATACCTATATCGGTTGATACAGGTAGTGCCATCCACGAAGACGCGCCCCACTCCACGATTACTGTACTTTAAGATGTACTTAAGGTTGAACTAGTCGACGGCTCGAACTAAATAGCATGCATATTAGCCACGCCACCAAGACGTGGCTGTTATGCATGCTATTTAGTAAAGATATTTATTTATTGAGTATTTACTTATTAGGGAAAGGCCGGGCGGGGACGCCCTAGGAGGACATATACTGACCTTATTGGTGATGTTCTTCAGAAAAGCCAGGTGCGTAGTACTCGCAACCGGCGTGCGTGTATGACCAGATGTATGAACGTAAACGAGGCAAAAGGACTATGTAAGGATCGTAGCAGGTGGCGTTCTGTAGTTTCTGCCTACTGTGAAGTTACCTCTGTTTAGGCAACTTTTAGGTGAATATAACGGTAGGTAATTAGCGCTGTGCGACCTGAATTGCACTTTATTGTGTCGTAGCAAGAGTAATTTTTTTGCGGAGTATATCATCTGTATTCGTATGTGGTACGGAGTGGGTCTTCTTGGATGGCATTATCTATATATGAATCTATCTGGCTGTATAATTACAATTTGATGACCTGAAAATAAACTTAGAAAAAACAAAAATCATGAATTTTAAACAGCGAGTAAAAGCGAGTGATCCCAATTTCAATGTACGCTACTCTCAAACCATCATAAAAGAAATCGATGTAACTAAATTTCTGGGACTTTTTGTTGATAGCAAAGTAAATTGGAAGTCACACATAGAACATGTTTGCAAAAAACTTAGTCAGAGCTCATATGCTCTTTACAGATTAAGGAACACTGTCAATCAGTCTGCCCTACTAACTGCCTATCATGGATATGTTGCTTCAATCATACGCTACGGTATCATTTTCTGGGGCAACTCTGTAGAAAAAGAGCGTGCTTTTAGAGCTCAAAAACGTTGCATTAGATCGATGTGCAATATACACCAAGTAGATTCATGTAGACCACATTTTACAAATTTAAAAATATTAACTCTCCCTAGTGTATACATATATGAAACTGTAATGTTCATTAAATCAAATCCAAACCTATTTGAATTCTGCACTAGGGCTAGACACAACGACAAGCTGCGCACCGTAGCCAGTAAAACAAAGCTTTTGCACCAAAGCATCTTTTGTATGGGCCCACGTATCTTTAATAATCTTCCGCATTTTTTCAGGACTATGAGCAATATAAATATCTTAAAGAAAACACTGCACGAATTATTGATAAGTAAATGTTATTACTCTATAAGAGAATTTCTAAATGACAATACACTGAATCAGCCGATTTATTACAACAAACCAATGGGAACATAATCACGAAGTTAAAAACTAGATAGGTACTTATAAACTGTGAAGTACGCACTGTGCAATTGTTTTGTAAACCATTTAGTAACATGACTAAAGTCCCCGTCACGAGAAGCTATAAATTTTGTAAACACACATTCAGGGGTTTGCAATCTTTAGCTCGCCGTCCGATAAGGACCAAGCCCGGGTCGACGGCGCGTTGTGTTCCACGCGCGCCTCAAAGAGATGCCAGCAGAATTGACGGGGTCCGCTAGGGCCAATGCCTGCCGGGGGTTCGAAGAAAACCGATAGGGAAATCGTGGCCCCCTGGCAACACGGCAACTGAAGGAACACGGGTGGGTTTTAGTCAGTAAGAGTCTGACACGCCCTCCCGCTCCGCCCAGAGCGGGAGAAGTTATTTGATGATTTCCCACCCAAAAAAAAAAAAAAGGGGTTTGCAATCTTTGGGTACTTAAAATAAAATAAAAACAGTTTTGTACTGTTTTTTACAGGGATATAATTATATTAACACACACATCTAATTACAAACAAACAATATAACTTAATCCGCGAAAACACCACAAACAAACAGACGCATTCGAAACTCGAAAGACAGCAGAGACAACGTCAGCGTGAACTTACTTCAAAATCGTGGCTCAAATGTTTACGTTCCATGAATCAGATGCGTTCCAGTACCACAAAACCTTAGACGACAGCGCTTTATATCGCTAAAATATAACCCGATCAAGTGAAATTGCTCATTAGTTTCGTATAACACGTACGTTACTTTGACTTCATTGAATTTGGGATTATTCGTTGTTGATTAAATTGTCGCTACGTAACTTGGTAGAAGTTCTTTATTTACAAAAATTATAGCTTCTCGTGACGGGTACTTTAGTTATAATTTGACATAAATATTATACTAAGTAACTTAATCTTAATGTATTGCATGACAATTTGATGTATTGTATTTTATATAACTATGTTTGGAACAGACAATATGAATTTTGTATGCCTCAATGGCGGGACATAGCAGACTTACCTGTAACTACTAACAAAACATCTTATGAACCTATGATCCACAATAAATGATTTGAATTTGAATTTGAATTTATCAAACTTAGCACTCAATTGCTCAACCACTACATCAAGCTGTTAATTTAACTGTGTCATGGCTTGAACCATCAAAATTTATGGTCCATTTCACTACCACAAGTTTTGGCAGATAGTTGCGTAAAAAATGTGTTCTATTTTTGACTGTATCTGGTGGATAGTGCTTACCCGAAGTTTGAGACAGGGCCTTATAGATCAAAATATTTCGAGGCTACTTTTTATTAACACCTCACAATTCACTCTTTAACATAATGTAAAGTACTAGGTCGACCGAGCTCTGCATGGGTGAAAATAGAAATAAACAAATCATCCCGGTATACCAACGTTGTATCACATTCCCGAGGCTGTGAAAATAGAGAAAACGAATATGAGTTATTCGCCCCGTAAACCCCTATATTGCAACTTTCATCGAAATCGTTAGAGCCGATTTCGAGAACATAAGTACAAAAATATATATACAAACATATATTGCTCGTTTAATAGTATAGGATAGCATTAACTAAAGCCCACATTTTCTAATACAAAACAAAAAAGTGCATTGTAAAGCTAAACTTACTAATTAACGTCAGCTATTAAATAATCTCCGCCCACTCATCACCGCTCGCGTGCTGATCGTGACCGGTGATTACCGTCGTGTCGGTGATAACTAAGAAATACGACGCGATGCGTATCATCGTGAGATAAGACAGCCATCCGTCTCTTTGACGGCGATACACGAAATGTTCAGCGGTATAAGATTAAACACTGTATTTATTAGGAGAAGTTAAAGTTTAGAAAGTAAAAGGAATAAATAAAATGGAATCAAATGTTATACCTGTCTACTGTACTTATTGAAGGTGTAGGTACCATAGTCTACCTTAAGCTTGCACAAAAGAAGGCGTTATATATTTATAGGTACAGGCACCAATACGAGTATGTAAAGTATTCAGAAATTCTTAATCTATGAAAAAGAATGGCAACAAACACTCTTTGCTTTTTAGAGATAAGCTGTCTGGCTGGTATGGCTTTCTTTCTTTTACAACCCAGAATGAATCGTTTCATTGTTGAAAAACAAACGTTAATATTCAAAAACTTTGGCACGATATAGGTGTCGGGTCAGTAAGCTTATACCTTGGCTTTAGATGGCTTACCGCCGTCCTCCAGGGAATATTACCTTGAAAATATCACTTGTATTGTACAGAAAATAGACGTTATTTATTACGACACATGGGCTCGGTACAGCGCAAAATAACATTTATTTTCAAACTAGTGTCACCTCTTCGTAGTGCCAGGTCTTTGAAATACTGTTGTTAATGTTTCATGTCTTAGGTAAAGAATTGGTGGTTAAAGACAAAAAAGGTTACTACCCGGGAGAATTGAAAAAGTTTTTTGAAGTTATTTCAGACGTTAACATTTAAAAGAAAGTACTAAGTTGCCCACACCCATTCAAATTACTCCTGACAGCAGGCTTTTTGGCTAAAGTATTTACTACCAAAAATAAGTCAGTGTCTAATTTCCCACACTAGTGATTTTAGAACTCTAAGGCAACACTTAGTTTATACACTTTAAACTTCACCCACGTTAAAATTTCGCCACGAACATATCGTGACACATGACCTAGTCTAAACTATATTTATTTCTAGGACTTGCAATGACGCCCAGTAGAGTCCGGTTTCCGAATATAGCGTGAACTATTGATCGAGTGAGATCAGGAAGCGCGGCGCCATATTTAGATATACCGAGCAATATTGCCTGTTGTGAACCTAATGTGATGTTGTGGAGAAAGGGCTACATCTGAAGAGGAATATCGCAATATATTTGAAGAAGGGTTTGATCTCGGATGCTTGGTAATAAATGTCGATATTGCGTTGTGTGTTGCCTTTGATAAATAAAACTTCGATATTTTTTGTCCACATTTCCTCCATTCGTAATTTGGATATGAAATAGGCTCTGATTGATAGAAAAAGTCTGTAGCTTAACTAGGTCCACAAGTACCTACGTCAACTTCTTCTAAGCGAGTACCAATTAGAAAGATAACGTTAACGAAAGGATTACATTATGCCCTTTCTTCTTTAATATCGTCTAGGTAGTATCCTTTTATGCTTCTTCGGCAAAGCGATAAAAATAACACAGTTCTGGAAAATTACTTCTAAGCGTCCCCAAGAGTCTAATTTTAAATGGCTGTTATAAATATAGGTACCTGCATGGTACCGATATATATTTATGTATTATGTTTATATAATAACAGTCTCGTCATGGTTCAATTTTTATTTATTTTGTTGTATCTCCAACAGAGGCTACACAATTACATGCAAGGTTACAAGTACGAGGACAAATACGAGTGTGCGCTTCCAATTATGGGAGACCAGATCATTCTCTTATAATCTAGGTAAATACATTAAAGCTTGGCCAAACGAAAATAATAATAATGATAAAATAAATCAAAACAATCAAATCATAAACGAAACAAAATTAAATACAAAACAAATTAATAATAAAAACATTCATTAAAAATTGATGATAATAATAACCATAAAAGACAACAGACAAAAATAACAGTGATTAAGTGATTAAGTCTTGGATATTATGACTTTCATACAGCTAGGTTCACTTAAAAATCTACGAGCCACCACGATTTATCGCCACAAGCCATTTTAATATTATAGGTACTTCGGTCAACCTTTTTAACATTCATGGGTAAAGGTAATTGGGAAACCTTTCATTTGATAAAAATGTTAACCAGCTTATCTCAGAGAGCTAGTTAATCAATCAAACCATGAAGGTCTGGGTTCGACCCAGTTCAACCCTGACAAGTTTGTTTATTTGTTTGTTTGTATGTAGGGGGTAATCTCTGGAACTACCAGTCGGACTTGAAAAAATATTTTTGCATTGGATGGCCAAATTCTTGAGGAAAGTTATAGGCTCACGGACGAAGTCGCGAGCAAAAGCTAGTCGTGAATAAACTGGAATTGTAGTAGTCTATAATCTTCAAAACATGGAAAAAATACTGGTCATATAAAGAAATCATGAAGTCAAACGGGTACATATTTGAACGTCGAAAATTAAAATACCTACGGGTAAAATGTCACTGTTCAAACAACGAAAATTTTAATATGGATTGTATCGAAATATCGAAAATTGTTATACCTCAGCTTAAAAGGACTAAGATTAAAATGCCGAGTGATTAAAATATCGACTGATTAAAAATGTCGATAGTCATTATACCTAAGTTCAAAATATCAACATTTAATACACGTATTTTTACGTTAAAAATACCTACTGATTAAAATATCGAACAAATTTTGATTATGTGGTATTATGAGTGGAAAAAATGTAGGTAGATTTGAAATTGCAAAATGACGAATATTTTTCAAACATGCATACACCATGCATGCAGCATGCAAGCGAGCATGCAATATGCAGCAGGCATGTTGTCTGTCACGGCTCCGGCGCTGCGAGGCTCCGGCGGTCCTACGCGAGCTTTTCGTCGCAGATGGTTTTAACGCTCACCACCAGCTCCTCACCTCGCGGGCCGACTCGCCCCTCCGCGCCTACGCGGGTTTAAATTACACTCTAAGGGGTAGGGCAGACAAGACTACGTGGAGTCAGTTTTGCAGCGATTCCTTTCTGTCACTAACTTTTGTAGCACAACATATTGACTTTTCGGAAACTTTGTTATTTTTTTTTGGAAGTTTAGTATTTTTTTTGGAAACTTAGTATTACAGTCAACCACAGATTTTCGGAAGGTATTTTTTTTTCGGAAGTTTTATTATTTCCTATAAATAAATATCGATATTTAGGACATTCGATACTCTGTACTTCGATATTTAGGACATTCCATATTCTGTACTTTCGATATTTAGGTATTTTGATGTCACTTTTGTAGATAACTAGATTTTAGATATATTGGACGTAGGTTATCTAACCATTCGATATTTTAAACTTACGTTGTTTTAATTTTCGGTTATATGGTCATTCGATATTTAAGTTTTCGATGTTTGAACATTGAAATTTTACCCGTAGGTATTTTAATTTTCGACGTTCAAATTATGTACCCAGTCAAACATCCATATTCAAAGGATAAAGAAAGAAAGAAAGAAAGAAAAATAAGTTTAATTGTCACAGACACACGTGCATAAAAAAAGAAAAATTATGGAAAATTATGGATACCTGCCTTCTACCCTGCCTCACATACGGTTGCTAAACATGGATTTTGGAATCTGCAGCCATAAGAAAACTAACCTCTTGTTAAAGAGCGCTAAAAAGAAGTACTCTGAAAATAAAACTATTAAACAAAATATTCTGCTATAAGGAAAAAGACAAAAGTAATCGACGCTGTCTCCTTCGCTCAAAGCTTAAAGTGGAAATGGGCTGGACATGTTTCCAGATACAACGACGATAGCTGGACTAAAACAGTCACAGCATGGAGAGGATTCACCGGTCACAAGCGCAGAAGTAGACTAAAGACATGATGGAAAGATGAGTTAGAGCCAGTTGCCGGCAAAAATTGGACTTTTACCGCATCAAATAGAGACGAATGGAATGAATAAAAATGCCTCTGGAGGAGGTCTTTACCCGTAGAGCAGTTCATGCATCTTAATTTAAGTGTCATTTATTTATGTAGAAATTTCAAATTATTTACTTCAAGTTATTTATTGTTACGTATAATTTAAATCCCGAAGATCCATATTCCATATTACATTAAAGTTGCTTCTGCATCGTCTCCGGCGCTGCGGGAAGTACAACCCCTTCACCCTTACGTAACAAAGGATAGGTACCCATGCTCACCTCCGCAGCTTCGGCCGGCTCGCGCCGTGATGCTTTGTTACAGCGGGCGGTTTTTATATACACTCTAGGGTAGGAGCCAAAAGACTACGTAAAGTCGGGGTTCCCCGATTCGGTTTTGGAACAGATTCAACCTATTAACAACACCAAGCCTGTGTATTTATTTTGTTGTCGCCATATCATAGAATTTTTAAGAATTTATTTCGTCCATTCGTGATTTCGTCCATTCGGGGTTTCATCTTTTCGGGCATTTGGACATGGGTATTTTATGTTTCGATATAACGGCTATCGGCATTTAAAACTTTCGGTATTTTGAATTTCGTTGTTTTGGACGTCGGTATTTCAGTCATAGTTATTATGAAATTTTGGGATTTTAATACGTACCCGTTTGAATCTTATCAATTTTAAATAATAATAAACTATGTTCCATAATTATAATGCATGAAATCGTATATGAGCATTAGTCATTGTAATTTTAAATTATTTGAACTGTATTCAAAGATTGTATGAAATAAAGAGCCATTTTATTTTATTATTTATTTATTACATAATCTTCAACACGTGGGAATCAATGCTTGTTCCTTCGCTGTATGAAAAGAGGCCTTTGGCAGTGGGATAGTTACAGGCCAATGTTATTTATTAAGACATGGATTCAATCTTTTATAAAAGGACAAAAAAGTCTTCAGTTCCGTTTCCTTTGTTCTTGTTAACTATTGATAATTCCTTATTCCAAAGCGCCTTTCACAACTCACATGTCACGCAAAACCATAGAACAGCCCATATTTTTTGTGCAAACGTGACATTTATTTTACTGTCCGATCACCATAACTATAACTAAACTATTACTAAACTATCCTCTGAGCCAACAGGCAGAATTAAACACACGGTTTTTTCTCAAGAGCCGCATTGAACCTCGTTTGCAAAGAGATACTATTATGTAACCAGCACGAAACTTTATAACCAGCTTAATAAACTATTTAAAAAATCTCGATACTTAAACATCAGCTCAAATCTAAGCTACAGGAATATCTTCTAAAACTAATTTATTGCAATACGGACGATTTTCTGTTGGAAAATTTTGGAAATATAAATAAACAGTTGAGGTTTTTGTTTAAAAAAGTAAAATTATGAAAATTGTTATACTTTCGCATATGCTCGCACACTCACTCATACTTCACTCATAGTCACACACACTGACTTTCACACACCCTCAAACACCTACACACACATAACTCCAGACAAGCACACTTGAGACATACCTACAGAACACTTTCATTTAATGTTTTCCTTTTTATTATTTTTTATTTCTGTTGGCCTTGCCCTAATGGATTATTGTGTATAATGTGTCCTATTTTCTATATGCACATCACTTTGAAGGTGACACTGGCTTCTAAGATACAGGTACATAAACCTAGTTTAGAAGTTAGGATTTTGCACACTTGAGCACTAACTTAAGCCATTTTTAGATCAAAACTAGCTGACCCGGAAAACGTTGTTTTGCCATATAAATGTTTGGGGTGGATCACCGTCATCACTTAGGGGTATGAAAAATGGATTACGACCGATTCTCAGACCTACCAAATATACATATAAATTTCATAAATATCGATCAAGTCGTTTCGGAGGAGTATGGCAACTAACATTGTAACACAAGAATTTTATATACCTACTAGATAATGTAAATACATTTATGGAGAAGTAAATATTTATTGTTATAATTTTTTTAACATTTCTCGGGACCCAGGGGTCCAGGACCTTTGGAAGGCGTACGAGGGGCTGAAGCCAACTCGCAGAGGCCCCTTAGACGTTTTTAATTAAATGAGGTACCGACCGACGATTATCCCTGTTCGCACTATGCAAGTGCAGCCAAGGACAACCCCCGGTTGGTGTAGGACTATTATAAGATATGGAAACAAAGATATCGGACTATGGGTTTTGGTTGCTAAAGTGGACTGGTCACCTGGAACTATGGAAGGACTATGGCCCCTGCCTGATCTATGTTGTGCACACGGATAAAGTGGCAGGGGGTGACTTGCACACTCAATAATGGACCCCCGAAAACGGTCGCTAGCACATAGTGTCGTAGCGACAAGGGGGCAACACGTCCTGAGGTGCTTATGAGGAGTGGAGAGGTATTCCACGGCTATCAGGACAATCCCGGAAGTATGGTCGAGATCCCTACCAGCATCTTACTGGAATACTTCCTTCCTCCGAGCACGTTTGCTCTTACGAATCTCCACTCAAGCTGGCCAATAAAGGCAAGAATGAGGTGGGAGCTCTGTTCCTCGTCAGTGTTCACTCCAGCCGGCCATTAAGGGCAATCCAGAGGTGAGGAACAAGTCTTCTCCCAGAAGATAGGGTCCGTGGGGTCGCTACTGCCCAACAGCTCGCCACATGCTGCCCTGTGGGTTTTTGTATCTCTCTTGGTCTGGCTCCTCACCCTAGACCCGTTTTGGCAAAGTAAACTTTACCGGCACAGACCCAGAATTCGGAGCGCGCAAGCCCCACCACGACGTCAACGTAGAGATACGGCGGTGGGTTATTATTATTATAATTTTATTATTAACTATGACTGCTATGGTTTCGACAAGTGTGCAAGTCACATGAGTATGTATGAGTATAGGAGCTGTTTCAATCGAACGCGCGAACGTCGCTAAATCAAGAATTTAAAATAACAGGTTGATCGATATCAGATGTTATGGTGACGACACACTGGAAGTACTGATCGGCCCGTTTATGTTTAGTGAGCTTAGTTTGAAATGTTCTCTTGTGTGCAGTCTTACACCTAAAAGTTTTAACATATACATATTATGTAATTATTTGTAAGTTTTCCGTTGTTAAAGGAAATTGAAAATAACCCTCGAATCATTTTGAGAAAGCTAAACTAAATTACAAATAAGAAGAGAAATGGTAGAATGAACAGTACAAATGAAGTCTGTTACACTCTTTTTGGAATAATATCCACACCTCCATGGAAAAACTGAGAACGTTACAATGTTTATGTATGTGCCTAAACAAAGACAAATACTCTTTCAACTTTCATAAATCAAGTGACGCGTGATATTATTTGGTTTTCACACTCGATTAAACCCCGGAGTTCGGACAAACAAGAGAATTTTATCAGCTTATTACTTCCAAACTTAGTTATAACAGCCCAGGGTTTTATGTACTCCACCCACCAGCTTACATCATTTATAATATTATTATTATTATATTGAATGTTAGTTTAGGCAGTCAGCTGTGAAGAGAGTAAAATAATAGTTACACGTAGTTTTGAGTAAAAGGCAAGGAAGGATATACCTAATGTGAATTTTGATGACGAACGTTATGGTATGCGGATATAACTTTTTACTGTTACAAGACACCTACTCCGACCTTTTTAATAATCCTAACAACTGTCTGTCTATCCCTACTTTAACAGAAGTTCGTGACTGAGGTACCTGAACTCGCACGCTTAATATGTGGTTTTCTTTCCCAGAAAGAACGTTATGTCTTACATCCTCAAATAAATAAAATAGGCAACCCACAAAGGAACCTCAAACGAACATTCGAAAATTCACAAAGGAAATCTGTACAGACGGCAAATGAAAATGAAAGACAAAGAGTGAGCACACTACCGCGCGCCCGGTGTGCCGCGTCACGCCGAACTATGCACAGTATCTGATACATATTTCATGACGCTCATCTGAATCGCGCCGAAACTTGGATTATTTTATTTTAAAGATGTTATACCGTTTGTACCGCTAACCGTATCATTGAAATTCAAGGTTTAACATGGTGGCGATTTGCTAATTTTGCGTTTTGCTTCATCTGGATTCTGGTTAAGGAGGTTTTTGGTTTATTTTGTGACGTAAAATAACGGTAATGGCATTTTAGATGTATGCGTGTCAGCTTACATTTTGTACTTTAGATCCGTGATGTACAAAATGTGTCAATAAATTAACATTAATATAACCGGATTTATAAATTGGTAAGCAATCCAACTCTCCGCCAACATATTGACTGCAACAAGCTAGTCATCTAAAAGCATACTCTCCACGTGACAGTTCTCCACTGAAGCACTGTCTGTTAGTAATATATTTACTAGTAGCTGAGCTAGAAGAGCTCTTCTCAAGTAGCTGCTGCGAGCCGTATCTGACCGCAGCCTTCATGCTTGGCCATGTCTGTCGTAGTAGTATCCATACCTAACTACATCCCAAAAGAGGGTACTATTGATCAAACAGGGAAATTACTATCAACTGTTTTTTTATTACGGGTTACTAAAAACAAAGTAAAAATAATTTGAATGTGTTGCTTCTTCGTTGCGGCTTGTATCGTTGCGTGATGCAACCGATCTACGGTTCTTTTGAAAGAAGCACGTTTTTCTCAGCACTGTAGACTGTTACATAGGTGCAATAGTATAATTGTAAATATTACTAATTGCACTTATTAATTGCACACATGTCTACATTATTCAATTTATGATACTTTAGTTATAAACATCGACGCCTAAGTGTCGTTTTATTTTTATTTATACAGATAAGTATTTAGTTAGTTAGTCTTTTAATTAGTTGTAGTTTTTAGTTAGTTGTGTTAAAAACTGTAAAGTTATATTACTAGTGGCTGTAATAAAAGTTATAAACATAACATAACATCACGCCTTACTTCGCCGAAGGGTACGTCAGAGATGTACTTATAGTATACCCACATTTCGCCAGTTATGTTTAAGTCCCATGTAATAAGGGCCGAGCTTATTGCACTTTAGTTTAAGTAACAATCTTTAATGTTAACTGAATACATTTTTTTCGTCAATCATAAACGTATTGCCACATTTGACATTTCCATACGCTTCATGTGGTAGAGTTTATATTTATTTATGTTGTCAGGAGGAGTCAGGTGTACAGGTTACCTATTTACAGAAAAAATGCTAAAAAGCCAAAAAAAACATCTAAGAAACCACATATCCCGCAAAAATCACACGTCACCGTACTCTAACATAATTTTATTCCCAAAACCAATCTCACAGCCAAACACACGTATTACTAAAACATCCGTTATTCTACCATCTGAAGAAACCACATCTTATTGTAATTCGCGGCACTTTCGCTACAAAACAGAATTCTTCGGAACATTTGGCACCAGGTGGCGCTGCGATCCCTCTTATATTATACACGAGTTCTGATACGTCGAGTACGTGTTTATTTACTTTTATAAGAGTTTGGGTAGTCTGTTGGTTGATAGTCTGGCTTCCGAGAAGGAGGGTTAAATTCGTTTCATTGTATTTTTTCTGTGATTAGTTTGTTAAAAGCAGGTTTCAATGACCTGAAGTTAGTTGCCCGATTGTTAATGTGGGAAGGAGAGTTCAAAGTACGGGTCATACATACCTATTAACACTGTAATTTGAAAACATTGTAAAAACAATTTATTTTGAAAAGAGTAACCGTGGAGTTTCTTGCCGGCTCTTCTCCATAGGAAGCGACCAATTGGAACCGTGCACCTAGCTTCTGACGTTTCATAAGTGCCCTTGTAGGTTTATGTGAAATAAAATATTTTAATTTTGTTTTTTTTTATTTTGAGGTAGGTTGTAAGTAGGTCAGGCTTAAGCACCCATATGAGAGCAATTTATTGTAGTCAAAAAGTGTTTTTTTTTTTCATTTTTATGACTTATCTGCGGTAAACAGGCGTAATGTAGGATAAGAGCCGCAGCTGGTATGGATGTGACCCCTCTTATTTAGCCTTCCCCAATAAATAGCTACGTGTTTATAAACTACGCATGAACTTCTATGCCCAATGTTGAGTACACCATGCATGAGGTAATGTTATTTGCATAATATATTGTATCCAGGCAAAGGTTCGGTACTTGCTTGGGTAAGATAATTTAGGATAGAGGACAGTTATGGTGGTAGTACAGGTGTTGATTTAATTTCCTTATTAATAATTCTGGGTGTGAAGGGCACTCAAAATTATTACGGCTACCTCTAAACACGTGTTACGACGGCAGCTCAGCTCATCTTGTTAATATCCATAAAAACAAGATAATACAAAATGAACAGATCACCTTCAAAAAACACACTGACGTCTTGTTTGAGATAGGCTCATGTCCATGCCGCAGAAGGAGACGCTGTGGGCGTTGGGAATCGCAGGCAGATTTCCGGCCACCGTAGGCGCGGGCTTGCGGACGGTGTGCAATTTGTAGCTCGCCGTCCGATAAGGACTAAGCCCGGGTCGACGGCGCGTTGTGTTCCACGCGCGCCTCAAAGAGATGTCAGCAGAATTGACGGGGTCCGCTAGGGCCGATTCCTGCCGGGGTTGCGAAGAAGTCCGAAAGGGAGATCGTGGCCTCCCGGCAATATGGCAACCGAAGGAACACGGGTGGGTTTTAGTGAGTAAGAGTCTGACACGCCCTCCCGCTCCGCCCAGAGCGGGAGAAGTTATTTGATAATTTCCCACCAAAAAAAAAGAAAAAAAAAACGTGTGGCACTCGGGGACTGCCGCGGTAAAGCTATTGCATAGCATTTGTAACCTCCATACTTCCTATTTGTCAACGCTACACTTGGATGATGACGTGATGACATAAAACAAAAATTACGTTCCCATGACAACATCACGTTGTCATGGGAACCGTCATTACATGGTAGGCGGAGAGGGGGGTGTTAGGTTTTTTTCGTTACGGAATTTTTTGATTTGGTTGCCACGCTCAAAGCCCGCGATAAAAGCTATGCAATACCGTAAAAAGGCTCATGTCCATGGGGTGAAAATTCTCCATTTGGGTCAAACCAATAAAGATACTGACAGGTGGTACAGGAAATATTTTATAAGTTGTGAACATATCTGGGATTCTAAAGAGTACCAAAAACTCTTCACTAACCTCAATCCCGGCACATCATCAAGCTGCGCGCCATCCGGCTGCTGCCAGGCGATCTGCGGCGAGGGGAACCCGTGCGCCGCGCACGAGGCGTGTGCACCCGTGCTGTTGGAGAACACCAGCCGTGGGGGCGGCTCCATCAGGAACACCGGCCCGTGCTCCTGGCCTTCACCACCTGAGAAATAACGTAGGGATGTTAGAAGGAAAGCCATTGGTATTCTTTTGTATAGGTACATCGGAAAATTGTTATTTGCTCTTGAGTAAATAGACCTTTTGGTCAAATATGATAAGGTAAAAAACCTGCCAAAAATTTAGGTTAATTAGAGTTATTTATGGCAGATTGAAACTAAGTTTAGAATGCGAAAGTTCTTAAAAATACGGAAATTACACACATACACATACACATAACATCACGCCTTGTTTCCCCGAAGGGTTGGGCAGAGGTGTACCTGTAGCAGGTACACCCACATTTCGCCAGTTATGTTTAAGTCCTATGTAATAGGGGGCGAGCCTATTGCCATCAACCGGGCACAAATCCAGCCTCCGGGCTGCTACTGAGAAATTAGAGATAGAAAAACTCAATAACACTGCCCGACCCGGGAATCGAACCCAGGACCTCATGCTCAGCAGTAGCGCTTGCGACCACTAGACCAACGAGGCAGTCAAACGGAAATTACCTCTCTGATTATTTTTGAAAGGGTTGGTGCCGATAAAGCCATTCGTCATCCTAGATCGCTGATAGATCCTTCATGTGAATGTAATCACTACATAGTATAAAACAAAGTCACTTTCTCTGTCCCTATATCCCTATGTATGCTTAAATCTTTAAAACTACGCAACGGATTTTGATGCGGTTTTTTTTAATAGATAGAGTGATTGAAGAGGAAGGTTTATATGTATAATAACCCGGTTTATACCCGTGCGAAGCCGGGGCGGGTCGCTAGTATTTATTAAACCACAAAATTTTGCTTAATTTAGTGGTTTCAGAACTATTATGTGAAACATTAATACTAGTTTTACCCCAAAACGACATAAACAGAGTACTTACCACGTGTGTTTGAACGGACAGCCGCAGCCGTCTCGTTCCGTTACTTACATTACCACGTTACATTGTTTCTTGTTTCCCTCTAAGATTTATAAATATTACTTCTATAAAATATAATGTATGAATTGTTCCAGAAAACTTGCTGTTTCCGCAAAACGGTTCGAGTTACGATAACTTACATTTCAGCAATTCTTACAAGTTGGCAATTGAATTATTATTTAACGAATGAAATCATATTTTTTTGCTTCAATAGACCTTCCAGAAACTTAGTAATCATAATTGGGTACTCTGAATAATTTTTGGCATACCCAAAAATATAAAGACTGGTATAAAATTCTAGAGAGGGTTCTCTCCAAGGGATTGCAAATTTTCAGACAGTCGTTAAGGTGTGTTATAAACGCAATATAGTTGTACTAGCCAGGAGGTTAAACAACGATTAGATCTCAACGTACCTGCCTAATGAACCTGCTTTCCAGATAAAATACGTTGTTAAAAACTTTGGAAATGAACACTTAATTTCGGGGTCTGTTCTGTCGAAAATGTTAAGTTGGCCATTTAAAACTTTTTGCGACTACTTTTTGAATTTTCTAAAGGTTATTACTATCTATTAATTAAACTTAAAAAAATCTACCAATAAACTTGTTTACTTTACATCATCAGTACGTATTTATTCGATTCTAGTCGAACTTACTAAATTCTAACTTAGTTATTCAAATTTGATTAAATCGCAATGCTTGACTGGGAACAAGAAACCAACCCAATGAAGCGAGCCAGTCACAATCAAATATACATAAACGAATTTCCAGGAATGGACTACTTGTTTCTGAATATATGCACAAAGACATCGTGGAACGCGAACAAGCGAGCAACTTGCACAGATTTTGACGATTGACTCATTGTAGCGACTTTGTAGTGTCGAACATAGTACTATGACTGGGTGTAACTAAGTTTTAGACAAGTGATTGGTGCAGTGTGAAGCGAATAGTTATACTTGATTGAGTTCGTTATGTTATGAGTTGAAGAGTGAAAATTTACAAGACGTTTTGCTCTTTGAATTCATTGGCAAGATTTAATAACCACGACATCTAGCATTAATAAAGTACTGGTAGGCAGCTAATTTTAGAATTACCGTTTGATTCTGGTTAATTCGAGTACCTATATCATACGATGTAGCATTCAAAATTATCAGACCGAGTTCAGGTCACCTACAGTCTCGAAAATAAGGTCGCACGTACCGTATTTTGCATTCAACCGGGCAACCGTCGTCGCAGCATCGAAAACAAAAATGTTTTCATTCAATCCAGGGCTTGTTATCGTTCTGTAGATTCCGGGTTAAACCGAGATTTGTCAAATTAGACATCGGGTTAACTGCCTTAACGTGGTTACCGCCAACAGACAGACGGCTGCCTTGATATGTATAATACGCCATTTGAATTTCAAACGCCATTCCTCCGTGAACTGGATTCAACTAGCGTTTGCCACAATGTTATGTTGGAATTAACATAATAATGTGTTATATAACTAAGTTTGGATTATGGGGACTCGGATTGGATTATTGTTGGTTCGAACTGGTTGCGGATCAATTTAGTTTGATACAAGTTTGTTTGTGATCTGGTGCGCGAAAGAGAAATTAATTCAAGTACCTACCTGAATTAATTCTAAACAGCACCTACCTATTACTTTTTTACAAATTCTTTGTAACATCATTGATAATGCAAACTAATATCTTTATAAATAAATATCAGATAAACACAAATACTTCACAAAATTTAAGATATACGGCAATAAAAGCGATGAATTAACGTTTAAGCTTCTACGTGAAAGGGTCAAAGTATTAGAATCTCAATGTTACGTTAACTATTTGAATTTGACAGAAAAATCTATCAAAGATAACCCTAAATATTTTTGGACCTTTGTGAAGAAACGTCATAACTCAAATGCAATGCCAAGCACTTTACATTATAATAGTGAAGCTTTGCGTACCGGCGAATCTATATGCGAGGCATTTTCCGCATACTTTCATTCTACTTTTCTCGATACTAGTAATAGTCATACATCTGTTTCTCCCCTTCTTACTGAATCTTCTAACCTAGCATCTGATATCTGTGGCATCAAGGTCAACGTTGAAGAAGTTACTAACTTACTTCGTAAGTTAGATACAACTAAAGCAGCGGGTCCGGACAATATCTCATCTAAATTTCTTGTACGATGTGCACATACGATTGCCCACCCTATCTCGGTTCTATTCAGAAAATCCCTGGGTATTTGTGTTGTTCCTGAGCTTTGGAAATCGGCGTTTATAACGCCCGTACATAAAAAAGGAGTTAAAACTGACGTGGTGAATTATCGACCGATATCCAAACTCTGCATTATAGCCAAGGTCTTCGAAAGGATAATCTATAACCAGGTATACGCAGCTCTCAAAAATTCATTTAGTTCATCTCAACATGGGTTTTTGAAAGGTAGGTCAACCGTCTCGAACCTGATACTTCTCAATGAATTTATCACCGACGCCATGGCTAATGGTAAACAGATCGATGTCGTTTACACTGACTATAGTAAGGCCTTTGACCGAATTGACCATTGCATCTTGTTATCAAAGCTATATGGCCTGGGAATACGCGGGGACTTACTCAGATGGTTTTCTTCTTATCTGATGAACAGGTCCCAAGCCGTAGTATTGAATAATTATATATCCAGTTGGGTTCCTGTCCCAAGTGGAGTTCCTCAGGGTTCATTGCTCGGTCCATTACTTTTTATAATCTACATCAACGATATCGACTCTTGTCTGACCTCATCCAAACTGTTGTGTTTCGCTGATGATATGAAAATTTATACCACAATATCATCGCAGATGGACGCGATAGTACTTCAGGATGATCTATATCGTTTGCAGGAATACTGTCGAAGAAATAAACTGGATCTGAATCCTATTAAATGCTCGGTTATAACATATTCTCGAAAGCGCTCCACCATAACCACATCTTACACCTTAGGTGGTCAAGTACTACCCAGATCCAATTCTATCCGTGATCTGGGGGTCCATCACGATTCCAAACTCACCTTTGAATCACATGTAGATGCAATTGTTGCTAAGGCATCGAGATCACTGGGTTTCATAATGCGGCTATCCAAGTGCTTCACTCAAGCCAAAACCTTAAAAATCCTATACTGTACTTTTGTCAGAAGCCATTTGGAATACGCGTCTGAAATATGGAATCCGTGTTACCACAAATACATTGATCGCATAGAGAACATCCAAAAGAGATTTATAAAGTACTTATGCTACCATCAAAGAGTACCGTATCACTCTGAAAATTACCTTAACCTCTGTAAGAAATATCATTTATTGCCCCTTATTAATCGTCGTGAGATCTCCGACTGTGTTTTTTTACTAAAGATCTTTAATAATAATATTAATAGCCCTGAAATTCTATCTAAATTTTACTTTAACATCCCCGGAAGGTCGAAGCGGTCCAATCCCCCGCTCCGTGTGCCGTTTGCTCCGAATAACTACAGGCAGAACTCATTCCTTGTGCGTGCAAGCAGAAACTTTAATCGGGTATGTGTACAGCATGACTTCGATCCGTTTACAACAGGTGTATCTGTGGCCAGAAAGAGCTTGAGCCTTAACTTTTTCACCTGATGCGTGATATTGCTCAGATTATGTTAGCGTCAGTAGCCTAATTTTACCACATTTATTGTAGTATTGTATTATATTAGTATTCTTATGTATAGTTTTGTATAGCTTTGGCGGTTTATTGTTTTCGTTGGCAGTACTGTGGTGTTCACAGATTTCTTTTATTGTTATTCTGTTAATTATATGTGAAGACTTGTAATTGGCTGTCAGTCATATTTTCAAGCTATTAGTCTGTTTTGTTTAGCTGTAAGTCTTCCAAAGGAAATAAATAAATAAATAAATAAATAAATAAATAAATAAATAAATAAAGTAAACATTATAGAGATTGTATTGTATTATTTCAAGACCACATAGAAATGTCCTCATTTTCCTAATTTCTGTTAACAAATTATTTTCAAAAGTCCATACACGACTTTCTTAACTGACTGAAGTACCAACCCTACTTCAGTCGCCAATCATCTAAATATAGAAAAGTCTCACTAGTTAAATCCACACCTTCCTAGTACCGTCGGTAAATACACGAGCACAGACGGGCTTCTATTTGCGCGCGCATTAATATGCAGTTTTGTAGGTACCTAACTTTTGACATAGTATCGCGACCGTTCCGGAGCGCCATGCAGCTGAATGATACAATTTTGCTATCTGTACTGCGTACACTGACGTGCAAGAATGTTTGAAGAGCTTTTTTTGTTTTTGTTTAGGGAATTGCTAAATCTTGATACAGATTTGGTGGCCCGAAGTTTTAAAAGTATTTACATAATTAAACTCAAGCGGGTGTTGTGACACAATTTAGGAAGGCTTTGTCCATTGGTAGATAACGATATTTTGTTTTTGTCTTCGTCATGATTTAGGTAGGATTACAGTTTAAATGGTTGCTTCTTAAATAATTCTTGGACCAAAGAGTCTCGTTCTACTTTTATTGTATCAGCTGCATAACGTAAGGCCCCTAGATCAGTTTTGTGCCACTTGCATCCCCTCGCTCTTACGAGGTCGTCGCCTTACTAAATCTAAGAGCTACGACCTGCGTCAGCTATTTTCTTTAAACTAGAATATTTAACGGGGGGAGCCAAACACCTCGCTCCCCCTGCTTGACCAGACGGAGCTCGCAGAGGCGGGTTGGCACCAGTCGGGGGCTGCGTTGAAGAGTGCTCAAGTGCCCCCGTAGCTGCCGGTGCAAGTGTGCGCCCAAGGATGAAGGAGATCCATGAGGATTTCCACCCGGTTACAAAAAAAAAGGAAGTTGTAACTGTGACCAATCGTGCGCGAGCCGAGCGAGCGGCGAACACTACCTTCAAGTTGCTCATAGCTAGACAGGCTTTTTAGTACTATGACAAGGTGCGTTAGCTCGCAAGCAAGTTTGATACCAGTTCACAATTTGTCGCTGTTATTCCGTTAGTTAGATTATAAACTATAGAAAAATTATGCATTAAAATGTAAATGGTTTGTTGCGTTAAATTGAAAATTTTCCTCCGAGCATCAGATTTCATGGACGCCTTATCATTTCTTACGTGCTGGATAACTAAATACTTCAATTTGCCGCGGCATTTTGTAAACGGCGCGGGCGTTTGAATTGACCATCAAATGTTGTGGCCTATAAAGTGACAAGGCAATTTACATTGAGCCTTCGGCATATTTCATCACTGCGATCATTCGTAAACGGACGACGCCGTTTGTAATAAGCGGAATCATACAAATTGCTTGCGACAGGTACAGAGTTCGACTTTCGATCAGTATCATCATTGCAAAAGCCATTGATAATAATCGTTTTGAAAAAACTGATTTAACTTTCGCAATTCAGTGACCCAATATTTTTAAAGCAAAACAAAAGGGAATGCCTCCGCTGCCGGCACCGGCTACCGAATTGGCTGCCGGTGCCGGTTGCTGAATTGGCTGCCGGAACTGAGTTTGAAAAAAAAGCGGAGAAAGGGGTTGGCAATTTGGCATATTGGAGTAGATAGGCGAGGTAGGCATAATTAAAAAACATATAATAAAGCATTACTTTTTTCAGTATTATATTTCCACAATCAATGATATCCATATTCCAGTAATTAAGTACTAAATACGCGGAACTGAACTACATAGTTCGATTAGGTTAAATATTTTTACTCGCAAAAAAGGTTATTTAGGTTAGGTTAGGTTAGAACTGTGACCTCCTATGCCAAAAACGACTAGAATTTAAAGAAAAAAATACTTTAGTTAGGGTTAGTTAATTGGAGTTCTGAATACTGGAAGGGATTCCATAAACGCCCGTCGCCGGTGTACAGAGTATGTAATGTGCCGGCAGCCGATGTTTTTAATCGCGGCTGCCGGCAGTAATGTCATATCGGTTCCCAATGGCGTTAATATTGGGGGCCCGCGCCAACAGCGGAGGCACTCCCAAAACAAAAACATATCGTCCGTACTTTTGTACGAGAGAGAAAAAATCCTTGAAACTTGGAACGTTTAATATTTTTATCTTGGTCATGTCTCTTTTGTTCAGGTTTGAGAGTACCTGGGCTGTGACACAGAATAGATGGGTAAAGGTTAACAGTTCTATACAACGAGCGAAAATGCAAGCACACATAAACACGTGTCTACGTGCAGCAACTGCGCTTCGCATTCGCGACTGGCATTTGTTTGAGTTCGCCACCCGTATGTATTGTTGAAGAAACGCATATCTGTACGCTGTAAGGACTATTCTTGCTTGCAGCACTCGGCTGCTATAGCAATGCTTACCTATGAAAAAAAAAAAGAGTCGTGTGCATGGAATTTTGTTTTCAAAGTGGTTAGATATGCGTGACTGCGATGGTACGCGCCTGTGTGTGTGCAACTGTTTTCGCTTGTTGTATGAAGCCGGCCTTCTGAACCACTGTACCTATCTATTCCGTGGCTCTGACGTCACTCTTTGTGCATGTTCGGCTCAAAGAACCTGTCTTGTCGATTGTCTGGATGCTGCTATGAAATCTAGGACACAAATTTAGGTGTTCGCTTTGAGAAACTTTTTATTTCGATTTAAAATTAATGGGAATGATTTAAAATTGTTTAGCGCGTAGTTTGTCGGGTTAAGTGGTCTTGTGTAGATGCATTGAGTATGTAGGTATTAACTCAAACATATTTTCTGAAATGGTTATGAGATACATATTTGATTTCATGATTACTCTGAACGCTTACTAAATCAAATCAGCTTATCTGTCGGAAGTAACCACTGAGCTCGCTCGGCACTATCCGGAATTACTAAGGTAAATAAAATAAATAATAGGTTAGGTGCTCCGTGGTAAGTTAATTCGATCACTAAAAGTAAAACGGATATCCTTCAAAAACCTTTTAGCTGGGAAGAAGTAGTAAACTAATTTCACAAAACCCTTTCGTATAAATTATCTTCAGCAAAATAAACAAAGTAACATCGCTCATAATTTTCAAATACTTAAAGAAGTCCTGAATAGTTAAGTAGGTAAGACACGAGTTTTAAGACTTGTGTTAAGTTTATACAAGTGGTGTCATCCCTAGAGTCCAAGCTCGTTTATGATATTATTGCCAACTTTCTCAGCGCACTCTAGAATCTAGACGAACAATAAAAACGTAAAAAAGAAGTACTGCTTTTGGGTTATAGGGCTGTGAAGTGTAAGCAGGATCGTGCAGATTGTCTTTAGATGTATCCTGTAAAGTGGGAGAAAATTCGTTTTGGAAAAACCTTTAAGTATAATTTAGGAAAATTATACCTACACAAAAAATCACAGAGATGGATGGAAAAATATTTGGAAAGTTTTCGTTTGATTATATAAATAAAATAAAACTTATCATAAATATAATTTTAGAGGACGCCTCATAATTTTATGCTAATTACAACATCATTTTGTAAGTAAGCGTAGATATAACTTAATTTCAAAATTACAACACTGGCATGTTAAATTCTGCGGCAAACGATTTCAGGCTCAATTAAACAATGTTATTTACATTGTATACGAGTGTCCACGACGATGTAATGTATGTAATAGCACTTTATGAGTGTGTGATACTTTACACAATACACGGTGCGATAAACACTAAATAATTCTAGTTTATGTGATGTGCTGTAAAAGCTTTTAAGGTGTTTATGTATCACATTACTCATTGTATTTTAAACTAACTAAAATGTGATATTATTATAGATAATAGAATATCTTTATTATGCTTTTTTTTCTTTTTTTAATTTTTTTTTTTTTGGAAGGGTATACTCTCGAGGTGGTTCCATATAAATTTTATTAACTTTGCTTCGATAGTTTTTGAGTTAGTTTCAATAATACGTACTTTTCCCACTTAGTATGTGGATGATATGATAAGTTCCTGCCACTGTTATTTACATAGCAGGTAGTGGTTTTCGAATTTGTGTGGGGTAGGTACCACAACTAAAAAGTGAAAAATAAAAACTTTTATAAAAAAAACAACCGACTTCGGAAGTCGGTGACAAAAACGAAAATTCAAAACCAAAGACACCGACTTCCGAAATTAAAGTTATTTTTCACTTTGTAGTGTTTTTTGGAAGTCGGTTGTTTTTTTTTATAAAAAGTTTTTTTTAATAAATAGTCTCCGTTCTTAACATTTAGTTAAGCCTGCTACTGATCCTGGTAACAGGGTACACTTTTGACTCGTGTCGGTATGAACTTTTTTTGATGGTTCTGTTGTCACTTAGATACATTAATTTTTACTTGTCATTGTCTCTCTTTGGGCAAAGACGACTTCTCATTCAGAGAAGAACCGAGCGTTGATCGCAACGCTTGCTTACTGCAGTTTGTCGAAGACTGAAATGCTAGTTTAGTTAACAAGCATATACCCGCTCAAATTCGCCTCGCATATGTTTCCTCCTAATGTTTTACGCGCCGGACGTGACGTTGCCAACATAATGGTGCAATTTGCTGAATATCACACGAACTGGACGAATAAAGTGTTTAATATAGCTGTAAGTAATATACACCTAGCTTGTTCAACCGGAATAAACTGGCTAAAACAGGGAATTAGTGTATTTATAGTTAAGGTTCCACTAGTCGACGATGATTTTTAACGAAAACGAGCGCGTAAAATTTCTTGAACAGATCTTTGGGCGTATAGATATTATGGAAAAACTACTGGATGTATCTACTCAAAATAAAATTATTTGAAATTTTAAAGAAATTATCTATCTCTGTACGGTTTCTATTATGCCATTTTCATACTACATACGTTTTTTATTTACATCCAATAATTTGTTAAAATTTGTGTTGTATATACATATATGGAAGTTTCGACGATGATAACTTCCAAATAAATTTTTTTTCTAATGGTGCTTCCATAAAGAGCTAGAAAATGACAAGACAAATTGATATAACTTTTGGTTTTGAACGTACACCGTCAAACAGACGAGTAACCACCTTACTACGTTTGTATGGAAGAATGACCGACTAGCGTAACCTTAACAAAAGAATTAGATATACAAATAAAAATAACCATCTTTATGCTGAGTAAATTTATATAATGTGCGTGTTTTTCACTGTGTTGGAGATTTGACTTCACACACAACTCATGCACACTCTATATCATGGTTGAAAAACAGCTCTTCATCTAGGTAATTCCCATTTTGATTTAGGCAAATTGTTTTGCTTTCTAATTTAGCTCACATAAAGGTCGTCTAGTGGTCGTACTACGTCGTAAGTATGACGTAGTATGACTATTATTATTTGTTATGTAAAGTTCTATCATCTAATTTGTTTCCATTTCTTTGCTATTTGAGTTCTGTAACAAGATGAAAAGAAAGAACTTACCTTTTTATGAGCAAAACAGAGATTATTATTACGGTCTGTCTACTCCCTTAGATTGCTTTTTAAATATAGTTGTGTTGCTATTGATGCTACATCAAAATAATGTGGATATTATGTTATAATAGAAACTTAGCAGGTTTACCAGAACAAATAAATCGCTGGTCGCTCTGGTGTGTGCCAGAGATTGCAATTGGACACATTGTTTTATTCCAGTGTTCAAATAAATTAATAATTCCAATTGTAATTAAAAACAAGCTCCACACTCGCCCCATTAAGAAAAACAAAGCAGTCGTTACCCACATTTCACATTACTTTTCTCCTCACACATTATTTACTTTTCATTTGGCCTATTTTTTGCATTGTCAACAAAAGTGTTTCAACTACCCGCAGTTACGTTCAAATTGAAACGAACAGCGCAACAACAACATAAAGGCCAGCAATTCAGCTCGTCATAACTCTATGCTCTTTTGTTTTGGATTTTTTCAAAAACCTTTGCGTACAATGGAGAACGAAAACATATATTTTACCCGAATAAAAGTTTTCGAGTTTGAAAAATGCGCAAGTACGATGTTAAAATGTTGCCGGGCGCGGCGGCGGCGGCGGCGGGCGCCCTCGCGGGTAAGCGACAGTCACAATTTATTTGGAATTGGACTGTAGGTTCTGCGCACTGTTTTTGTGGATAGTGTATGCTCAATGACATGTCAGCTGTAATTTAAAAGATTTGGGTTGGAAAAACCCGATTTTGGTACGGATTTCTAGTGAATCTTAATTAATTTACCTACCATGCGACATTAATACATGATTATGTAGGTATGTAGTCAGTATTTCGTATTAATATTCTGATAATGCTTTAATTCCTTTGTTTAAAAAAATTAAATCGAATCTTTTCAAGCAGTGGGAATTGCGCGTAAGTCGTTATAACAGTAATAAATAAGGCTTGTTGTGAAACAATGCATTGGAAATGTAAAAACGAAAACAAACCGGTTGTTTGGATGAAATGCGTTACCTACATTTCGCAGAATTTTGTAGTTAACACCATTTTAAGCTTGTTTTATGGCACAAAATCGAACATACAGGTATTTTAATATTTCATGTAAGTAATCCAAATAATTTAATGTAGGTCTACCAAAGTATTGATAATAATATCGAATTTAGATTTGGCATTTAATTCCTCCGAATCTTACATTCAAAAAGCGCTCTGATGTTATCTAATAAAATATTTTACAATAGGTGTATTGTAAAATATTTTATTAGCTTTTAAACCTAATTAGCTTTTTTAATATTAAAGCGAGTCCTCAATATCAAATTACAGGGACGAACTCGGCAGACAAGAAGGCATCCAATAACGAAGAAGCCTCGCAAAGAACCCGTTGTCTTGATAACCTCAAGTTTCCTCGCTGCAGGTTCTTACCTAAGCATGCTCCATCCAGGGTTACGAAGCAATTTAAAGTCCTAGCAGAAACTAATTTCAACTAAGTTTTACTATGTGTTTTATAAGCAAAAGTCAAGCATTGTGAACTTAGGACACGGGTTTTATGTGTGGGGAATATTTTATGGTTTGGCAGACAATATATTTATAGTATATTTTATTTAAATTAATTTTGCAAGGAAATCTTTATACGAAACTCAGTCGTGAGCTAACGAATAAAAAACAACCGACATCCAAAAAAATACTACAAAGTGAAAAATAACTTTAACTTCGGAAGTCGGTGTCTTTGGTTTTGAATTTTCGTTTTTTGTCACCGACTTCCGAAATCAAAGTTATTTTTCACTTTGTAGTGTTTTTTTAAAAGTCGGTTGTTTTTTTTTGTAAAAAGTTTTTATTTGTCACTTTTTAGCTGTGGTACCTACCCCACACAAATTCGAAAACCACTACCTGCTTTGTAAATAACAGTGACAGGAACTTATCATATCATCCACATACTAAGTGGGAAAAAGTACGTATTATTGAAGCTAACTCAAAAACTATCAAAGCAAAGTTAATAAAATAATAATATGGGACTACCTCGAGAGCATACCCTTTCAAACAAAAAAAGAATTTTCAAAATCGGTCCACAATTGACGGAGAAATCGGTGGACATACATTAAAAAAAAAGAAAAAAAAAACAAACATACGCGACGAACATATAACCTCCTCCTTTTTGGAAGTCGGTTAAAAAAAGACTGTTATTCATTTTCATTCCGATTATTTATTTTGATTACACAGAGCCTTTTGATTTCACAGAGCAGAGCAAGAATTATACATTTTTGGATGTCCATTGTCTTTGTATACTCTCAGGTTTATTTTAAGCTGTCTATTCTTAGAAATGATGTCGCTGTTACTATGCGTTCGCACTGGCGAAACATCACAACAAAACATGTTGAAATCTCTAGTGCCTGTCAAACTTTGTATGGAAAATTGACAGAAAATAGAGATTCCAACATGTTTCGTTGTGAATGTTTCGCCAGTGCGAACGCATAGTTAGAATGTTCTGCAAACAAAAATGGCGGTCGTCCGTCACTTGGAGACGGGATATTACGATTATGTTAGTGCCAAAGTTGTTTATTTCAATAACAAGGTTTTGTTTAACCAACAGCGGTAATATTCTAAGTGCGTTCGTTTTGTGAACCAATTAATAATGATATTTAAAAAAAAATAAGTTTAAAAACTGTAACCCGACTCCGGGAAAATAAAAGTGATCTAAAAAGTGCGAAACAAGAAAATATTTCAGACAGAAATCAAGGCATAGGTACAAAAATGATCAAGGTATAGCCGTGGTCGCATGCCTAAATAGGCATGCGACCACGGCTATACCAGGAACACCAACAAAATCATAATGGCATGCGACGAGGGCTTTACTTTAGATCACTTTTATTTTTCCGTAGTCGGGTTACAGTCTTTAAACTTATTTTTAAGCTATTCAAATTCAAATTCAAATTCATTTATTTAGCTCACACAAAGTTCATAAATATACAACCTAAATAGCGAAAGCGATAGCGCCTATAGCTAATAGCTATTGCATAGCTTTTATCGCGGGCTTTGAGCGCGGCGACCGAATCAAGAAATTCCGTAACGAAAAAAACCTAACACGGTTCCCATGACGACGTGATGTTGTCATGGGAACGTAATTTTTGTTTTATGTCATCATCCGTCATCATCCCAAGTGTAGCGTTGACAAATAGGAAGTATGGAGGTTACAAATGCTATGCAATAGCTTTACTGCGGTAAAGTCGGTCCCCGAGTGCCACATGTTTTTTTTTATACTTTTCCGTTTTAACGCTTGATATTAAAAGTTTTGATTAACTGCGCGTTGGTGTAATTTTCATGTTTTTTTTTATTGTATAATAGGTATTTTTGTTGTATAATTTTACGCCGCGCCGTACGTAACGCAGTCTCAGTTTTGCTTGATTTTAACAATTTAAACAATTTTTTTGAGGTCAGAAATTTACGTGTAAAGTCCAACATATTAAAAGGGAGAATTAATATAGCCTATTATATGATTTCACAACATATTTTACTATATAAAGGCTGAGATATATGAGGCGAAAAATCAATGTTTAAAGACTGATAGAGCACCTTGGTACAGCTTTGAAATTAATCTTAAAGACTTAATAATTAATAACGTTAAGTTTATACCTCAGACAAAGTAGATTGGATTAAAGGTACACTGTCTTTGGATTCAGAATTTATTAGGAATAAACTTGATAGTAGTGGATGCGAATTTGACATTGGAATGTTACAAATGTTAACACGAAAGGATTATCCCGATTGAAATATTGATTAACGGCCAATTGAAAACGATAGCGTAGATCAAGTAAGTAAATTCTACTTTTATTATATGTAACCAACTGAAACTTTGTCTCTACACAATGTGAACGCAATGATAAAAGTTTGATGAAATAGTCTCAAGTCACTCGTTCCTGTAGATTTTCCGTGAGTTTTCTGCAGTCAACCTCTACTAGTTTGCTGTACTCGCTCCGCTTCTAGTTCAAGTTACAAGTAGCTCATGTTGTTAGTATATTGTTCTTTCATCGCCGCATGCTTGCCTTTCATATTGGGGTGAAATACGATTTAAAGCGATGCTGCATTTCCAACATTGTTCCTTGAATCTCACACATGATCAATTTTACTTTTAGAATCATTCGAACATTTTTAACTTTCATAAATTATTGTTTTAAACCAGGAATTTTGTACAAACACTTTGCCAGCATAGCATAGGTATGTGACCATAGGTATCAGCTGCTGGTCTGAGGGACGATTCCCGAATTTTTACGAACGTTTGCATTCTAATCTCTTGAACTTCTAATTTACCTTCATTTTTGACAAGTTTCGACATTGATGTCATTAAAGTGAGATTGCAACCCGAATTTGAGCGTTCTTTTAAAGAATGAGAATATTTGGCTTTCAGATGTTTTGAAAATCAAATGACAATAGCAAATGCCTCAAATACCTCACCATTAGCATGAATTACGATTCGCAAACCTATACATAGATCTATGAAGTAGAGATAAAAGGAAAAGTGAAGGTCCCATATAGAAAGAAAGGCAAACAAGACAATTTAATATCTTCCTGCTTCGATAGTTGACCTTTATATATTTTCCAATCTATTTTAATCCAAACTTTGAGGAGCCCAGCCTTTACTCACCAAGAAATAGGCTTAATATTTTCCAACGGTTACCCAAGCGAGTGGCAGTGGAATCTAATAAGCGGGTTGAACCGACGCAATCCGATTGTCCCGACAGACGGACGGAAGGCTAACGCAATTTGATGCGGAGGCCGAATTGACGCCCGACGCCCCGCACGTATGACTGACGAGTTTGTTGCTGACAGTTTTACACTTCAAGAGGACCGAGAAGGTGTTTAGCTGGGTGGAGAAGGGGGTGTGTGACGTCATGTGAAAGAGGTGTGAATTGTTTGTGTGAAAATGTGGTAAAATATTATGTTGTACGAAGGATGTGGAGTTACAGGAAATATTTTCCGAATGTAGTAGTGTAAAGGTACTTCACAATTTTTTCTTTGTTTTTGTCTTTATCTTTCTCCAGAGTAGTACGTACTCTTGTAGTTTAGAAAGAGCAGTTTCTGAAACATTTTTCTAAGCAATGTCTCCCAAATGCTACTTAGTGTGCCATTTGCCTTGAAACAACACCAAAATGACATTTCGTAACAAAGGAAAACAAAAAAAAAAGAAGTAACATACCAAGTCCCTCTAATTCTCTCAGCAATTTATCGTTCCTCATTTCGGGGCTCAAGCCATTCGAAAATAAACTTTAAGATGCAGCTGTAAGACCTAAAATTACAGAGCTAGTTATATATCGTTAGGGGTGCACGCAAACATATTAGCATATATACAAGAAGACAACAAGTTTTCCGTCAAAAGTTAATGAAAATGTTTTGTGAACTTATTACATTTTAATAACGCGCTGAAGGGGGATTAAATTTGAAAAATATATGTGCAAAAATATAGCAATTTATAATATGGTTATCTTAGAACTTTACATGCTGGGCATACATAGTTTATGTATCATCAGTTTTAAGTATTATAGGTAGGTTTTCAGAGCATACTTCAGAGTGTAAAAATTAAAGACATGCCTTAAAAATTACATATAGGGACCAGAAACTCATTGGCATTTGAATTCAATAAACAACAATGATATTTTAATGTATTCGTTCCGGTTAATGTTTTGGCAAGGCAGACATACATAAAAGGTTACGAAAATAATATAAATGTAAATGAACACATAAAATTATTCTAAATCATATGAATGATCCTTGGCGAAATCACCCAGCTACGAGTAGGTACAGCGACAAAAAACATTAAAGTAAATTATGTAGGTATCTAAGCTGTTTGATCATAGAAATGGTCTAGGTAGACACGTGGTATGTCAAATTATTATAACTTCAGTAAGATGTTCGTGAGGGAACATTGTTATAATCATTAGGTAATTGACCATCATTATGCTACAATACCACAGATTATTAATCTGTGACTATACATCCCATTGCCATAGTCTGAGTGCGCTCGGAAGCGACAACACAAACACACACAAGACATTATGCAAAGTACCCACAGTATACGCTAGATAGGTATCAATGTGTGAGAATGTTTACTACTTTAATAACGTCATAGGTACGCTGTTAAAGTACCAATTGAGAACGCAGAATGGCTCTGGAACGTTCTGGGTTCATGATTGTGTTTATTATTGAAATAGCAATGTTATTTTATGTCCTCGTTAGTGTGTATTAACTATTGCCTGTCATTTGTTCCTATTTTAATAACAAAATATTATAATTATTTTAAAACCAGTACATGGTTCAACTCAACTTAGAAAAATATAAATTTTCTATTTAATGGGAAACAAAGTACGAAAAGGTCGAATGCAGTGTTTCACCGAATTCTAAAGAAACTTAATGGAGCTGTCACAACAGACACACAACCCAGTCTCCTAAATTCCTAAAACACCACGTCCAGCCCATCTTCCCACAGTTTCGCAGAATACATTTATTGATTTTATGTCCTAGTTAGTGTGTACTAACAAGTTCAAGTTGAAATTGGTAACGGTTTAGAAGCCCTGAAGTTTACACCTGAACTTCTTATACAATTATAGATTTTATTAAGAAAACTGCTACGCAAGTAACTATACATTATTGGCTTTGGCGCATTAACATATTAAAATTACACCACGTCTGTTGTCGTTAGATAGAGAAGACCCACATTTTACCAGTATGTTAAGGTCTCAGATCATGTAATAAGGGCCGAATCTATTGCTATAATTACTATACCGGGCACAAATCCACACATTACCTACAAAAAAATATATTATATCATAATAATTATTAATAGCCTTTCAACTGTCATTAACGAGACACAATAGAATTTTAATTGTTATCCACCTTAATGAGGCGTCGTAACAGATGATGAGTTATAAGAACCATTTCATTCTTACAATAAGAACTAACGTAAACATAACTGTTTAATGTATGTAAACAAAGCCTTCGGAAAAAGCTACAATAAAGTAATAATAAAAACGATTCCTTCATAAGCATTATTGCCGTCCTATGAAAACAATAATAATATGGAACTGTTCCTTATAACAACAAGTCGACAAACGAAGGGATATAAATAAATAAATAAATAAAATATCTTTATTTCAGACCGAAATTAGTCCATAAGTTGTTAGTGGTTAGTAACAGATTGTGCTTACATAGTATGTTAGTGTTGTTAGCAATATAATTAATTAGTTAGCACAAACCTAATGCTATTTTTACCCAGTGTCTTTGGATGGGACAGTCCGGTCTGCTAGCAATCATTTTCAGGATACCGTTACGAGTGTTACGCAAGCGTTGTAGTAAGGAAGCCGCTTTCTTGCGCATGATGGCGTGAAAACCATCCGTGTGCGCTGCAGCAAACATTCCAGACGCACTACAACGCCGCGGCAACCGCAACAGCATCCTGAAAGCGTTGTTGTATTGCACGCGCAGGACATTGTAGGCTCGGCTCGTATATGACACCCACAGGCCGCTCGAGTAGAAGGACTGACAGAACGCCTTAAATAAACTGACTTTGACGTCTGCCGTGCAGCGAGCGAACCTACGGGCGAGCATATTACTCCTCACCGCCAACGCCCTGCGCTCGCGCTCTATGTCGCCATCATCCCGTAGGTCATTAGTGACAACATGACCCAGGTACTTAAAACTATTCACAACGTTAAGTACTACGCCGTTGAGATATACCGGAGGTACACGACGGGGCTGTTGCTTAGGTACCGTAAACACTAAGACCTCACTCTTTTTTGAGTTATATTTAAGGCCGTGCACCTCCGCATACGTCTCACAGATCGTGAGTAGCTTCCTCAATCCTCTCATCGATGGACTGAGCAACACCATGTCGTCCGCGTAACTTATGTTATTGACACATGTACTGTCTATGTGACAGCCGACATGTGTGCTGCTCAGTCGCTCGATAAGCTGATTGACGTACAAATTAAATAACAGGGGCGAGCTTAACCCCCCCTGCCTTACGCCACATTCCATTTGATATTCATCCGACAGAGTACCGACCCATCTTACCCGATTTGTTTGGTGAGCATACCAGTATCTGAGGAGGGCTGTGTACTCCGCCGGTACACCCGTGCACCTCAACTTGTCCCATAGCACGTCATAAGAGACGAGATCGAAAGCTTTCGACAAATCGAGGAAACACGCGTACACCGGCGTCCTCCTCGCGGTGTAGTACTTGACGGTATGTTTCAGGCTGAGGATGGCACTCTCCGTGGACACTCCCGCCTTGAACCCGAACTGAGCGTCATGCACTTTAACAAATTCTGAGAGGCACCCCTTCATCAGACCGTCAAGCACCTTGGCCATGGTGGTGGCTAGCGAAATGGGTCGATAGTTGTTCATGTCGGATGTGTCACCAGTTTTGTTCTTAACTATCGGAACCACTACAGTCCGCATAAGTGGCTCCGGTAAATAAGAATGACCCAGGCACAGAGTGAAAAATAGCGACAATACTCTAGGTAGATGAACTCCCGCATGTTTAAAATGTTCGATGCTGAGACCATCGTGACCCGGCGACTTTCCACGTTGCATTCCTGAAATAATTTTAGCCACAATCTTGGCTGGAATCTTTGCGTTCCGCTCTGTCACAATGGTCTCAGCACCGGTCGCTCCATGAGATGCCGAGCCTAAGAGTGACCGCACTGTAAAGTGCTCCCTAAAAGCATCAGCAATATTCTTGTGGTCAGTAACGCCACCGACACTCACCGGGAGACTCGGCCTCACATTCATTTTACTGGTGTTTTTCCAAAAATGCTTAAAGTCTTTGTTGGCTTGGTTGAAAGCAAGGAGATCCATTTTAAGCTGTTCCTGCCTGTTTTGACACCATTTGAGTTTGGCCTTAAAATGTCTCCTCGCCTCCGCCATACCATAAAAGACACGACCACTGGTCGGGCGACCAGCCATCGTCCACACGTGAAATTTAAGCCGCGCCTCGCGGTGAGCGTCAGCGACATGTTTGTTCCACCCCGTGACATAGCCACCCTTCCTCCGACACTTTATCTTATAGGTATGTACGGCGGCCTGTACCAGTATATCTACAATATTGAAATACATTTTATCAAGAGCTGAGCAATGTTCTCTGTGATCACAGATCTTATCACAACAATCACTCAGCTCCCGAGGAATATCTATAAGTCTCAGCTTAGAGTGACAGAGGTCGTGGTACTCGCTAATCTGCTCCGACGTCCTCTCGCCCCATGCAACACGATTAACAAGATTATCGTCAAGTTTGTTATCTACAATTTTACAATTTATTTTATTCAAGTCACATTCGATCACAATCGGGAAATGGTCGGACCAATACAAGTCATACATTACTGTCACATTAACGACGGATTGCTGCGCAGACTTTGTGACGATGCAGTGGTCCAACCATCTATTACAGCCATGCGATTCACTTGTAAAAGTGTATGTATTACTGTCACACAAATTCACATCTACACAGACCCAACTTTGTTCTGAACAAAAATTCATCATTTCACTATAGAATAACTCATTAGGATGTGCATTATAGTCTCCTATGATGTAAAAGGCCTCAACTCCTTTATTCTCCTCTACTTCTATTATTGAGCGAATAGTACTAAGACAGGCTGTAAACTCCGGAAGATTATCATTCGAGTTTGTTGGCATGTAGACACTGAAAACCACTACAGATCTAGTACTTACGGTTAGTCTGACCGCACACATTCGCACATTATTACACTCTATCGGCAACACTGTCTCGAACGCACTTTTACGCCACAGTAACGCGACGCCACCGTATGGCCTCCCGCTCAAAAGGCCCGCTGAAGTATCCACAGCAGACGTCCCGGTGCACCCGAAGCTGTCATCAACCGCGCTGAGCAACGGCAGATCGTGTGGCAGCAACCACGTCTCTTGAAGGGCTACCACGTCCGCCAACCGACATAACTCTTTTATTCCTTCCGTAGACCTCTTGAGTGATTTGCAATTGAAGCTTATTATCTTACTAAGACTGTCCATTTTTGTGATTTTTATTTTCATCTTCATTTATTCGCCTCATATGAAAGTGTACAAAACGTCTAAATGATACTCCCGATGGCCACAATTTATCATCTAAAAAAGTATCAATTTTATGCTTAGTTACAAAAAGCTTGTAAGCATTATAGTCTTTTTCCTGTTTCATTTTAATTTTAATTAGTGAAACTCGCTCTCGAGTCTTCTCATACACGTAATCTACAATAGCCTGCTCTGACACAGCCAAATGCACATTTGATATAAATAATGGCACTTTCGTATCCGCCGCTCTAAACTGTGCACTTTTCTCCTCAACATCAACCACTGCACTCCCTCTTTGGCTAATAAATCGATTTTTATGTCTCCGTTTCTGCACCACGGTCCATTCATTATTATTATTCAATACCTTCCATTCACCGTCTTTCTGAATTACCTCAGAAAACGAGGGACGCTTCTCAATTGTAACATTAATTTGTTTACATTGATTAGCTACCTCGTTAATCGGCGCAGGTGATCGCGGTGCAAAGTAGGTACGCGACGCCGACAGCTCCTCTTTATCAGTTGATAATATTACGCATCCATTTGTCTTAGTCTCACTCGCCATAGGCTCGCTCGCCGAGGCCGGTGACGACACAGGCGGCGGTTGCTGCACGGGGGAAAGAGATGGGTAGCTCGCGGAAACATTGCGCTCGACCTCTGATTCATCACCGCATAATGTAGGTAGTGCCATCGGCCCACTGTCAAACAATTTAAATCTACCTCCTCCTCTCTTCGTGTTGACATTTCTCTCGTTATTTATAAAAGACGAGGTTTTATAATATTCGTTAATCCGATCATTTAATTCACTTTTGGTAGCATACTGATATTGAAAATCCTGTACACTCTTCTCAAGTAGAACTATCTTTTTGAGCAACACTGTAACATCGATATGATCGAACGTGACAGGCGGCAAGTTTTCTAATCTTCTGGCCACAAAAATCGGAATCTCTTCAGGATCTGTCTCCTTAAATAAACAGATGATGTCCTCCAAGTCTCGTAAGGTTCTTCCTTGCCGCTTTCGCGTCGTCGGCCGCTTGCTTAACGATTCAAAGAGTAACGACTTCGCTGATTGAATGTCCGCCGTACTAAAAGCACTCTCACATATTTGCACAAGGCTTTGCTCGTCCATTACATCCTGTTTATTTTGGATAAAAGCCAACACCTCACTTATCACAATGTTACAACTAGCACATTTAAGTCTCTTAGATACGTTATCCATTTTTGCAACCGAGATGCGTGATCTTGCTTGCGCTCGCGTTCACGGTCAAAACCGGACTGATATATTATAGTGAATTATAGCTCTATAAATTAATGTCCCGTCGACAGCAAAATGTAACTGAGTTGGGTTATTATAAAACTGGTGACCCGAAGAACCAGCGTCGCATGGTTTTTACGAGTTGAAACCACTTGAATCCATGAAGATTTCTGTATTATATTTATCTAAGTTAAATGTCCCTCTCACAGAGAGGAGGCCTGTGTCCCAGCAGTGGGAACATTTATAGGCTGATGATGATGATGTTGAAGTTAAATGTTAATACAAATATAAATCTTCCACAATAAATTATTTAAGTTATGTTGAAAACTGTAGTTTAGAAGAACAACGCGTTCACACAGACAGACACGAAAAGCATCTTCAATTTATAATATGTATAGATATATATACACTTTGTAAACAAGCATATTACAAATTAGAGGATTATATCCAAGATAAGAGTGCTTGGAAACATGCTGGTCCTGCTCCATAGGATAATTTAGAATCAAGACAAAATCAAACTGGTTGCTGATTTAATTGTAAAAATTATTATTTTGTGTTTTATGACATTGATTTTACATTCTGTGATTACTTCCTCACATACTGACTTATTAATTACAAAATTTTAGGAAAATCGTCTACTTTTACAATGTTTGTAAATATGTGAGCACCATGTATCTATCAAATATTAAATTATCTGTCATTGCTTCATTTTTAATTCTTTTTGCCTATTGTGGTATAGTAATTTTATTCTAGGTGCATCGTCTTCACATATAATAATTATTTAACTAATGTACGTACATATACAAACAATTGTAATTTTAAAAGAGTAACGGTGGAGTTTCTTACCCATTCTTCTCCATACGAAAACTACCTTTTGGAAGGGGCAATTAGAATCAATTTTATTATTTTGTAATTTTTGACGTTCAAAAGTGCCACACATGGGCCTATTTGAAATAAATGATTTGACTTTGACTTTATAGAAGTCTCATCGGGGGGCACGTCAGTGTTGCCAAGTCGAGCAAAACAAACACAAAGGCACAGCCGTACTATCTTTTCTCCAAGCCATTCAGGACATTTTCGACCCCCTTTAACTTCGTTGTGGATAATGCTAGAAGCCTGAATTTTCAGTGACCAAGAGGGCTTAGTATAACTAGGTATATTCTCAAATTACAACCAATTTGAACCTGTAGTTTAAGAACAGGTCAAAGTTCCTTAATTTTGTATTTTTTTTTTAAATTTTGTATCTTATGTGACATCTTGCATGCCATGTGTGTATACTTATGTTTTGGACAAATAAATGATCTTATCTTTGTCACTGATATACTCACTCACTCACCGATCAAAAAAATTCTGAGGTACTTCTAGCAGACACACAAGCTTCATATAATATTTTGGTCACAATTAGTGTTTAGTCTATAATATAATTAAAAAAATAGCATGAGTAACTTTGTAATCCTATATAAATAATATGCGATTACAAAGTTACATATCTATGAAGTTCGTATATCTAGAAAACGGGACTGAAATTGCGGTATATTTAAATTTTTCCTTGCTTACTTTTACTTAACTTTGCAGTTTATGCAATTTTTCGTCACTTACACTACCTACCTACATAGATAGATATAGATAGAGTAATCCACGAAGACACGCCCCACTCCGCTCCGCGCCGTACTAGAGTTCAGTTAACAGTACAGTAATCACGGAGTGGGGCGCGTCGTCGTGGATTGCACTATCTATAGGTAGGTAAATTTGAATTTCATACATGAACAAACAGTTTATAAAATTATTCATTACCTGCGCTATTTCTACCCTTTTTACATAAATAGGAGCTAGGCGCCTAGTGTACCTATCTAATGGAATAGTACCTGGGCGACCAAGCTCTGCTCTGGTGAAAATAGGGAATGCTCATTTAATAGTATGCCATGTCATTAATCTAATATCAGACCACCGTGGTTGTAGTGGATCATCTCATGTCATTATTCATTATCTTGTTCTGAACTTTGGGCGACTGAGCAAAATACGGAGAAAACTAATTTTCCCAAATATGAGACCTAGCTAAATCGATTTTCACCCCCGTAAACTCCTTTATTGCAACTTTTATCGAAATCGTTAAAGCCGATTTCGAGAACGTGAATCCTGCGGATTCCTGTGGCCTTCACAAGGTCATCAGTCCATCTTGTGGGAGGTCTTCTAACGCTACGTCTTCCGGTACGCGGTCGCCACTCCAGAACCTTTCAGCCCCATCGGCCATCCGTTCTGCGAGCAATGTGCCCTGCCCGTTGCCACTTAAGTGTGGCAATTCTTCGGGCTATGTCGGTTACCTTGGTTCTCCTGCGGATCTCTTCATTTCTGATTCGATCACGTAGGGAAACTCCAAGCATAGCCCTCTCCATTGCCCTTTGGGTGACTTTTAGCCTTCTGATAAGGCCCATTGTGAGCGACCACGTTTCAGTACCATAGGTCATCAACAAACTAGCTAACTTTACTAGGTAGGTAACTTTATTTAATTTTCATTATTTGTTGTTATAGCGGCAATAGAAATAGACAATGTGTGAAAATGTCAACTGTCTACCTAATATGGTCATGAGATATAGCTCAATGACAGACAGACGAACGGACAGCGGAGGCTTAGTAATAGGGTTCCGTTTGGCACTATTCGGGCACGGAACCCTCATTAAGGGAGTATCGTTTACATGAACGATAAACAGGAAGGTAGGTAGAACAACTACATAAATTGTGAAGTGACTATTGTATTCATCATAGACATAAAATAATTCCATTTTATCTCCCGTCGCTTTGTCGTTGCGTTCGTTATCGTACCTTTACAGCACCGTGCATTACAAAAGGGTTTACTTATTATTTTACATTACCTATCTACTGTTTTATTGTCAGTCATAAAATGTAGCACTTTAATAAAGTTTAATTCCGCTGATCGGGGTATAAAAGCCAAACAAAATAACATTTTTGCAGGTTGTTATATTATACAACAAAATAAAATGGTGCCTCTTTGTTCATTGTATTGGACACCTTTTCCAATATCGCCGGGGTAACAACATAATTCTATGATAAATTTTTCTCAATTTTTTCTCTATTGAGTATCGTGACCAACGCAATGCCAATTCATGAATAATGCCAAGTGCGCTTTATCCAACATTAAAAAAAAAAATAAAAGGATTAGTCCAATAACTTAACTAAACTTAATTAATTGTCATATGCTAACTCAACAAGAAAAATCAAACCCCTCAGCACGACGTTATCAAAGGTAACACTTCTATCCTGCCCACTCCCGGACTTACAAAGGGTGTCATGTATCGTGATTTTTCATCGGACGTACGTCAATTAAAATGTAAATTGGACTCGTTCGCTGATGAGTCCCCCGCGCGTAGGGCTGGCCCCTTTCAAATGCCCCAGGATATGAAAGTGTCTTTTTTTGTGGCACAGAGGGGTTTTTAAGCTGAAAGCGGTTAAGTTGCCCGTAGCTGGTTTATTGAGGATGTCAGGTTTGATGATTGTATGAAAGAGTAAATTGCTAAGGCATAGCTAAGATCAGACTATCGAAACGTGTGCACACTATAAAAGATACACGCATATAGAATAAAAAACTCAAAATCGGATACTTGAATAAAAAATTAAAACATAAAGATTTAGGTGAATAAAATAAAATAAATTACTTCTCGAAATAACTATGTATCTTTACCTATAAACAATATAAGAGATCTGACCGAAGACACAACATTCGTGATCCTAAATTACCAATTTCTTTCAAAAGAATAGTAGGACATCCCTACGGGCGCTTGCATATATACAGGGTGTATACACATTTCCGTGTACACATTTTAAGCGGCAAAGAGGATTTGCTTAATAAAACATCGGATTTGTTAAAATTCGTGACCGGCGGGTGTTCAGAGTTCATACAAGATTTAATCAAGTTATTTTTTATGCTAACCGAGGAATCGGTTGTTTTGGCTTGGAAGTCTGTTGAAAGAAGTTTAGCTTCAATTAATCGGTATTTTCCTGTCCTTATCCCAATTTATTTGTGTCGGCGCAACAGTCGTTATCTTCCATACTTCTCTATCAGTCGTCATCTTAGTAGTCCCCCTTTCTATCCATATCATCACACAGTCTATCCATCGTTTCTTTGGTCTTCCCCTACTCTCATAGCCATCCACATTCATACTCAAAATTTACCTCACGACATTTTTCTCATTCCTCCGCATCACATGCCCATACTATAACAACCGATTTCCACACAACTTCACAGTCACTGGTGTCAGTTTTAGACTTCTTCTTATTTATTCATTTTTTATTTTGTCCATTCATGTAACACCACACATCCCTCTTAGCATTCTCATCTCAACTGCAAGCAATTGCCTTTCATTTATCCCTTTTGTGCGTACGAGCTATGATAGCCTAGTGGTGTGACCGTCAGACTGCCAAGTCATAGGTCTCGAGTTTGAACCCAAGGCACGCACGTCTGACTTTTCGGATTAATATGCGTATTGAATTATCACTTTCTTCAAAAACAGTGAAAGAAAACATCGTGAGTAAACAAAATGCCTGAGAGATATTTCTTGACGGCATGAGAAGCCAAGTCAGAGGCTAATGGGCGGCTTTAAAACTTTGACACCAGGTTAGTCACCACTAACCAAACGAAAAGAAGAAGACCTAAAATGTGGAGAGCGCCTTTTGGACCATTCTGTGACGTAGCACGAATTAGCTTTCAAGGCCCTCCACAACACCTCTAATTCTATCACCTCTAAATCTATTCTATCATACGCTTTCTCCAGATTAATGAACACCATGTGCAAGTTCTTGTGTGCACGTCGGAGGTTTACCTACTTAATGCAGATGCATTTAATTATTTTTATGTAAAGTAACTGTATAAGACTCAGGCTACTTTCGTATCAAATTTCTGATGCTTTGTAGACGTGGTCATGGTAAAAGTCTAATTAAAAATAGTGCTTCGGGACAAGTCCTTCAAGTTCAAAAATTATCACGAAAATGGCACCTGCTCATGAAGACAAGAAAAGCAGTGAAGTTAAAGTTGCCCTGTTTTATTCAGGATCTTAGTATCAACAATGACCTAATAAACTCAATCTTCGAGCCAACTAATTAGTTAGACAAATACTTGTATTCTATTCCCGCAAGAGTTCTAGAATCTGAACAAACATCGTAATAATGTCATTAGATCACAGGTGAAAGAAAAAATTGCGACTCTGAAAAAGAAAAGCCCATAATCCTTTAGTTCCCAACAGCGCCCATGGGGACCATCGAGCTGCTTTATACTTCAGCTGAAAAAGGAAAACGGAACCATAATTGCAAAAACGTCTTAAAAATGATAATAGAATTTTTTCTTTAACTGTATTTGGAGACAAAGGCGTAGGAAAGATAAAAGAGCGGCAGAGTTGTGACATAAAAGATTATTATGTCACAACGTGCAGAAGGTTAGTAATAAAAATGTCAAGGTCACGTGCACAATGAAACAAAAAGGGCGATGAAAATGTGTTCGAACGTGACGGTTGTGTTTTGTTTTTACAAAGCTAAAGCCCGATCACAATCACGCCACAACGACACCAAGTGGATGGGCGCAAATTTGTATGAAAATGAATAGTTTTTTTCACGCGGACCACATTTGGGCGATACCGACCACATCAAGCCGACGCGACGTCGCAGCCACAATGCAACCACAATGTGGCGACTCTGTCACAGCTGTCTGCAGACACTAGCCACAACGTAACCACATCACAACTACTAGCGACAACGCAACTGCAAGAAGTTGCAGCGAAACTATTCACACGTAACCACTGCTTGCCCACATTTTGCCGCTGCGATGTGGTGTGGTTGTGGTACATGTGAACAGGCCCTTACTCATGTGCGGATGAGTTTGTCTCCTTTCATTATATGTCCAGTCCTTCTGTAACTAGCTGCGTAGTGTCCACTATGACTAAGATAAGATCAAGTGAAATGTCACGTGGCAAATTGAATGGGAGTTGGGTCGGTTTTTCGTTGGATTTTTGTCTCCGAGACTCTTTGTTTTCCACGGCGGATGGCCGAGGTGAAAGATCTCCATTTTGGGAACGATTTCCCTTAGAATGTAGAACGGGAAGTCAGCAAAAAGTAAAGGGTTATTAATATCTGATGCGAAGATAAGGTGACCCAAAAATGTTTTATGATCTCTGGGGTTGTTCTTGTGGAATAATTTTAAAAGATTTTAGACATACGCCATCCTCATTTTTTTTAGATCGCGAGTAATCTTAAATTATTACAACGTTTCGACGGCTTTTTTGTCAATGTGAATGATCGATAGGTCCGCCATAAAAAAATAAGGTCAATTGAATTGAAGCTTTCGTAATTTATAAATAATATATTGTATAGTAAAATTATAATGAAATCTATACTTCTATACTAATATTATAAAGAGGTTTTGTTTGTTTGTTAGTTTGTATGTAGGGGGTAATCTCTGGAACTACCAGTCGGATTTGAAAAATTATTTTTGCATTGGATAGTCCAATTCTTGAAAAATGTTATAAGGGTCGCGGATGAAGTCGCGGGCAGAAGCTAGTAATAAAGAGAAAAGATTAGATTGTTTGTATATTTGTTTATCTACTCTCATAGCGTAATATTCGAATTATGAACTTCAAAACGAGTTTATATTGACATACCTACTTTATAAACAGAATACCGAAATTTAAAAATAGAATCATATTATAACACTTTTTCTCTAACTAAATAATGCTATAAAACAATTTTTTTTTCTATAACGATACAGCGCTAATCCAAGAAGTTAATATCACCAAAGAGTTTCCATCAACTTTTGGCGGGGAACAGCAGCACCCGCTGTAGCGCATGTGCGGTGATGTGCTGGTGCAGGCGACATTCATTTGTTTTGTAGTACTTACTGAATTTAGTGGGATTATTAAATTTATTCTTGATCTTTAACTTTGATTTTTTATTTAGTATTTGTTTCAATCCCAATGTTTGAGAGTAGATAAAGTATTGTATGAAACTGCACATAACTAGGTATTAAAACATTCGTGTGATACTATTAAAAACCTCGCCTACGGCTCGGTTTTTAAACACACACTCATGTTTTAATACCCCTCATAATGCAACAGTTTCATAAACTACTATTGTTTGTAATGAATCAACTCAAAAACTACAGGACCGATTTTAAAAATTATTTCACCATTAGATTGCTATATTATCACTGAGTAACATAGGCTATAATTTTTATAAAGATATCATGCGGGCGAAGCCGCTGGCGGAAGCTAGTAATTTATAAAAGATTAACCCGATCACTAGTAACACTGCTGACTTCCTTAAGGCGTGTATTATTCAGATATATATTTACGATACATAATCAGCCTATAATGGCCGCACTGCTACGACACAGGTCCCCCTGTGAGAGGGAGTGGGCCGTAATCCAACACGCGGGCGCAGTGTGGGTTGGTAGAAGTCACATGTCTTTGAAGTGTTTGGTTCTAGGACATACCGGTTTCCTGACGATGTTTTCCTTCACTGTTTTGAGAGCAGAGGTGATTCAATAATTTACAGAAAGTAAACCGTCTTTCAGGGTTCGAACCTACGACCTACAACTCATAAGCCGCGGCCGTTACCACCGGGCTACCAATGCTCTCGCCCGCACCCGTATGAACCACGATAAACTTTAAATTAAACTTGTAGGTAAGACTTATCCTGTGCGGCGGCAAGTTATGAACTTAACAAAAACTTGGCTCATGTTAATCCTGTAACCTGTGAACTTCTCGATTGTATCGGTTTTCCGGTAGTAATGATTAAGGGAAAAGCGTCAGGGTAGCCCGCGAAGCTAAAATTTTCTTGCGTTTTTTGCAATTTGCAGGTCAGTATCTAGTAGTTGTTTATTGATCTAAATATGATTTGCGGCCGTATCAAATATTTATTAATAGAATTATAACCATAAAAATCATCAATACAACTCTCTATATTACCCTTTTGAATGACTACCCCGTTGGGCTCGTGGTCGCAAGCGCGACGAGCGTGAGCTCCAGGGTAACGTGCCTCGGAAAGCACGTTAAGCTGTTGGTCCTGCACCTGATCTCTCTCCGGTCGTGTCGGATTGCCTTCCCATCGGACTATGAGAGTGAGGGAAGAGAGAGTGCACCTGTGTCTGCGCACTCACTTGTACACTATAATATCTAATTAAATAATGATTATAATTCTGTAAAGCCATATTTGTTACGGCCGCGAATCATATTTTAATCAAAATACAATCTGACACTGACGTGAGCGCAAATTGCAAAAAAAGTAAGAAAATTTGAATTTCGCGGGTTACCTTAGCTCAAACTTTGAAACAACTGGCTACGGATTCACAATTTGATGCAAATAATGCTAATTTTACATTGTGAATCAGCATTTATTCAAGATTCTGGTTACTACCACGATATCATGGACAAGGCCCTATCCATCGATAGTTTTAATAATAAGCCCCTTAAATATGCTAGCCCGGGATATAAGCGTTTCCTAAGTTGCACCACAACACGATCCCCCGGCATCCAGTCTACCTACTACAGATAACACATTTAATTCACACACTAGCTTTTGCCCGCGGCTTCGCCCGCGTGGATGTCGGAAAATATCCCATGGGAACGTACTACCCATACGGGATTAGATACCTAATAGCCGAGGAAAAGGTCATTGACTACCGCTGCACCCGCGTTGCCGTCAACCGTAATTATTTTGTTACGCGTAATTTTGAATCTGTGATATCTTTGAAATCATTAATTTAAATGAAATGATGTAAAGGCATATTTTAATCTAAATTAAATGCTCAATTTAAATAACATAATTTATTAGATAAGGATTAATATAATACCGGTCAAAATTGTATTGGTCAAAATTGTATTAAATTTTTAATACAACTGGGGTACCCAATTGATGCAGCCCACCGTACGACCTATATAAGAAATAGCTAATCTACTCGAATCTATTTAATTGTGCACGAGTCAAAATGTCTTTGATACAGATAATCCGGCTGATTGGAATTAATGAGCACATCAAGCTACGCGACAGTACATGGGTGAGCCACTAAATCCGACTAAGTGGTATCATTGAGTAACGTGAGCTTGTTCATTAATTGATTTAACTGAGACTTGATCCCCGATGCTTTGATAGACAAGAGAATTACAATTAACAAATGTTTTTACAGAATTAAAATTACCATTAGAATCATCAAGACAACTCCTTAAGGGACCTCAAACGTCATGAGTTCATAAAATAATTCAATAAAGTTATTTGAACTGCGCCACGCTATTTCAACTTAAGGAACGTTGAGGCATTATTTAAGGGTCCGTGCATGAAAAACACCCTTTTTCGTCAAAAACTTATAAAATTGTGAGAAAGCTTGAAATAATTGAAACATTAAGTCTGTGTAAGTATAAAGTACACTTTTCGTGGTGCTAAACCATTCGTGTCAGTCACAGCACCAGTTAATAGTTACATCACTTTTGTGCTCTCGAAAATATGGTTTATATCGTCTTTGATTTACTTAATGAAGGTATAGTATTTTTAGGAACCAGAAGTGGATTTTATTTAAAAAAAAGAAATAACGGCTTGAACGATTTAATGCAATTAGAAAACATGAATAATTAGAACACAAAAATGTTTCTGAGGAAACTAATGCAAATCTGACTAAAATACGGCACAGCTGAGACGTGTGAACGCTCCGACGTTTGACGAGCAAAAAAGGGCTGTCATCTGTTTGACACTCCTTTTATAGGCGTGATGCTACCCGCTACTGTTCATTCTCGTTCATTCCCAACACGGCCTCTCCTGATTGAGCGTCGTCCTCGACCGCATCTGATCTGTTGCTGGATCCTGGTGTAGGCAGTACATCATGTTCACCGTTTGGTACTTCATCAGATTCATCTGAAATTCATAACACAAATATAACACCTGGAAGTCAACTTTATGGGTAACTCAAGCATTCATCTCTCAATCAACTAATTCATACGTCACATTTCATTTACCTCTCACAAAAACAGTAATTCCAAAATTCATCCATCATCAACGATAAATCACCATTCACAGAGACGTCTCGCTTACAAACACAAACCGGACAGGGTCGGAGTCACCGTTGCGCGCGTTTCAGGAACCTTTTACCCACTGCCACAGGCCTTACAGAATAAACTTGCCTCAGTGTGTCAGTTAAGTGATCCAGTAGCATCTACATCGGACCATTACACAACACCAACCCAGTAACATCTACATCGGGTCTCCAACGTAATTGATCCAGTAACATCTACATCGGACCATTACACAACACCAACCCAGTAACATCCACATCGGGTTTCCAATGATATTGATCCAGTAACATCTACATCGGATCGTTTATCGACACGGACCCAGTAACAACTACATCGGGTCAATATGACTAACACAGTCAAGTAGATAAACATCAGACTTAACCAGCCACATAACATAAATATGTGCAAATACTCACTTTACAGGTTTAAGGGCACCACTCCCCTCGCTAGGCCATATACTCAACCACAGTCTGGCTAGTTTTTCCGTAAGCTTCACTCAGTAACTTCTGTTCGAAGCATCCGTTTAGCAGGACCGTAATAACTCGGTAAGGTCCGCGTATTCCTTGGTCTAGCTTTCCTGTGGACTGAGAATAGTTAATGACGAAGGCGAGGTCATCGACCTCAAACACACGAGGAGGATGCCTGTTCCGGTTGACACGCTGATCTTGCTGAACTTGGTTTTGTTTCAGCAACTCGGTAGCTCTCCTTCTACAAATCTCTCGTCAAGCTTCACGGTTTGGTAGTGATACGTCAACTGCGGTATGTAGCACAGAAGACGAGATGTCTTACCAACGGGACTGTTGCGATAATATAAAAGATCTTTTTGATGTACATACCGATTAGAATCCAAGCTTCTACCTTCCAGTTTTTAAATCAGCTCGCGAGACTCACGAGCTATTTGAGCCCAGTTACGGGGCTTTGTGATATTGCATACATGAGCTGGGGCTGGATTGCGACTTAGATAGTCAGCATGAGTGAAAGAGAGAGCACGTTTTGTGGCAGACGTCTGTTTACTAAGGCTTCTACTTTGCGAGGGCTCGGCCTTACCTGACCCTGACTCACCACCTGGCCTAGATACTCCACTTCAGTTGTAACCAATGTGCATTTCGCCAGTGGTCACAGTAGAAATCGCAGTTCCAGAAATTAGGAAAAGTCATTAATGATAGACATGTGTAGCTCTTTATGTTCACCTATAAGAGGCGTAACAACATTGGCGTCTGTAATAATGGCGTTCAATTTGACGTGATTAAGTCTGAGTAGTACTAGGTAATGTTAGGTACTGCCTATCTTTCGTACGTATACATAGGTTTCTTTCGTACGTACATAGGTTACGCCATCGCGGTTAAGTATGTCGGTTCCAATTATTGTAAGTGTAAACATACATGAGGAAGGTACAACTACGAAATCAGCTACAATGAATAATTTCAGGGAACTCGTAAGAAACTATTTCTGTTACGCTAATGCCCTTAAGTAACTACGCAATGTTTAGTCTTTGGTTGGCATGACAGGTACCTATTTTAAAAGGTTATCAGAAATCAAAGAAGTATTCATTGCGCCGCTATCAATTAGTACGTCAACCGGGATGCCTTGGACTACTGCCGTAGTAACGTCATTACACGAGAATTTACTAAAGACTGATCAACTTCGTTACAAAGATTGATGTTACGTGCGTTACAATTTCCCGAACGTTCTTTTGCAAAACACTTACTTTCATCATGTCCGGGCTTTTTGCAAAATGTACATGGGACTGATGTATTTGAACTTGAATGTGATTTTTCCTCCGATTTGTCAAAACGCGGTTTAATTTTTTGACAATGATAACTTTTATGTCCAGTTTGCCCACAATTAAAACATTTGAGCTTAGGTTGACTCGCATCATCACGCCGTTTGAAAGTTGGTTCGCGATTATTTTGTTTACTGAGGGTAGGCTTGGTATATATCGATAGAAACGAAACTAATTTATCAGCGGTTAAGTTGGCGTTTGCTGCTGCAGCCCTCACCTGCGCGTCCGCTATACCCCGAATAACTATATCTGTCATCAACTCTTCGCTCAAACCCTTGACTATGCGAAGTCGTAATAACGATCGACGGGCGTATTCGGCATACGTACTGAACTTATCTGACGTGCTATTTATGACATCGGCAAGTATATTAGCAAAGTCGAGCTTACTTGGGCAAAGAGGTTTGAATTCCTGCTTAAAATTTGTCCAAGACCGATCGTTGGTCACCCACTCGTTTAACCAAACTTTAGCGTCACCTTTCAAACACTGTGCTACGCGTGACAAACATTCTCGGTCGCTCCAGCCATTCGAATCCCGGGCTAGATCGACTTCCTCGCACCACGAATTTATGTTGTGAATACTGGGGTCGAAGTTCGAAACGTAATACTGAGATCGCGATGGGATTACAGATTTTAATGCTTCAGCTAACACTAAGGTACAATTCGAGAGAGTATCGCTCGCGGATTGGCAATCATTATTTTTATGTACACTACTAGTACTAGGCAAAGACTTTTGTAATAATTCGCGGTTCTCACTAGTCACACGTACAGATGTCGTCATAAGGGCGGTAGGCTTCTCAGGACGAGATGGAGAACTATTATTCAACTCATTACAATTTAATTCACTTTCGAATACCAAGGGTTGAGACCTTACCGGATCCGTATTGACGACATCTGTATGATCCTTATTCTGTTCTAACACGTTCAATCGCGCCAGGATTACGTCTAATGAACGTTGTAACTTTTGATCCTTAGAACGTTTATGACTAGTACTATGCCTTTCACGCGACCTATGCATAACGCGGGAATGCGACCGTGATCTAGTCCGCGAACGATGCCTATCACTATCACTGGAATGTCTTTCCTGTTCACGAAAATTACGCGATCGACTACGAGAACGAACACGCCGCGACCTACCCATTATTTGTAAGAAAATTACGCGCGGTACAAGAGTTACAGATTTAACGAGTCGCGTCGCGCGTCCTAAATAAATTTGAAAAATGGATAGTCCAAACGGTCAGGCTGTGTGCAGATCCTATCCCACTTCTGATTTTAGGAACCAGAAGTGGATTTTATTTAAAAAAAAGAAATAACGGCTTGAACGATTTAATGCAATTAGAAAACATGAATAATTAGAACACAAAAATGTTTCTGAGGAAACTAATGCAAATCTGACTAAAATACGGCACAGCTGAGACGTGTGAACGCTCCGACGTTTGACGAGCAAAAAAGGGCTGTCATCTGTTTGACACTCCTTTTATAGGCGTGATGCTACCCGCTACTGTTCATTCTCGTTCATTCCCAACAGTATAATCATAAAATAAAATTCTGATTTTATATCAAGGATAACTAAAGACTAATGTGTAACTTTTAAATTTTTTGATATGGTTTGCTAAATAATAGGAAAAATACATTACTGAAAGGGTTTAAAAAAAGTGATTATTTAAAAAAAAATCTGCTACATTTTGTATGGAAGTTGAAAAAAGTGGTTTCCTATGGACAAGTAGACCACATAATGATGTTGATGATTTTTTTTTATTTTCAAAATCAAAAGCAGTTTTTTCTAACGAAACGATCAAACGTCAGTCTCGCGTCAATTTTTGGAAAACTTAATTGAATTTTAGTGATTTTCCACGATTCCCTAATTTATTTGAAAAATCCCTTTCCACTATGTGTAGCCGTATGTACAAGACAAAGAATTTGAATTTTCTCACAACTAATTAACAAAATTGATCAAAATCAGTCGATTTTGTGCACGGACCCTTAAGCGGAGTCGCTAAAGATTCTGTGTTTTGATTTTACAAAATTCTAGAATCTCCCTGATTAGCAACATACCTTTTAGAATCGAATGCCTTAATTAGTAAATTACACTTCTTAATTAATTACACGTCCAGGATTATCTAATTAAGGGCTAAACTAGGCTTGTTGGCAAAGTTAATCCCAAACAGTATTAGCAGCATAAACATTGAATTGCTATTTTCTAAGATTTATTATCGGACACACGTTTCTGAACAGCAAAAGAGAAATAAAATTTCGCTAAATACATAACTTTGTCAAATCAATACCTACAGAAGGTAATTAAAACCGTTCAAAATCTAGTCGCTACCTCATCTAAGCGACAATCACTGTCAAACTTGTCCAAAATGTAGGTAAATAGAGGTATTTTTCACAGATTAAAAAGGCGATTAGAATGCGGACATTCCTAGTAATACGGGAAAAGCCCCTCAGTTAGTTTATGTGGGGACATCAGAAACGCTACCTAGAACTTTAGAAAAAGTTGGTTGAGTGCAACTTACCCATGGCAAACAGGATGATGAGGGCTGACACGACCCAGGAGCACATCGTGACGTCACTACCGGCTCCGGTTACATTGTCAATTACGCCTACTTGCTTCACATTGGGAGGACGAGATCTGAAACAAAAACACCGATCAGTATCATCATCACTTACCCGATTACAAGTATGGTTATAGGAATACGCTGTAACTGTAACCATGACGCTCGTGAAGCTCTACACTACATTGTGTTTAGGATCTGCAGTTAGAATTTTCAGACGTAAATAATACCTTACACTTATAGCAAAATTCAAAAGCTATTTTCTCAAAATTCTTGCACTGCAGACCAGTTAGTAGTTGTGGGGAAAATAATTTGAAAGTGAGGTTTATGAAGTTGTAAATAATGAATATCACCAATTTTGATATTCCAAAAGTCCATTATTTGAATGATGATGAAAAAAAACATGTCAACGATTTCACCAGTGAACATTCATCCGAGAAAGGGTAAAACATCCACAAAGAGCAACTTGCGCGGATTTAACGAAAAAGTTAGTTAGTTAAGTCTTGAGAAAACTTCACAATTTTTGCAAACACTTTTTCTGTTCCGCTGGCACTTATAAAGTTCTTATGAAACAAGAATTCTTTAGAAAACTTAATAGAAATATAATTTGCGTTTCTATTTAATTGTAAAGCAGTATCTACTCGAGTTCGTGTCGGTTGTATGTCTTATATTAGGATGCCACAGTTCATAGGCGGTCTTATACGAATAGTGAGTGTACTTACTGAATGTTCGATATTGCGAATATTTATTGAATAGGTACTAAAATGATTATACCTACTTCAAACAGAAATTAACAAAATAACAGGTGTTAATTATTGAACAAAAAGATTAAATGAGCACGGAAGATTAAAATTCGATAATCCGCTTATAATAAGGGTGTAACCCTTTGTAATGATGTCAAAGCAATATTTGTGATGTTTACAAAATTGTATAAAGCCAGCTTACTTTTGGCCGCGACTTCGCGTGCGTGGAACAGATTTACCGTCGGCTTATGGGAATTAAGTCCCCACGCTCATTACGAGCATTAGGGGAAGTGAAATTGGGGGAATATCCATTAAGTTCTGTAATAAGGTTTTTGATTCCCATGTGTTGCTTCTCAATGTGAATCGTAGTGTTTGCACAATGTAACATTAGATGTCGCTTCTCTTTCTCGACACGACGGGACAGGTCATTTTGTCGGAGTAATGAGGCTGGCGAAACATTCTGGTTTGAAGATTTTGGACAAATATAGCTGCATGCAACGTTCTAATGAAATCTAATCTAAACTTAGAATTCTGCTTAGGGCATTTTTAATAGAGCGAACTATTTCAAAACATTGTCTTTTTATTCCACCGTCATAATATCAATAAAATAGTAGTCTCGTTTGATGACCGCTAAACTTCTTACGAAGTTGTCCAAACGTTATTCACTACACTATTTTCTTCCTTTACTCCACAAAGTATAATTACAAGTCATAACACATTTTTACGTGGTGATCATAAATCTGGCAGACAAGTTGGTAAAGTGAACTGTGGCGGTGATAAATGAGTGTCCGCCCCGCTTCCCGCCCCGCGCCCTCTCCGTGGGTCTTGGGGACTGCTCTTAATTCTACTTCTCGCTTCTATACGAGTTGCCAATTATGAGGTCGGAGTGCATGTCAGGCACTTTATTTCATGTGACTGGTGTCGTTATTATCGCTATTGGAGTCGCTTAGTACTTACAGGTAAATATAAATATTCACTCTTTCCAAAACCCGGTGTACCTAATAACAAGTAACTACTCATGGTACGTTTTTAACACTGCATTGCACTTTTGCACTGTTTTAAAGAAGCTGAGTTGTGTTATTTTGACTATTCAAAAGGACAATAAGGAAATCAGCCAAAGATCCAATAAACGAATGGAAAAATTTAACATCGATCACTTTCATTTATCAACTTTGAGAGAAGTAGTGACGCACATTCCTACCCTAACTTTTAAAATAATACACATTTAAACATTCTTGCACCAAATACTATAAGTTCCAACCACACATAAACTTCACACAAACACGTATATATTACAAGAAAATTCATCACAAAATATAAAAGTGAAATTAATAATGCACTGTTGTTGTAAAAGTTCACGCGAAGTTTTAAGTAACAACAAGTAGGTACGAAGACGTTGACCCTGCAAGGAGCGGCGAAATTAAATCAAATTATTTATAGTTTAGCACACATTGCATGGCTAAATTGTTTTCTTTAAAGTTTTCGCAAGTTTCAAACTTAATAAATCACAGTGAGGTGTTTAGTGTAAACACGCTGTAACTTTGCTAATATTCGCATGTTATCAATCGGACAGTTCTTCTATTCAGTCGAACCCACGTGAATGTAAAATATTATAATTATATCATTTTCGGCTTCCCGACTGTTGTAAGGAAACCTGCAATTTGTATTTATAGCTCTATGTTATCTGACACTTAGGCATAAAACTTATTTTATAAATTCAGAATCATCTAAATAAACGATTTTATACGGTTTTGACCGTAAAACGATGTGACATGGTTTTGGTCGTTGGCTCTCGTACTACGTACGAAATAAGTAAATAAACAATTTGGATATATGGAATAAATGTAATTTTATATCTGACGGACGAAAGAAAAGATAGAAGAATAAACTTAGTTTTACGTCCGTCCGAGTTATTTCATACAGTCCTCAGATGTTATGATAAAACTTTCTCAGAAATAGGATAACTTAGTTTCGTATGACGAAGTTAAACCTTGGGTTCAATTTATTTGCTTCTACAGTCTTGTCACCCTGTATACGACAAGACTTGCATGAAAACTTAACCTATTCGTAAGTATTTGAAACATTTGAAGTACAATTTTCGGATTTTCAGACTAATTCAAGAAAGTTAGAAAAAGGACTACATCTATTATGTACCGCGATTCCCAATAAATGAACCGCAACTACCTAAGAAAATAATGACAATATAAGTAATCCAAGATGAAATGGTGACCAAAGTTCTTCTTCTTCTTAACTTCGGAAAAACATCCGATGTACTGGGGGCACTCTAAACTACCATTCTTTGACTTAAACAAACGAACAGATACCCCTTTTTACGATCTCACTGAAGTTTTTTAAAACGTTTTTGGATGCAGATAAAATTTAAAGCCGCGCTACTCTCCGCTCTTGATTACGTCACCGCTTTGACGCCATTCGAAAGTTACAGAATATTCCAAAGATGACAGTTTTAATTTCGGTACTTAGATTGGATGGCTGGACGGAGGCTAAACCTATAAATCGTTGATAAGATCCGTTTGATGAACTTAGCGAGAAGGGCGCGTTTTATATCATAGCTTTTTGTTTTTATGACAGCGTTCTTGGAAGTCCCAACGAAGTCAATTTGGGACAAAAGGAAATTGGATTATTAGTTTTTGTCAGTGGTGACTAGTTTTTACCCGACTACAGCAAAGCCAAAACGAAGGGTTATGATTTTAGCAGTCTAGGTATGTATGTATTTTTGTATTTACATGTGTTCCACCGTAACGCCTAAACTACTGAACCGATTTTGATGAAAGAGGTATCAATAGATTCGTATTAATGGTCCGGGTGACAAAAATTAATAGACTATATAAATTCTTCTTAAAAATATGGTGGATTTTACACGTAAATTTTTGACCTCGAAAAAAAATTTAATTGTGATAATCATGATATGTTTGGTATCAAAAGAACGGTCTTGACGAGCACAGTACAATTATTTTTGTATATCATAATGTCTAAGTAAATAAATATGTTTAATTTAGTAAAAACTAGCAAAAGTGAGACTGCGTTACGTACGGCGTGGCTGTAAAATTAATACCTAAATACAATAAAAATAATGACTAGCCTACTCTTATTTGTGTTGTCGCAACGTTTAATAAGCGTTAAAACGGAAAAATATAAAATTAAAAAGTAGTTTAAAAAACTGTAACCCGACTACGGAAAAATAAAATGATCTAAAAAGTGCGAAACAAGAAAATATTACAAGAAATCAAAACATAGGTACCTACAAAAATGGTCAAGATAAAGCCGTGGTCGTATGCCTGTATACAGTAGTCGGGTTACAGTTTTTTAAACTAAATATTTTGATTAGGGAAAGTTTCCGGTTTGAGCTCCACAACTTAGTTTAATATCACTCTTTGATTATACATTATGTAAACTATGTAAATACAACTAACTATTAAATATATTATGTACAAGTATTTAAAAAAAACATAAAGGAAAGAGCTCTGTTCACCGAGTGTTTCGGGACATCGCCAAGCGGTTGGTCGACTCTTCACGTGACCAGAGGTTTGGACAATTCTTAGGCCAAAGAATCAGCATTGCCATCCAACGTGGCAACGTTGCCAGCCTTTTGGACACTTTTCCTGCTGACAGCGATGCAGACGAATTTTTTGATGCCCAATGAGGTCTTCTGTTTATTTTTATTTTTTCCTCTACATAATATACTAGCTTCCGCCCGCGGCTTCGCCCGCGTGGTATGTCGACAGAAAGTATTCTATACCCTTTCTCAGGGTTCAAAGTATTCCTATACCAAATTTCACCAAAATCGATTCAGCCGTTTAGTTTGTTGTACAACTTGTTTATTACTGGATTCAATATTTTGACAATGTATGATAGCAATAGCTGATAATAGCTAGGTTGAAGCTATTCATTATCATCTTAATGGATCTTTATAACATTTCCAAAGTATGTCTCTAATTTTGAAACTTCAAACCAAATAGTTTGTATTAAAAGTTTTCAAACAAGAATTGGCACTATAAATCAACTAGAAATAGTCAAATCGAATTTATTCCAACTAAAGGAAACCACAAGTCAAATTTGTCAACACAACTCCTCAGTAATCAGTTTAAAGTTCGTGTGGCACCAGTTAAATTTGACACAGTTTAACCCCGAATGGTGGCTAATTCTATTATTGATCTATTTCACGGAAAATAATATAAGAGATCTATTTTCTGTTAATTAGGTCACTGAATTAAGAAAATTCCCTTGATTTTCAACTTATGGAACTCAAAACTCTCGTTTTGGACTTTTGCTTGCTGCTAGAACTTCTATAAAATCTTTTTGTCAAACAGCCTCAACTTTTTCTATATGACATTCAAGTGACAAAAAGGTACAGTCGCTATTTCCTTTCCGGAAAAGTCTACCCCACTTCATTTAAATTATGGCAAAAAAGTGTAAGATTTTATACGTACCTGTATTATTCATTAGTGTGATCTGTATCAATAGGCTAGTTGACAATTTTAAAAATGCTAGTGAACATTGGGATAATAATGTTTTCTTATTAATTATGTAATGTGATATGTTATAGGTACTAAACGTTAATAAGCATAGCATTACTCAAAGGGTGTTATTCTATTATTTAATGAGGTACTAATAATGACCTAGTGGGCTTAGGCACACAACTTTATGTTTTAGGAATTAACCAAAGCAAAAGTAAAATCAAAAATGTTTATGTTAAGTATGGCTTCTGTTAAAATCCATTAAGAGGTCGGCGACACGGCTCGCAACTACAAATCGAGATGTTTGCAAAATTCAATTCCAGGCACGTTGCGCTAGTGTGAGTGCCTGTCGGAGCGATATACACCTACAGTGAGCAATACTACCACGCACACATTGACAATTATTGCTTGACGCGATAGTACTACTAGCTTTCGAAAATTTATGATAAATTTGGATGTGTTCCGTAATACAAAAAATTATGAATGAAAATTTCATGTATTTCCATTTTTTTTCGATAATTTGTAACTTAATAACATAAACTATGCTTCTGCGGAAACAATATTACAAATATTGTTGTTTATAATACAGAAAAAAACAATATGGAAACATGTCATTTACGCTGTAAAAATGTACGAAATGCAATTCGCTTACACTTCATTATTTTAAAGGCAAGTTTTTGGAAATAAAAAGACGTAGGAGCCTAGATAAATACTGTCTCAATCCGAATATCAACATAATATGGTGGAAATATGCCCAGATTGCAAATGATTTATGTACTACGTTTGTATGGACAATTCATGCGTCGCCGCATTCTTAAAAGACAAGCTTACATACATACGTAACAAGGGTCTCAGTCATACGCAAACACACCAATTGGCTCACTCTAATGCACCCTCACATGAAGTGTGAATTGAAACTTCAATAGTCGCTTCACTCGAACACACACATACTCACACGCAGAACAAACGCACACAAACAACTGCAGACAGTCTGAAAGACTTTTTTCCTTTTCTACTGCAATCTGCTTTACAATGTCTCCTATTTGTCTAGGCTACAAACACAAATATATCACTACTTCCCACCCCGATCTTAACACGTCCTAATAAAGGTGTAATTAGACTGATCCGATAGCAGATGGAAGTGTGTAGACAGCCAAGCCACTCGTGAGCCTGAGAGATCAATTATGCATGCCATGACAAGAGATGGGGGTTTCAATAATAAAGGGGGTTTATTCAAAGTGACGGCAGATTTGATACAACTAATTATTTAAGTCTGGGATTCGGAATCGGTTTTGGTACTTACCATATACCGATATAATTTGAGAGAGAGACAGCGATCGAATCTTATGTATAATAAATATATCTAAGAAGCAGGTGATATTGTGCGTAGCTGAATGAAGATAATGTTAAACATAAGCAACTCTGCTTAGCACACACTATTTGACCAGTTCATAACAAACTCTATAAAATATTATAAAAGCTTTGACTACAACACAGGCACCACTAATTACCACTCAATTATTTTAATAACTCTAGTATAATTATATTTTGGGTGACAATGTATTTTTATTAAAATCAAGTATCGTAGTCAAATAGTCCGACAACTACACTACCATTAAACTAACTTGTTAAGACGCAAGCGATAGCGAGGCAAGGAAATTGCTACGCCATCCCATGGGGCCTATCCATTCAATGGGGTAAAAAGTAGCGTATTTTTCCTTTCCCGACGCTTTCCATGGTGAAATACTTCCCTTGTCCTGTGACCCTCGAGAGTAAATGGAAACGGACTGGCCGGCTCACATTCATGCCAAGAGTCATGGCTCAAGTTGTGCCCATTGTACTTGACGATGGAATTGCAAACTTTGATTCTGTTTGTCGACCTTTGGCCCTCTGATATATTATTAAACTTTCAGGTTTAGATCGATTAATGTTTGGGTGAAACTGGTGATCTAGAATTTGAAATGTGGAAAAGGAAAACACTGTCATGTTTTCCCTGCCTATGGTCTCAGCTACGATTTGTTCTTAAGTATTCTTAAAAATGACATGGATTGAACCAAGAAGTACTTTACTGCTGTTTTTTTCAGGATATCAAAATTAGTCAGAAGAAAAATAAAATTGACAGTATCTGTGTTGCTATCTAAATAAACCGGCCAAGTGGGTGTCGCACCACGCACAATGAACGGCTCCGTAGTTGGGATGAATTTATTCCAAAAACAAACTTAACTTTGTTGTTGTAAAACATGATCATGATGTACACATCTATATATACACGGTCAAGTCTCTAGCGGCAAATGTAAGATTTACATCGCAAAAAAAAGAGATTTATTTTTTTATTTTATTTGGTTCACCAACAATTGTATACACTGGTACAAGCAAAGAAACATAAGCAAAAATCAAAATAAAGTGTCACTTATAGGTAAACTCTGCATGCACACAAAATGTTGTAACTTATAAAAAAAACATATAGTTATATAGAAATAAAATACTATAATAATATAGAGTTGCACTAAACAAAACGTAAAATAGATAAATTAAAACAAAACAAAATCAAAACAAACTAAAGTTGGCAATACAAAAAATAAGGCTAAGAAACTCAATGTTCAGAGAGATACTTATAAAAGTTGGCTTTCAATTTGCCTAAACTGTCAAAATGCAGGTCGATCCGATCACTGCAATCGTTCACAGCTTTACAAAACGTGATAAAACTACAAAGTAACGATTTTCGGTATTCTTCCTTTACTTGTACTGTGAGACCTTGCTTTATCATGATTCTAGGTTAACGGGAAGTACCCTATAGGTTTTGATTTATTAGCGAGTATTAAAATTGTCGCTTAAATGGCCGTATTTTTTTATTGCATTGACTTAGAATCTTGATTTTTTTAGAGCTCTAATGGACTACAGATTTGCGTATTTGATATTAATTTCAACTTGATACATCCACGCGTTCCTGAGAAAAAGGGTCTTGATAGACTGACGAACGGATAACGAAGTGATCCTGTAAAGGGTTCCGTTTTTGCCTTTTGAGTTACGGAACCCTAAAAACTGGCCAAGTGAGTGTCGGACCACGCACACGCACAACGAAAGGTTCCGTAGTTAGGATGAATTTATCGTAAGAATAAACTTATAAACATTGGAGTTGAAAAACATGTTCTTCCTTACATTTCAACTGCAAATGTAGTTTAGTTCGCACAATATTAAGAGATTTATTTACCATGTTATTGTAACGAGACTTTTTGTAGGTTTTCCTGTAATTTATAAGTATAGAACAATTATCTGTATTTTTTCAAAATTTTAGGCTCAGTAGTGGTAGTGGTGGCTCAGCAGTAATGTTCGATTTTTGTCTATTTTCTTAAATAATTTTAAAACTATTTATTTTTAAATTATAATACATTTGATACCCTTACAGCAAGCCCTTTCATTTGATGTGTCACACGGTACAGTTTGCAACACTTTTTTTGGAACGAAGTTCTTTAACGTAGCTTGTAAACTTTCAGAAATCGTCACGCTAAAAAGTGTTAATACTTGCAACTGTCTTCTTCTAATTCAAAGAGAAAGAGAGAGAGAGAACGCCGAACGAGAAAACAAAAGAAAAGAGTAAAGTGATTACAGTGTCGAGGGATAAAATTGTACACACCGGCCCGAGTACACTGCATGCCGATCCAAGATGGCGGCTCTAATATTTTTTAAATTGTTCTTCATGGGTATCGTTTTCATAGTTTTCAAGGGCGTTAAAGCTGACAGTGAGGTTGAAATGTAAATCCAAGATGGCGGCTTTGGTCAAATTGTTCATCATGGGTATTGTTTTCAAAGTTTTCGAGGGTGCTAAAGCCAATAGTGAAGTCAAAATGTAAATCCAAATAACGGGTGCGAAAATTTTCAAATTTTTCTTCATGGGTATCGTTTTCAAAGTTTTCGAGGGTGCTAAAGCCAATAGTGAGGTCAAAATGTAAATCTAAGATGGCGGCTGCAAAAAAGTTGTTTTTGTTTTAAATCATACGTGAGAAAGAATTTCGTTCCTGACGGGGGTCCTCCGACCGCACGTTTTAAGCTATTGCATAGCTTTTATCGCGGACTTTGAGCGCGGCGACCGAATCAAGAAATTCCGTAACGAAAAAAACCTAACACCTCCCACTCCGCATACCATGTAATGACGGTTCCCATGACAACGTGATGTTGTCATGGGAACGTAGTTTTTCTTTTATGTCATCACGTCATCATCCCAAGTGTAGCGTTGACAAATAGGAAGTATGGAGGTTACAAATGCTATGCAATAGCTTTACCGCGGCAGTCCCCGAGTGCCTCACGTTTTTTTTTTTTTTCATTTTCGTCTTGCCTCCCAAAAGTGACCCCCATGTTTAAAATTAATTAATTTACGTTACACGACTGTGTTTGGGTCACAGAAATTTAATATATGTGTACCAAATTTCAACTTAATCGGTCCATTAGATTCGGAGCAAATTGACTGCGACAGACAGAGAAAAAAACCGTTCCGTTTTTTTATTCGGACGTATGTAACCCTAAAAATGTGGCTAGATTATATTTTCAGTAAAAATATTTTATGTATTACAAATTCAAAATCAGCCACTCAAATATTATAAAAGCTCTTACTGAAATTCAAAAGTAAAATTTCGTAGAAGTAGTGGATTATTTTCTCGTTATTCTAAACACTTTTACTTAGTATGTAAACACAAATTGCTTTTAAAATCTACTATTACATAATATAAATACAGCTAGGTGTACGTAGACATTGACATAGTCGACCAAGTAATAAGCCCTCATACATAAACACAAAGTTGTATTAGATATTAGTCGCGAGGACGCACATATGCCGCCGCAAAATTATTAATATGTCATGTCCCTTGACAAAAAGGTATTACGTGCGTTCAAGATATTGATCCCATCTTAGCGAAACATGATTATGCTTGTTTATCTTTGATATTACGTTTTCTCATTTAGTTGGCAGAGAAAGATTTTATGCAGTCTAAACGTAGAAATAAGATTTTGATTTTTGAAGTGAAAACTTCTTTAGTATCGTTGTGATTTGAAAGTCGATGAAACGAAAAAGCGACAGTAAAAAGAGACAGACATAAATTTATGAGATTTGACGTGGGAGAAAATGAGATAGGAAGCATTATACAGTGTTTCTTATGTTCGTGGTTCTCTGAAGCTGAAGAATTTGTTTGTTTGCTTGAACATGCTAATCTCAAGAACTTCTAGTCCGATTTAAAAAAATCTTTTAGTGTTAGATAGCCCATTTATTGAGAAAGGCTATAGGCTATATATCATTACGCTAAGACTAATAGGAGCGGAGCACCAATGAAGAATGTTTCAAAATCGGGGGGTTTTATTTTTCCTTTTGAGAGCTTCTGCTGCGTGCGCTGCGTAAACGATTAAGTTCGCAAAAATCATGTAAAACCCTCTTGTTATCCTCTTTAAAAGTTCTAAAAAAAAGTCCGCGACAGCATATGTCTATCTTTTAAGACTGGCCCACTATAAACTTTTTTAGCTAACCAAATTTGTTCTAAAATAACATGATGTTAATCCTTATCCTAATAAATACATTATTCATCACAATTATTTAATTTAAAACAAAATTGCCCTATGCATCATCCGATTTCAATGAATATCTTAGGAGATATCGCAGTTTTAAAATAACATCGCAGCAAAATAATGACCAAGTACTGCGCGCGCATTTATGATGTGCAAGGCTGGGAAAGTTATGAGGGGGAATAAGATTATAAGACTCAATACTTTTACCTAACGTTTTAAAGTTCCAACTGATAAAAGCGTGATGTATGCTAACTTTTAAAGAGAAACAATTCTGTCATACATATATTTTTTTTTCATTTTCTTGAAGCTAAAATTTTTGAAGGTTTCACTTCTACCACGTGTAAATTGCACACGTGTTTTTTTTTATTTTTCAATATTTGTATCGTAGTTATTTCATTAACTTTGAACTCCATCTTTTGTAAAGTGACGTAATCAGTTCAGAATCACAACCAATACATTATAACTTCGATACTCAAATAATAACAACCTCAGCCAAAAAAAAAAAATTATGAACATTCTTTCCATTCTCTTGAGTCTCTGAAGGGCTTTAAAGCGAATACTAGCAAAGTATTTCCAAACAAAATACATATTTTATTACAAAGTTACCAAAATCTACGCTCGGCTCATGACGAATTCCCTAATTACTCATTTGAACTCGTAGACGCGCTACGGCGTAGCAGCCCTACGAGTGTCGTAGACCTTTGCGTCGTCGCGTTGTCAGTGGAAATTTTAGATAGAGAATTAAACTTAATGATAATTAATCATTTCAGTTTATTTTTTTATTTAACTACGTAGTCGTAATGAATACTCTAATTATAACTTTAGAAAGCTATGCTGTAAATCATTAAAATAAATTTTATTGTAATGCGTATCTATTCGAATGTATAAAATAAATATGAAAGGTGATAATGTCATCATAATATTTTTCTTTGAGAGCAGTGGTGGCCCAGTGGTTACGGCCGCGACTTACGAGTTGTAGGTCGTAGGTTCGAACCCAGACAGGCGCTTTACTTTGTGTAAATTATTTCATCACCACTGCTCTCAAAACGGTGAAGGAAAACATCGTGAGGAAACCGGCATGTCCTAGAACCGAAAATTCGAAGACATATGACATCTACCAACCCGCACTGGGCCCGTGTGGTGGATTACGGCCCACTCCCTCTCACAGAGAGGAGGCCTGTGTCCCAGCAGTGGGAACATTTATAGGCTGATGATGATGATGATGAATATTTTTCTTAAACCACTTGTCTATATCAACAGATTGTAAATGCTCTTAGTAAAGCACGATTTTCTTTTAGTCAAACAAAGAAACAGTACAAAAATTGAACTCGCTATTAACAACAAACTAGTCTGTTGACCTGGATATTGTCGGTTCGCTTCCGAGTTGCGTCACGTTGGTTTCAGAGGAACATTAGTAACAGTGTCTATGACTGAGTCAAGTTTATGACTAGATTAGGATTTCTTTTTAAAGCAAACAGCGTTTGTTTGTAACGTTGTAATAAAGAAAAGGTTTACTATTATTGTTCTTTTTTTATTTAATTAAAGCTATATACTAAGTAAAATCTATTATGCATATCTCTTTAAAATTGTTTATGTATATTTTTTTTGTACATTGTACAAGTACGCTAATTGATAGTGCTGGCCGCGCTTTCCTGTAATTTAGACATGTGAGAGATCTATAATAATGTGTAAGACTGTGGATTAATGCTGTGCGTGTGTTCAGTTGGTAAGTCTTTATTATATTAATTAAAAAACTGACCTGCGCTGCGCTATAAACAAGACAAATGAAAGGAAAATGACCATGATTTTAGTAAAAATCTACATACTGTCTAAATGCTTATTACTTATTTATTATCTCAATCGTTTTTATAGGTTCGTGAATAAGAGCTAATTTGAGGCCGAAAGTAATTGGAAAATGCCGACTCAAACACGTCATTGCAAACCTAAACAAATGTCATAGTATAACGTTTACCAAAAAGTAAAATATTATTAATTTCAATTCCGACTTGCTAATAGCATTATTAATAAAGTTACTTGTCTTCGTGACCTTGGTGTGCAGCTGGACTCGAAACTTCATCTGGTTATCCATATTGAAAATATTACTCATAAGGTTGGTGTTGATGAGAGCATCTAGAGAATTCCACAGTTCCTCCACTTTCTTACACTTGTATAAGTCCATAGTTAGACTGTAACTAGAATATGCAGCACCAGATTTGGAATCCCTATTATGCTAAATATAATGAAATTTTAGAATTAGTTCAACGGAAGTACTTTCGTGCTATGCAGTATAGATGTTTTCGAAAAAAAGCATCTTACCAGTCGTTTCTTAAAAAATATTATTATGATCTAGTTACAGTCAAGACGTATGTTGCTTGAGACAATGACTCTATTCAATGTATGCCGAAACAAGTTTGATTGCCCTGACTTGGTGAACAGTTTGTGTTATCTGGTTCCTCGTGCTGTGCATGGGTGGGAGGTGCGCACCAGTAGAATGTTCGCTACCAGCTTCTGTAAATCCAATGCTGGTGTGTGATCACCGCTTCACCGCTTAGTCGACACGTACAATAAACGATTTAGTGACATGAACATACTATTTCTTAAACGAAATACATTTAAAAGTAATATAAGTAGCTAAAATTCTGAAATATCACCAGTAGATCGTATGCTTAAGCACATTTTTATTATTTTTATAAGACCCGAAGTATAGAATACACAAACAAGAGTTTTGTTTTGTTATTTTTAGTTTCTTTTGTTCATAATAATTAATTTGTTTAGGGTATGATGGGACTGTCATACGCATTGCGATTATAAAAGTCCCAAATTAAAATAGAATAAAAAAAAAAAAAAAAATATTTTGCTCTGACTACAAATATGTTTGCCATTAGTTAGTAAATATCTAAGTTGCAATCTGTGGAAAATGTAGTGGATAGTATATTTGTTTAGTTTATTGTTAAGTTATTTCTGTTTATTTTTAATAAACAATTTTCTATGTCTAGATTCTTTATCGGTATAAAATTGTAGCTCTTTGTAGTCCTATCTCTAGAGCTTACGTAATTCTTAAGAGCTCAAATCCCGTCTCGATTAACATCCACTTCAGCACTATTACCGAAATGCACATAAGTTAAAAACTCCTATTTCCGTCGTGACATCCCAATTGTCAGTTGGACTCGTCCGTTGACCTGATTACCTCCAGGACTTGTTCACAGTCGCTCACGATATTAGTCCTCGCTACGGCTTGTTGATGGCCCGACTGATGGGTGCTGTGACGGACGTCAAACTATGTTTGAGAATGTTTGGGAAGAAAGGTGGTGAGGAGACCTTCATATTAGGCAATATGGTTGGCGCCAGAAATAGATGTTGACTGAATAGAGAATGTTTTTTGAGAACAACAAGAGCTCTTTGTAAAAGTACAAGGAGCTCTTTTCCTAAGAATTATCAATCCAAGAGCTTTATGCTTAACAAACAAAATAATAGCACTTGAAGAATTGTTCATTGAACAATGAACAATTCTCAATCCATTAGCTTCGCTTACAAACGTTGATTTATTAATTAAACTGTTTGGTATTCTGATAACCCTCTAATATCAAATGATATTAACGGTATCCTCGGATACAGTAGGTATTACTCGTAAGCTTATCCATCGACCCATTATATATACATTTCTCTCCAGCGACTATCACAAGCGTGGGAGGGTTAACATCTGCTGTTTTTCTTACCCCACACATTATTCAAATTACGTATAAGTCAAATTACATGTAACACTTAGCTTGTGTAAATATTATGTGAACAATGTAAGAATAAAGTCGAAAGTTATTCCAAACTCGTATTAAGTACAAAGAAAACACGAAGTTCGGAATATGGAAACGGAAGTAATAGTTATGGGTTCTGTTGTAAATATGAACGATAATATTTGTTGTAACATTTCTACAAACATTTTATATCTAGAGAAAGGTTTTGATTGCTCTTGAGATTGTTGTTTAAGATGTGAGCAAAATTTTTCAAGTAGCTGGAGTGCGCCAATAAAGTCAACCATTAGATCGTAGCTATGAATAGCGGCTAGCTATCATAATGCAGTCTCGAGGGAGTCGTAAATCAACTAACCAAGACCGAGCATTTATTTGTCTGAACGATTTTAAGCGGTAATCCTTATGTAAATGGTTTTTAACATATATGTCTAAACTTACGAAGAGGTAAACGGTAATATGTCTTGTACTCAATGGTGCTTGAAAATCATCAATAAAAAAAACGGAAACCCTTATTGAATCACTTTGTTGTTGTAAATGAACTGTAATAGCAAGGACAATCTAACATTTAAAGTAAAAGTTATCTTAATGTGTAGCATTGACATAACTTTAACTTAAACTTATAAAGTTAAAATTGAAGTGACTCAACATAACTAGATACCATCGCTTTCATAGGCAATGTTGTAACACAATAGTAATGTCGTATGTTATTATATACTACCGAACCGACCGGATAAACACATAAAAACAAGAAACGTATCAGCTCCTTATAGAACCGTAATAGTAAAACTCCGGCTGAGGGAATGTTTCGTAATAGTGTGAAAGTATGGCTACTCTTGTTAGATTAGAATCTATGGCACTAACAAGTGCAAGTTATTTGAGTATGGTACTGTATTAACAAGGGTCCAAGTTAGGTCGGCATTTTGTTTTGTCTTTTATGGGACGAGAAAACATTATTTACAAGTTTTTAAATAAATATTGACTGTAGATATCTAAAACTAGAAGTTTATGTTTTTTATTTCTTTCTTTGATTCTACACTACTTCTAGTAAGCTTTTATTACTAAATAAGCTATTTGTTTTATTTTCTCAAGTATGTTTTACAGACTGCACGATGAATAAAATTATACTTGCGATTCGTAATGAGTTAAGTAGTGTTGTAATTAGCGTCAAAGCATTGCTAAACCCATGTTAGTACTGCATTAACATGAAAAGCTTAATTAAGTGGATAAATTGCATTACCAAATAGCGAAATTAAGTTAAAAGACAACTCTGTCTTTTGAAAAGGACTTTGAAACAGCTTCAGCAATCGCTTTACGATTAAATCAAACTCATTAAACTAATTTTCTGAAACGATTCGTCTATTTTTGGCTCAATGCAGCCAAAATCTCGCAAAAACGTCTCGTATTTCAACAAATGTTTGTCCGGAACGTGCACTGTTTAGAAAGTTAGTCAAACCTGTGCTCTGTATAAACAGGGGTTACAAATTACATACCATTAGCCAGCAGCGCTGTTCCTAGTCATTAATGACGGCACATATAGCTCTAGCTGTGATGCTGTGCGTCTGACACACTTCCCGCTACCTACACCTGGGCCACAGGGGTTTAAGATGAATTTGGGCGATAGCATAATTATGTTTATAAGTATGAAAACCAAAGAAAATTAAGAATATATTTTCTGATAAATTATTTATCAGAATGACACAATGAATGCTAAAATAATGGCCTAGTTTCGGGAAACAATCAGAAACAATTAATGTCAGCTGCAAAATTGTACAAAACATTAAAAGTAACCTCACATTTCCACGTACAATCGACGCCCGAATACATTTCCTCGTACATAAACCCAACATCAAAATTTAATTACGGGTGCACTCATAAAGAATTTAGCCCTGCATTCCGCCGGTCACACTTAATTACTACGTACCTATTTTAACGCGATTTTTTCGTGCCTTTCTTTCGCACAAACGGTGATATCGGTTTGCAGGAGAGGGATGGACACAGTGGATGGTAAAAGAGCGCGTTTGCCGAACACCCGCCGGCGGTGGCGGCGCGAGGCTGACTAAATCTGTGTCCCTCTCAAGCCAGGTCAGGTCAGACGTAGAGCCGCGTCCAGAGAGCGAACATTTCCTGAATAAATTGTGTAAATATTTTAACATGGGCCCGGTGTTTTCAGCGGCAATTTGACGGGACGCGGTTCGTTCTAACAAATTTGTAGCTGTCGGTACGAATTTTATTGTGTCCGATTTATTTGGCCGCATGTGTAAACACGTAGGGATCAAACGCGTTCGTCTAATTTCGTTTGATGTTTCAATTTAGAGGATTAACCGTTTAGATTACATTTTTAAAACATTTGGGATTAAAAAGTAAATAGCGGTCGCAGGCCCGCCAAACGATTTTGTGGGAAAATGGTTCTCAGGAAATTATTGTGTTGGTACTTACAGTGATTGTTAAAAACATCATCATCATTTTCTTGTCCTTATCCCAATTTATTTAGCTCAGCGCAACATGTCTTTTTAAATTAAATTCTCTATCAGTCGTCATCTCGGTAGTCCCCCCCTTTCTATCCATATCATCTGTCACACAGTCCATCCATCGTTTCTTTGGTCTTCCCCTACTCTCATAGCCATCCACATCCATGCTTAAAACTTTTCTGACGACTTTCCCTTATTCCTCCGCATCAAATGCCCATACCATGACCAGCGATTTCCACACAACTTTTCATTTACCGGTGTCATTGTTAAAACATATATGTTTAAATATTAGGCATTAAATCTGAATTTCGCAAAGTGGCTAATCAATGAATTAGGAATATTATTTTTGTGGCTGTGTTTTAATAATTTTGCCTAAATGACATATCTAACAAAAAAAAGTTCTTTAAATATTTAATTACAAAATTAAATTCAAACATTGATCCTATTTTATATTTGTACTATGAAACGCTGAAGCGACGTGTCATGATTAATCGAAAGTATTGCAAATTTTTCGTAAAACCACGCGGCGTCTTTAAACTCCACATAATCCGAGAGGGAACTCAAGCAAACAATCGTACGAACTCAATCAGGCGTCCATATGGATGCAGCTTTATTCAGCATCCCGCGCACACAGGCGCACCAATCAGCACGCACACTGGTTCAACATCGTTCGGAAAATTTGATACGTTCGTGTATGTGTGTGTAACAAGTGTCTGTGTATCTACAAGGGGTTGCACTGTGTTGGTTTCCCTGAAAATGGCCGCCGTGGAAAACACGCATGCGTCATAAAACCATTAATCAATGCAGTTAAAATTTTGGATGCTGATTTAATTTAGATCTTACGTATGCAAAAATAAAGGTTGTGGTTTACCTTTTGGTAGATATTTAGTAAATTGGTAGTAAACACGGCGGGTTTTTGAAGTTCGGACTTGAGTAAGGTAAAGGACACTTCTTGACGTTGGTGGCGTATAAATTTTTGGAATTAAAAGGAGTGCTCGTACAGCTACAAACTTAAAGCGCGGTTAGCTATAGAAGCGCTGTATACGACATGCTATGCAAGTTTAAATGTAACTTGCTACGTCGTAGTTCATGAGAAAATTTGTGCAACTTTGTCCATACTTTTCATTAATTAGGTATAGCCTGAATATGAGGTACCTATGGCCATCAGAATAGATACAAAAGCTTATGTGTAGAAAAATTTGCAAAATACGGTGGCCAGGTTTATTACAATTATTTTACAATGCTTCAGGATTTAGACTTGGTTACCTATAGAATATCACCATTGTTTGCAGACAAAATCACTACTTCCACTCCGAAAGTATGGCACTTGTATAGAACTACCTGCAGTGAAAACGACGTAATGTCAATAAAATTGCATGAACGAAAGAGATAAAATGGTATAAATACAGTATCTTATTCAACCAACTGAATAAAATAAAAACATTTTATTTTAAACTCGACTCATTTAATTAGTAAAAATATCTCAGAAGCAAATATGAGTGGAAGTGAACCACATAAAGCGGACATCAAACGAATCGGAGCGGAGATTGTAAAATTTTACGTTTGATCCCCTTCAACGAGTTGAGAAGAAATCGTTTGACAGACACTACCACGGGAACTGTGTTTATTGGCGCTGGAATTGACAAATTAACAACTTAGTTTTATGAAATACCACGTCCAAAAATCTCTTTCAGCAAATCTATATTCTGTTATGGTGATAATTGGCAAATTTGATTTTAATTTAAAAAAAAACGTGTGGCACTCGGGGACTGCCGCGGTAAAGCTATTGCATAGCATTTGTAACCTCCATACTTCCTATTTGTCAACGCTACACTTGGGATGATGACGTGATGACATAAAACAAAAATTACGTTCCCATGACAACATCACGTTGTCATGGGAACCGTTATTACATGGTAGGCGGAGTGGGAGGTGTTAGATTTTTTTCGTTACGGAATTTCTTGATTAGGTCGCCGCATTCAAAGCCCGCGATAAAAGCTATGCAATAGCTTAAAAGTCGGTTAGTGACCAACTTACATTATTGTCTGCTATGCCATAGTTTTTAAATTAGCTTTAAAAGTTCGTAACTTGAACAACAAGATAAAAACAACAAGATATCTATTTATTTTACGCTTAATTGGAGAGGCTACTTACTTGACAAGATACAAGACTTCTCTCTTCTTTCTAATCTTCAAAAAGTATTGAATATCCAGCTTGATATGTCAGAACCGGTACCAGCGGTTGGCCCTTTACGCCATCAAAAAATATGCGACTCGAAATCAATTCAGTTCTGTTCACAATCTCGTAGTAATCCTCGCAAATTGAGATCACCACTAGCCCCGGTGGCTCGCTCGTCACTCTATACGTTCAGCAGAATTGCAGAGACGCTCAGCATCTTAGCATTCATGTCGGATGCTGCACTCTTCATACGTGCGAATTGACCCATCAGGGATGGGAGATGACGACATTAAATTTATTAAATGGGGTGTTTAGTTGGACTTCACTTGGGGAATAGTGTATACTTAAGATTGTGAAACTCAAAGCGGTTAGCAGTCAAGTTATAGTATGGAAAGAGTTACTGTCAGTCTACTCTTAACTGCCTGATTAATAATTTACTAAACGTTATTTGTGAATACCCAGGTTCCTCTTGTTTCTTAATTTTACCAATTTATTATCGTCTAAAAACTTACTTTTCATCGTTGACCGCAGCTTCGTTTAATTTTAGTGACATAGTGGGTAGACCAAACCAGCGTCAGACACTAGTTGAGCGTCAGACACTGACATTTATACTCAACTGGGCCTATTTGGCGCAGCCGTGAGGCACACAACACTATTTTAAGATTTTATTTATTATTTTTCTGTTTTTTTTTTGTTTTTGTGTGCCTTAACCTGCAGGGTCAAATAAATTAACTTTCTTTCTTTCTAGACAAAATGCAACAAACTTTGAAAAGTTACAACATCCTACAAAAACAGAAAAAATACTAATTGATTTTTTAACATATTCAAAAGTTTGCCCTCGATTTATTTCTTACTATTCCTTCCTCCTTTTTGAAATAGGTTAAAAAACGAGCTGATAGATTGCCTTGAAACTTCCACATCCATATTTGTCCATTGTAAAGAGTAGACCTACTGTTACTAATCTATCTGTGGTATCAGTACGTACCATTGAGCTAGCCTGCGGTGGCATATGGCAGGAGCAATTTATCACGCGGCCGCTGTTCTGCGGTCGACCAATTAGTGCATACACACGTGTACAAGTAGAAGGGGTGGGGGGATATAGATCGTTGGACATAATTGTGCATTATTATGGTACTGAGGATTATCTGCCGGATGAATCAGAATGTTGAAGTCCATAACACATATGTGCATAATATATCTATAATTATAAAATACGTTATCGAATAAATCAATAAAATCTATGCAAGCAATTTATTTTGTCCCTACACGATAATCAATCACGTTCTTAAAGCTCCAAACAGCAACACATAGCAAACTCCAAGCATCATTGAGGTATTGTTTACCTCAAAAGTTTATGTAGCTCAACAACAGAACTAACTTGAACAATTTCACCTTGTAATTCAATACTTGTCGCAGGATATCAGATTCAATTTACGGTACAAAACAAAATGAACAATGTTTACAGTCTCGTTAGTTCAAGATTATCTTGTAATTACAACTCAGTATTTCTGCTCGCTGTTATTAGAACCTCGTAGTTTCGTAGCCCCCGAGCGTAGCGTCGCGTCGCCGTGGTACTACGAGTGCTACGACGTAGCGCGGCGTAGCACTCGTAGCCAATCGATTACTATCAGGTACTCTGCGGAATTAAATGAGTTACTTTTACCCTTTAATTTAGGTAAACAAACTAGAATATTCGCAAGCTTGTAATTTTTAGTGGACATAAGCAAAGTAGTGCTTGATAGGACCCAATAACGTTTTAAAACCATGACGTAAGAAAAGGCATGATAAATACATCGGGCATTTATCCAATAATATAAACATAAGTATTATGTTTACTTATTGAAACGCTAGACGGCTAGATAATGTTTTTGGCGGATTTGAAAAAGGAGGAAGGAAAAGTGATTCCAAGTTTAAGATCCGAAGATAATAATATGCTTAAATGCTACTACAGGTCACCAAAAGGTTAGGAGGCTGTCTCTTTCTGTATGCTTCTTCTTAGGAAATCAATAGCAATTTAATCTAAATTGGGTCCACCCAAAGCTCAGTTCAACTCAAAGGTCAGTGTGCAACTGTGCAGGCATCTCACAACTTTAAGGTTGCACTAGTCGACGGTTCGAACTCAGCCGTGAGCTTGGCTAGTATGCATGCTATTAAGTTTATTTATTGAAATTTATTTATTAAGTATCCATTTATTTAGTTTTTATTTATGTATTTATTTATTAAGTGAAATAGACGATAATTTATAATGAAAACGAGCGCGTAAAATTTCATGAACTGACCTTTGGGCGTACAGATACTATCAAAAAGCTACTGGATGTATTTATCCAAAATAAAGTTATTTGAATTCTTGAATAAACTATCTGTAAATACTATAATTTTGCTTTTATTTACGCCGAAAGATGCGTTAAAATTTGTATTGAAATATGGAAGTTTCGATGCTCATAACTTACAAACTAAAAAAAAGAAAACAAACTGTTTCCATACAGGGCTAGATAATGACGAGACAAGTAGATATAGTTTTTAATTTTAATGCACACTGTCAAACAGTGAAGTAAACTCCATACGACGTTAGTATGGAAGAATGAACGATTAGGGGACCCTTAAGAGTTCAACTCGGTTGGACTTACGCATAGCGATAGATTCCTCAACAGGTTTTCCTAACTTCGGTCGACCCAAGTTAGAAAAATCACCTGAAACAATCTCCTGACTGCTTAGAGCATTATTCTTTAACTTTCAATCCATTCCCCAAACGTAGTACATTATTCTCCAGTTGTAGTGGTCAGTAGTGAGCCAATGATCGCACTGGACACTATCTGGCCAATATAAAATGAATCAGTCGAAAATGTTACAATAACCTTCATCTGTAAAACTTTAAACAAAGGAAAAAGACGACAAACCAACACATAATTTTAAACCCATAACATATTACAGCAATCATGTTCCCAACTCCTTACAGAATGATCGCCAAGATAGTGTAGATAACAATGCAATGGCCGTGTACCAGGCAGGGAATTGAAACATCTTGGTCCTAGGAGCCGCACTTAAATGCCAAGTGCCAGCCAAGAAAACTATCGATAGAGGGGACATTACCATGTGAACTAGTTAGTGTTCTTATGGAACGAGATATAACTGTGTTGTGGTCTCAGTAAATCTTTGTAAAAAATATTTATTGCCTTGTTTATCTTTTGTTGTAATTTATTGACTCATCTATTCTTATGGTTATGGAGGATAAGGAAATTCAGCAGAAGAATAAATTAGGAGTATTTTGTACTAAATTATAGCAGAAGCAAGACACTACATTTTCTTAATAATGCCGTACTCGTATTCGCCATTCCAATAAATATCACTAATCTGTCTGACGACAGTTGGAGTAGTTACTTATGTAGTGTTACCCTCTCCAAGGATTGTTTATTATAGCGGCATATTTCTTGGCAGATCATATCTTTTTTGGCCTGATGTGTAAGTATTTTGGCAACCAGATAGAGTAAGTGTAGACGGCAACAAAAATCTAAGTTTCAGGGAAAAAAGACAGGATACTTGCGGGTTTATTTAAAACTAGCTGCGGCCCGCGGTTTCACCCACAAAAGTCTCGATCCCGTGGAAATACCGGGATAAATAGTAGTACTATATCCTAATCCAGGTTTTGGTCTATCCATGTGCGAAATTTCATCCAAATCCGTTCAGCCGTTTCAGCGTGAAAGCGTAACAAACAAACATACAAAAAATCTAATATTTTCTCTTTATTATAATTGTTTAGATATAGTTTAAAAGAAAAATAATAAGCTTTCAGCCTATTTTGAACAGTGGATTTTGTGTAAAGAAATATAAATAAAACACGAAACACAAATCAATCGATTTTATTTTTCGTTTCCTTTAAAATATTTACATTAGCAAATACGTAGGCAGTGACAGTTAACATAAGACTTGAGTAGATTGGCTTATTGCTATATCTATTGTTAGCCTACAGATAAATTATTATAAGAGTATAAAAAAAGTTATAATAATTACTACAAATGTCAGATTATATGGCTCATTTCAATTTAATACAAAGGGGTAAAATTTAGCTCAAAACAAAACTTCAGAAAATGTTTCGGGAGTATATTGGGTGTATATTGGGTTGTTTATAGTATAATAAAATTATGGCTTATCGTTCGCGGCAGAGCAAAAATAATTAATGATATTGCAGCTTAGTTTTTGTTCCACTGGTATCAATATAATTGGCACATTTGTTTTAATTAAATACATAACAGTAACCTGCTAAAAAAAACGAGCTTTCGGTGAAGACACGGCCTTAAACTCATAAGATAATTCTATTATCGCCCAATAGTACCTACCTACAAAACCATCACTGGGCAAAAGGTATATAAAATTTGCAATACAAGTATACAAAATGTACACTTAATCATATTCTTGAGCATCTTAAAAATAATACAAAACATGATGAACACATGCAACAACATAAACAACCCCATCTATCGAGCCGCCGCGGTACTCAACGGGAAAATCGCATTTTCTCTTTAACACTAACAATAAAATCTTCTTGTACTTATTATTATTATTGACGTCTTAATATAAATCTATGTTCTACTTTTTTACAATCCGTCAGATATGATTCAGGGTTTTGTTTAGTATTCAATAACTATTGTTAAAGTGTATGAGTTTAACCGACTATTGATTTACTACAAAAGTGGGAGTTTAGAAGAAACGCTTCGTTTCAAAAAGTGTTAAAAATTATAATTTTAGTGATACCAAATAGGCCGCATTATTTTTTCAAATCCAACATAGTACAAAACATCCTAAAATATTTACATTTTATTTTTCGTGTTAAAATCTCTTAAAGCTAAAACGGTAAATTAGCTAGATAACAATTTAATAGTATTTCGCTTGTAGCAGTCTTTATTGTCGTTATCTTATACGTGTATCGTAAAATCTCTTCTCTCTTGCTCCTGCCGCTGCTGGTATCTGGAAAAATAAAACAGCGCCATCTAACAACCAATTGCACGAAGCAAAATACAGCGTCATCTAGTGACAGTAAAAAGTAAAGGTGAGCGAGACAAAAGATGTTCGCTTTAGAAAATGTATTTATGATGCGATAGATGGCTATACTTGGGGTCCTCAGAAAACTATTCTGGTCCTAAGACCATTCATCGTGATTACATTACCGATCAGAACAATTTTGTTACTGCAGGTTAATTTGTTACTGCACGTTAAAAAAAACATTTATGGGACAGTAAATGCATTAAACATTATTTTCGTAGTCACTCGAGGAGATAGATTTAAAAAAAAATCCTATACCTACTCAGAAATTGGTTTACCTAATGTTGTGTTTACCTAGACGATGTGGGCGTGTGATGTCTCCGCGGTCGCCGTCGCGACTTGTCGTGCGGTCGTTGTGACACGGAGCGCGCGTCCGCCGCCGACTCCGCGCTGGAGTCCGTCACCGCGCGGAATACCTCGTCTGGAAGTACAACTATTGTTCAATTACTACAAAAATATTAATACTTTTAGTAAATGACGTTCAGAAGGAAAATAATGACTGCTAGTTGTTTTTTTTTTCTTTTCTTGGCTAAATTACCATGGATATAATTAAGGGCATGGCATGGAGAGCAGCTTAATTAAGTTTATTTTGCATGAAATCGGGAGTGGAGGCTATGAAAGGAGTCTTTTTTTGCCCAGGAGTGGGACAGAATATAATTATGTTAGTAATAACATTACACATTAATATGACCACTTAATTTTTATACCTTTTCCTGGCGTGACGGGCATCCTGTACGACACGCTGGAGTTGCACTCGGCGCACGGTGACCCGCTCGAGTCGGAATCGGACTCTGAGCGACGCACCATCAACGTCATCGCACGAGACAACGTGTATTCGTCTATCGATTGCAAAAACAATGACCATTATTGATGGAATGAGGCAATCCACCACAAGAAAGATTATCGATTGAATGAGGAATGATATAACGTACCCGCGTTCTCATGATTGAGCTGGTGGTGCTGGTGGTGCTGGTGGTGCGGGTGGTGCGCGAGGGGCGCGCGCGGCGGCGCGGCCTGCAGCGGCGCGGGCTCGGCGCGCCCGAACGTGCGCAGCGTGCCGCCCTCCTCCGCGCCCGCGCCCGTGGCGCCGCCAGACATGCTGAACGTCGCGTACGGACTTATCTCGTACATTTCTAGTAAAAAATACCCATATCTTAATTTGAACCAGTAAATCAATCGACTTAGCCTATCGCAGTCCACACACATAGGCTTCTGCCAGGCTGTGCCACAACACTCTGTGCATCCAGTCTGTCCCAGCGGGGATCCCTTCTTTTCGCATAATGTTTTTTTTCCTAATATACTTTGGCATAACTATTTTTGGTATATTATTACTTTGCCATAACTGTTTTTGGTATATAGTTTATGTTGACATAATTTTTTTTTTTAAATAAAATAAATATTTATTTACTCAAAAACAAAGCATTGTAGTACACGTTAAAAAAAAAACTGTTTCACAAAATAAGTACTATTTCTACAACGTGTGGGTGAGCACTGCTCTCCTAGCTAGGTTTTGAAAACCTGTGTTAAGGAGAAGCAGTCCGGTCCCCTAAGGTATAATGACGTAAAGGTTACATAGTGCTTCTGATGTTACTGTTACAATTTTGGAGTATTGTGATAGACAATTTAAATATACGTTTTATTAAACATGAAATAAAATAATTTTAATTTTAAGGTAAGTAGATGCATGTGTGTGTATAAATGAGAGGGTGTGTGTGTGCGTGTGTGTGTGTGGGGGTGTGGGGTGTGTGTGTGGGGGTGTGGGGTGTGGGGTGTGTGTGTGGGGGTGTATGTGTGTGTGTCTGTATTTGCTTGTCCATGTTGGTTATGTTAAGATAAGATTTTTTCTGTTTCATCATATGACTTATTTTGGAGGTACGATTGCACAATCTTTTTACATTTGTAATACGGTAGTCCGTAGATTTGACACTCTTCGTTTATTTTATTATATAGGAACGGACCGAGAAAATTAAAAAAATCTTTCCACAAAAGTTGAGCGTACTCGCGGGATCCCATCTTTTCGACGTTTACTACGTTTTTTATTTTCTATAACTCGGTATGGGGTTTTGCGGTGTAGCAGAATTACTGTCTGCAGTATGAAGTGTTGCCTAACATTAAGAACTTTGCAGTGATTGTATAGTTGGTCAGTCGGAAAAAGAATAGGACGAAAAGTGGCTACTTTTAAAATAGCCCTGTGTGCTACTTCTAGCTGCTTGAGAGTGGTTTTTGCTGCGCCGCCCCAACAGGAAATACAATAAGTTACAATAGATAGGCAAAGTGCGAAATGGACACTGCGTATTACAATGGGATTGGCAATATACCGAAGAGTTTTAAAGATGTAAATCAGTTTGCGAACTCGTCCAGTTAGCAAACCGATATGAGATTTGAAATTGAGATTCCTGTCTAAGACTATTCCCAGGTATCTAATGCTTTCAACAGAGGTTAAAGAGGACATTGACAATATGAGCCCTGTATTTTTGAATGACAAGTGTGAGCTTTGATTAAAATTGGAGTCTGTGGCTGAGAGACCGAGCTGTTTGAATAAGTCAGAAATTTGGTTTTGGAGGTATTTAGGGTGAGAGTGTGGGAAGTAAGCCAATTTAACGCAACGTCAAAGCCAAGCTGAGCTAGATGCTCGAGTTGTGACCAGGAATCTGCGGTGAAGGTTATTGCAGTATCATCTGCAAATGATATTACCCTTGCATTATCAATATTGAGATCACACAGGTCATTAATAAAGATTAAGAAAAGAGTGGGGCCCAAAATGCTTCCTTGTGGTACCCCATAGTGAATGGAAAGCTCCTCGCTGTTATGGCCATCGATCCTGACTTTTTGCGAACGATTCGAGAGGTAACTTTGGAAAAGATCTAGTTGTATCCCCCTGACGCCTATTTTCTCAAGTTTGATTAAGAGTGTGGAAACGGGAACAGTGTCGAACGCTTTTGCGAGATCAAGGAATATTGTAAGGACTTTTTTATTTTTATTTATATGATCTACGACAAAACTGGTTAGGTCATGGACTGCGTCACAGGTTGACTTATTTTTGCGAAAGCCATATTGTTGCTGTGAGATTATCTTAAAATGCTCCAGGTAACCAACCAATCTTTTGTTTTTTAAGCGTTCAAGAACTTTGGATAAAGCACTTAAAACAGCTATGGGACGATAGTTATTCGGCAATGCTTCGTCACCCCCCTTGAAGATTGGATGAATTATTGCCTTTTTAAACCAAGTTGGTTAATTATCTTTGTAAGCTAATTTGTTTTGGTAAATTTTAATTCGCATAATGTTACTAGGCGTAATGATTAATTGTAATATAAAAATAATAGTTTTAAGGCATAAAAATTAATAGGAATAAAAGAAACATAACTTAAATAATTTAATATTATATCATTTTTTATTCTATTGACGGTTATTTCAATCTGAAAAATTAAAAGAAGTAACTGTAACCAATATTATTTGTGTAATGTAGTGTATCAATAGGTAAAGGTGTGGCGGGGGTGGCCCTTGGGCTACCCCTAAGCCGCCAATATGTTTTACATACACATTTCATTAGAGCAATCCTTATAATATTATAAATGCGAAAGTCAGTTTGTTTGTTACGCCTTCACGCTAAAACGGCTGAACGGATTTGGATGAAATTTAGCACATATATAAATGATACCCTGGAAAAGAACATAGGATACTTTTTTTTTCCCACGGGATCGAGATTTATGCGGGTGAAACCGCGGGGCGCAGCTAGTATTGTATAAAAATGTGTAGATATTGGTATCTAACATTGTAGGAGTTCATTACTATGTGTATTTGTTATGCCTATAAAAATGTTTTAATATCATTATGCGTAAATAAATTTATACATTAAAATGTTATTCTTGAACATAATTATGATTAGTGAAAATATGCTTAAAAAATTATGCGTAAGCTTTTATGCGTTAATAATGTTATGCGTAGGTAAAGGATAAACAGTTGTATGCTATGTTATCATTTTGTCTTATAATTTTATGCAAATGGATAGGGAACCGTCCCAGGCACCTTTCCAACCAACCAACTTGAACATAAATATTTTAAACTAGCTGCGCCCCGCGGTTTCATCTCAACCGGCTAAGTCTCGATCCCTTAAGGATATCCGTATAAAAAGCTAGTATGCTATGTTCTTCTCCAGGTCATGGTCTACTCATGTGCCAAATTTCATGAAAATCTGTTCAGCCGTTTTAGCGTGAAAGCGTAACAAACAAACTCACTTTTGCATTTTAATACTAGAAGAGCCCCGCGGTTTCACCCGCATACGACTCGATTACGTGAGAATATCGATATAAAAAGTATTATATGTGTTAATCCAGGTTATAAGCTCTCTGTGCGCCAAATTTCATTTTAATCCGTTTAGCAGTTTTTGCATGAAAGACTAACAAACTCCATCCTCACAAACTTTCACATTTATAATATTAGTTTAGGTTTATAAGTAAGGATTATACATTTTAGATATTATAAAATAGTTAGTATTGTTCTAAGGGTGCAACTACATATACGACGGTCGATTGACGTTGACCGTCACCTCAAAAAATCATGTCACCCTATACATTTTGCATCAAAGAATAATGTTAGATGTCGTTGCACCCAAACAATTCCTTTTTTGTTCTAGAAAGTTTCTCAGGAACGATGTGTGCATCGAAAGCATATTAAAGATCCAAAGTCGTTAAGAAAACTATACCTTGTTGATCCTTCTTCCCAATAGGATGCTTGATGGGTGATGAAGTGTACACCTGCTGACAATTCCGCCGGTTGTCTCTCTTCTCTACTGACTTATCCTCTTCTTCTGAGATATCTCCCTGTTCATAACCTTTCCTGAAGCATGTTGTTGAGGGACTGGAAACATAGAAAAAAATATTAAGACCTTTACTATCGCAAAAATTTTGTCTACGGAATGTTATTTTAAAAAACCCAGTCGTGCCAAATGATAGAGACAGATATAGCCTCACCTCCGTTTGTATGCAATAGCTGCCAACAACAGCAACGCAGCGAATAGTCCACATGCGGCCGCTGCCAACACTGCAGTCGCCCGCTCTTCACCTTCGTCTCCCCCGGGAGGGAAGTGAGCTGGTGCCGGTATCCGATCTGGTATCAATGGACATGGTCTTTGAGCTCTTTGGAAATTAAACAAGTATCTACGCTATTCAACTTTATTTTGTAAGGGAGAAATATTTGTTCAGGATTTCTCTAGTTATTTTTCGAACATTTCAACGCACCTCCTCCTTCCGTTAAAGTCGAAAAATAATAATTCCCCAGCGTAGTCCCCGCGGCGCTGGTGGCGACCACCTTCAAATGGTACCACGTCGCGACTGTCAACCCACACAGAACAGTTGGCTGGGCAGCCGGCGACACCGTCTGGGTGATCCACGAGGACTCCTCGAAACTCCTCACAGATACCGAGAACTGGGTGAGGGGACAGCCATTGCTGTCCCAAGTCAGTAGGTTGAGGCGGACGCAGGAACTGTTGGTCGTTATTAGGTCCTTCTCTGAAGAAGCTTTTGATGCTGAAATTGAGATGATAGTTCAAGATTATTCGATAAATTGCACTTTATTTTATTATAAAACTTTTTTGATAACTTTTCAAAATAGGTAAACTGGTTATAGGGACTAAAGCGAAACAATTAAATTAACGAGAAATTTATACATTATTCTAGTAGTAATTTAAAATTTCACATACGTCCTCCTTTAGTAGAAACCACCAGCTCATCACTAGGTGGTGATGAACCAACCGCGTTGTACGCAGTCAGCCTCACTTTGTACAGCGTCCCACAAGCCAGCCGCTCCAAGGTGTGTGTCCTGGTATCAGCTGGTAATCGTGTCGTGTGCCATTTACCGTCATCAGAGCGGGAATGCTCGACTAAGTAACCTGACGATGAGAAAAAAAGCAAGTTACTTTAAAAATAATAAATAATCCTCCCGACCGAATTTCAGCCAGCGGTGGCCAATCTCTTATTTAGTCTCATAATCCGATGGGACGGCAATCGGACACACGCGGGGAAAGATCAGGCGCAGGACCAACGGCTTGACGTGCGCACCGAGGCACGAGGGGTCACACCATCAACTTCCAAACTCCGGGCTACTACTGAGAATGTTCTAATGGAAAAACCCAATAACACTTTGCCTGACCCGGGAATTGAATCCAGAACCCCACGGTCATCAGCCGCCCTTGTGACCACGAGACCAACAAGGCAGTCAAGCTACTTTATAAAAGGGGTAATAGTGGTAAAGGAAAGAGTGGCCATAACCAAGTGGTTACTAACGACCCTGATTAATAAGTTGCTTACTAGCATAATAAATTATTAGATATGAATGATGTTTAAATCATAGAGCAACCTCTTCGACATATCTGTGGTAGGAAAATATAGGTGGCGCAAACTTGTCCTAATTAGTCTTCAACAGTAAATATTAATGATATTATCTTACCGTGTAAACTAGATCCTCCAGTGTGCGGCTTCTCCCACACCAGGTGTAATCTCGCCGGTGCTGCAGCGGCTAGTCTAAGTTGTGGTCTCGCAGGAACTCCCAACACTCGCAGTTCCCAACTGGCTCGCTCCTCGCCCCACGGGTTACGTACGGTGCATGTGTAGTTATCCGCTGAACCTCGGTCAACCTCTGAAAGTAATTTTGCATGTGTATTTAAACACCAAAATAGAATAGTCAAAAAATCGTTTTGATTTTATAAGTAGGTAATTGTCCTGGGGTAGTAGTGATCATTTTGAAGTAGACTCCAGGGGCAATTGAAAACTCACAAACGAACTGATAGGTAGATTTAAAGTATTATAATAATATCTATAAGTACCTATAAATATTATAAATGCGGTTTTCAGCATAATTTAGAGAATTTATTTTGAAATTCTTTAATTGTGTATAATACGTTTATAATAAACTTTCATAATTATAATACAGAAATCCTGATATTTTGTTAAGTCGTAAGAATCTTGCGAAGCAGAGTTGGGTCGCTGCTGGGTCACAATGAATAAATAAATCGACTTACTCAGTATGATAAGGTACGGCCCATCGATGAGGTAGTTGTTGTCGTGCGCGAGCGGCGGCGCGGGCCGCCTGCGCGCCCACGCGCGGTGCGGCGGCGGCGCGCCCGCGGCGCCGCAGCTCACGCGCGCGCGACTGCCGGTCTTTGCCTCCAAGCGACGACCGAATGACGTTATTTTTGCTGGGGCTGGAGAATACAAGGGAATCTTAGGGAATGCGTAGTGTGCTCTCATGCTCAAAAACGATTTTGAGTAGAAGGGCAAAGGTTGATATGCTACTCCGTAGTTTTCGTTCCTTGATTCAAAATTTATGAATGCAAATTTTATCGTCCCATTGCAGGACAAAGACCTCTTCTATACGAATGCATGAGCATAGAGAAGGCATGAACATTGATCACCACACTTGCTCAAGACGCGACAGTTTCGCGATTAAAGACTTATATTGACTATAAATACAGGTTTCCTTTCAATGTTTTCTTTCACCGATGTCAGTAATTTCCAAGATAAACTCAGAAAGTGGATATTAATTAAATAAATCACATTGGTAGGTACCCGGATTTGTACCAACAACCTATTAATAATATATAATGTAATCATTTAATTCAGAAAACATCCATATTTCGACACACACATTTTATAAATTATTGCACTATTGCATGAGAGGCGAGGCCTTAACCAATGGGCCATCGCGACATCAGAAGTAGTTGTAAGTATGAAATTTTTAAGCGATTGCATAGCTTTTATCGCGGGTTTTGAGCGCGGCGACCGAATTAAGAAATTCCGTAACGTAACGAAAATAAAACCTAACACCCCCCACTCCGCCTACCATGTAATGACGGTTCCCATGCCAACGTGATGTTGTCATGGATACGTAATTTTTGTTTTATGTCATCACGTCATCATCCCAAGTGTAGCGTTGACAAATAGGAAGTATGGAGGTTACAAATGCCATGCAATAGTTTTACCGCGGCAGTCCCCGAGTGCCACACGTTTTTTATTCATTCGAACGATAATATAGAATAAGTGTGTTTATGTTCAATAACGATTGTGGGCAGTGGGGTAAAGAGTAAAATGCTACTCCTTATTTTAATTTATGTTTTTAGTTGAAAATGTGCTCAAAATAAAATATGTAAAATAAATCTCACCTCTACCGTTTGGCTTCCTCGCCACAATAGCACTCATCTCTCCTTCCCCGGAAGCAGTGGCTGCCGTCACCCAGAACTCATAGACCTGATGTTCCTGTAGACCTCGTACTTCAACCTGATACTCTTCTTCCTCGTCTTTGTGAAGAACCATCATCTGCGAGTGCTGACCTGTCCTGTTTAATTGAACAGGATCATTTATGTTGAAGAAATAGTAAATTTTAAGCAAGTAAATACGTCAATTTTACACCCTAATGGTTAATACTTATACCCTGATGGTAAGTATTTACAACCCGATGGTAAGTGACTACACATTTTGACTTTGACACTATAATGATGCATGTAGTTAGAAAATACTATCGCTGTGAAAGACAAACCTCTGTGGTCTATTGTAGACTGTGTAGTGCTTGATCTTGCCGTTCTTCTGCAGCGGTGCCAGCCAGCTCACAATAACCGTGTCTTCGGAGCTTGCCACCGCTTTTATGTCCATCGGAGCACCAGGTACTGGAAAAAATTTGACCAACATGTAATCATTGTACACTTAGTGCTACTTTACGTACCTCTGACTTTTCAGGTTCATGTGCGTATTGTATAATTATTACTTGCTTCAAAAACGGTGAAGGAAAACATCGTGAGGAAACTGGCCTGCTTAAGAGATATTTCTCGAGGGCATGTGAAACCAAGTCAGAGGCCGATGGGTGGCATAAAAACTCTGACACCAGGTTAGTCACTAACCACACGAAAAAGAAAGATTTTTTGGCTTACGTATATTTCACGGTAGTGTCTTAATTTGACTAGCAGACTCAAAAGCCTTCGTACAGGTTATAGGTTATTGACATTTCTTCAGTTATTATACTCACTGTCTTCATGTGTGACGCAATAGACCGGTTCCGAGGTAGGCCCTGTGCCAGCCGCAGTTCTGGCTCGCACTGCTATGCTGTAGTTGGCAGCTCTTTGTAACGCTTGCAGGACAGTTTCCATGCCGCCTGAGCGACGGGTTTCTACTTGGCTTTCTAGCTCGTCGACGGTCTGTGGAGTTGAAAAAGTTGATGGTAACCAATATTTTGATTGAAAAGAGTGTCCATGGAGTTTCTTGCCCATTCTTTTCACTAAGAACTTCCTACACTTTGAAATGGGCAATTAGCTTCATCTTTCTGTCTGACCGACTCCTTGACGATTCAAAACGGCCTGTAATTGTTTTTATTTGAAATAAATACCTTGAGTTTTAGTTACTTTCAAAGCAGTGGTTTTCTGGATTATATAGCAAATGTTTGATTTACCATGAGTCAGTTAAAATGCGTATCAAAGTGTTTGTTGATGAAGTTAAAGTGCATTCATATAATGGATGTATCGTAATATCTGGACCGTGATGTTTTTGTTAAATGGCTCACTGACTTGTGGTTAAAAGAATCTTTATTACTTTAAAGAAAACAAAAAAAAAAAAGCACTTGATGAGACACAGTATTTACAGTAAAATAATGATATTAGCGAGCAGAGGTTTTACAGTATTAAGTTACAGTAAATGTTATACACACTCAGTACAAAAAAATAAACAAGTTTATAAGTTAAGATAACTGAAGACGATATTAAACTCAAGTAAACAATAAGATATTGAAGGTTAAAGATTCTTGCAAAACAAAAATTCGTTCAATAATAAATTAATTTTAATCGATATTGTGTAGCAGTAACATTACCTCATACAGAACTTCATATCCAAGCAGCACTCCTCCTCTTAGCACGGGTGGTGGTGGTTCCCACCACACGCGCACCGACTGCGCCGACAGCGGCTCGCAGCGAACTCGCTCCGGCGGGGCTTCGGGAGCTAAATAAAGAATTTATTATCATGGTTGAGCGTAGGTAACGCTATATTATCTAGATGATTTTTCTTTTGGCGGGGGACTTGTCAAAATTGAAAACTAATTTTTTTTTTCAATTTAACCGCTCAGTAGCAGGTTGCACGGTAGAATATAATGATCATTTCATGAAAACATGAGGTTTGCATCCAATTCTAACCAAGAGCTGTATTGATGATTTAAATGATTATCATAATTCTGTAAATGCTTATACGTTTCTGTCGCCTCAACTTTTTACTATCATAATACTTGATACTGATCTACAAATTGTAAGGAATATAAGAATACTAGATTGTTTGCCTAGGGAGCAAACAACAATTTTTAAGGCAAGAGTGGTTTCTTGCAAAAATTTTGTTTTTGTTTTAAATTATACGTGAGAAGGAACTTTGTTCCTGACGGGGGTCGGACACATTGTTTTTTCTCATGGAGGGTGATAAAAAGTAGAGTGTTGACCTCGGGAGCAACACTATTTTAAGGTCGAGTGATGGACTTTGAATCCCTCGCTGCGCTCAGGATTCTACTTTAGAATTCTTTGCTCCGTTCTGGATTCAAAGAAACACTTTAGCTTTTAAAATAGTTTTTTGCTCCCTAGGCAAACAACCTACTATTTTTGAGGCTAACGCTTTCGGTTTTAACTAGGTATCTCACCTCCTTCTAATGTGGTAGCAGTAAGCGGCGCGCAGGGCGGGCCGGCCCCCACAGCGTTAAAGGCGCGCACCCTGACCTCGTACTGCGCGTGCGTGCGCAGCGCCACCAGCACGGCGTGCGCCGCGCCCCAGCCCGCGGCGGTCAGGGCGGCGGTCTTGTTGTCCGCGGCGGACGACGCCTCGTGCCACGTCACTACGTAGCCTAGAAGCTCACCGTTCCAGGACTCTTGCGGTGGTGCCTGTGTAAAAAATATTGTTCCTTGGATATGCATTTTAGATTGACAGTAAAATGAAGTACAGATCAGAGAAAAAAGGTTTTCTTTTACCATCTGCTGAACAAAAGCAAAGAAAAAACATTTCACCTGCCATTTGACGAGCAATTCTCCAGGTGCGGTCGCCTGCACTTGTACATTGTGAGGAGGTTCAGATGGAGCTGCAAAAAAGCACTTCTAATAAGTTCTGTTTACGTTTTTTTTTAACTCTTTAGTCAAGTGTGATTATAAAAATTTTCGTCAGTCTAACTATGTATTTGATACTTGAAGAAAGTCAAATCATTTATTTCAAATAGGCCCATGTATGGCACTTTTGAACGTCAAATTTACAAAATAATAGAATTGATTCTAGTCGCCCCTTCCAAAAGGTAGTTTTCTTATGGAGAAGAATGGGCAAGAAACTCCACCGTTACTCTTTTAATTTGTTTTATGATAGTTTGTATAGGTACGTACATTAGTTAAATAATTATATGTGAAGACGATGCACCTATAAGAAAATTACTATTTCACAATAGGTAAAAAGAATTTGAAAATGAAGCAACGGCAGATGATTTAATTATTGTGATATATACATGATGCTCACATATTTACAAACATTGTAAAGTAGACGATTTTCCTAAAATTTTATATTTGAGGAAGTAATCACAGAATGTAAAATCAATGTCATATAACACAAAATAATAAATTTTACAATTAAATTAGCAACCTGTTGGATTTTGTCTTGATTCTAAATTGTCCTATGGAGCAGGACCAGCATGTTTCCAAGCAGGACCAACATCTTGGATATAATCCTCTAATTTGTAATATGCTTGTTTACAAAGTGTACTTTTAATAAAAAGGAAGAATAATTGCTTATTTGTTACCTTCTTCCAAAGTCTGTACGATGACTGGATCAGAGTAGTCACTGTCGCCAATAGCGTTAACCGCTGTAAGTCTCAGCGCATACGCAGTGGCTGGTCGAAGACCCTCCACTTGGTATTCTAGGTGCACTTCCGTAGATGTGGTGTCTGGATCTTGTCTGAAATTAATGAAATAACCATTTGATTTAGTTTAGCTGAGAAACGGTCAATTTAATACTATTAATCTTTAATGTATTGGACTAGTTTGGTTTAACAAACTTTTTTTAAATGTTATTTTTTTATCGATCCTGTAAATTTTCTCATATTTTAAAGTCACGAAATCTAGTAAACTGAAGTTAAGACCAGGCATTCTAAATACAATTTCCACGCAAGCTCCGACCCAATGCAGCCCGCCACTCCACTATGTGCTAAACGCTAACACATCAGTATGCGCTCTTTGATCGTGTTTGAGCACAAATAATGGCGTAGGTCTCAATTCTTATTTCGTTTATAACTAAAGTAATAATTTGTCTAGAGAAAAAATATCTTGTGGCTGGATAATAAACTATATTTTCTTACTATGAATACTTATTTAAGACAAAAACCGAGTAGGTAATCTTGATTTTATTTAAATAATCTTTAGATAAAGACATGATTTTCGAATAAAAAATGAATCGAGCGAAAATGTTATAATTACGTAACTGTCTTGTACATGGAAAGAAAAAGATCCAATAAATCAAATACTAAAGTTCCATTTTGATTGAATGCGTGACGTAACTGTTTCAGAATATTAATTTATTTATTTATTCACAAGGCAACTACAACAGGTAACAATCACAATATATCACTAGGTTCACATTATAGGTTTTAACCTGATTATCACCCAAAGCGTAATCGCACAACATGATTAGCAACAATAATAATAAAAAATGACAACTACAGTAAAAAGCTTAGTTCACAAAGTTACAGCTAGGTCTATGTGTCTGCCCTCCAACACACTTCTGCTTAGGCAAGGAATGTGTAGGAGACCAAACACACCAGGTATAGTACATAAATGACACAACGTTACACTATTTAAAGCGTTACAAAATTAATAAAAAAATTAAAAATAAAGAGTACGCACATGTCTTTTGAAAGCAGCGGCACGAGAATCGAAGATGTCGATACTGTTATTGTCCCTTGTAATTTCATTATAAAGTCGACACATTGCAATGCAAATTAACATACAATTTAGGGAACCTCTTAAAACTATTTATAATTATTAACTTATAAAACTTTATACTGGGACCTCCAGTGACTATTGTAAGCATATCACTTGACTTTCTCACCTCTCAAACACTCTATCAGCGGGCACATCCCTGGTAGGGGCCTCAGCCCAGTCCCCTGCATCAGGCCTCCTAGCGTCCCCCACCACCCGGTACTGCAAGCGGTAGAGAAGCACTCGGGCATTGCCGTCGTACCCGCGCCGCCACGAAATGCTAGCGCCGCGTCCCGAGCGTCGCGACACGTGCAGACCAAGCGGGGCTTCCGGGAACTCTGCGTATCAAGAGGTTAAATAATAATATGAAAAAAGGAAAATAAGTTGTATAGTCTGTTCCAAAAGTATCTGATGAAAATGTAAACAAACGGATCAGAAAACGTAGCTGTGGATGGCAATTTTTAACCGACTTCCAAAAAGGAGGAGGTTATATGTTCGTCGCGTATGTTTTTTTTTTTTTTTATGTATTTCCACCGATTTCTCCGTCAATTGTGGACCGATTTTGAAAATTCTTTTTTTGTTTGAAAAATTTATATGGGACCAATTCCAGAGCACACCCTGCTCTGGAATTGGTCCCATATAAATTTTATTAACTTTGCTTGGATAGTTTTTGAGTTAGCTACAAAATACGTTTTTTTTTCCCACTTATTATGTAGATGATATGATAAGTTTCTGTCACTGGTAGCAGGTAGTGGTATTCGAATGTGTGTGGGGTAGGTACCACAACTAAAAAGTAAAAAATAAAAACTTTTTACAAAAAAAAAAAACAACCGACCTCCAAAAAAAAACACTACAAAGTGAAAAATAACTTTAATTTCGGAAGTCGGTGGCAAAAAACGAAAATACAAAACCCAAGACACCGACTTCCGAAATTAAAGTTATTTTTCACTTTGTAGTGTTTTTTTTTGGAGGTCGGTTGTTTTTTTAGTACTACTTACAAATGTCTAGATTTTTTTTTATTACTTTCAGGTCGCGTCCCATTTAAAAGCGAACGTCGCGTGAATACTCGATCGTCGAAAACTGACATTTATGAACGACGCGCAACGCGGGGTAATGGTTATTCATTTGACTGAGGTTAATTTGATAACTTCAGTTTTCGTCGATGATTTTTCGATAACAATTTAGTAATATTAATTAAACAATAATTGTTGGAAAAAGTGGTGAGATATAAAGTTGAAACCTTCTAAATACACATAAATGTTTTAGGAATTCCATTTAGTGCGTGATTGTATACAAATGTAACCTGAACAAGATTTGTTTACACTTGGAACAGACTATACTGTACTAATTTATATGAGCCATTGATTATGATCATTAACTTGACGAGACCTTCAGTTGCGAAAAAATGCGAAGTAAAGCAACAGATGTATATTTGGTAGTTCTGGATCAAGCACAACGTTGATTAGTGTGCGAAACTGGACGATAGTACACAACTACAAATCCCTGTGTACAGTAAGAGTAGTAATTATGGTTAGCTAGTTACCCTGAACGGCCAGGTAAATGAGGAGCTCGTCTCTTCCATACGCGTTCTCAGCACGACAGCGATACACTCCCGAGTCGTGACGTTCAGCGTGCGCTATGCTCAGTTGAGAACTTACACCGCTTTCTGACCGTTTCTCTGATACTGATATTCTGGAAACAACACAAGTACACTATAGTGAAAGTCCAGTTCATAAAGATTATGTAGGTATTTTTTGTTTTTGGATTTTTTAATAAGTTTAATAAGTTATTGACGTGATTGTAGAATGTTTTTTTTTTTTTAATTATTCTTTTCGACGCTAGACTCGAAAGTACTTCATTGGATATTCAGATACCTGTAAGTAGTAAGGTCCACTCTCTTCATGTTGTGCGTCCACTGGAGCTGTATGGGCGGGTCTCCTCGTGCGTCACACTGGAGTGTCGCCTGGGCAGTCCTTTTGACTGTCATGTTGCGCGATGAGAACTCAAAATGGGCGGGTTCTGAAAACAAGTTCAGACATTATGAATAATGTGATAAATGTATTTTATAAAGCCCGTCACAGACGTAGCTATAATATAAATTAATATACTGTGCTATATACAAGCCACCCACACACGGTAGCTATACTAATACGTATATATTTTTGTTCTCATTTGAAGCATAATTATTTATGATAAAGGCTGTTCTAATTTTGAAATAGGCACTGCAATATGGATTCGACAAGTGCACTACTATTGGATTTAATTGATAGTTCTTTGGAAGATGATTCCGATGGTGACTTTGATACGCGTGTTGCTTTATCAGGCACAAAAATAAGAACCATCTGAATTGAATCGCATATAAAGCAAAAGAATCATGATTTATCTTTAAAAAATCTTGCACAATATTTTAGAGGTTCAAGATCAGCGTTTATCGAGATGCTCTTTCCACAGACGAAAGAATAATGAGTGGCCAATGCGGCTCACTCACAGGTACAATACGTAGGCCGTCTGTCGCCGGGGTGAAGCGAGCGGGTGGAGAAGGAGAAACGCTCGATTTTAAAAAAAAAAACAGTGTCACTTCGGGAGTGCCGAAGTGCAACTTGAACAATTTTATTGTGCAGGAAATACTTTTCTTTTTGAACTCGGTAAAAAAAAAGGGAAATATCAATCATGTCGTTGTCATATCTCAATGTATGGAATGTCATTAATCCCAAAGAGAATGTATCGCGCGTTGATGTCTTTTTAATGGTCAAAAGCTGGTGTCCGTAACAGTGTCGCGAGTTCAATTGTTTTTTCCCATTTCAAAAATGCTTAATGCGCTTAAAGAAGTTTCACTTCAAAAATGGAACATGCTGTATCCTTAAAATATGTCAAAATATATATTAATATGCCTTAATATACCATAATATACAACGTGTAACGTTAAATGCCCAAAACTTGAAAATAGTTTGAGAATAACGAGCAGAATCAATTGTACCACTTTTTAATATAGGCTACATTTTCAAAAAATCTTCATTAAAAACGTTGCCGTATCTATTTATTAATATGTCAAGCCATCACATGTGCAAACACGCCAAAATAGGTAAACAATCACAAATTGTTGTCAACCAATTTAAATTTTCACATACGCGGGATAATAATAAAACTACTTACGAACTAAAACAGCACATAAAACCTTTACAATTTTTTTGATGGTTTTTTTTTCTCAGAAATAGGTCAATTGAATTAAAAATTAGTTGGGGTGTCTGAGGTTTTGCGCATCGTTGTATAATATGTCTTGCTATAATCTATCCACATATTTTGGTGATGTAATAGAAATACCTATATATTATAGCTTCGTCTGCGGTCGCTCGAAGATTACTATGGAAAATATATCGTAATATGCCTAACTATGATTTATATTAATATATATTCGTCTACGTCTGTGGCTGGCTTAATAGAAAATCTTAAAATGTTAAGTAATCCTGGATCCTGAAATTAATTTTTAGCGAAATTAAAACTAAATTATTGCATAACATTATTTTTACTAATCATCGATGATTCCGCAAAGTAACGCCAGGTTCAATGACTTATTTAGAGAAAATCTTAATAGTTACCCAAAGCAGGCTGCTTAAGTAAAATCGATCAGTAATCTTATTACCTACCATTGACAGAAACAGCAATAATCTTCGACAGTCCCCTGCCGATCCCGTTCTCTGATCTACACATGTACTGCCCCTCATGATGATGGGCTGCTGGGGCTATGCTCAAAGATCCGTTGGGAAGCATGGAGAACTGCAGGTCCAGGTTTGATACTGGTCGAAAATCACTTACTCCAGACCCTGGAAGAAATTCGAGACATCAGTGATTTACTGAAAAAATCTAGCTATTTACGAATATGTAGTAGAATAGTTCTGCAGTAGTGAGTTAGTTCAGTATTTATTTTGTAACTAAGATTGCTCGGTATATAAACTCACCATGACCTTTGAGCCAGGAGACCCTTGGTACGGGATATCCCTTGGTGGAACAGTGAACCAAGATCTGAGTTCCTAAGAGAGCTGAAATGTCTTGAGGCTCGTATACCCATGATGGTGCAACTGAAATGAAATAAAATCATTTCGGATCATTGTTCACAATCAGACAGACAACGTCCAACATTTAGCAACATGCCATTGAAATTAAAAAAGTATAGGTACTTTTCGCTTACCTTTAACAGCCAATCTAGCAGTATGGTTTACTTCTGCAGCAGAATTGCTTGCAACACACGTGTAGTCACCGCTATGTTTCGACGTCACGTGAGAAAATATTAGAAAACTGAATTCGTCTAGAGATTTCTCTTGAACCTAGAAACGAAACACAGAACATAAAATAATGTTTCAAGTATGAGAGAGTTTATTCTGCTTCCTGCGTTATTACTATATTCCTGAAACAAGCTAATTCTAGCAGGGAACTGTGACATACTAAATTAACACCTATCAGGACAAAGCCCTCAGACGTAATAACAATAAAACTTCTATTGTGTCTCATTCAGTGTCCTGCAACATCGGTTTACTTAATCGATCATCGTAATTGACTTAGATACTTATTGCCTGTGAAAGCTTACCTGTAAGCCAGTTGGTATGTGCTGACCATCTTTGAGCCAAGAAAAGTAAACTGGTTTATCGCCAGAGGTGATCCCACATAACACTTGTATCGAACTGCCTTCTACTAAGTCAAGTGGAAACATAAATCCCGCTATTTTTGGTGGATCTGAAATCAAATACGATGTTTAACGTTTTTAATAATGGAAGTTTTAGGCTTAAACAATTACACACATATTAGGTATCAAGGTTGTTTATAACCGACTTCCAAAAGGCGGAGGTTCTCAATTCGACTATATGTTTTTTATGTTTGTTACGCGATTACTCCGCCAATTATGAATTGATTTTGATGATTCTTTATTGTTTGGTAGGTCATATTTCAGAGGTGGTCCCATGTAAATGTTATTAACTTTGCTTGGGTACTTTTTGAGTCAGCTGCAATAATACGTACTTTTTTCCACTTAGTATAAGGATGATATGATAAGTTCCTGTCATTGTTATTTACATAGCAGGTAGTGGCATCCGAATTAGTGTGGGGTAGGTACCTCAACTAAAAAGTGAAAGATAAAAACTTTCTACAGTATTTTTTTTCTCAACAAAGTCATATTATGGTAAATCAACTTACTCCTGACAAAAATCTGAACATCCTTCTGGGCATACTGCCCCGATGGTGACGTCACCCTACAGGAGTATACTCCTGCATCAGCTGGTTCCGCTGGCCACAGCAGCAGTTCTCCTCCCACTCCTGATAAGGCACGACCTCCGGTAGAACTGACGTCTAACCCTCCACGTTGCCAGCGGATCTCACTGAAAGGTAGGAAAGTAAGGGTTAAATAATTTATGGGCAATTTCTGTCTAGTAATGATAATATCAACAACTTCTCAAGTTTGGGTTATCAGTATTATTCTACTAATACTACTTTGTTTTTGAGAAGGTAAGGAAAGAAGAATAAAAAGTTTTTTTACTGCAGGAGAAGAGTAGGTTTCATTCACATTATCTTGATACTTTAGAACAACTACTTAGGTTAGGAAAATTCTACAAAGAAGAAACATTTACACACCGAGGTAAAGGGTAAAGTCAAGGTCATCTAACATCGAACTACGAAAACAAAACAAAAATGAAACTTATAATTTTACTAAGCAAATGCACCTCCATCAACCTGATTGGAAATCCGGAGAATGGACAGTAGATGGTGGTGTTGACACCCGCTACCACCCGGATGGGGCCGATATTTCTTATCGATGGTGGTCCTGGAAAAGTGGACAAATCCTTCCTGTTTTAAATGGACTTATGTAGAAATTAAATGAATACACGATGAATCTAAGAAGGGAAGGCCATGTTCAAAGACTAAGCCGTAAGTGGACTTACCATAAACATTGAGCCTGGTGGAATGTTCGACAGCTCCCCTAGAGTTGTGCGCCCTGCAGGTGTAGCGACCACCGTCCTCGGGCTGGACTGACGTCAGGTTCATGTAGCTCACCACGTCACCGTTCGAGTTCAAGAACTGGGTTATACTTCTGATAAGGAAAACAAAATAATCATTTTGAGGACACAACTGTTAAAAAGACCACTGTGACCACTGACTTGATTGTAACGGTGTCAAATTAAAAAAAAAATTATATGAAGAGAAGACACTATATGCCATCATTGTATGCATAAGAATATATATGGGACGTTATAACAGCTCGTATAATTGTATAACCAAAGTAGCTGAAGTTAAAAACCCTTGGGAATCTTACTCCGAAAATTGGAACGACGCAATATACGACCCGTTGCCCAAATTGTTTCTTCAATCTTTATGTGAGCGTCCTGTGTCGCAAACACATTTGAGCGTTCTACTCGCTATTGCTTTAGAAAAACATACCTCTTAGGATGGCAATCATGATAAAAAAGGTTCCATTTTGCAGATAACCTTTACAGTACCTTTGTGGCGTATTGTGTTCTTCAACAGCCTGTCCATCCAGTAACCAGGTGAACCTTGGTGGGGGGCTGCCGGATGCAGCACAGTGCAGCGCAAGGGAAGGTCCAGGGTGTAACGCCTGTTCTATGAACGTGTAGTGCAGTTCAGGGGCAGTGTCTGTAAATAAATATTGTGAAGATTTTAATGATAAGGGAAACACTGCAGCTGGTATCACCACAAACCACAAGGATGCCGTATTCAATATTAATCGAGCCCATAACCTAATAATTCCACCCACTGATTACAAATAGCCAAATGATTCGTAATAAGTAACCACCAAATATTCTATCAAATAACAGTCTTACATCACAACAGAATCCAATCAGTGTACAGCCGAATGTATGGCGGCCGTTTATCACAGATCATAACGGGGTATCTGCCATTAGCGGCGGATTTATCGCACTCGTGATGCCGACACATCATTGTTTATGTTATATGTTAGATACTGAGTGATGTGGGAGAGGCAACGAGGGTTTGGGAGATAATCCTTTGTTTGTACATAAAGTTATGGCAATTAAATATAAGTAAGTACCCGAATACGCCTACTAGAAACATGGTTAGAAAGAAAGAAAGAAAAAGTATTTATTGAGTTTCGCACAGGAAATCACAAATTAAACTAAAACACACTCATTAAACATAAACACACACACACACTTTCCGTATCAATCCCTGCCACCCTATATACTTAATATCCAAGTAAAACAATCAAATTGTTTACCTGAGACTTAATGTTATCCAATGGAATGTAGACACATCTATATTTTTTTGGATAACATTAGGTCTCAAGTGTACATAAAGTTATGGCAATTAAATAATGGTACCCGAATGCGCCTACTAGCAACGTGGTTAGAAAGAAAGAAAGAAAAAGGGTTTTTTTTGAGACTCGCACAGGAAATCACAAATGAAACTAAAACACACTCATAAAAACATAAACACACATACACACTTTCCGCATCGATCCCTGCCACCCTGTATACTATCCAAGTAAAACAATCAAATTGTTTACCTGAGACCTAATGTAATCCAATAGAATGTGGACACAGCTACATTTTATTAGATAATATTAGGTCTCAGGTGCAAACTACAGTATAAAGTTTTCTGCAAGGAGTTGCTTAGTCCACTCAGCACATTTTATAATGTCTCTTGCATATTATTTCATACAGTTTACTGAAGTCGTTACACCAAGAGTATAACATTAAGCGTGCAGTTAATGCAGTGCTCTAAACGTGCATTCCTAATACTCTTGTTAGCCACGAAGAGGTTGTAATGTTTGTTAAAGGGTTCATAAAATACTGACTTCTATTGGTTTGCTACTAGAGCTTCATAATATGAAATGTAAAAACGGATTTCTAGCAGTTGCTGTAACGTTAACAATGTAGGGATTGTCTATAAGGTAGGTACAAGTAAATTTTGAGATCATCAAACTATAAAAATAATTGAAACAAAATACCCCACGCCGAGTCTGATGAAATATTCATTCCTACTACATACATACTTGAATCTCAGACAAAAGTTTTCGCCAATTTTATATTATAAGAGTTATCTTCGAGTGCTATTCAATGCCAAAAGATCGTCAGCTGTGGCAACAATATTTAAGAATTGTATTACAATCCTTAACTTTCATTTACCACATAACCACAACTTAACTCGCTCATTACACCCCTTAATCTCTTTGCATCCAGCATCCAAAACATTCAACTACATAAGCCCAGTCGGCATCCAGTCATAAATCTTGGTAAATAAATTCAATTAGCCGCTACACTAACATAATAACGAATGAATACAATGGCCGCCGGAATTATGAGGGTCTAAATTGTGAGCGGCTAGCGTTTCTGAGAGCTTTATTACAGGCCGTACCGGACGCCGTGACAGACAATATGTCAGCGTGTGGTGCAAGGTGAGAAGGTGGCGGTGGGATAAAAAAGAATTGATTGAAGATAAAGAAGTTGTAGATAAGTCATTGGACCTCTTGTCCCGGAGTGAATTAAGATAAAATTATTTTTTCTCACACGATTATAAATTCGTTGTGACACATTTAACCAAGCAATGAATAGTGCGATTGCTTTAACTATCACACAAGACTTAGCACACGCATTGCCATTTTCGATAGCACTAACGATCTTTCAATTTACCTACATAAATGTTTTCACTTTCTTTCTTTTCTTTCTTTACATCATCGTTTTTGTTTTTCCTTGGGTATATTCTCCGACTGAAAGGAACGGAGGGTTATGTCAGACTCCTACCGACTAAAAAACTCCACTGTTCCTTCTAATACCATGGTGGGAGCCCAGGGACCAGATACTGCTATCAATCCGCCATGCCTAGCGAGCCCCATCACTATGTGTGGCCGATCCCATGACCGCACGTCCTTCCATTATGGCGCACATCACGGCGCGTGCCACCTCTTTGAGCTTGACTGCTCGAGCGACGATACAGCCCTTAATTTTGATGTCCGCAGGCTCCTCGCAAAAAAGAGGCGAGAGCATCCTACGCTTTTTTGCTTCCGACCATGAATAGAACCACGGCGGAAAGCGAGAGATCACCTGCACTAAGTGTCGCAACAAGAGAACAGCACTGTTGGGCCCAAGCTGATCACTCCTCTAACGTATGTTGCACCGTGTCCTCAGGGTAGTCCACACAGTGATGACAAGCGGGCATCCGCTTTCGACCTTTATGACGCAGGTACTTCCCGAAACATCCGTGTCCAATAAGCACCTGCGTCAGCCGGAAACTGAGAGCGCCAAGCTGCCTCTCTCCAGTCATTCCTCCTTAACGGCTTTACCGCCACTATAGTGACGATTGGCCCCACCTGGGTAGTGCAAGTCGCTCCTTCCATTCAGCCATTAGGATCTGACGGAGATCGGTTCTTCGTGCCTCGAATTCCCGTGCACCTAACCGTGAACCTAGTGCCTAACCGTGCGCTTCTGACGTTTCATAAGTGCCCATGTAGGTTTATGTGAAATAAAATATTTTGTTTTTTTTTTTAAATCTCTAAGGAGATCGTACGTTATCCCTTTATCACCCTAACAACCATCGCTCTCTACGGCCTTCGCAATTTTGCAACGTTGCGGGCTTTCAGGGTGTTCGCCTACACGGGCGCCCCATATGGAGCCATGGACCGCACGATCCTCACATACTACAGCTACTATACCCTACAGCCTCCGGCAAGAGGCGTTGGGCCCCCCTAAATTGAGTAACAGTCGCGCAAGAGTATCTGCAACACTCATCAACCTGGTGACCAGTCGCTGAATATGCGGCCCGAAGTCCCAACGGCTGTCGAAGACGAGTCCCAGGTACCTACTTCATTATCATCTTCATTACTATGTGTAAATCCCGAAGTGGCTGTTCCGAGCCCCATGGAAACAGAGATCAGCAGACTTTGTACCTCAACATATTGACTAAATAATTATTACAAGTATGTAAAAAAAATATTGTTTTAACAACGAGAAGTGAAAGTAGAGATGTTAGTGATTATAAATATGTGATTGAATGGTAACGGCGAGTTTTTTCGTAAAAGGATATATTTTACTTTTAATTTGACAGATTTTAAGAATCTAAAATTAGGGGCAGAATCGTAATTTTGTTGTTATTCTCCATGATCTTAGTGATGTACCAAACCAATAGGAAAGTACTCCGTGAAACACAAAAATTCTAAACTCAAGAGTAAGAAATCTACCCTCGTTTATTAAGAATCTGCAGCAAAAACTTATATTTTATGTAAATTGTAACTTATGTACAACTATATAATTTTGTAAATACATCGAAATCGACAGGAGTTTTCTACTCATGTAAATGATTATAAAACAGCATAATATACCATTGTGATATTTGTAAGTTATTTACTTGTTAGTTTCTTACATATTTGTAAGGTTTATTTAACAACACATGTAGTAATACTTTGCAAATATGTCACTTTTTACAAAATTGTAGGTTTGTAACGTTTATTACATAGGGCCTAGTGCAACCTCTGCCGTGGCCAGTATTGCCGATTGCCAATGCGTTTGCCCCTGGACCGTCACAAGTGTGGCATCGGGGTGGCAGGTTACGTCGACGCCGTCGAGAAGTGCACCGCGCAGCACCCAGTCGTAACCAATGTTCCACAGCGGTGACTCCAAGACCGAGTCCTGTGGAACACCGTGCGACGTCTCTCGCCCGCTTTATCCTTCCTGACTCGGGTAGATTACGGCTCTCTCCGCTAAATAGTCTTCGATAATACGACGAAGGTAGGCAGGCCCATGATGATATACAAGTGCATGCCTTATGCAACTCAAGAGCAAGGTGTTAAAGGCGTTGGCGATATCCAGAGACATCGCCAAAATGACCTCACCCTAGGCAATTACTTCCTCCGCTAGAGCACTTACACGTATGATAGCTTCCATGGTGGAGCGCCCCCTGAGAAAACCGAACTGGTTATCTGGCAAATCTGGCCCCACAGTCAAGTGTCGGATGAGGGGGTCAACGGTTATTCTATCTAATAGCTTGCTCGCCTCGTCCAAAAGCACAATGGGCTTGTATGCCAACGAAGAGTCTACAGGGTGCCGCTCCTTCCTCAGCAGGACCAGCTTGCCAGCTTTCCACCGCCATGGAAACTGACCCCGATCGAGGCTTGCGCTAAAAAGGCCTACGAAGCGACGTCAGACAGTCCGCATAGACAATGCTAGTGCACGGCCAGGGCAGGGAGTGGAGTCTTTGGCGGAGGAATGGGCTCCGCCCTTGAAGGAAAAAGAGAGCAGACCACCTGATCGAGGAGTTGTGGTTGGAGATTCTGGGTGAATGGTAGAGCCCACGGACAAAGCTTACTCCTAACCGTAAGGTAAGGTCGCCCCTACGGATCTTGATCCAGAGTCGCCAGTAACTCCTCGCGGGCTTGAGTTTTAGCCCTCCTCATCGTCGTCTGCATGGCTTCCTTCGCAGCTCTGTGTCCGCCATACAGCTCTGCCTCTATGGCTTCTGCATTCGGGTTGCGAATACACCTCCTGCGGTGCTCAGCATACCGGGCTTGCCGCTACTCATGCTAGAAACATTATAATATCCCACCGTAGGGATACAAGTAGTTACTTAAATAGAAAAAAAAACGGGGCCTTGTCGCTGTCAAATAAAAAGACACTTAAAACCTACCAAGCTCAGCATTCTCAGCATGGTATTTGCAAACACACCCGCTGTCACTTATCACTCAGCCCTCACCCCAGTTGGCACGGCGCCCGCTCGCAAGCTAGCTCTTGTAAACGTTGCATCGTTTTGCGCGAATTTATATCAGATGCCCGCTGATAGTCGGCTAATTGTATAATTGTGTGCGATGCGCTTATCTGTAGCCTGCCGGACACCGCATGCCTTATGTGTTATTCGAAACGGGAAATAAGTGGTCATTTATTTATTGCTGTATTGTTTTCGGATTAGGCTTTATTGAAAGGGTGTTATATGCAGAGGAGAAAATTCAATTGATTGTTATAAAATGTGTTCAGAGGTTGAACACGAATTTTCGGTAAATTTTTGAAATCTCATCTACTTTTTTGCTCTTAAATAAGTTTTAATAAACCAAGTTTAGGACAAACAAAATATTAGTTACCACTATTAAAGTCCTTGCACTCAAATGATCCATTATTTTCAGGCAGTAAATTGACGGCCCATAAGCTTTAATGTTTTCGCATGAGCAACATCCTGCGCAATACTTATCCTACACGATGCAATTAAAATATGGTGCAATAATAAAAATTAAACTCTCTCCAACTTTTGTTCAATCATTGCACAATCTTCATTATTAACCCTAAACGGTCAAAAGATAAGATAAAAGTTAATTTATTTGTCAAACATGCGTTTATATACAAATCGAGCATGCAACATCTTAAATAGGTAAAAAGTCCGTACATGTTTTGCCTGACGAGGCGTACAATTTTTAAGCTATTGCATAGCTTTTATCGCGGGCTTTGAGCGCGGCGACCGAATCAAGAAATTCCGTAACGAAAAAAACCTAACACCCCCCACTCCGCCTACCATGTAATGACGGTTCCCAGGACAACGTGATGTTGTCATGGGAACGTAATTTTTGTTTTATGTCATCACGTCATCATCCCAAGTGTAGCGTTGACAAATAGGAAGTATGGAGGTTACAAATGCTATGCAATAGCTTTACCGCGGCAGTCCCCGAGTGCTACACGTTTTTTTATTTTTATATAACAAACAGATAATTAATTCAATAAATCTAAGACTAAAGACTGGTTCTCGTAGAGGCGATCGGCGGCGGTGATCTCTCGCGTCCGGCCCTGGTTCAGGCCATGGTACGGAGCGAGAGGAAATGGCAGGCCGTCACCTCCTTCTGCGAAGCGGTAATGCTCGCGAAGGAGGAGGCGGAACGCGTGAGGGAGAGGCAAATTTCGCGCCCTCACGCCCCTAACCGCCGCAGGAGGAGACGCCCGGGGCGGGAATCGCGAGCCGATTTCCGGCCACCGTAGGCGCGGGCTTGCGGACGGTGAGCAATGGGTAGCTCGCCGTCCGATAAGGACCAAGCCCGGGTCGACGGCGCGTTGTGTTCCACGCGCGCCTCAAAGAGATGTCAGCAGAATTGACGGGGTCCACTAGGGCCAATGCCTGCCGGGGGTTCGAAGAAAACCGATCGGGAAATCGTGGCCCCCGGCAACAGGGCAACCGAAGGAACACGGGTGGGTTTTAGTCAGTAAGAGTCTGACACGCCCTCCCGCTCCGCCCAGAGCGGGAGAAGTTATTTGATAATTTCCCACCCAAAAAAAAAAAAAAAAAAAAAAAGCATGTAAAAGGGTATCTGTCAAAAAGTCATTTAAATATATTATATAGCACTTATTCTTAAAAGATTTCAAATCTCGTTTTTAAATTAATTTGTTGTCATAGTTCTATATGACTGTCCTAATTTGTTGTATATTTTCGGGGCCAAAAACATTGCGCTTTTGCAATTTTGCAAATCGTAATATTGTGCAATATAATTGATCGTTTAGGTCCCGCCTAAAGCGCAGGTCACACCGGTGTGAGCTGAAGTATGAAAAGACACGGAAGTAAACGAACTTCGCTTCGTACCAGTGTGGCCTGCGCTTTAAGAGGGGAACATACAACAACGTATTTTAACAATAATTTCATAAACTTACACAATATTAAACATATAGGTATATTATCGGCTACCGTGCGGCAACGGCAAAGGCTGTCTCCAATTCTCCAAGAAACCTTTTAAGATTCTAGACCAGAAGCCTTAGAAATGAGCAGACTTTGGACCGCTCGCTCTTCTCAGGTTGAAAATGATACATCATGTTGTGTATATTTAATCATATAAAATGCCATATAAAATGGCGAGAGTAAACGTACATATATGAATTCCAGTTTTGCTTAGGAACCAATTTATTACTCGGGAAAAATGTTGATAGCGTTTGTTCTAACAAAATATACTAGATGGCGTTACTTGTTAACAGTTTATAAAGTTCCCATAAAATGTAATATTTTAAAGTTTTCGGAGCTAAATCTGTATCTCTTATACATTTCATAAATCAGCAATCATATCTTTTGAAACTATTTTAATTTAAAGTAGTTATAACAAGTATTAAACAGTTGCCAAACTCAGCTGAGTCCGCGAATGAAAATATTTAAAACAGGCCCTCGAAGTTTGTAGGCGATGGAAACTGCTCGCGCGGAATGTTGGTCTTAGTCTGAAGAATTAACGGGAGCTTAGCTGCTTGCTACTTTCAGATTTAATTATTTAATAAAAATATTATTTTAGTGCAATAATTTCTTGGGTCGTTGCCAGGCTGCTTGGTTAAAAGTTTATCTTAATCGTTTATCCTATACTAGCTTTTGCCCACGGCTTCGCCCGTGTGGATGTCGGAAAATATCCCACGGGAACGTACTACCGAGATTTCATACCTAATAACAGAGGAAATTGTCATTGACTCCTACCGCTGCGCCCGCGTTGCTACGCGTAATTTTGAAACTGTGATATCTTTTAAACTATTCATTTAAATGATATGTTGTCAAGGCATATTTTAATCTAAATTAAATGCCCAATTTAAATAACATATTTTATTGAATAAGGATTAATACTATACCGGTCAAAAAAGCTTCAGATATAACAATTACATTTTTATCAAATTCTGAAAGATAAAAATGGTTATTGTGGGTCATCCTTAGAAGATAGACGTATGCCCTTGCAAACTTTTATGTTGAACTTTTTAAGATAAATAATACCGTAGAACATAAATTTGATGTATCTTTTTCGGTTTAGGCAGCGCACGCTAGTAAAGCTCCCAGTCGGTATAATTTTTTCCGACTTCTTCAACAATAATCGTCAAATTTCAGCCAATTTTCACAAAACCTTAATGAATTATACACTAAAACCTTTCGCATGAATCACTCCATCTATTGGTGAAAACCGTTTGACAATCCGTTTAGGAGTTTTTGAGTTTATCGCGTTCAGACAGACAGACGCGGCGGAGGACTTTGTTTTAAAATATGTAAGGACTATTAAACGAGCAGTATTTGTATAAATATTACAAAATTATATATATTTGTAGTCACGTTCTCGAAATCGGCTCAAACGATTTCGATGAAAGTTGCAATATAGGGCTTACGGGGGCGAAAAACTGATCTAGCTAGGTCTCATATCTGGGAAAATTCGTTTTCTTCGTATTTTCATCCGAGCAGAGCTCGGTCGCCCAAAGTTTAGAACAAGATAATGATAATGAAATAAGAATAATGACATGGCAGCTTGGAATTAGTAAGTACCTACTATCATGGCAGCATGGAATAAGTAAGTACTATACATGGATTAGTATGAACTTTCTTATACTATTAAATGAGCATTCTCTATTTTCACCAGAGCAGAGCTCGGTTGCCCAGGTACTTAAAGAAAAGTTTGCAAAAGTGAAATTGAAAGCAAACGCGACCCATAACTTTTAAATTGAAACACCGGTTAGCTCTATTAGGTAATCTTTTACTTAATAATCTCAGCCTCGGCAAAGACCTCATCTCATTCATAGGAGCGAGCACTGAACTAAGTCTATTGATTAATTAAACCCTAGCTGTATTATTGGAAAAAAGGCAGACAAATGTAATTATTGCTTTATGGTCAGTTGCATGTACTTAACACTGTCATCTGCGAATCCTATAAATGATAGTGCATTACCTACACGCCTAACGTTACGAATCAGTTGGACAAATGGCCTCCCTCAAACGCAACACTAAGCCAATTTATAGCTTTATGTAAATGGCTGCCAGCACTGTACATTTTAGTTATCTAGCACCAGAACCGGCTTCTGATGGAATTTTTGCACAAAGATTTAAATTATGTAAAGGCGTAATTCGATATTCAGTACGCGAGCAATTTGATCAAAAATGAATTGTTGACCAATTCGATGGTATTTAGTAAATACGATCTTGCACGAGCTTGTATTAAGTATTTGCGAGCCCGACAGACGTTTGTTCTGTCCAAAGTTCAATAATTCATACAAAATTTCCATAGAAAATGCACTTTCAGTATTCCCGTTTTCCAATGTTCCTGGAAACTTTAAAAAAAATCTTTCGTAAAAACCTGATCGAGTCTGAATTTATCGAATCGTTCCAGCCGTTCTGATGTGATGCGCATAGGCAACGAACAGCATTCCATTTTTATCTTATAGAAGACAGCGCCTCGTGGTTTCACCCGCATAAGTCTTGATCCCGTGGGAATATTGGAATCCAAATCCGTTCAGTAGTTTTGGCATGAAAGAGTTACAAACATCCATCCATCCGTCCTCACAAACTTTCACGTTTATAATATTAATATATAAAACTAGCTGACCCGTCAAACGTTGTTTTGGCATATAAATGTTTGGGGTGGACCACGCTTATCACTAAGCGGTATGAAAAATAGATTACAGCCGATTCTCAAATCTACCAAATACACATATAAAATTTAATAAAAAAACCGGCCAAGTGCGTGTCGGACCACGCACAATGAAGGGTTCCGTAGTTGGGATGAATTTATCCCAAAAACAAACTTAATTTTGTAGTTTAAAAATATGTTCTCCCATACGGAATGTATGGGAAAACATGTTTTTACAACTGCAAAGTTAAGTTGGTCGATTATTACTCGTTAACTTGTAGAGCTTACTTAGCTGTGATAGATTTTCTTTTAATTTCGTTATATAAACTACTGCTGTGATTTTTTTCACATATCCAAAATCAACCATTTAGCTGGCAGGGGGGGACACTTGACTCTAACAGAAATTAGCACTTAAAAGCTTAATATTTCACAAACGGACCCCTGAATCCAAAAATGAATTTACGAACTCACAATGTTTTTAAAGGACCTTTCCAATGATACCCCACACCATGCAATAAAAAATTAAAAAATAAAACATCACCACTTTACGTGTAGGAGAGGTACCCTAAAATTAAATGTTTTTCATAATTTAGTTTTACCACTTTGTAGGCGTAATAAATATGTATACCGATGCCAAATTACAGCTTTCTAGTACTAAGGGTCTCGGAGCTAGACCGCGGACAGACAGACAGACAGACAGACGGATAGACAGACGGACAGACAGACGGACATGATGAAACTATAAGGGTTCCTTGTTTACTACGGAACCTTAAAAATGGATCAAGCCGTTTCGGAGGAGTATGGCAACTAATATTGTGACACGAGAATTTGATAAACATTACTAGCAGCGCCCCGCGGTTTCACCCACATAAGTCTCGATTCCGTAAGAATATCGGGCTAAAAAGTATAATGTGTGTTAATCTAGGTTAGAATATATCTGTGTGCCAAATTTCATCCAAATCCGTTTTGTAGTTTCTGCGTGAAAGAGTAACAAACATCCATCCATCCTCACAAACTTTTGCGTTTAAAATATTACAAGTAGGAAGTAGGATTACAAACCTTTAAGTAAAACGATTTCTTTGGTTTTATGGTTTAATTGTTTTTTTTATGGTTCATAATATGTAGACCACATATAAACCAATAAAAAAATACTTTTGTTTTTTTTATGATTCATATGTGGTCTACATTAAAGAGTTTTATTTATTTTACTGGCTGCGACCCGCGGTTTCACCTGCAGAAGTCTTGATCCCGTGGGAATATCGGGATAAAGTATCCTATGTGTTAGTCCAGGTTATAAACTATCTGTGTACCAAATTTCATCCAAATCCGTTTAGCCGTTTGAGCGTGAAGAAGAGAAACATATACACACACACACACTCACAAACTTTCGCCTTTATAATATTAGTGTGATTTTTCATATTTAGTGCAAGTACTTAAAATATAATGTAAAAAGACAGGCTTAATTGTCTCTCCACTTAATATTTTATTGTTCTACCATTCCTAACCCGACATTTAAGAATAGGACACACAACCACAACAACAATTTAAAAAAATAATTAGAAATTTATGTTACTTACGGTTTAATATTCACACTTCTACAAATAGAAAAATGAAACTATGAAGTTGTCTCACATTTCTATAAAAATCGTTTTCAATGTTCCAGTTCTACACAAACAATACCACATAATAATAATAGCCATCTCTCACTGGTACTAATCCAGCTAGTTCGTAAAATATATGACGTCATAGATCGTCTCTATTATTCCATTAGAGCTATCCGGATTATCCCACGGCCTGACTTATGCGCTGTCCGCGACATTATTGCGCGAGTTATGGCCACCATACCTCGCAGTAGGAGGTGGACTTATAGGTAAGTTATTAGTCATGGTGGATGGTGCTTCCGGGGTATGGAGAAGAGGTAAGCTTGGCAAAAAAATATCTACCTACAGTAATAATGTAGGTAAGTAGGTAGTCGTGGTAGGTAGGGACTGACCGTCAGTCAGTTTCCAGCAGTGTTCGTCTTTTTCCAGCGTCTGCTGTCAGTCATACCGGTTTTGACAATCCCTTTCAAAATTTTTATGTGTCATAATTTACAAGGTGTAAAGGACATTGACGCGCAAACTGATAACATGAATTCATCACAGGTTTCTAGATCCCCAGAGTAGAACGTCGATGTCCCTTACACCTTGTATAATACTCGGGTAGGAACAGGTACCTGCCTACATAAAAATAGGTATTTCATCATTTATTTCACCACACTTGCCTTCAAAAATATTTGTTGATCGAAAAGGTATGCTTCACATTCGTTTGTTACATTCTTAACTAGATCTGCCCACATTTATTTCCAAAATATTCGCCGCAGCTCTCAGTGGTTTTACGTACCAAGCATACCTTTCTCCACCATTCCTTTGCAAGCGAATGACTAAATTCCAACTAAACAAGAATGTTTGCTCACTGTGTATTTTTCTGTACATTTCATTAGAATACACAGCGGGCTGCATTGTAGCAGAGTGTGCACAGAGAGAAGGTTTCACTTAACTAAGGGCTTAGACCGTCTTACTGTTCTGCACTCTTTTCCTTTATATGAGCAAAAGTCTGAAGTACCTGTAAAAGATGCTGTTGAAGCTTATGTTACTACGCTTTTGTAGTGAGGTGAAAATATTTTTTACTTGGAAGATGGTGTTTTAGTTATGTTGCTAATTGAATTCCATTCCTTAAGTGCCCATGAAAGTTTATGTGAAAAATATTTTGATTTTGAAGCTGGCAACGAATAGGCAAACCTTATGATATTGCTGGTGTCTTTCATCAGAGCCAAGCAATTTCCACAAAAAAAAAAAACTATCAAGATGACCTACAATGTAACCGAATTTTACAAAAGATGTTTTGTGAATTGACAAATATTTTTATACATCGCAGTAATAACAGCTTTTTATGTCCATTCCTTATGTATTGTGCTTGCGTCGGTAATATTCATAAACAGCGACGTTGCAAAGTTTTTGAAGCAAGGCTTGAATGGGATTACGGGCTCCGGCCGCGCGTATATTTCTTACTTTGTGGTATTAGCGCTGTCAGACTACGTATTTATGATATTGCCTATTTTTTCCGGCTGCTGAACCTACTAACGATTAACATAGTAATACTTCCATCCATTTAACGAACGTGGCAAGTAAAAGTATACAATGTTACCATAACAATCTTCTTCTTCTTATTTTCGTGTGGAAAGTGACTAACCTGATGTCAGAGTTTTTAAGCCGCCCATGGGCCTCTGACTTGGCTTCACATGCCGTCGAGAAATATTTCTCAGGATTCCTCACGATGTCTTACCGTTTTTGGAGCAAGTGATAATTATTACAATACGCATATGAATCCGAAAAGTCAGAGGTGCGTGTTTAGGGTTCGCCTTAACAATGAATAGTCAGATATGTTTTCACAATGCAATTATTGCAAATAGTTTTGTGATTGCAATATACCTACTATAGGTAGCTTGTGATGATTGTTTTTATAATGATAAAAAACAATGCAGATACAGGCGTGATGTTATATAATGTAAGCTATATTTAAAACAAACATTGGCAAGTTTCGTTCCATTAAACAACTTAAAACTTCATCACTCAGTTCTGATGTTTCTTGTACATTGTTCTACGTGACCTAGTTCGGTTACATGATGTATCTATCTTTGCTAGTACGTACAGTAGCAAGTTTTAGGTATGTCATAGTGGACTATGTCTTTGTAGGTCGGGTCCAGTGTTTGATGCTTGCAATAGATCTTACCGAGCGAGAAAATGGACGGGGGTCAAGTTTTAAGCTGAGTGGTTTATATGTACATAGTATGAGTAGTTATCAATATATACATAGTCACAACATCTTGGAATGCTGTGGCGTTTTAGTTCTATTTGGTAACACATATTACAAATGTTGGATATACAAATAAAACGGTTTCATTTAGAAATGACGAAAAATTACAGAGCTATTATGTATAGTATTCAGACCGACAAAAATTTGCGAAATCCATAGCCAATGTAGCCAGATAAAACACAACACACGAATATAACTAAAACAATAAAATAAAACGCTCAATGAAGGGTTCCGTAGTTGGAATGAATTTATCCCAAGAACAAACTTAACATTGTAGTTGAAAAACATGTTCTCCCATACATTCCAACTGCAACTGTAAACTTGTACGCACAATATTAAGAGATTTACCATGTTATTTTAAGATTATTTAATAGGTTTTCCTTTAATCCATGAGTAAAGAACAATTATCGGTATTTTTTTCAAAATTTTTGGCTCTGTAGTTTCGGAGCAAAGGGTCATTTTTCATCAATTTTCTTAAATATCTACTTATTTTAAAATTATTAAAAAAATACGATATCTTCACAACAAACCCTTCCATAATTTGATATGTCACACGGTACAGTTTGTAAAACTTTTTTTTTAGTTTTCCATTTTCCCCCTAAAAAATGACCCCCATATTCAATATTCATTTATTTAAGTTACACATCCGTATTTGGGTCACACAAATTCGATTATTTCCGATGTCCATCACTTGTTTGGCCACCACTGGGAGACAGCGAAACAACTTTAAAAAAATATTCTCGTTGTCCACCACTAGGGGACAGCGTCACAACTTTCTAAATTATTTCCATTCGCCACCACTGGTGGAGAGCGACAAGGATTTTTAAACATTCCCTATGGCCACCGCTGGAGAACAATGGCACAACTTTTGATCCAATTCCCACTAGCCATCAATTTAAATTATTTTATCTAGAGACCAGTAAAGAATAGCTTAATAAACTTACGGATTTGGTTTTAGCGGATAATTGCAGAAATTCATATGGATACCAAATTTCTACAAAATTGGTCCAGTTGATTTGGAGCAAATTGGCTGTGACAGATGGACAGATAGCCTACAAGCCAGCCAGCCAGATAGACATGCGAGTGATCCTATAATATAAGGGTTGCGTTTTTTCATTTGGACGTACGGAACCCTGATAAATATTTCGGACAACTAAGAGATCCATAAATTATTAGTAGATAACAGGTTTGCACTGAAAACACTGTTGTTAGTAACTTAAACTACACTTTCAGGTGAGAAGATCACCCATCAACTAGATAAAACGAGAAATGGAAATTATTTAGGGTATAAGTCTTCTCACAAATTGCTTTTATGGCGGAGGAAGTATTTGCCACCACAGCCGAGGATCACAGGATGCTATTATGACTGCCTCTTATTCTGCTCAGGAGTGAGGCCGTTTTTTTGCAGATGAAGGCATGAAATCTATCGGTATCGGTATACCGCGAACATGATTGAGGCACAGCAAAAACGCAACAGAATCCTAAATACATGATTGTATTGGACGCGTAAAACATCCAGAGACCGTTTCGAGTAGTTGACCCAAAGATTACCAGTGTAAAAACTCTGACTATAAGCTTTATAAAGCGTAATCTTTACTTGGTCAATATACCGAGCAAATCTTCGTGCTAACATGTTACCCTTGACCGCTAGAGCCCTACGTTCTTTCTCAATGTCACCATGGTCACTGAGGTCGTCGGTAAGTAAATGCTCAAGATATTTAAACTTTGTGACTCTACGTATTGGCGTACCGTTAATGGTAAGTTTGAGTGTACTTTCCCGGCACTTACCAGCGACCCCAAAGACCATGTATTTACATTTTTTGGAATTATATACCAGTCCATGTGCAGCAGCGTAAGTCTCGCATACATTTAGCAACTCGACGATCGCCGATGGCAACGGGCCCAGCAGCACCAATCGCCATGTCATCCGCATAACTAATGTTGTTGCACCATTTACCCTGCATCCGACACGCATGCAATATGACCATCTTTTGGAAATGGTTAATACGAATACGGAAAGTTGAATGCGGTAGTGTAATACCTATATCTATATTACACTACCGCATTCAACTTTCCCCTGCGGTCACGGCAGCGGGTGACGCCCGTCGGTCCAGTCATTACTACTCCCGCTAATCAATAACCCGACGACACACGAAATCGCATAGCGCTGCACTGCTCAAAATTACACCATTGGTAATTACACGACAAAGTGGCCTCCGATTGGCCAATCGACTCTCAAAGGACGTTAATCGACCAATCAGAATGCAATTTTCGTTTCGAGAAATCATTTTTTTTAGTCCTTGTAATACGTTTTGGTTTTTAAATTTTGTTTTACGTTTTCACAAGTTACTGTCTGTGTTCTAGCTAACATTTTTAATTTAATAAACGGTCCGCAAGAAAAAAGAGGGCAAATGTGAAATAATTATATACACTTCTACATAGGTAGGAGGTCAAAACCACTTTGAAAACCTATATGTCCGACACGAGTGAGTTGGTCATTAAGTAATCAAAATTATGAGGATATCATTTCGATTTCCTTCTAATTCTTTTATATGCCATAGAATACATTTAAGTTCAAATGATCCCTACAACATCATTAGAACAAAATAAAAACGAAAGGTAGAAATAAAAGTGATCTGGTAATCCCAAAAACACAATGCCCAAACTGGCGAGTCCTAAACAAATACGTGGGAATGACCTTGAACCGTCCATTAATTCCAAATGGACCCTCGGCATAGGACTAAACATTTGTTGAAGGGAATTAATTCCGTAAGGACTATCGAGTTTTTCTGGACCGAAGATAAAATAAATAAAGCTGTTACGGATAGCAACACATGTTTGGTACTTTCGGAAAGAGAGAGATCGACACTTTAAATGAGAAATAATATACTTAATAATGTTATTCAGCATGAGCTTAATCGAAATTTCAAAAAGGAAATATTATTATGAATTTAAGGAGTGGGATGTGTTGTACTCAAAATCTAGCGAAACTCATGCTTATTTAATTAGATGATGCAACTTTATACATTAAGCCTACGTCCGCACGGGCGCTTTTTTAACGCGGGGTTTCTTGACGCGCGCTAGATTTACAACGCTCGGCTTAGTGGCGTGAGTTGAAAATCCAACTGCACTTTTTTAACGCGTTAGGGCTCTCGTTGAGAATCCAACAGAGTTCATCCTGTTGGATTCTCAACGAGAGTTGAAAATCCAGTGAGCGTCAAGAAAACTAGCGTTAAAAAAGTACCTGTGCTTACGTAGGCCTACATTTTTCCAACACAAGTTCCCGGAAACGTTACACACACACCAGTTGAGGCTCGCCTTCCAAAGGTGAATCCGAAGGAACTGCGAAATTTAAATAAATGCGAACGTTCAAGAGTACTTGTAGAGGTTCCTCTGAACAAAAACATTTCAAGTAGAATTAACACTTTGTGAGTTGGACTAACAATGAGTGATGGAACTGGGACGAAAACTGATTCGGGTTCGTTCAGGTGTCATCCAAATGTTTCAGGCTAGATTTTATGTTTTTGTTGCGAAATTCAATAAGGAATTATGAATTTTATACTGTATGAGTGACGGACATAATGGGCTGGGCTGGTATGAGCGTTCCAAGTGCCACAAAAACCCGGAATTCAGAAACATGATAAATATTCAAAGCTCAGTAAAATTTTGCAGTTATGTCTCATGACATCCTTTAATATTATTTTCTCGTCTACAATAAATATCTTGAGGTCCATTTCGCAGAACTACCGAATCTTCATATGTTTTTATTCCTCATACACTTCGAAAACCCTTGAAGTCCTAGTAATATATTGATTTAGGAGTGTGTACATACTGACCAAACCACGTGTATACACTTACTTTATTTTTGTGAAGTGCTTTTGGAATGCTCACAGTTCCTTGAACTCTTTATTAGACGTGCCCATTGGCAGATCTAAATGGTATCTAGAGTTCCTTGAACTTATTTCTATTAAGACGTATCTTTCACTTACCTCCCAGCCTGAGTTCAGCAGCCGCCTGCGCGCTGTCCAGGTCCCTCTCTGCGAAGCATTGGTACATCCCTCTGTGAGCCCTGACGACCCCATGGACCCTTAGAACCCGCTCCCCGCCCCCCACTGGGACCCCGTCGTGCAACCATCTAACCCGAGCATCTCCACCTTCCACCGAGCAGTTGAAGGTCACTGAGCTTCCCGAGTTGGCTACCTGTGGAAGGATGACGACTTTTTGTTTAGAAAAATGTGCAGCACTAAATGAAATAAAAAAACAATGAAAGTCAAAAACTTGGAAAAGACAACTTTCACGATCTGATTACATCGTGTGTAATCAGATCGTTTCACGAAATGCAAATGAACATGAAAATGCTATTGTTTGTTTAGTTTTGAACCAAAATATTTGAAATCCAACTTGCACGGTATTGTATATTCAGGCCGAACTAATAGTCCACGCTCGTGACAGGTGACAAAAAAGAGACGAATTAACCCAATTATCGCTACTGTCGGAACTCGATAAACAAGCGACAAATACGACCGAGTCGACTCAAGACGATCCTTCGAGTTCTCCTCATGAATTATTCAAGAGGACATCACCTAGTGACTACGTCACGCCGCTTGTCGGCTCAAACTGGATTATTAGGGCTGCTATATCAATGGTAGGGATACCTACAAATCTTTGAGCCGATGTATTGGGTTTTCAATTACGTTTAGTATTGGTATGGCATTTATTTGCTTGAAATGTAATGAAATTCAGTGAGTAACGAGGCGTTTAAAAAAGGCATGGTTGTCATATCTACTGATATTTAAATTATCCTGCTATTTAGATGAAGGTAGTTGTCGCTTGTTTGAATTAATCAAACAAGCCACAACTACGTAACATTGTTATCATTGCCATTTGTGTTTTACATATATTATTGTTGAATTGCAATCATTTGTGTACCTAGTAATACTGCCCGTCCTTTTGAAGTAATCCCTTTCATATTACAACATCTTCGGGCTGAGAGCTGGTGACCTATAATTCGCTGTCGGAAGCTACACAGCAATAAGGAAGTGATAGGGTCTATTGATAGTTGAGAATGCTCACAAACGGCTTACATCGCTGACATGTCCGGTACAGCGACAACCCTATGACAAGGGATAGCTAGGAACGCTGTTCAACATAGTACGTGAATAATTTATTGTTATGGTCAAAGATATGTATGTTACATACTCTAGGGGAATAGGTACCTATGTAGATATGAGGCTGTGGTGAAATATTCATTAGCTGACTTCGGGAAAAATCAAAAAAGAGAAAAGGTGTCCTAAAATTACCCCGCCCCTGCTTCACAAGGCTGAAAACTTCGAGATTTCTGTGCTATATTTCAGTTAGATATTAATGTAATGCACATAACCTTTCGAAATAAAGACTCTAAATAATGGGAAAAACCGCATCAAAATCGATTGGGCAGGTTAGAAGAAGATCTAAGCGGTCACGCAGACAAACACGAAAAGCGACTTTGTTTTATACTATGTATAATATAGATTTTCGAGCAAAACAGGAGATAAACAACAGGTTGTTGACAAAATTCAGATAAACATTTTGTTTACAGCATTATTGTTTCCAAAGAATAGTTAATTATAACTAGATATAGGTACACAATAAATCAAGAGACCTGTCCCCTAATTACATAATACACGATCAATCACAATCTGTTTCGATTTGAAACAGATTGCTAATCCATTGCTACATAAATTGTAAAAAAAGTCTGCTCAGCAACGCAACGCAATAAATGTTGTTGAACTGTCAAAATGAAACAAATTATAACCGTTTACGAAAATAAGTTACGCAATTAGGTTACTGGTTCTAAATTCATCAATTTCAAGAGTCAAGAGCTGTTAGCAAACTTCTGATCTAAGGATAAACGAATGAAAACACTTTTGTTCAGTTCTTAATCAAATTATGTACAAGCAATATTCACTTGCGAATTAAATTACAGCGAATCAAGCTTGCTTTATTAAATTTGATGGGCTGAATCTCAGAATTAATTAAAAACCAGAATAAACGTTTTATGCCTGAAACAATAGATGTCTGTCTGCTGGCCATTTGAAGATTGACTGATTTGTTTTTCATGTAATTAATTAGTTATCAAAGTGATCAACATTGAGAAAAAATTCTTCTATGAGATAAAATGCGATGTTATCTTTGGTTAAACAATTAGTGTTAGAAAAAGTAAGGCAAAGAGCAATGGATAGGTTAAAAAATCTTAGTTTGATTGAAATATTATTAACTACAGTGGTAAAAATTCGGTAAAAGTCTATTGATATCAATTTTAAAACTTACTGAAAAATTATATTTCACTGCAGTGTAAAAAACCTAATGTTATTTGTTCAGTTCCATTGTTAGTCAATTGTGGAATGTTCAAGGTACCAGTTAAATTTTTTTTCCATTCAAAATATTTTCTAGAAAATGTGAAATAGACGAGTAAAGCGTGTCATTGAATTCCAGTGCAATGCAACTAACGCAGTCATCCAGCACGAAACATTGAAAACATTTAAAATATTCCGTATTTTTACATGAAAGAGAGGATTTTTCGCTACTATTGTTTCCAAGTTTGCATTTCAGATAACGAATATATCACGTAAAATGATTACTTTTTTCATAGAGTTGGTGATTTTGAAAGTGATTTTCGACTTTCATTGACTAGTGATGGGTCGTAGAAGGTGATGGCTATGGTACCTATTATATGTAAACCTTTCCTCAAACTGCCGTTTGTACAAAGTAAACGTTGTCAATATTGTATCTCCCACATAACAAATACATTAGCTTGAAATTACTACATTTTATAATCAGTCCTTTCATAATAGTGTTGAAACGTAAAATTCTTTTATTTTACGCTCTCTAAATACACAGTTCAAATAAACACGTGGTACGATTTCAAGCGATATGATTTATGAGAATAATTTAAAAATGTCAGCTAACGAATTCAGTGGAATTTCAACCGAAATTTTCCACCGGAAGTCTGACCTCAGACATCATAACACATAACACACATAATCAGCCTATAGGTAATGTTCCCACTACTGGGACACAGGTCTCCTCTCTGTGAGAGGGAGTGGGCCATACTCCACCACGCGGGCCCAGTGCGGGTTGGTAGGTGTCACATGTTTTCGAATTTTTGGTTCTAGGACATGCCGGTTTCGACCGCCAATGTTTTTCTTCACCGTTTTGAGAGCAGTGGTGATGAATTAAATTACACAAAGTAACGCGGTTGACTGGGTTCGAACCCACGACCTGCAACTTGTAATTTGGGGCCGGTACCACTGGGCCACCACTACTTTATCCATCCTGCTCTAGACATTATACAGTTTAACCATTATTTTAATTATGTGATTTGATTATATACGATGTATTATATAATCACATTTTGTACCACTATATTTGGCGCTGAATCGCAAATACTCGGCTCCAGTCCTATGATTTCACTTTTAACGGGTGGTCATATGTGTGGCACACACCATCTTTTTAGTCCGACGTTTAATATCAAAAATTTATCAAAGCTTTTGGTATTAGTAGACACAAAAAAGATAAGTTCCCCGGTTCAATTTGAAACGAAGAAGTTTCAGCACAAACAGCTAGTCCCGCTAATACCTCGACCTCGCCCCATCTTGTCTATATTCGATGAGCGCACCGCTAGGATCACATCGCGCGATGTGTCTCGTCGCTCTGTGATCTGAATACTTATTTTTCAATTTTTGCAACGTCACCCACCGCTGACGGGAATTTAGCCGCTCGTCCAAATACTGATGTCGGGACATTTGGGACAATTGTGTTTTCTGTTAGCCCTCTTTATGCAAAAAAAGAAAATGTTGGGAGGTTATCCTTGGCCTGAAACGTACGCTGTTTATTCTCTGACAAGTTCGGAACAATGCCATCGCGTTGTGCATATTGGTCACGTTCTTTTATACGAAGATAACGTTTGAATGTTGTGTAGAAATGTTCAAGTGCGAGAATAATTGGGTCTCGACAGACTTTGGAAATAATATGATGCGGAAATAAGATAAGTTGTAGTTAGTGATTTGCATACTTTGAGTGCAAAACTTAGTTTTAAAAAGAGCCCACTACATTAGAATTTCTCTATTTTTAATTATTAACAAAAAAAGAAGGAGGTAAAAGAGATCTTCAGTCTTGGCTAACAAATGAAAATGGAAGTCCTAGTTAAAAATAATTTACGTCCTCACCTGTAACTGTGGATTCACACTGACAACCAGCCTGGACCTGACCCTCAGCCTGGAGTCTCTCCTCTGTTCGCCAAACTGGTTGTGCGCCCTGCATGTCCACACGCCTCCGTCAGACAGCTGCGCGCGTCTGATGATCAGCACCTGCTCTGACACTGAGATCCTGATGCTGTTGGAGACAGGGCTCAGGCGGCCGTTGGAGTGGCGGAACCAGCTGGAAATAATAGAAAGTTTAATTACGGGACTTTCTGAAACCTATTTGAAATAAAATGTTTTGTTACCGTGTAGGAAGAAGTACAGAAGTTGATAGGTCAATGCAAAGGAGAACATTCACCGTCTATACATTTTCGGGCTAAATGTGAAAGTCACCAAACAAAAAAAAATTGTTATTCTGTTCACTTTTTACTATGGGACCAAATCTGCAGGGCCATTTCCTACGCTGTTAAATGAGTTTGAAAAATATTGTTTTCAGTATGTTTTAGATAAAATAATAACAGTAATCTATTTTTATTATAGTAATAGCTTTTTATGCCAGTAAACATTACATTGATTATCTTTTACTGTGAAACTAGGATCTAGAGTTCTCCACGTAACTACAGTATGCGAAATAAAGTTGTATTTAACTATTGTATATAACTAAAACATTCTGAAAACAGTACTTTTCAAACTCGTATAACAGCGCAGGGAATGACCCTATAGATTTGGTCCCATAGTGAAAACTGAAGAGAATAACATGTTATAACGGTATATAACTTTTTTTTTTGTTTGGCCGGCACTTTCGTAATTTAGCCCAAAATGAATGATCTCCTTTGAGCAAAGTGACTTTGCCAAAATCCATAGTGAAATTATTACATAATTTTGAAAGCTTGTACTTAAAACGATGAAAATTGAACTATTTATTTTATCCTAATTCCAAAATAATTTGGTACATTTTCGTTTTGGGTTATTTAGGGTTTGAATCTCACTAACATTTGACGTACCTAAAATTAGTTGGATCAGTGGTCGAATAATTACTAGCGGATAGTAAAATATGTAGTCATGTAAAGTCGTCTTAATAGATTCTGAGACTACAAAAAAAGGTTTTATTACGATAGACCTGCGAAACAACCAATCTAGTATGATAGTAAATTCCAGTGTTTTCAGTGACGAACCCCGTGAGCTGAAATTTTTCCAGCTCTGGCGAATATTTTAGGAATGTATTTATTTTGACAGTTTGGATGGCCTGCCTAAACAGCTGGCCCGCTATACTGGGAACGAAGCCAAGTGGGCTTCCCATTGCAACTATCCATCTCTTAAGTTTTTGTGTAATGCACTCTCATTCTCTAAGTATATGTTTTTGAGCAGTAATGATGTGGCGATTTCACATCTAGTGAAACTGCAATCAATGATGTCACAGTATAAAAATGTAGGCGTCAGTGAGACAAACTTTCCTGTAAGTAGTATGTAAACTCGCATTGGATACAACTTTTATGTAAACTGGAAGTTTTGATGTAATCTGACTAAGTACCTGTATGTTGGTGGTGGACTTCCAATCGCACAGCATACTAATCGGATGTCACCACCTTGAGGCACCATTTCATCTTCAGATACCGACAACATTCTCGGCGCCATGCTTGATGATGCGTCTGCAAGAAAAAAATCCATTAGTTATGGCTTCTAGCAGTCTCTTTAAAGAAAAGTAAGTCGGCAGTTTGATATCCTCCAGGATACCAGCAACATCCTTCGTGGTAAATATAAGCTTGTAGAACTTCACACCCAGCATATGGACATACTTGACCAGCACCACCATCTCCGTCAACTAGTGTCAGATTTTCAAGAATGCAGCGACACTCATGACCAGGCACTGAGACGTATATCAGGCCTTGAAGTGGAATTATGCAAGGCACACAACATTATTTCCACCATCAACTCTTTAAAAGCCAGCGAACAGGTTGCCAACACCAATAACCTTTTCGACGAGCTGGTTGGTAGTGTATCCGGACTGGAGTGTGAGAAGCCCATCGTTGCCATAGACCTGACTGGGGATGATACCTTAACTAGATGTCCAATTCTAACTAGTCATAATAAAATTAAGAAGTATATTAAAATTAGTAAAAATATAAAAAAGTACAAGAAACTCTTGAAGTCACAAAGAATTTATAAGTTTAATATTAATCTTAGGAAAGAACGTAGTAATTTAAAAAGCCAACTAAATGTATGTAACATTAAGATGGAAACTAGCAGACAAATGTATGATGTTGAAATACAAAACCTTCAAAAGGAATTACTGAGCAGGGAAAATACACTTAAGGAAATATCTTGTAAGTATGAGTCTAGTCAACAAATGTTAAGCGAGCGCTTGCAGGAGGCCTGTGAGTTGGTGGATTTGGTGAAGTACAATGCAGAGAGGTACGAGTCACTGACAAACAATCTCACCTGTAATTGTGCTCCCACTCCGCCACCTCTTATGTCACAGCATATTGTTCCTGTCACTTCACCCATTCTAACTCATACTATAGAAACTATCAATCCCACTCAAAGTAATGTTTTAGTATATTCTGATAGATTAGGAGCAGGTTTTGGATCCTTATTAAATAATCGATCTAAACATGCCATAGTTAACTGTTGTTACCATAACCTGCATTTTAATGAACTAGTTCATAAAATAAAAAACACACAAATGAATGAGCAGACTACTGTAGTTCTTTTAATTGGAAACAGTCTGAGTATTACTAAAAGGGACATAGTTAATGGTGTCGACACCCTACTTAAATTAAAATTAGGTAAATTAATATTATGTGCGTTGCCATATTCAGATCATTTGTATGCTGAAGAAAATGATTACATTTATAGTTTAAATAACTTAATGCATATTTTGACATGTCGTCATAGTGACCGTTTATTGTATTTTGATACTAACAATTTTGTTAGAGATTTTGTTTTAACTCGGGAACATATGTTTCTTCCCAAGAAAAGTCAACAGGTATTGGCTACTTTGTTAGCTTACAATATACACGCAGTTATTGATAATTTAACTGAGACTAGGCTAAGTGACGAAATAGTATTATCTAGTATTTCTAATAATACTGTGATAGGGTCTTTAAACTTTTAGACTCAACAAAAGAGAAGCATGATAAGAATATTTTACTGTATCACCAAAATATTAATCGCTTCTCTGGCAAAATCCTAGACGTGGAATTGTTAATAGATAAATATCATATGGATATCTTATGCTTTTGTGAAACCTGGTTAAGACCAGATAGGATGCTGTTTAATGTAAATAATTTTTCAGTTGCCAGTGCGTACAACAGGTCCTCAATAGGGGGTGGTACCTTGATATTATGTAATAGTTGTTTCAGACATAAGGAAAGGAAGGATATCACTGCTTGCTCTGTTGATCGCTTATGTGAGGTAGCATGTGCAGAAGTTGAAGGCCATACTTTCTTATGTGTTTATAGACCACCAGCCTCAAATTTGTCATCATTTTTAATCATTATGGAAGAAATACTAAGTAAACTTTTTAAAGATAATAAATTAGTCTTTGTTTGTGGTGACCTTAATATTGATCTATTAGTTAACTCACCTGATAAATATAAGCTTATATCATTGTTTAAATCATTCAATTTAAAGTGTGTATTTAATGCAGCGACTAGAATAACAGCAACCTCAGCTTCATGCATTGACAATATATTTACTAATTGTAAAATACAAGACTCATCCTTAATTAGTGGCGTTAGGTCTGACCATACTGGTCAACTTGTATAATTTAATTTAGATAAAAAGTTAAACTTAGATAAAACCATTGAATTAAGACCTCTCACTAAAAATAAATTGAAAATGTTTAATAATAATGTTCTCAGCAATCTCTCAACTGCTAGTTTTGATTCACAAGACCCCAATATAAACTACGGTACATTATTTTCTACAGTATGCCATGAATTCAATAAAGCGTGTCCTGTAAAAAAAGTAACAATCAATACTAAACCAAAATTTAATGAATGGGCCACTGCTGGCATTAGAAAAAGCAGAGATATTTTGTATAATTTGTACAACGAGAAGTCATTGCCTCTGATCCAGCCCTTCATAATTATGTTAGAAACTATTCTAAGATATTTAAACGAGTCTGCGCCCAAGCTAAATCAAAATTAATTAGTAATAAAATTAGTATTTCTAACAATAAAATAAAAACTGTGTGGCAGGTAATTAATAAAGAAACTGGAAACACAAAACAGCGAGGTCAGAATGAATTATCTTTAAAAATTGAGAATGAAACCATTTCAGATAAGCTTAAAGTTGCTGAGACGCTAGAGAAGTTCTTTACCAACATCCCAATAGAGGTTACGAAATCTCTCCCCTCATCATCAATAGTAGCTGAATCCCTTTTAAAAGAAAATTTCAGTAAGGACATTCCAAGTTTTGAATTCAAGCCCATTTCTATTGTCACAATTAAAAAAGCATTTAAAAGTCTTAACATAAAAAACACAGAAGACTTATGGGGGATTTCCGTTAAGGTTCTTGGGGATATCATTGACACAATTGCCCCTGTCCTAACAAGCATATTTAATTAATGTTTAGATAGCGGTACGTTTCCAGATTTAATGAAACATAGCAAAGTAGTACCAATTTTCAAATCGGGTAGTAAGAGTGATCCCTCAAATTATAGACCTATATCTGTGCTACCAGCACTGAGTAAAATATATGAAAAAATAATGCTAGACCAGATGTTATCACATTTTAATTCAAATGGAATTTTACATAGTCACCAGTTTGGTTTCACGAAAGGTAGGTCGACGACTGACGCAGGAGTAAAACTCATCAGTCACATTTTGGAATCCTGGGAAAAGTACCAGGATGCAATTGGCATTTTCTGTGACCTCTCAAAATCGTTTGACTGCGTTGACCACAAAACATTGATCTGTAAATTACACCACTACGGAATCCGTGGACAAGCTGCTGATCTTGTTCTTTCCTATCTATCAAACAGGCAGCAAAAAGTAAATGTTAACGGGGCGACGTCCTCAGGGTCTCTAGTTAAGATGGGCGTGCCTCAAGGATCAATTCTTGGCCCTTTTTTATTTCTAGTTTATATTAATGACCTTCCTTACATGATGGCTAATTTATCGGATATAATTCTATTCGCTGATGATACTTCTCTTATTTTTAAAATAGATAGAAAAGACACGGATGTCTTACATGTCAACGATAGTCTGGCAATTCTTTCGAAATGGTTCGCAGCTAATAATCTTTTACTTAATGCGAACAAAACTAAATGTCTTAAGTTCTCATTACCAAATGTACCTCAAGTAGGTCTCAATTTAAAACTTGATGGCAAGAAGCTAGATGCTATTACGGAAACTGTGTTTCTAGGAATTACTCTAGATTCGAAATTGCAATGGGGCGCCCACATTAGAGCCCTTTCAGGTAGATTAAGTTCAGCTGCATATGCAGTAAGAAAAATAAGGCAGTTAACTGATGTAGCCACAGCTAGGTTAGTATACTTTGCTTATTTCCACAGTATTATGTCTTATGGCGTTTTGCTGTGGGGATCGGCAACTGACGTAGATTCAATTTTCATTTTACAGAAGAGGGCAATTCGCGCGATCTACAAAATGAGTCCTCGTGAGTCCCTTAGAAATAAATTCAAAGAAATTGATATACTGACTCAGCCTTCTCTTTATATCTTAGAAAGTATTTTGTATGTTCGCAAAAACCTAGGACTTTTCAAAATAAGAAGCGATTTCCATAATATAAATACACGTAGTAAACATGAAATTGTGATACCCAAATTTAGATTAACTAAAACTAGTAAGTCATTTCTTATAAACGGTATCCGCTTTTATAACAAGTTGCCAAAGTCTGTTACAGAACTAAGCGATGGAAAGTTCAAAACCCACATCAAACGTGTCCTTATCAAAAAAGCATATTATAAGATTAAAGACTACGTTGAAGACAAGGAAGTCTGGCAATAATTCCTTCTGCACATGTGGCTTCCCTGGTACCTCATTAACGGCATAACAATGTAAATGTCTATTAACTGCTCCCAAATTACGATTATTATTTTATTTTACTTTTTTTTTTTACCTACTTCATTGACATAATCTTTTCAGTATTTGACATAATATACCTACAATTTTCTATATTTTTTTTTTTTTAAATCAAATTAGATTTGTTACGGCTGACTACAGCTGTATCATGCCACTAGGCAATCATGTCATTTGGTTTAAATAGGTCCTTATTTTTATTATTTTGTTTATCTTTTATATAGATTCTTTTCTTTTAGATTTTGTGAATGTGAGAACGTTGTAGGCTGTAGACTTGTGGACCATTTTCTATTTTACTAAGTACCTGGTACTTGTTGATAGGCCTACACTGTCCTCCCATACCTATTAACACTGTAATTTGAAAACATGTAGAAACTATTTTGAAAAGAGTAACCGTGGAGTTTCTTGCCGGCTCTTCTCCATAGGAAGCGACCAATTGGAACCGTGCACCTAGCTTCTGACGTTTCATAAGTGCCCTTGTAGGTTTATGTGAAATAAAATATTTTGATTTTTTGATTTTGAAATAACAATAATCTAAGATAATCAATCAGCTGCTCCATACATTTATGTTGGCATAACTCGACCAAAAAATGTAAGGAACCGATTGTCTTTTTTTCGTGATTTTCAGGTTGGTTCTATATTATAGTTGTTCATAACGATGAGTACAATGACGTCTTAAGAGATTTTCAATTAGAGAGTTTAATTACACTTTCTATTAAAATAAAGATACTAACGTGAAACAGTGACCATAGCAGGTGGACTCCGCCTTTTCTCCCCAGTCAGCGCGTGCTGAGCCTCACAGGAGTACGAGCTGCCATCATCAGGGCGAGCGTCACGGACAACCAAGATGTCGCTGCGACTACCTCCCACTATGTAGCGACCACCTGGAAAAAGACAATCGTGTTAGAAATTTAGATACGAGATATGATGTCAAAAGTAGGAGTAAAAAACATTTGTGGTTTCCTGAAGAAAATTTTCTTTCTTTCCTCTTTCTAAAAGACAAGGGTCTAAAGAATATCAGACATTAGTATCTTTATTTGCGACTTTACCAGTAGAATTAATCTATTTGTCAGAGTGTTGCTTTTATTTTCTTTCAACTTTTTATTTTATAAACAATAAGATACTGATTTCTCGAGTATTTCCTTAGCTGCCTCAGAAATCTAAAATCTTTTGTCATTCCGACCGAACAACTTCTACAAAAGGCTAGCGCTACCACTGATCTCTACAGATACATTAGAGGACTATCGATAAATATTTGTACCAGTAACAACGTTAAATATAATGTGCAGGTCAAAGCACGGCTGAGCACACAAACAAGCTTTCTATTTGATTGAACTGCAGCCTTCCCTTTCGATACATCCATCAACATCCAACTAGGAAGTTGAAATGACATAGACTAGGGGGTGGATAGGCGGGAGGTACTAATAAGAAGGTTAGCTCAGAAGTCTTACTTAACTGTGGACGAATACTTTAATTGGAAAATATAACGTAAAACTATAGGTACTTGAAGAAAATGTTGGTAATAACCGCTGCTAATCAACAAAAAACTTTGACTGTGATGACATATTATAATCATCTTTCTACATTTTAATCTCGTTTACTGGCGCGGCTATGTACCTAGTTATGTACGAATGTGTGCCACCGGTTTTATAGGATGGTGCTTCTGAAACCATTTTAAGTGTGGAGGTAGTGAAACGCTCATGACTTTGAAATTAGGAGACAACTTCGATCGAGTGCACTTACCCATTTATAGCGCGGGGGTGACACCATTTGACCGAAGCGACGTACTCTTTGTGTTGGACAGTCGGAATGAAAAGTGACATCATATAAATTGTATAACGCTTTGCGAACCACACAGACAAAAGAATTGGAAAAGCTATTTGAGGTACAGAAGTTTAAAGTTGAAACCGTTTGTATCTTTACAAGCTTTATTCTGTGTTGATAACATTCTGACTTTTGGTTAATAGTTTACAAGGATCATAACTGAACCGTTTTTCTATGACAAATCATAACTCTGGTAATTAAAAAACTTTCTTTGGTTGAATAATGCAAGATGATGTTTTGTCTCTAATAAACTGTATTATTCCAACTCTACCAAAAAATCGTCACCAAATAAATACACACAAAAACAATGAAAAATAAATATAAAATTTTCATTTGCCAAATCAATAACTTGCACAATTCCAGTAAGTTACAAATAAGCTAGGTAAATTTTTAGTTTGGTATGTATCGGTACTTATTACGGTTATCGTAATGGAACTGATCCTTTTGTACTAGTATAAACTGTATTACGGTGGAGCTGCTTTCCTCGCTCTCTATAAATGTACTTATAGTAGTAGACTTGTAACAAAATAATTATTATCGTAACAAAAAAGAAATTTAGTTATTAATAATCAAGCAAAATGCAACAGAAGTTCAATTAAGTTAGTTAAACACAAAAAAAAAAAACATAAAATAGTGACCTTGATTTTTGTAAACTTATAGATAGATGTTAAAGTTGACATAGTTTAATGGAAAATATTTAGATGGTAAGTTTGTATACATAGTGTTTGTACTTCTTCTATATATATAAAATTCTCGTGTCAAAATGTTAGTTGCCATACTCCTCCAAAATGGCTTGATCGATTTTAATGAAATTTTATATGTAAATTCGGTAGGTCTGAGAATCGGTCGTAATTTATTTTTCATTCCCTTAAATCAAAAGGGTGGTCCACCCAACAACGTTTGCCGGGTCAGCTAGTTTTATTATAAATTTTATAATTAGCAGGAAACTCTTCAACACGTTTCACATAAGTTTTCGCGCTTGTGTGTGGAAGCGTACCCGGCATGGCGGCAGCGTCTCGCCGGTCGTCACCGTTTACGATCAGATAACTTTCAAGCGGGAGTTTTTCAATGAATTCTAAATGCGCGACTACCTCGGGATCCCCTTCGCGCTCCAGCGCTTTGTTTCTCGATTGTCGACTGTTAACTGATCCAGTCGATACTTTGTTCGGGTTTTAAGCGTTTGTGCTTTATAAATATAAGGGTAGGAGGGTGTTTTTATATAGGTTTAACATAATTACTTTTTGGAAATTTAAAAGAAGGGTTATTTTTGGGTTACCGACAAATTAATTGACTTATATAAATAATATCTGGATGACCGAGCTTTGCTCAGATTTTTTTTTGAACGACGTTTTCTAAAAATGAAACCTAGCTAGATCGATTTATCGCCCCCGAAACTCCCTGCATACTAAATTTCATGAAAATCGTTGCAGCCGTTTGCGAGATTCAGATTATATATATACAAGAATTGCTCATTTAAAGGTATTAGATAGATGATAGACAGAAAACGACTGTTCATTTCTGAAATGTAGTTACACCTTGCAGGGTTAAACAACATCTCCACTGAAAAAATGACATCAATATCAATCGATTATTTAAAATGACACCTATTTGTCCAACTGAAATTCTATACCGTTTATTTCAATTTGCGCTACTACCTATATTTTTATCATTTGCGTAGCATCAAAACAATACTATATTAATCAATGTTAACAATCACTACAACACTGAAAAAAAAAAAACCAGCCAAGTGCGAGTCGGACCACGCACAATGAAGGTTTCTGTACTTGGGATGAATTTATCCCAAGAACAAACTTAACATTGTGGTTGAAAAACATGGTCTCTCATACATTCCAAATGCAAATGTAAGTTTGTACGCACAATATTGGGAGATTTACCATGTTATTTTAAGATCATAGTCTTCATATAGGTTTTACTGTAATTTGTGAGTAAAGAACCATTCTCTGTATTTTTTTCAACATTTTAGCCTCAGTAGTTTCGGAGATAAGGGGACAATTTTCATGTATTTTTTTTTAATTTCTTTAAAGCATTTTTTTTTTAATGATATCCTCACAACAAGCCCTTTTATTCCATATGTCACACGGAACAGTTTGTAAAACTTTATTGTAAATTTTCCTGTTTGACCCCGAAAAGTGGCCCCATATTAAAAATTCATTTATTTACATTACACCTTCGTGTTGGGGTCACAAAAATTCATATGTGTACCTACCAAATTTCAACTTAATTGGTCTAGTAGATTCGGAGCAAATTGGCTGTGACAGACGGACGGACAGATAGCCAACCAGCCAAAGACACGAGTGATCCTATAAGGGTTCCGTTTTTTCTTTTTTAAGTACGGAACCCTAAAAATAGTAATTTCATGCATAACATACAGTTGAGTCGGTGCCTACCTTGTGACGTCACAATACATGTCGCCTTGCCCGTCGGCGCGGAACAGTATAACGAAGTTTTAATTAACGCCCTTTTGAGCCCTTTGTGCCAAAATATTGTCGATTGTCAACTGAATAAAATTAACTTGGGAATTGACTGTTCTATACGAGTAAAAAATGTCAGAGTATTTTAGTTTATTTTATTTTCTTTTGGTTTACGAATGGAATTTTCTGTACTTTCATATGTAGTTAGGTAGGTACTTAATTGGTGAGGTTAATTAAGTACAGCAGGTACTTACTGAAATATAAGATCTGGGAATGTCGACACAAGTAGAAATCACGACGTAAGTTAACATTACTAGCAGCTATTATATTCTAGTAAAAAAATAACTTTCTCTGACGAGAATTGCAATAATATTAATACCAATAATTTTAATAAAAATCTTAAGAGAAAGCAACTAGCGTGGAATTATTATAATCACGGAATTTGATACCTGTTAAAATTGCTTTCTTTAATACTAAAAGAGAATCATGAATATCAATTTATTATTTAAATTAGTTTCTTTTGAAGAAATTTAATTTAGCAGAGTTAGAAGTGGGCCATGAACAACAAGAGAACTCACTCTTGAATAAAATAAGAAAAGAAGATTTACTTTTAATTTCATTTGGAAACTTGTTAAATTACTTTTGAGAGTAATTTATGGTAAAATTTGTAAAGTATCTGTCTCTGAAGGGTATGTCAGCGACGTAGAATTAAAATTTATCTGTCATTTATCTTCCATAGCTGTAGTTGAGTTAAAACTCAAGTTATTTTGGGTTTCTTTAAGTAATAAATTATTTTTAGGCAATGTTCTAAATACAGTGAAAAGATAAAAGCGTCATGTGCCCTTTACACACAATAACCAAACTAACACTTGTTTGTTTACTTCGGAAAAGAAAGTAAACAACGCAGTTTCCCAAAATACACAACAAGGTAGCTCAATTCACCCGATAACAGATAAGTAGCCAGCAACACAGTACATCGATGGTAATCGGACCATCGAAAACATTTTCCTTAAGGACCAAAAAAAATAGCAAAAGGCTCTTAAAGACAAGAACCTCGTCCAGAAATTAACTGATCCTTTATCGCGGCCTTAACTTGTTTTATGTCGGTTTTATGAACGGTACGTCATTCAAATAACCGTAAAAGTGAATGCCAGGGCTGTTAAAAACAATGTACCTATATGTTACAGTCACAGCTCTGAAACAGTCAAAACTAGTTTTAACTGGTTTCAGTCAAAACCTTTATTCAGTTAAAACGTTTCCCGTTTCCTATATTAAAAATCAGTTTTTACAGAATGCCTTAGTTACAATCTAGCTAAAATCGCTACAATAAAAAAATGTTTTTAAAAAGGTCACACAAATTAACCTACCGAACTAGTAGGTTTCTAAGCAGTCAGAAGTTGTTTTTACCGATTTACAGTTTTGGCTGTGACGTTTATATCATAGTTGGAGGCATCGCGGGGTGGTTCAGCTGATGGGTGACGCGAGATACGCCGGAGGAACGTCTGTCGCAGCTCGATAAGAGTCGGTAAAAATCCACACTTAAAGCAAGATGTGGCCTTTTTAATTTGAGTTATGTAAAGTGAGTTTATGGTGGGTGAAAGGGAAATAGGATCTTAAAAGTGTTTTGAATATAGGTAGGATTAGATAGCTTGGTTGATATTAAAATTGTAAATTGGTTTGTTTTACAAATTAGAGAATGCCCAAGATAGAAAGAATACCTATCATAGTACCACATTAAGAATGTGACATGAATGATAACAATAAAATGCAATAAGTGCCTGATAGTTATAATAGTATAAATCTTGAAAAACTGAAAACATTCTAAGGTTCAAACGTAAGTGAAGTTTTTGAATAATTTCCGTTTTGTTGCTCTAAGACATGGCTTCCTTAATGGTTACATATTAACATGACAATCCGTATTATTCTAACGCCGAGAGCGTCTGAGTAGCAATGCATGTAGAATACATTAGCTGTTTATTTTCCGGAAAGCAGTAAAACTCAGCTGAGCGAACAGAGCGAACTGAGAGAGCTAAGCTAAATGATGCTTGTGCTAAATTTGCCCGCTCATGACGTATTTCCAAGTTTACACTCGTCTTACAACAGTGAAATTAATATGACTTTAATTTAGCTGTGCTATAGATATTGTATTTATGCATTCAAAAGTCAAGTGGCGAAACATGACATCAAATTAATTATATATTAATCAAAGCATTACAAATAAGTTGAGTTGACGATCGAAGTATACATTTCCTTTTTGGCGAAAGTTCCAATTACATCTCCAGGTTCAATATTCAAAACCACAAACTGACAAACATTAAATAAATGTAAAGAATGGCGTGTTTCAGAAGCTGTAACAGTGAGTTCCTCAAACTGGCGGGCGGATATTAAATCAAGCGCGCGGGGAATCTGCATAAACGCCGGCGAAACGCTAGCTACCGCCGACAGCTAACTGCATCTGCTGCGGATCACTAGATGGTGCAAATTAACCCTTTTTGTTCGACTTCTAAAAGTTTGCGTAAGTTTTTAACAAAGAAACATAGAAGGGAACTTTGTTAAAATTGGCTGGTGAAGACAGTTTAAGTTTAAGATAAAATTTTAATTAAGTTATGCTCAGGAAAAGTGCCGTTTATTCCTTGATTAGACTTAAAGTTAACGTAAGCTATGGAGTAATTAAATTAAATTAAATGTTGATCCAATACTGTAGTCTTGTCTGTTTGACACCAACGTGCCGATTCATGAGCCTTATAAATGGCATATTTGATTTTGGGACGAGTAACTTGCACCAAATCTAAAGGTGCCATTCGTGATTAATCACTTCCAGTATAAACTCCGCGAGTTATCTATTTAAACAAAGAGTGGTAATTCGTCGCAACTGCATCAAAGACGAACATTAAACTTGCATTAGCGACGCTTAACTTTTACGTAAAGTTTGAATCTTATTGCCGCTGCGCACCGACAATTGAGAAAAGTTCCCTATTCAATTTGTACTGTTCTTCTTTATTAAACGACTGTACAAAGAATCCAGATAAAACCGTTAAATGGTAATGTTGCAGTAACTGCAGTCTTAGACAATGCATTCTTTGGTTCAGCGAAGAATTAATATCTATGTAAATCTGGAAGGCCAAATCTCAGCACAAGAATAGAAAACTAGTAATGTTTTGATAGTGTATTTGTTATGCCTTAAAGCCAAAAAATAAGTAAAGAACGTTTAGTTAAACACTCAGACTACATTACGGTAAAGTATGTTGTACGTTCAAGTTGTCGGAAGAAAAAGCTAACTTATTCGCAGTCTCGGGAGACGGATTAGCAACTCGTCTGTATTGCCGTTGGGATGAAGTTAATTATTGCTGGGACCTTTGTTTCGACATCACATTAGGGGAAACTTATTTCATGTGGTGAGATTAATGATAAAGTTACAAAGCAGATTCAGGATGAAAAAAAAATCCCTAAAAGATCTCAAAAGTAGTTTAAGAGAAGTTTATGCTGAAAAAAAAAAAGTGCATAAAATAAAAATCTATTTAATTATTTATTTGACCATAAGATTGTTCAAATCAAGTCATAATTTAATTCAACCACTTTCTAACTGCCTCTCATAGAAGAGCCTACATAGGGGATTACCTCGTCGTCAAGGACCAGCCCCACTAAATTCAAAGAGCTGTAGGAACTGGTAACGCTCGTCTGACACGGTAAGGTTATCTCTCGACGATTATTTATTCAACAGTCAACACAATTGTCCATTGCCGGCTAATCCTATATTATCTGGTTACGGGATCCGGGGTGGGTAAGATGCTGCGGTTGCACAACAGCAGCATTTACTACAACTGTCTATGTTTTGGTAATCATTGCAATAAGTATACCCAAGTGCATCGATAATAATCACAAATTTATCTTACAGTGAAATCATTATGAATTACTACTATTTCACATTTTCATGAATATAGACAATATTAGGGAAAATACTTACAATGTCGTGCTTGACCGTTGCGGAGAACGCCTGGAAAGCGACTTGCCCGAATACAGATCGGCCCGTGAACCCATCTTCCCAGAGGCAGTGGGATGAGCCGCTCTGCAGGTTGGTACGGAACAATCTTATTAATACGTCCACCAATACTGCTGAGCGTGCCCGCCTGCTGGCTGTGGGTGAGTGGGAGTCGGGCCTCTGGCTTCAGGCGCTACCGTCACCCAACATAGGCACTATGCTGGGTGATACCACCTTCCGGCTCGCTACCTGTCTGCGTCTGGGTACTCCTTGTGTGGCTCCGCATCGCTGCCAGTGCGGTGAAGGTGTCGACTGTCTCGGACATCATGGCCTATCCTGCAGTAAGAGCGCGGGCCGGATAGCACGGCACGCCAGTATTAATGACATCATCCGTCGTGCTCTTGTCACCGCCGGAGTGCCAGCTGTTTTAGAACCCAATGGCTTGGCACGCGACGATGGGAAGAGACCAGACGGAATGACCATAATGCCTTGGAAGGTAGGTAGGCCTTTGGTGTGGGATGCAACGTGTGTCGACACCCTTGCGCCATCCCATCTTCCTAGCTCGGCGAGCTGTGCTGGGGCTGCTGCTGCAGGTGCGGAAAACCTCAAACGGCGCAAATACTCCAATCTTATTGGGACTTATATGTTTGAGCCGTTTGGGGTTGAAACACTAGGGCCATGGGGTCCGAGTGCTCACCTTGTTTTTCAAGACATCGCCAAGCGGCTGGTCGACTCTACACGTGACCAGAGGGCTGGCCTATTCTTTGGTCAAAGAATCAGCATTGCCATACAACGTGGCAATGCTGCCAGCCTTTTGGGCACTTTTCCTACTGACAGCGATGCGGACGAATTTTTTGATGCCCTATGATTATTTCTCCCTCCTTTTATATACTTGTACATATTAATTATTATTTTAAGTATGATAGTTTTTAAATAATGTAAATACGTGTGTAAATAATAAAGAATTAATTATCAACTTACAATTAGACTAGAATTTAATTTGGTTTATTTAGTAATGAAGCAAATGAATACCATTTTAGCGTTGTACCTACATTTCAGACAATTCTAAGAAGTTTTGTATTAATGAAGACGTTTGAAGCACGCCGGATCCTGTCGATAATTGTGTTACGCACCACTCATTCCACGGTTATCTTAGCATTTCGGCTCCAATGGGTATTTTAGTGGCCTTTTTGTGAATCTGTTGTTCGTTGTTCATTCAAGATAAAATTGAGTTGGTATCTGTTTAAATTTAAAGAAAGCTTCCGCTTCATGATTATCAGGCGGAAATTGTAGCAGCCAACAGAAGGCAATTGTTTACATTCATAACAGTGCGCTCAAGAGATAAGCAAAGAAAACAATGTAAATTGCTTTTGCCCTTTTCATGAGAAAATATGATAGATGAAGTCAGAAACATTTTTCCTTCAAGGAAAAGGTTCCATGTGTAAACACCGAAATGAACAAAAAATAAGATGATAAATAGAAAATACCAAAACCGCCGAACATTAAACAAGTTCTTCAAACAAATATAAACTTGAGCTTAAAAACAATCTCCCGGAAAAATGTCCAAGAAGTTGAATGAGTCATTACCTCGAGGAGTAATCGAAAAAGAGCGGAAGCGTCCGTAAATGAAAACATTAATCGAATTTTCTGGTTCTAATAGAGAACTCGGAACTCATAAAGCAAGTTCAGCTCCCTTGTTCCTGTCGCCGACAGCCGCTTCCTACCCTTGGATTAACGAAAAATTCTTAATTTTCTCCTTTCGAAAGCAATAATCGGCCGTTTGGCTCGTTCGCGTAAATTAATTTCGATTTCATAAGGTCCAGAGTCGGTATTGTTGGAAACTTTCCAGACGACGCGCGACGTATCTACTGGGACTGGAGGAAGGTTACGTTTAAAAAACATTTCTGACAGAAGGGAATTCATTGTTGAGATCAATAAAAAGATTCTGGAACTGTAAATACCTATAGGTACATAAAAACTTTTTCGAAGCTGATTACTCAACTTACTTATAATTTACCAATGAAAATAAAAAGTCCTATTGAGTTCTGAATCATATTTGATGGGTTGCCGAAGTTTTTTGGATTAATTTGTTATTGAAATACCTTTTGTAAGGATTCAAGTTTGGAATCTATTTTTTTGTTTACATGCCAAAGTTACCATCTTTCATCTTTGACAATAAGTCTCAATGTCAAAGACATAATCTAAAGGTACCATTCCACAGCCGACCACAGGCGGCATACATAATTACAACTAACTGTTTTCGCTTTTTGCAAAATAATTAATTTGTTTATCAGTTTCTACGGCGAACAATACAATCCCTAAATTACATTAAATGGTTCTATACTAGTAGTTCTACGAACAGTAGGCCTCGCGCGCACAAACTTTTTTTCTTTTTTTTTACAACGTTTAATATACCACTAAAGTTACATAAAACGGGATATTTATTATGTTTTTTTTTTTAAACGGGGTATTTTGTTAAAGAAACAAAAAACATGATAAACATTCCGTTTTAAAGAATTTTAGTAGTGAAAATTACCATATCAGTTTAAAATCCTATAATTAATATACCTCATCATCATCTGCCTAGCCTTTTCCCAAATATGTTGGGGTCGGCTTCCAGTCTAACCGGATGCAGCTGAATAATAATATAATTAATATACCTATCCAACTTAAAATAGAAGCGACCAATTGGAACCGTGCACCTAGCTTCTGACGTTTCATAAGTGCCCTTTTAGGTTTATGTGAAATAAAATATTTTGAATGTTGTTTTTTCTTTTTTTTTTTAAACCTGACTGCAGCTGTAGGTTACGAAAAAGCATGTAGTGGCAAGACGATAACCCAAAACTAACCAACTACATACTATCTGTTCAACACAAGACTTTACTTTTGAAGCTACTTTACACCTATCAAAACTTAGTCACACAAAATCTTCGATGGGACCTAACCGTTTGGCAAGCGAAAACGACAACGCAATCTAGCGGTGTACAGTAGCGCCATCTGGTGACCTTATTGTATAACGTTTTGTGATGAGATGGTGGTCTCAGGAGGCCAATTCTCGATTTTACACTCGTACTTGTCGCATTCATCAATGCCGCTCGTCTCCCTATGTTGCTTTTAAAACGGTGGCATTATCCAGATTCTTGTATTCACTACTTGAAGTCATTCGTACACTAGTCAAAGGAAAAAATGTTGCCATTTTCGTCGCGCGAAGCAATCCATTCCACAAAACGAAGATGAAAACTGTATTAAAAATGACTGTTAATAAACGTATTAAAGGTTTTGAGTAACATTTTATACGTATTTCATAAACATGTAGATATCAATATTATCATCACAGTATTGATCATACTCTATTTATATTTTATTTTTAGTTTTTAACTATTCTCGGGACCATGGATCCCGGTCCTTTGGAAGGCGTACGAGGGGCCGAAGCCAACTCGTAGAGGCCCGTTAGACGCTATTAAAGAAATGAGGCACCAACCGACGATTATCCCTGTATGCACTATACAAGTGCACCAAAGGACAACCCCCGGTTGGTGTAGGACTATTGCAGTACATGGAAACAAAACATTGGATTATGGGTTTGGGTAGCTAAAGTGGACTGGTTACCTGGAACTATGGTAAGACTATAGCCCCTGCCTGATCAATGTTTTATATTTACACGGATAAAATGGCAGGGGGTGACTCGCACACTCAATAATGGGCCCCCAGAAACGGTCGCTAGCACATAGTGACGTAGCAACAAGGAGGCAACATGTCCTGAGGTGCTTGAGGAGTGGAGAGGTATTCCACGGCTTTCAGAACAATCCCAGAGCCCGGAAGATGGTCAAGATCCCTACGAGCACTTACTGAAATACTTCCTTCCTCCGAGCACGTTTGCTCTTGCGAATCTCCACTCAAGCCGGCCAATTAAGGCAAGAATGAGGCGGGAGCTCCGTTCCTCGTCAGTGTTCACTCCAGCCGGCCAATAAAGGCAAGCCAGAGGTGAGGAACAAGACTTCTCCCGGGAGATAGGGTCCGTGGGGTCGCTACTGCCCAACAGCTCGCCACATGCTGCCCTGCGGGTTTTCGTATCTCTTTTGGTCTGGCTCCTCATCCTAGACCTGTTCCGGCAAAGTAAACTGTACCGGCACAGGCCTAGAGTTCGGAGCGCGCAAGCCCCACCACGACGTCAACGTAGAGATACGGCGGTGGGGATATTATTATTATTAACATTGAAATAAGTTCTCCTTGGTACCTACATATTTGCCACAATAGAATGCATGGCTGATGCTGATTAATTGTCAATGTCAACGATTATTTGTCACGTCAAATTAAAGTTATAATTTTATTGTTTGTTTACTTTGGCTATCTACATAAATTAAGTAATTAAACAAAAACGGAATGACTAAAATAATAATGCTATTTTAAGTGAACTGATTACTACCTCAATAACATCAAGGGTTTTCGAGATCGAGAAAAAGAAGAGGAAGTGTGGTTTTCGTACCGGGCCGGGGCTGCCTTGAAGCGGCTCCTGCCCAATCTGGGAGGTCCAAACGCCTCCTGCCGGAGGCTCTACGCGGGGGTCGTGCGGTCCATGGCCCTTTACGGGGCGACGGTGTGGGCGCCTTCATTGAGGCGGCAGCCAGCCCGCCAGCTTAACGCGTCCCAAAGGGTCATGGCCATCCGGCTGGCCCGAGGATACCGCACGGTCTCCTGCGAGGCGGCGAGCCGCCTTGCCGGAGTACCGCCATGGGATCTGGAGGCAAAGGTGGGAGTGCACATTTGGGAGTGGCGCGAGGAGGCGAAACGCCGGGGCTTAACTCCGATGCCGCATGAAGTTGCGGCACAGCGGACAGAGCTCCTGCGGGATCTCATGGCGGAATGGAGAGTGCGATTGTCGCAACCCAGCGCTGGGCACGCCACAATTGCGGTGATAAGACCCCTCTTTGAGGAGTGGCTAGAGAGGCGCCACGGCGTCCTCACCTTCCGCCAGGTGCTCACCGGACACGGCTGTTTCGGGAGGTACCTGTTCAGGATAAAGCGGGAGGAAACGCCCGGGTGTCATCACTGTGTGGATCGCCCGGAGGATACGGTGGAGCATACGGTGGAGATCTGCCCGGCTTGGGCAGGGCATCGCCGTGTCCTCGTGGAAGCGATCGGTGGAGGTGACTTCTCGCGTCCGGCCCTGATTCGGGCCATGCTACGGAGCGAGAGGAAATGGGAGGCCATCACCTCCTTCTGCGAAGCAGTAATGCTTGCAAAGGAAGAGACGGAGCGCGTGAGGGAGAGGCAAATTTCGCGCCCTCGCGCCCCTAACCGCCGCAGAAGGAGACGCCCTGGGCGTCGGGAATCACAGAAAGATTTCCGGCCACCGTAGGCGCGGGCTTGCGGACGGTGAGCAATGGGTAGCTCGCCGTCCGATAAGGACCAAGCCCGGGTCGACGGCGCGTTGTGTTCCACGCGCGCCTCAAAGAGATGTCAGCAGAATTGACGGGGTCCGCTAGGGCCAATGCCTGCCGGGGGTTCGAAGAAAACCGATAGGGAAATCGTGGTCCCCCTGGCAACACGGCAACTGAAGGAACACGGGTGGGGTTTAGTCAGTAAGAGTCTGACACGCCCTCCCGCTCCGCTTAGAGCGGACGAAGTTATTTGATGATTTCCCACCCAAAAAAAAAAGAGTGGTTTTCGTAAAAAGTGCGGTACTGGGTATGCACCAACCGGAGCGTCCTGCTATTCGCGGACAGCGCGCGATACATGACGCAGACTATTCGTGTAAACTTGTGAATGTTATGTATAATGTATTGTTTACATATAGTATTTTTTTAGTTATATAAGATTTATATTGAAAAAATAAAAACATTTGAAGTTTTTCTTTTTTATCAATGCTTTTGAAACACTGCATCATGTTGGTGGTACAATAATAATAGGCGAGTAGGTATATCAATTATTTCTAGTGATAAAAGATCCTTTACTTAAATACCTTAAAGACTCATAAATAAATTCAGTATACACCCAAGTATAAACAACAAAAACATATTATCACACCACACATGAGAGTTTAGTTTTGGTCAGGCTTCTCTGTAACATTTAAACACAACTCTAGCCGGCCAAAATTCTGGGCTGAGGACTTTTGCGGCGCGGGAACCTGGAAGATGTCGAAATTAAAATTTATAGTCTTGCTCGACTGCAACGCTCTTACTTCGGCACTGATCATACCTTGGCTCGTTTTCTCTGAGGGTCCAACCGGGAAATATACATGAGGATGGTGAGCACTGCAGCTCAAAAATCCTCGCTTGCAGGAGTGGTACGGTGTTTGTTGTGGCTGCGCTGCGATCGGCCTTTCTTGTCCTCAATCAGCCAGTATGTACACCCGAATAATTAACTTTTTTGAACGGGCAAAAACACATTTGTAAGGACAACAGACTGTCAAATCGTGTTATCATTCATTCTTAGATCGAGCCACAAACTTATCGAATCTTCGGATTTCGTGTTAAGGGAGTAGACCTGCAGGAAGAAACCATGAACGATAGCTTGTATTTTTAGCGTTCGAAAATATTTTATGCTATCAACGCACTTCCTTTTTCCTATCAAAAAACGTTCGTCGTTCAATACATAAAATTCAAATTATAAACCGGCCAAGCGCGTGGGCCACGCATAATTAAGGGTTCCGAAGTTGGGATAATTTATCCCAAGAACAAGCTTTAACATTGTGGTTAAAAAACATTTCTTCTCCCATTCATTCCAACTGCAAATGTAAGTTGGCCGATTATTACTCGTTGATTTGTAAAAAAGCATACTTAGTTGTGATAGTTGTTCTTTTAACTTCGTTATATATTATATACTCGTACTACTGCCATGATTTTTTTCACATATCCAAAAACATTAACGATTTAGCTGGCAGGGCAGAAAACACTTAACTCTAACAAAAATTAGCAATTATAGCTTAATATTTCGCAAACGGATTCCAGAGTCAAAAATAGTTTTCACATAACTAAACGATACCCCATAACATAGGAAATCATTCCCACTTCTAGGAAGTCACACGTCTGGGAAGGGGAGGTACCCTAAAAACAAATATTTATCACGATTTTTATTTTACCACTTTGTCGTTCGGCGTATTTAATACCTACCTAAGCCAAATTACAGTTTTCTAGTACTATTATTCTCTGAGCTAAGCCGCGGATAGACAGACAGATAGTCAGATGGACATGGCGAAACTATATCGGTTCCTTGTTGACTATAGAACCCTAAAGACCAGAAAAATTATGAGTAAAATTTGTGGGCCAGCTAGAAAAATTGACTAATAATAGTTGTAGAGAGTATTGCTTGGCGCTATGGTGACCTAACACACCTTTCTCGTATTGATAGGATATGGTATATATGGTTTAAGTTAAAGTCTCGAATTATAGGGGAAATAGCTATATTGAATCACTATAACACTTAATTACAAGAACTGGTAGAAAATGGTAAACTATATAACTAACTTAATTATTGGTAAAATGTATGGTAAAATGGTATGGTAATGGTTTCGAGTACGTGGTGTCTCTAATGAGATCTAAACGCGAACTGGCCCACATTTAGGTGAACGAGCGAATGTGCATATTTGCGTTCGATGCAATTATGCATTTTCGCTGAGTGTTCGATTAACTCGAACATATTCCCGAGAGCGAGAAGAAATGCGGGATGATAGCTAAAGCTACATGATATGGTACAAAAATATTTAACTACTTAACACATTCGTTTCTAGTAATCTTAACTGGTAGGCATAAAAACATTAATAAAGCATAGTAAAAGCAAAATATAAAAGCATATTGATCTACTTAAATAAATAATTATAGTTATTAAAAACATTATCGACGATTAAAAGTTAGACTATTGAGTCTTCCACAGTAAAAGCAATATTTTGATTGCCTGTGTCCGTATTTTTGCCCCGTTTGCTCGCACTATAGTTCGCGCTAGGCCAGCGTTTGGCATAATTGTGTAAACGAAAACCTTCACTTTGGTCCTTTAGATCCCCGGCACTGAGCACTTCACTATATGATTCGTGTCTTCTGGTTGGTTTTGGTGTCAGCGGAGCCGCTGCTAACTCATGTTGACAGCGACTCTCGCTGCGGCGTCGAGGCCTCGGAGGTGGCGGGGTCACCGCGGTCTGCTGCCGGCGGGATCCCTCGCCACGGTGCCCAGCGGCAGCCTTTCGGCACAGGCAAAATCGCCCAGTCCGCCACAGCCAGATTGCTGCCACGCATATAGCAATCGACGTCAACACGTAACAAATTACGTATTGGTGGATGTCATGGGGTGATATGTCGTCCATTTCAGCATCACTTTTCTTCAGTTTTTCTATCGCTTCCCCCAGACTGGTCATGGATATGGTTAGGTTTCCGTCATCAGTCTGTCTTTCGTCAGGGATTTTGATGTTAATCAAGTGATTAATCTGATCAAATTCAGGCATGTAAATAGTTGGTGAAATATTCATTTGGTTGGATTGATGTCGTATTGAATACAACGAGAAGTCCTTTCCTTTGATAACGCATTCTTGACCTATGCCAATGACCCCGGCTTGGCTCAGCTGACGAACTGTTACATGATCGCCGCATATTATTTTTATTGTGTAGGTGTCACAACAAAAGTAAAAGTGCTGAGAAGTCAAATGTAATTCAAGCCATACGTTAGTGCACTTGGCTTTTTCTACTTTACATTTATTGGTTGCCGAGTTTTTGTCGCAAAAACTTTCGTCATTTTGCAGGTCTGTAATTGGTTTTAGCAGCTGACACATGTAAGTTGGTCCATGGTGTAGACATGCCGTTAGTTCCTGTGTGGACATGCTAAAGAAGGAATCTTTCTTTAGGTTGACTGCCACATATTCGGAGACTGGTATTATTGTGGTCATAATGGTGTTGGTTTGGTGCGGTACAGGTATTATTTTGTACAGTTTGAAGCTTTCTCTGGATACAAGTGGAAACGTAACTTCAATAATAACAAATTTATGCGTTGCCCTGGCTTTGACCTTCAGTAGTTTGTAAAGATACTGAAGATCAGTGTCTAAATTAGTGATTGGTAGTGTGAGTTCGCTTGGCATTTGGCCATATATGGTTTGGAGCTCACGTTTGAGTTGCGTTGGTGGCAGTAAATGTATACTAATTTGACCGTGATAGATGTCTGTTAATGCATCGAGCAACGTGTCTTGAAGTCGTCTTAATCCTTGCAGCAAGCTATTTCCAGACATCGCTGACAATGTGAAGTCATTGACATATGAAATATTCTGTAATTTTCGTTGGAGAGTGCTCGCGTTTTCTTGCAAATCCATAAGCTTCTTGTTTATAAATTTGTGCTGTTTGTTTACTGTGATTTCCATTCTCTTCATAATATTGAACTCTGCTTCAATTATAGAAGTCTGATTTTTCCATAAATTTACAAGGTGTTTCTCATTGCGATGTATGGTTTCAATGTCCTTTTCATACTGGTCTGCGAAACGTGAGTCCAACACTCCGAATAAGTCATTCGCTAGATACCCGATACCGTTGATAAGGCCTCGTCGGCGCCGACTCGTCTTCCCTGTTGCGCGTCGCCGTCTAGCGTGGACATCAAAATGCTGTGTTAGCAAAAGTTCATTGTAGTATTCGAGTTCCTGGTAATCGTGCCGGGCTTGTTGCACGATCGTATTACAATGGCTTTGTGTTTCAATGGTTGTACATAATTGTTCTTGATAATTTGCTATTTTATTATAGGTGTTTATGCCTGTCCAATAGGGCCCCATGTCGTAGTACATGACTAATGTCCATTTATCCCTGATTAATTGGACTTTTGAAATAGGGTCAAAATAAAGCGTCTGGTTGTTTAGAAATGGTTTGACGGTGTCTAAACCGTAAGATGTGAAAATGAGCATGAAAAAACTTAGTAAAACTGTTGCTACAGTTGCGATTTTTGATCTCGGTTTTCTTTTCCTTTCTGTTAATTTGGTTGTTGGTTTCATATCTGGTTTTGATATCGTTGTGTTATTCTGGTTGATGGGCAAAACGAAGAGTTTCACAATAGGGTGTTTTATGACCCCATTTTTTGTTTTCTCGAGACTCATGTGGGTGTTCTCCAATCTCCCACCCTCACGTAAAATCGCACGTTCATCTATGGTTGGATTCGAACTCATAATCTTGCTTTTGGTGTGCACTCGTCCGTGTTTATTTATAGAATCTAGGTCGTTCGCAAATTCTGCCTGCTGAACGTTTTTGATTATCAGCTGTTTAGCGCGACGAAGCTCGTGTAATTCGAGGTGGGGTCGGCAGACTTGTTTATTCAAGGTAGCTAATCGCGGTATCCACGCAAAAATACGTATGATTTTTGTAATGGAGCTGTATTTATTTATTAAATTGTTGATAATTTCGGTAGTCAGCGATTTTCTTGGTTGTCCAATGACTACCGCGTTGGTTTGTTTTAAAATAGACGGCTTTACTTCTAAATTCGTCTCATAAATGTTTTGGTGGTTTTCTTGGTTTGTGTATGATGGCAGCCATGCTGGCCCTTGCCACCATGACTTGTGGTCTTTGAGTTGCTTGACAGTCAAACCTGCCTCTGGTAGACGGTCATCCCATTTTAAGTTAGACAACCAGACATTTTGAAACGGTAGTTTCATGGTAGTGCTCGGGGGGGTTAACCACCCTAATGGATCAAACAGCTTGGAAATGTCCGAAAGTAGAGCTCTTTTGGTAATAATTGCAGGTGATTCGGGTTCTATTTTTGAGTTGAAGGTAAAATTATCTTTCTGTTGGTTCCAACAGAGACCCAATGTTTTAGTAGAATCGTTTTGCTTGAACTCGTATGTTGACTGGTCACATTGCTCTCTCTCTAAATCCGTTAATAGCTCTGGTTTGTTCGAGGTCCATTTTCTAAGATTAAATCCATCCAATCGGCATAATTTTATGAGATCGGATTTCATCTTATTTGCTGCTTCAATTGAATGACGCCCTCCGCAAAAGGCATCCATGTAGAAACTATCTTCCAATTCTTTCGCTGCGTCAGGAAATTTTCGCCTTTCATTAGACGCTAATTGTTTCAAGAACATCATCGCTAAGAATCCTGCTGGTTTGGTTCCGTATGTAAGCGTTACGAGTTGAAATGATTGTATAGGTTGGTTATTTGATTCTCGCCATAGTACTTTTTGGTAAGCTTGGTCTTCTTGGTGTACTCGGATCATGCTGTACGTCTTTTCGATGTCGGAAGTATATACAAATTTAAATTGTCTCCATTTCAGGCTAACCTCTTGAAGATCCTTTTGTATTATTGGACCCCTGTATATGACGTCATTTAGACTGTACCCTGATGATGACTTTGCTGAGGTGTTAAAAACTACTCTCAGTTTGGTTGTGGTTGTGGTAGATTCAGCCCGAATGACTGCATGTTGTGGTAAGTAGCATTCTGGCGCCTGGTTAATTTTGCATGGTATCATCTGGTTTAATGTGAAATATTCGTCCATGAATGTTTTGTAATCTGCTTTCAATTCGCTGTTTCTCTCAAACTTCTTCTCTAAGTTTCTAAATTGAGCTAGTGCTTGTGGTTTGGTTGCACCCAATTTATCTTTACGTTCTGGCTTAAGTGGTAGTCGGACTTCGTACCTTCCGTCCTCAAGCCTCTTAGTGGTTTTGTTAAAAAACTGTAAACACTCATGGTCATCGTTGGACATCTCTATTTTCTGGTTAATGTCTGCGTTTTCCCAATATTTCAGTAGGTCTTCTGTATTGTTGAGAACTACGTTGCATTGGTAGTGTGGTCTCATAGATCCACAGAGTAGCCACCCTAGTTGCGTCTGTTGAGCGATCGGTTGCTTGTCTTTGTCTCCTCTCAAGATTCCTCCTAACATTATCTTGCTGTAAACATCTGCGCCTAGAAGCATGTCTACGGGTCTGCTTATATGAAACTCTGGATCAGCCAATTGTAGTCCTTGGATATGGTTCCACGTTGTTGGTTTGGTAAACGTGTTATTTGGCAATCGTTTTATCAAATTATTCATTACAATAACGTTCGTGTCACAAGTAAATTCACTATTTAGAGACTGTAGTGTTACCTGTAACATTCCCTTCGCGTTATTTTCTTTTTCACCGACACCGAAAATTTGACCTTTGAAATGAGCCCTCTTCAATCCCAAGACCTGGGCTGCGTTTTCGTTGATTAACGACAGTTGAGAACCCTGGTCAACTAAAGCTCTCATCTTGTGCTGAGTTCCATCAGCTCCCTTTACTTTTATGATAGCGGTGGCTAAAAGTATTTCAGACATGTCATCCCAAGACACATGAGATGACCTAGATGTGCTCTTTTTGGTTGCAACACTGTTCGTAGTTTCTTCTGCTGACGCAGTTGGACTTTGTCTTGCCAATGCTTCGTGAAGTAAAGTGTTATGTGTGGCTAAGCATTTCCGACATCGTTTGTTCGATTGACATGGTTTATTGTTATGACTGCATAGACAGTTTTGGCAGTAATTTAATTGATAAATTTTATTTAATTTTTGCTCGTGCGTCATTTGTAAAAAATCAGGGCAACGCCACAATCCGTGTTCAGAATTGCATAGTGCACAGGTTATCGACCGCGACACATGTAACGCATTCATATTATACTTGGAATTATCTTTGTTGCCTGATTGATGGTTATTTCGGTGACAACTTTTCTTCTGGTTATAGTTGTCGTTACCGTTTTTCCATGGTTGTTGCGGCGTGATCTTTTGGTTGGCTGGTTCTTGCTTGCGACGAGATGCTTCTAGCGCTGTAAATTTCGTCTCTAAAAATTCCAGGAATTCCCGTAGATCGGGTAGTTCTCTAGGGTTCTTGACCGATTCTATGTATTCGGTAAAGGTATCGTTATCAAGCTTTTGTGCCAGTAGGTGCACTAAAAGCGGATCCCAAGTTGCTATATCTACTCCCAGATTCTGAATAGCGTGCAACGTCTCCTTGGTTATGTCGTGCAGTTTCTTGATCATGGCTAGCGATTGCTGTTGTATGTTGGGAAGTCCCAGTAAAATGTTAATATGGGACGTGAAAATTAATTTCTTGTTACCATACCTGTGGCTTAAAATCTCCCAGCATACCTGATAATTGTCAGAGCTAATCTGTAAATGGTGAAACAGACGCTCTGCTTCTCCAGTCACCTTACTCTTCAAAAATTGCATTTTTTGCGCATTAGACATTGACGGGTTTTTATCAATCGCTTCGCTAAACAAGTCTTTGAATGGAACCCACTGGTTGTAAGTCCCATTGAACACGGGGATATCCATCTTTGGAGCTGACTTCTCACGGTGCTTCACTGCCCACATCTTTTTGTTGATGTCGTTTGTCAACTCACTGTACTTTTCCTCGTGCTTGCAGAATTCCATTTGGTACGTAATATCGTCGCCTCCATCCTCACCTTCAATTGCCCAATGAAGTTTGTCAATCTCGCCCCATCGGCTGTCCAGTGATTTTAGAGCGTTCTCGAATTGCCATTGATTCTCGAACTTATCAACATTTATACTACTCACAGTTCTCAAGAATGCTTTGAAATTAATATTCTGCTTCTTCACTAACCCGTTCAGCTTGCTGGTCCCGCTCTCTGTATAGAGAAAATTCTCTCGCTGCGAGGACTCCTCATAGCGCGACGACGTACCTGGTTGTGGCTGCGCCGCCTCATCTTCCGGCTGACGGTGGTCAGCGCTTAGCTGTTGCCTAGCCCGGATACCTGGTAATGGTTGTGCTTCTTCCGCTGTTGTCCTACGGGGGCTTCCTTCCTGCAGCTGCGTTGTGCCTAACTGCTCAAGATTTTTCTCAATAATCCCCTTAATTTTTAAATAAACTTCCTGGACTGTATTGAAACAATCCTTTTTGAAGTAAATGTGGTCAAAATTCGCTAACTGACACATTTTCTTATGGTTTTCATGGTAATCGCGCCAGTATGCTTCCAACATATTAGCCTTACGCTTGTAATTATCGATGGTCTTCCTCTCGGATCCATCCTTCTTCATGTTGGTTCAAAACTTGTTCAGGATTTCATAGAGCTCCGTTTGGTTGATGAACAGAGAATCGGAATCCATTTTTTGGAATTGGTTTGAAAATATTTGGTAATGGTTAGTTTAAATAAATGGTTTGATCTGACCTTATATGCTCCAACCGCCTCTGCGATCTTCTGGTTCGCGTGGCGCTGTTTCACTTGGTAGTCACTGGTAATTTTATGCTCGAAGGACCATGTAGAGAGTAGTGTTTGGCGCTATGGTGACCTAACACACCTTTCTCGTATTGATAGGATATGGTATATATGGTTTAAGTTAAAGTCTCGAATTATAGGGGAAATAGCTATATTGAATCACTATAACACTTAATTACAAGAACTGGTAGAAAATGGTAAACTATATAACTAACTTAATTATTGGTAAAATGTATGGTAAAATGGTATGGTAATGGTTTCGAGTACGTGGTGTCTCTAATGAGATCTAAACGCGAACTGGCCCACATTTAGGTGAACGAGCGAATGTGCATATTTGCGTTCGATGCAATTATGCATTTTCGCTGAGTGTTCGATTAACTCGAACAATAGTTTTAATAAAGTGAGCAATTTACTGCATTTTGAGAAGCTATTCTGCTCATCATGCCGAAAATCCTCATCAGATCTTCACCATTTTGTTTGAGACCAACATAGAGTTACTACTAAACTAAATAAAAAAGAACTATCGGATAAATCGGATCTCATAAGGCGGAAATATCCAGTAGCCACCTTTTTTGCCCCATTTTGGAAGAAGTAGCCCTCCAATCAAAAATCCCTGACGACTGAAAATTACAAAAAAGTCGTCAAACCTGTACACCAAATTTCGTCCAGATCGGTTGTAAAATACGACCTGTAGAGGATTACGTACAAACTGATACACGTAAGCAAATTTTGCCAGACTTGATCCAGAGACGCTTCGGTCGCTACGCTCGCTCGGTCAGTTAAAAAAATAGGCTTACCAGCCTCAGCAGCCAGCGGCGCCAGCACATTGCCGTCCTTGAACCACCTGGCGACTGTCACATGGTTCCTCACGATGGAAGGCACTGTGCAGGTCAGCAGAGTAGCCCCTCCGGCCACGCCGTGCGAAGACTGCACTCGCACGTCCCACGGCACGTCCATTACTGCAATAGAAAGGGACTTGTTAGCAAGCATTTGTAACTGAGCCAGCAATGTATGCTGAACATGGTTAAGATACCTACATAATTTGTGGAAAATGTAATGTTTGGACTGCTTTATCTAGGATATTCTAGAAGATCCATCTTAATGATGATAATGAACGTGATGCCAAGGTTGGATTTGGAAGATTGTATCCTGAAACTAAGCAGTAGGTATGTTATGTTCTAAGTAATAATTTAAAATTTTATGGCTATTTATAATTTAATTGTAGGATTAGGTTTGAGTTACCGGTATCGAATAGTATTTAGGTATTTAATTAAATCGCAAAATTTGTTAAAGCTATAAACATATTTCGGCAACCAAACGATTTGATTGGCTCATTTGTGACATTCACAGTAAAATCAGTCGTAATAATAAGCCTAACAGAATCAGTAATTAATTTCTGGAATGAACCAATCAGTTCATTAGTGTTACATGTATAATATTATGTCGTTACGTAACTAACGAAAACCACACAAACCTATTCCTGTACAAGTGATAACGTGAGTTATGTCATATTAAGGATATGACATAACTCTAACTTTGTGATTTTTGATCTCGCAAGCACGGCTGCTAATTGTTAAACAAGTGTGACAGTGTCACTTGTTCAAGTATTTTTGCGTTTTCCATCGTGAATTTGTGCAGTCACAACCCGTAGTTTGAATTTTTTTGTTCGGTTAGTAGAAAATAATAACCTTGCCGCTATTATAATTAGGCGAGTTTATTGCCATTAACCGAACACAAATCCTGACTAGTCATGGGACTTAAACATAACTGAGGATATGTGGGGTGTTCTATATAACTTCCTCTGCTTACTCCTTCGGGGAATACAGGCGTGATGTTATGTAGGTATTTCATCACAAATCCTCGCAGACCCTTCATGCTAAGTCCGTGATGACCGCATTACATCACATTCATACACAAACTCTATCAGTATAATCCTTCGCTCGATAGCTCTCCTAGATCAGTGTGTCACTCATTATCTGACCCACCCCCTTCAACCCACTCCCCCCGCCACCCCCCGTAATGATGACATGACATCGAGTGACGTCATTAATTAAACGGGCCCATGTCCAGCGGAATTGGGTTAGCGGTTACTGCATGCATCAATTATGTGTAGTTTGGACGCCCATTGTACTGGGTTTTGGAGATTCGGTTAGAAGTGTTGGTCAGTTATTGTTTAATAGTGGTTGTGGAATTTGACAGTAAATTCAAATAAAAGTTTGTTTTAATTCAATTTGTGTATAAAACAACTAGCACACACTGTTCAATACCAATAACTTCGACATAATTATAAATGTAAAAAGACTGTGGTTTGCTGACAAAGGCTGTAACTATGTAAGATTAAACCGTTCTGACTCTGAAAATATGTGCTGTTGGTAAAACAGGAATATAGTCACGTATCAAAGGCTACAAAGTTATTCAGTTGTTTCGGGAATAAATGAGACCGCGCTTTAACCTGATACTAGACATTTGTTTGTCCAGAGATAAATTATTCCAAACATTGAATTCTGTAGAAAAAATCTTGCTAGATTATCATCATCATTACTTGTCATCAATTATCGCCACACGCAGTGAGCAAGGAATGTGATCTAAGTTCGTTATTTATAAAATAAATAACGAATGTTCGTTATTTGTTAAATGTAGAAGAATTTGCCATGCATTGGAATGATAACAGGCTATTATTAAAAATAAATAAATATGCGATTCACTGACCGGAAATTCAACATTGTAATAGGTATTCCAAGAAAGATTCAAACATTTTATTTAAAAGCGAGTTATAAAAATCTATAACTCGGGGTAATCTGATTTTTTCCACTGGTTCAATTTTAATCCAATTATTAAGTTGGGGCCCTCGGGCTTTGACTCGGATTCTGTTTTTGTGTCTGTTTTGTTCACTCATCATTTTAGGTGTTGGATTTTCAAAGTAAAGCGATTTGTTGTAATCAGATAAAAGAAAGAAAGAAAAAACGTTTATTTGCGGTAAACATGACGCAAGAAAAAAATATTACATTACAAAAATGAGAAAAAGTAGGGGGAAGCATGCGTCACATCCACGCAAATCGGCTATCGCTCAGCATTATGCTACGATTCTGTGCAAGACAGAGCCCCAGCGCTGGTTTTCAGCGACAGCCGGCGCCGACGTAATGACGAAAAGCACAAATTCGTTACCAGGTAATAACATTAAACAACAATGGCGGCGACCTCCAAAATAAAAAGACTTAGACATTGCTTATTTTGATAAACGCACAGTGCAGTGTATGAGTGGCTTGAAGAAATTGCGAAAACATACACACATACTATATTTATCTGCTTAGATGTTCATAATGTCTTGCTTTTGTTTGTTTTAACATTACAATGTGACATTCAAAACCCCAACCGTCTTATCTCTTCCCCACAAACCACAATCAGCTTACCCTTATTCTCTCGCAAACGGAGTAGAAACCATAAAATTAATTAAAACTCCAAACGGTAACAGAAGTGTGTGTTGTGTAGACAAAGTGACAGAAATCAGGTAGCACATTAGTGGGGGGTTTCACAGGAATAAACCCTCTTCAAGCAGGAGGTCGCATGAGGAGTGACAGCGATTATTATACTTTAAAATGTGTCGCAAGGTTTTACAAGAATTGTTTATTTATCTTCACAGTGTTAGCCTGAAATGTGGGCTATGTGGAAGATACTACCAAGGTAGAAGTCACTGTATTCTAAATAACTGAGCGTTATAAGTACATGGAAAAATTGCATATCTATCTATTGATATCTCGTACCTTTCAATGCAATGGCTAAAGAAAAGAACACAATACTTACCCTTTTCATTAGATTCGTACTTGTTTGTTCAAGCATTTTCATCGCTTCTTATAATTACGGTATGAGATGACCACCTGACTATAGATTACCTTCGAGGAAAGTGGGTGTGATCTTTGTTTTATTGTGAGATGACGATAAAAAGCGAAATCACTAAGAACCACGATAAAAACAGACCTACTGAGAAAACGGGCAACAGTAGTATATAAATACCAGCTGCACTATACCCACCCAATTATACCCTCATAAACAAAGCAGTCAGTCAAAAATAATAAGATGTCACCCCCCACTCGCGGCAGATACGCCAGTAATGAAATCCGCGGCGAGTCCGCCTTGAATAATAAACATCCGCCGGACTCTGATTTCCCTCGCCGCCGATGGCTCCAAACAAAATGTTGGTTAACCGAAGCATTAGTCTGTCAAGCAAATGAGTATGATACTGTATTGTAGCCAATTATCGCTGCGGTGGAACTTTCAGCTGTTTCGTTTTACGAGGTAGATCTCTGGGCGGTCGTAGCGAGGTGTACCTACGTATAGCTGTTGAAGAAGATTCTACTTATTCAAACTGTCTATTCTTTATTACTTTACCAGCGCTTTGATCTTAATATTTGACATTGTTGAAGTAATAGGTGCATTAATTATCACCACAATAGACTTGCCCTTATTACATGGGACTTAAGTATGAAAACTCCCGCAGAAAGTCGCTACGCGACACCGGTAGACCAATTTTCGTGAAGTTTTCATAGGGATTGTTCCACCAGATTTGCGTCACGCCCGTCTGCGGGAGGCTTAACTGACGAAATGTGGTTGAACTATTAACACGTCCATCAACCTTTTTCGGGAATGCAAGAACAGTTGTTAAAATTTCGAAGTGAATTCATGATCGGAGCATTGTATTTAAAGCATTTCCTTACAAGCAGACTATTTCTACCTCTAAAGACTCTCATGGGTATACAAGTAGGTACCCCGGAACTTTTAAGGACAACAGGAAAAATCTGATATGTATAACTCCTTTAAAGATTCTCTTTACAACAGTTCTTATCCCAAACATGGATGTATAATGTACATACATCATGTTTGCTAACGTAATAACAAACTGTTTTCGCGGTTGACGTTTACGACTACGAGACGTATAGGTTTGTTGCGGGAGCACCTGAGATACCTCTTTATTTATAAGCAAAATATCACTCATCTTTTTATCATGGGTGAGGGATACTGGAATAGAGGGCCATTGTTTTAGCCCAGTCAAATACTACGTAAGATTACCGGGCCAAAGTTACAAAAATACGAACGCTGTGATTGGTTTATGACTCTAGCTTGTCATTTAAGGACTCTGTTAAAAAGCGTGCCTCTAGAATCAAGACTAGTTCATTTATGATTAAAGCTACACAAAGGTCATTTAGTGTTAAACTAGATTGAGGTAATAACTTAGATAGGTGTAGGAGATATTTGTTCGCTTGTTCTAATAATGTTAAGCAAACATAATTTTTTAAAGTTGAGTCTTGCAGCACAACAATTTTTAAATATTCACGAAGTTGAAACAGCGTCTCAAAACAATTTTAATTCGTAAAAATGAGCGAGGAATCTTTTTTCATAAGAACCAGTAATCAATTGATTGGATTACAAATTGTGGAAACGAAGTGTTAATCTTTCGCCAACCAAGTTTGAATAAACATCGAACTTCCGCTAGAAAAAAAAGAACGAACAGATTTGAAATTGGAATTTTCTCTAATCGGCTTTTCGCGATTTATTCTTACCGGATAAAAATTCAATATACCTACTTCATTTCCTGAATGGAGCTTGCGAAATCGGTTTCTTTAATTAATTTCTTTTTATGCGACATCAAAGCCGCCTAGTTGTTGGTAAATTAAAAACGTGTTTTCTATCGTTCTCTGAAGATTTCCTCCATAAACAGACTCGATTAATTTTTGTATAAGAAATAAATAGATTTTGTAAGAGCAGTTTCCTCGCAAAGGAACAGCGGTTTTTTTAATTATTCATAATATTTATTGGGCTCTTTTTCGGGAAAACAATTGGGCGGAAAGAAATTGAATTTGTTGTGGGCGTGAAATGCTTGTTACTAAGGTTTAGAAGGAGTTTTCGTAGAAGGAACGTGTTTTATTTCAAGATGTAATGTTAGCTGAGACTTATAAGAGGTTATGTGGGAGTTATTACAGCTATCAGTGAGAATGTGTGTGTATTGTTTTTATTAATGACTGTAATAATAATTCTAGATAAGTATGTATACTTACACTCGTTTCCCTTATTTCTTTTTAACCGATTTCCAAAAATAAGGAGGTTAATGTTCGACTTTATGTATTTTTTTTTAAATGTATTTTCATACATACTTTCGTCAGTAAATTATGGACCGATTTTGAAATAACATATGGTAGAGGAATCTTGCGTGGTGGTCCCATTTTTTTTAATCTTTGCTTTGGTAGCTTTTGAGTTAGCTTCAATATTAGCTATTTTAGCTTTATTTGTACTTTAGCATCTGGAATCTGAAAATTTCATAAACCTTGGAGACCTTTCTGTCGGCTTCGCGGTAGATCTCAACGAAGATGGCAGAACGAGCCAAGTCAATACGAACAGGCTCGTTCCGCCATCTACCTATCACTAACATTTTTGAGCCTTCTAGTTTTTCCCAAACAAAGATCAAAAACCTATACCTACATAATACATACTCAAATACTATAAAGCTGAAAACCCGAAAAGATTTCCCAATATTTTTACGGCTTACCAGCACAGAGGTTGCATACAAATACTTTAATCAAGACTACAAAACCCAAAATAAGGTGCTATACACACAATACTACATTTTACCTCAAAAACTTGGTCAGGCAAACATCGTTATGTATGTAAAGCGAGCAGCAATAAGGAACATCTGGCGGGGCATTACAGCGGACGTCGACTTTCCGACTAATTAACTTTCCTCGGAGAAATGTTACAAAAACTCCACTTAACATTCTAATCACATTTTTTTTCACTCAGGAATAAATTTTGTTAAAGTTCAATAGAAAGTTGAAATGTGCGGTCAGTGAATTAAGAGTGTTTTACAGATTCTTTTTTATTTTACTTACAATGGCTTCGTAATGGCAGTTCCGGAAATGTTTATTATTCCGGCAAATTCCATGAGTTTTCATAGAATTATTAATTGAACTGTAGCAATCGTTACATTTCAAAGGGATGAGTAGCATCCTCAGTGTACACACGGATCTTATTACATGAACCATAATTCCTCGGTCTACAACTACACTATCCAAACTTGTTTTCCGGCGCCTAAACCATCAATTTCAAATTGTGATCATAATAAATTCGTCCTCTCAAGTAGCAACTTACGAGCTTACTCCGATTTGCGACGTTATGGGTGATACAACATAAGAAAGCTTTAAACTATCATTTCATGTTTATGCTATTTCCTCTCTTTGGTTGTCGTTTGGAATACTTCCAAGCAGTACAATATAAGTGGTAAAGTGTTGTATTTATTTACTGTAATCGTGCATAAAATAAAACACTGTTTCTGAAAAACCAGCTTAACTTACTTAAGTTGTTCAATTGACTTCACCCTTGTATTAAAAAAAAATATTTAGAACTAATTACATTTTGGTCTTTTCTGACCCTGTTTCAGAATTAGATCATCGTTTTCTGATGGTACTTGTCACTCAAATGCCATAAACAACACGCTTGTTAGACATAGTGGACCTATCATAAAACCGGAGGACGCGCGCTACTGCCTCTTTTGTCCACGAAATGTCCTTTGCCTGTCACGACACCCACGAGTATTGAAAGTTTGATTTATTCTTAGATGTTATACTGACTGTGATTGAATTATCTGCGGATGTTATTTAGAAATTAAAAGTGCTTCCATCTAAAAGGTAGGTTGCACCATCTACTCTACATCCACATATTGCCTTACCCGCGGAAAACTAGGCCAGTCTCATTAAATCCTTACTCTCATACAATCACAAAATGACTTTTCATCCCCGCAGCCTCCGCATCTATACATTAGAGACATCGGCCCTAAGCCCTTACGTGACAGTTGCTCAGAACTCAGTGCGCGCCGCCCTTCAGCCCAGCACGGAACAAAAGCCCTTTTTACTCAACAGCTCGAGGGCCATTAATTCCACTCCCGGCAGAAGGACTTTTGGAAAACGCTCAACTTCATTTGTTTAGTCCCAGTTATAAAGCGGGATTATGTTTTGTGTAATTTCAATAAACTCCCAAGTTAAAGCGCTTTGATTTACCTACTACGTATTATTTTTGGATAAAATTTTGGTAGTGTCAATAAAATTGTTCAGAAATAGATTTAAGGATTCTTAGTTACATTCAGCTCTGATGTTAATTAAAATCTTTTTATAGTATTTTGCTTGCTTGGTTTTCGTTTGCTCATATTTTCTTTGGTACGTTCGTTGATCTATACTTAATTAAGTTTTTAGATTGCTTCACGAATTTTGAACAGTTTCTGGATTATTTATAATAAGTAGGTACTCCTGTAGCTAATGGTTAAGTCATAACAGCCGCACAGGTCGATCCATCAGGTTAAGCTACACTTGTCGGGGTTGGTCCGTGGATGGGTGACCATCTTGATATACCGAGACCCCTCCGTGCTTCAGAAAGCACGTTAAGCCGTTGGTCCCAGCTGTCATTTGTAGATCTTTGACAGTCTTTACGGGTAGTTAGAAGCCAGAAAGTCTGATAACAAGTCTTACCAAGGGTTATCGAATTACCCAGTTACTGGGTTGTGGAGGTCAGATAGGCAGTTACTCCATGTAAAATATACTGGTGTTCAGTTGCTTCCGATTAGACTTGAAGCCGACCCAAACATAGTTTGGAAAAGGCTAGGCAGATTGATTTTTGAAGTAGGTATTTTGTTTGGCGAACTAATAAAGCTTAAGTAACTAAATTCATTAAATTTTCTTCAACCTATATAAATAAAATCACCGCCAGACTCCTTACCTGAACCCAATCTAGATCCAGAAGAAATTCTCACTTGTATAGCCACACACGACAAAACAGCGTTCAATCTCCGATGCGGGTTGTAAAGCGGAGCTTACACCGTATCGCCATTGTGGGCCGCCATTGTTCGACTGAGCAAAAAGAGCCGTCAAGTGGTCGTCGAGATACCGCGAGTGGCAAATCGGCTGATACAAGAGCCACCGATAAGTGTTGCGAGAAAGCTGACGTTGGAGATTGTGCCACCGGGTTTTTGTAGATGGTGTTATGGGTGCACTATGGGGGTTTTTGAGCACGGATTGGCGATTGAGTACGGGGGTACACATTTATATATTCGGTGGTATAGGTCTTCCGAAGATGGAGATTAAAAAACGAAGAAAGAGGTGAGGGTGAGTATTGTGTAAGCGAAAAGAAATAAAAATCCAAGTTAATAAATAAAGTGGTTCTCTTGTACAATTGTAGCAATACTTACAAAAGTCTGTATCACTTCAATGATTGCATTTAAAAAAAATTTTGAGCGTTACAAAGCTTTGTTTTGTCGTGTAATATGTATTTATGTGGTAGGATTCGAATTAAAAACCAATGTAAAAGTATCCAAGCATGCGGAATCACTTAGGTAACATAAAGATTAAAATATTTCAACAAAACGAATATTTATAAACTTTACCCCGTGTGGGTAAGGTTATGACATCATCCAACAACATAAGCCATTATCTCCATCCCATCAACAAAAATCTTCGAACCCGAATCTCGAAGCCGCCTAATTCCTATACCTTAACATCAAAAAAATCCCGGCGAAAATTGGACGTTCAAGAACCGTCCGTATTTCGCGGGCCTTATTCCATTAACGGACCTTTTTCGCGCCTTGCACAAAGCGGGGATATTGAGGGGCACAGACCTCAATCTCAGAGGTTTACTGCGGCCCTCCAGACCTCCTCCATAAAGAATTGTATTTGCATTCCGAAGGCTGAGAGATTGATCCCGACTTTAGCATGTCAATACTGGAGGTCAAGGGCCGCAATTTACAGGGGAATTAAAACCGTATTAGCTGTGGGTAAGGGTAGTATTTGAGTGGGAGGTGGTGTAGGCCAGTGTTTGAGGATCGTTTGTAGGCAGTGGTGCTTAGGTCAAAGGTTCGATGTTAGAAGATTTTGACAGTAATTGTAGACATATAAAACGATGAGGTCGGATGACCTTTTTTTCGCAAAACTCTTACGAATATTATTCGATTAAGTTTATCATGATTACAAAGATACGAATCATTATAGAACCGCTTTATAATTTTTGTTTTAATATAATGTTACACGTCCTAATGATGCCTCTCACTTTTGCGCTACAACACATTATTATGTCATGCAAAATACTCAAGACTGAACATCTTAGCTAAACTTCAAAGAAAGCAACAACGGCGCCTGTCAGCATCTTCTAAACAAACTTGCACTCCATACGACAACCACACAACTTTACTTCGACAAAGTTCCAATGACTGCAGGAATCGCTCCGTAGTTCTTAGGAGAGCGCTCCACAGTCCACAAGTCAGTTTTCATCTCCCGAGCGACTTCGTTTCACATTCGTGTCACACTCGGTCCCTTTATACGTTAGATTGAATATAAGCATACAAGTCACGTCCCTACGTGTTTTTCTACATGACAAAGAAAGGTCCTAACCGTTTAGTGCACGTAATCAAATATAATATAAATTGAAGGGTGCTGATTCGATAATACTTGGGAATTGTGTCGCGTTTTTATAAGGGATCTCATGGGACGCTTAAATGCGTCATGGTTGTTCGAGGGTTGGTGTAATGGCCGCTAGATTTTCGTTTTATATTTCGACGTTTTTGTGTTATGGTTATAAACTAAACGTTTTTTCTGCAGTTCCCTTTTGCTATCCATGAAGAAAAGGCAACATGAAATCACCAAATTTATACAGGGTGGCAGGGACATCGACGCGAAAACTGTTACCATGGATTCAGTACATGATTCTGAACTCCCCTGCGTTGAAATTTATCGTCGGTTATTTTAAAAATATCTACTGTCCCATACATTTCGATCGCGTAGGTATTACACTTTTCTATGAAACAGCAGATTTTTTTTAAAATAACTGTGAAAAATTTCAACGCAGGGGAGAGAGAACGCAAGAACCCCCCTGGGTTCAAAATCATGTACATGTATGGTAACAGTTTTCGCGTCGATCTCCCTGCCTGTATATTTGTAACGCTAAAACTACACACGTGAAAAGAATTACCGTAATTCTTAAAAAAAAAACCGGCCAAGTGCATGTCAGACCACGCACAATGTAGGGTTCCGTAGTTGGGATGAATTTATCTCAAGAACAAACTTAACTTTGTAGTTGAAAAAAAAATCTTTCATACGCAATGTATGGGAGAACATGTTTTTACAACCGCGAATTTAAGTTAATCGATTATTACTCGTTAACTTGTAAAGCCTACTCAGCTGTGAAAGTTTTCCTTTTAAATTCGTTATCGGGTTTGAGATATCTTTATTTCCCATAAGAAATTTCACTTACATGAGAAATATTTAACTAATTAAAAATAAACATAATTGATTAACGTACAGTTTTGGCAAAACATAAATAAATTAGAATACACAAAAATACTCAAAAAGTGTAGGGTAATCGCTAATAATTTAACACAGCTAAAACGTAAACATACACGGAACGCGCGCAACTAGATGTGGTATGTAATGTACTAAGGTGCGCTCACTTTATTTTCATTAAACATATGTAACTTTAAGCATTTCTTAAATATTGGCATAGATTTAGCATTTTTAATGGTTTTTGGTAGTTTATTATACAATGCAGCACCTTCGTACATCACATTTTTTTTGCTGTAGCTAGTGCGTAGTGAGTATAATTGTATGTCATCCGCATTTCTTAGCCTAATTTTGTGTATTTGATGTTTCTTTGTAAAATGTATTTGTGTGTGAATGCTTTTATTAAGTATTTTTCTTATTAAGATGCAAGTATTATATGTGTATGTGTGTGATATGTTCATTATCTTCGTTTCATTGTATATTTGTTGTGTTGGTGTACTGTAATCATAATGGAAGAGTGTCTTTATTAACTTATTTTGTGCTACTTGTAGCGTTTCTATATTAGTTTTGGCTGCTGTGCCCCATACTTCTATAAGATAATCCAGGTGAGGCTTTATAAGAGTGTTATATATACTGTAACGAACCTGGAGTGGAAGACATCGGACAACACTCACTAAGTTATATAAGCTACTGCCGTGATTTTTTTTCACACATCCAAAACTAACCATTTAGCTGGCAGGGGGGGGACACTTGACTCTAACAAAAATTAGCACCTTAAAGCCTAATATTTCGCAAATGGATCCCTGAATCCAAAAATGGCTTTCACAAACTCACAATATTTTTGAAGGACCTTTCCAATGATACCCCACATCATGAGATAAAAAAAAAAAACATCACCACTTTACGTGTATGGGAGGTACCCTAAAAAAAAGTTTTTCATAATTTTGTTTTACCACTTTGTCGGCGTAATTAATATGTATACCTATGCCAAATTACAGCTTTCTAGTACTAAGGGTCTCGGAGCTAGACCGCGGACAGACAGACAGACAGACAGACGGACATGACGAAACTATAAGGGTTCCTTGTTTACTACGGAACCCTAAAAAACAGGCTCCTACAAAACATCTTAAACATTTTGTATATTAAAAGCGTTTTTACACCGCTTACGTGAAAAGATTTTCACAAAACTTATAAGCAAACCCGTGCTAAATATTAAATTCCATTTCGCAGTCCATTGCCGTTTTTATATTGGCAGCTATTATCGTTGAACTGGGTAGCCGGCAATGTAACGCCAAACAAAACTAACTTCGATAACGCTTGGAACAACACGTTCTGAATACATTAGGATTTCTTCTTGTATTCCGAACTGCTATCGGAAATACTAAGTAATTTTATACCTAAAGAGAGTTTTCGCAGTTTTTACTGCTCTAAGGAGTTTGTAGATTTAATTGAAACGTGTTAAAGTGATAAAAGAATTGTTTGTACATACTGTATTTTTCCGTTATTGCCAAGCTATTATTAAAATAAATATGATTTTGTAGTCACTTTTTGGTAAAGGATAATATCAACTATAATGCTTTAAGCTTTACTTGATCGAAAACTCATAAAAGGTGTGATTTTATCTTCTCTATGTATTGAAAAATCTCATCAAAATTTTCCTTGAAATTCGCGAATTTCCAGTCTCAAAATTTTTGACTTCTTGCTTTGATAGACCTAACTTGATAGATGAAAATTAAACAGTAATTTTTTTCTGATAAATGCAATTTACCGGCGATGTGGCTCTTAAACTCGCTTAAGTGCTTATTGGGAGAAAAACGTCGCTAATGGAATAGAGAGTGACGTCACGACGGCATGGGGACATAGATTAAGCAGGAAGCAGAATTTTGATTTAGGATTTCAATGCAGCTACCAAATATTCTTCTGGAAATATTGACTACGCAATACTTATAATTCGACTATCGATACGCCAATCAACTAATTGGTTCCCAGAGGTATACTTTGTTATCATCACAGAATCTGCTTTAGTTGGAGACCAACGTTGTTATTTTAGTTAGTCGCTAAAGCCCCCTTTCTTTTTAGGACCTTTCTTTTTATCCTTACTTAATTATAAAAACTTTTTACAAAAAAAAAAACAACCGACTTCCAAAAAAAGTTTTTATTTTTCATTTTTTAGTTGTGGTACCTATCCCACACACATTCGAATACCACTACCTGCTACCAGTGACAGGAACTTATCATATCATCTACATACTAAGTGGGAAAAAATACGTATTTTGTAACTAACTCAAAAACTACTCAAGCAAAGTTAACAAAATTTATATGGGACCAATTTGAGAGCATACCCTTTCAATCAAAAAAATAATTTTTAAAATCGGTCCACAAATGACGGAGAAATCGGTGGACAAACATAAAAAAACATAAGCTACGAACATAATAACCTCCTCCTTTTTAGAAGTTGGTTAAAAACAAAGTCCCCATCGCGTCTGTCTGTCTAAATGCAATAAACTCAAAAACCACCGAACGGATTTTCCAACGATTTTCACCAATGGACGGAGTGATTCTTGCGGAAGGTTTTAGTGTATAATTCATTAAGGTTTTGGGTAAATTGGCTGAAATATGACGATTATTGTCGAAGATGTCGGAAAAAACCATGCCGACTGGGAGTTTTACTGGCGTGCGCCGCGTAAACCGTTGGAGATATATCAAATTAATGTTCTACAGGATTAAAGATCTTAAAAAGTTCATTAAAAAAATCCGCAATGGCATATGTCTATCTTCTAAGATGACCCACAGTAACCATTATTATCATTCAGAATTTAATAAAAATGCCATTGTTATTTCCGAAGCTATATTGATCCTTATCCAATAAAATATGTTTTAATTGGGCATTTAATTTAAATTAAAATATGCCTTGACATTATATCATTTAAATGAATAGTTTAAAAGATAGCACAGATTCAAAATTATGGTTGGAGCGCAGCGGTTGGAGTCAATAACCTTTTCCTGGACTATTAGGTATGTAATCCCGGTACTACCCGGTAGTAAAGAAAGAAAGAAAGAAAAATAGGTTTATTTGTCACAGAAATACGTGCATACAGAAAAGATAAGAGTAATCAGAGAACAACACAAAGTACATAACAAATCACGAGCATAGAAGAGAAATTACTTAGGCGGCAGCTGCACGACATGACTGTGGCAAGAAGGCTTCCACTCAGCATGATGCAGTGCTATGGGGGACCCACAGCACAGCGCAGATTTTTAGTGGTCTCCCGAAAAAAAAGATGTACGGAAATCAAGTCAGGTTCAGTGATTTTTCTACATGTTACAAAATAAAATAAACAGTGCTTAGAACATAAGACAACTATACAATAAATTATAAGAAACGAGTACGTTCCCGTGGGATATTTTCCGACATCTACGCGGGCGAAGCCGCGGGCAAAAGCTAGTAAAATATAAAATAATTAGTGACGCCCAGAACAAAGATTTAATTGAAATACAAGCGGATTATTTAAGTATTATGACATTATTTTGACACTACTATAGTAGGTACTTTCCAAGAAAACTTGTCATGTCTATCAAATAATCTGTGCTCGATGAGATTGTGCGAAGTATTCGGTGAGCGGTCGGCATCGGATTACGTGCGTTTCGGCGTGACAAGCGGACGTAAGGCGGGAAGTGTGGGAAGCAGGCGTGACGTGTGATGCGTGACACCAGATTAACTTCGCAGAATCGTCTCAAGTATTCCCATTAACTGGACCCGACACATATTTGGTGTTGTGTTATTTTCCAATATTGGAAAGAGGTCAGGGGAGGATTGTGATGTTCCATTTTGAATAGCTTTTTAAATGAGTGACTATAGGAACTTATTATGTAAGAACTTATTTAAAGTTGACTATCATGTCACAATTTAAATAGTTTTACCCTTTAGTGTCTAACTACAGGAAGTTTAAATGAGCAAAGATTTAGTTAACATGCAAAAGTATAGTCAACCTTCTAATTGCTGTAAGTACTACTTTTAACAACAACTCCCATTCATAGCAATAAATTGAAACTTCACTGAGGTTAATAGACCTTGAAAATGTATGACTTGCAACTCAAAGTGATATTCGTCAACCTTTGGGTGGTAAAACAACGAGGTCAACTATACAACCTAATTAGCACATAACTTATTTCAAAACACTTTGGTTATAATAATATGACTTAATAATTTTTTTACTTAGACTCCGATGCACAACACAGGCTATACCTAATCAAATCAAGAGCCGAAATGAGTACAAAGAAAGAGCCGTTGACCATTGAATAAAACAGAATTAATCATATCGCGTGGTGGCGCGTCGCAGCCGCAGCGCGACCTACATGCCGGTTCTAAACGTGCCCGAATGATTTGTTGCAAACGGACCAAATGTAGGCCATGTGGACCTGGGTAGGCCTATCTAACTATGAGGTTACTGTGGCTGTAGATACTATCAGGACTGACGTAAAAATTGTAAGGAAACCTGCACTTGTATGTTTAATGGTCATTCGCTAACCAACTGTAAACGTGGTGATTTGATTAATGCTTGTTCATTCTCTGCACGAGGAGACGCTTTGCAGCAAAAGTAAACGTTAACGGGGCGACGTCCTCGAGGTCTCTAGTTAAGATGGGCGTGCCTAAGGATCAATTCATGGCCCTCTCCTATTTCTAGTTTATATTAATGACCTTCCTTACATGATGGCTTATATATCGGATATAATTCTATTCGCTGATGATACTTCTCTTAGTTTTAAAATAGATAGAAAAGATACGGATATCTTACATGTCAACGATAGTCTGGCAATTCTTTCGAAATGGTTCGCAGCTAATAATCTTTTACTTAATGTGAACAAAACTAAATGTCTTAAGTTTTCATTACCAAATGTACCTCAAGTAGGTCTCAATTTAAAACTTGATGGCAAGAAACTAGATGCTATTACGGAAACTGTGTTTCTAGGAATTACTCTAGATTTGCGATTGCAATGGGGCGCCCACATTAGAGCTGTTTCAGGTAGATTAAGTTCAGCTGCATATGCAGTAAGAAAAAATTAGGCAGTTAACTGATGTAGCTACAGCTAGGTTAGTATACTTTGCTTATTTCCACAGTATTAAGTCTTATGGCGTTTTGCTGTGGGAATCAACAGCTAACGTAGATTCAATTTTCATTTTACAAAAGAGGGCAATTCGCGCGATCTAAAAAATGTGTCCTCGTGAGTCTCTTAGAAATAAACTCAAAAAAATTGATATACTGACTCAGCCTTCTCTTTATATCTTAGAAAGTATTTTGTATGTTCGCAAAAACTTAGGACTTTTCAAAATAAGAAGCGATTTCCATAATATATCTGTAAATACACGTAGTAAACATGAATTTGTGATACACAAATTTAAATTAACTAAAACTAGTAAGTCATTTCTTATAAACGGTATCCGCTTTTATAACAAGTTGCCAAAGTCGGTTACAGAACTTAGCGATGGAAAGTTCAAAACCCACATCAAACGTGTCCTTATCAAAAAAGCATATTATACTAATCAAGACTACGTTGAAGATAAGGAAGTTTGGCAATAATTCCTTCTGCATATATGGCTTCCCTGGTACCTCATTAAAGGCATAACAATGTAAATGTCTATTAACTGCTCCCAAATTACGATGATTATTTTATTTTACTTTTTTTACATACTTCATTGATATAATCTTCTCATTATTTGACATTATATACCTACAATTTTCTATATATTTTTTAATCAAATTAGATTTGTAATTGCTGTAGTGGCAATCATGTCATTTGGTTTAAATAGGTCCTTATTTTTATTATTTTGTTTATCTTTTATATAGATTCTTTTCTTTTAGATTTTGTGAATGTGAGAACGTTGTAGGCTGTAGACTTGTGGACCATTTTCTATTTTACTAAGTACCTGATACTTGTTGATAGGCCTACACTGTCCTCCCATACCTATTAACACTGTAATTTGAAAACATTGTAGAAACCATTTATTTTGAAAAGAGTAACCGTGGAGTTTCTTGCCGGCTCTTCTCCATAGGAAGCAACCAATTGGAACCGTGTACCTAGCTTCAGTCGTTTCATAAGTAGGTTTATGTGAAATAAAATATATTTTTTTGAGCTGGACAACTACTGGTAGGTACGTACTAGGATTCCCCATTGAACAAGTCACTACGTTGGTTATAAACGTATTTTACTGGCAACATTCCCAAAAAGCTTACTGTTCACTTTCACTGATACTTCGCTTAGACATCGTTTGGATTAGTAACCCTTTCTTTGCTGACGCGCGTTTTGTACAAAATAATTTTGTTAAAGTGTGGTTAAAGCGCAATTCGTCGACGGCTTTCGTATTTATCAATTATTCATCAAAGTACCTACTTTTACTCAAGGGCTTGTTTGATCGAATTATATCAAACGTTGATCAAAATTAAAATATTAATGAAATGTTAAGTTGTTTTTTAATAATTAAGTAAAGCATTTTTCTTTATACTATTTTCAATAAAACAGTATGACAACAGACTGAAACTGAGATAACGCCACACCTAGCTTAATTTCTACAGAAGGTTCATTTTGGTTTCAACACTTCTGTAGGACCAACAGAAATAACAGGCTCGTAGACCCACTGGTAGGACAAAAAGTAAATTCACGAGAAAACACCCCTTATTAGTTTTAAAATGACCCGTGCACACTTGTTCATTAGCCAATAGTATTTTTTTAAATTATTGACAACATAAAAGTAAATACAACTAAAGGTGTACCTACCCACTTCTAGTATACTGTGAATTACAGATTCGTTGATTGATCACTGGCTTAGTCGGTAGCCACGTAACTGATTACTCTAATAAAAAGATTATGAAGCATTAAAGGTTTGATTAAATCTAGATGTGCCATGTCGCAGTGCAGCTGTACGCACCGCAGCGTTACGCGTGTTTCCATAACAGGATTTATGATTTACCGTGTCAACATATTTTATATTTGTATGTAGTAAACAATTATACATGTGTGTGAGAATGTGTGTAATAATATATGGGGGTTGTGTTTTATGGAGACCGTAAATTGTAAATCTGAACTGGTTTACAGCATCGATATTAATTCGTACGCTGTAAACTAGATGTTACTCGAGATTATTCATGATTAACCTTTAAGTTCGTCGTAATACCTGTGTAATGAAACTATTCATGTGTAGGAAGCCAAGGAAACAGTCGTACCTACACGTCAGCGACGAGACCGCAAACGTCACGCTACGAGGATGTCGCACGTTTGTGGTCGTCGCGACACGTCTGTACACGCTACTAATCTAATAGTTGCTTGCTCATTTACTATTTACGTGTAAAATCAAATCAAATGCAAAAAATGCCTTTAACTATTGATAAAATTACGCGCTGTTTATATAACTAAAGAATACATAAGTGACAGGGGTAATATTAAAAAGATAAAAAATTAAAGTATTTGGTAGTTTACCAAACAAGCATATAAAGTTAGGTTAAATTGCACTTTTGTCAAAAGTCAAAACGCGCGGTTTCAGAATATAGATCTTATTCTATCTACTCCACGAATAATGAAAGTAATCACAAAACAAATAGTAGGTATAGAAAAATAAGGTTGTTTTCTTACTCACCCGCTTCAAGCCGCATGTCACGTGCCAGTATAGTTCCTGCGGTGCTCGCGGCGCGGCAGCGGTACACCGCCGCGTGCACGTCGCTGCGGTACTGCGCCGCCGAGAACGCACCCAGCCACAGCGTGCCGTTTGGGAGGGCGCTCCTGCGGACAATGTGGATGGTTCTTCAGAATGTTATGAACTGAAGCAATGCTTTGTGAATTAGGACTGAATAATTTTTCATCAGAGGAACAAGTCAACTGATAGATAATAATGATAAATGATATTTATTTCAATAAATAGGCTAAAAATAACACTGTAACACGTAAAAATTAAATTATATTTTAAAACTAGATGCGTTCGGTTTTTCCTCTGACTACTCGGAGAAGAACGACCGAAACAAACTCGGAGGTTAGTCTCTTGTAAAGTCCAGATGTCATAATCTTAGTCAGGCCATACGAGGACTATGCAGGTTAAAATTTCTGAGATGGCATTTTAAGGAAAGCATAAATACAGATTTGAGTGGACCTGTTCAGTTAGTGCACGCATTTATCAGTAATCGAGTAGCTCAACTGAGAACTTAACTGAAGGACTGAAGGATTAACTATCAGTAGAAACGAATGGCTATTGATTATAAAGAAATTATCGTTTTAATTACCTATTTCCAAAATAGGATGAATCAGATCTATTGATATTGAGAGTGAAAGATCAGTAACCTTATTTTTAAAAATAAAGAACGTAATCCTTGCGCCTAATATAAAGCATAAAAGTAACATATAACAAATATGGGGAAAATATGCGCTACATCCACGCAAAACGGCCACCGCTCAGCATTACGCTGCGACTCATGTGCGAAACAGAGCCGTAGCGCTGGTTTCCAGCGACTGGCGTTAACTTGATAACGTCGATCGGTGCAGGTTATAGGTAAAGTACAATCGCGTTGCTCAAGCCGTCAGACTGGATCTTCAACAGGTCAAGATAATAATACTACATGGGAATACCACAAAGGTAAGGGCTAATATTCGTATCGTTCATAGTAAGTTAATAATTATTTCATCAACAGTGTCGTAGGTTGCAGTCCCTTCTTAATTTCGTAACTTCGCAATTCACAGTTGGTGTAAAATTAAAGTTAAAAGCAATGGTTAAAACATTTGCGTGTTCTTGACGATTTGTTAGGCTACATTTCTTTAGAAACACACCATGGAACAGGGTCACCTGTTGCGAGAACTTAGTTTGCTTTAACTCAATATAAAAGTTGTGCGACGGGACTAAGCGACTGGTTCAGACATTTTCTCAGCAACAGTTGTTGGCATTACATAAATTGCTGGTAATGTCTGCTTTTTCGTATTAGTTGTAGATGTTTCGTCAAATAGGTATGTTACATTTTGTTACGTTTTTCAATTATAATCATCATCTGCCAAGCCTTTTCGCAGTCTAACCAGATGCAGCTGAATACCAGTATTTTACATGGAGCGACTGCCTATCTAACCTACACAACATAGTACTAGGTAACACGATACCCCTTGGGAAGACTGGTTGTCAGATTTTGGGCTTCTAACTACCCATAACGACTGTCAAATATCTACAAATGACAGCCGGGACCAATGGCTTAACGTGCTTTCTGAGGCACTTTCTTGGTATGTCAAGATGGTCACCCATCCACGGATCATCCGCGGCAAGCGTGGCTTAACTTGATCGATCGACCCGTGCGGCTGTTATTCCTTAGCCATAAGCCAACACACGACGTTACTTTACGTTTTTCAATAATGTCAAAAAAATACCTACAGTACCGCAAAAAATATTCGGTCACGAATTTACGACATTCAACTTCGAACCGCTATTATAATAGACGAAATAAATTGAAAATTATTACTCGACGTTACTACCCGCCACTTAAAATGATGTTCACTGCATCAATTAACTGGAAAGAAATTGAATACGTTGTTTAATATTTGATTACAACATGCTTTCAGAATTTGCTCCAATTTATGGTTATTTACCTGAATGATGGAGGAACAAAATAACATATCATTTATCAATATAATTGATAACTCTGTCTTTATTTCGTTTATGGTAACCAAATCACTTGTCAGGTAACTGATTCCAAAGTAATACCTTCTAATTATTAAATGATAAAATGTACTTGATTTTACAGTAATGTTATTATTTTATATAAATTACAACTATAACATTAACTAAAAACAGCAAAACACACAACAGAAAGCAATGCAGTTCTACAAAAACCGGCCAAGTGCGTGTCGGACCACGCACAATGAAGGGTTCCGTAGTTGGGTTGAATTTATCCCAAAAACAAACTTAACTTTGTAGTTGAAAAATATGTTCTCCCATACGGAATGTATGGGAAAATATGTTTTTGCAACTGCAAAGTTAAGTTGGTCAATTATTACTCGTTAACCTGTAGAGCCTACTTAGCTGTGATAGTTTTCCTTTTAATTTCGTTATATAAACTACTGTTGTGATTTTTTTCACACACCCAAAACCAACCATTTAGCCAGCAGAGGGGGGGGGGACACTTGACTCTAACAAAAATTAGCACTTTAAAGCTTAATATTTCGCAAACGAATCCCTGAATCCAAAAATGGTTTTCACAAACTCACAATATTTTTGAAGGACCTTTCCAATGATATCCCTCACCATGGGGTAAAAAAATAAAAAAATAAACATCACCACTTTACGTGTATGAGAGGTACCCTAAAAAAAATGTTTTTCATCATTTTGTTTTACCACTTTGTCGGCGTAATTAATATGTATACCTATGCTAAATTACAGTTTTCTAGTACTAAGGGTCTTGGAGCTAGACCGCGGACAGACAGACAGACAGACAGATAGACAGACAGACAGACGGACATGACGAAACTATAAAGGTTCCTTGTTTACTACGGAACCCTAAAAATTACAGAACCCTTTCAGTTTGGTTATTATCATTAGCTAAATGAAACTCACCTTGTCTCGCGTGACTTCTACCGATAAGCATACTAACAAGTTAACCGCTAACGCCTCGTCAACTTTATGGCTCGTTTTTACGATCAAAATCTGCATTTTCCAGTAAAAGGCTTAATTCCATTAACGACGGACGTCCTTCTTCACGAACCGTCGCCCATTAAGAGACCAAAGAGAAGAAAGTGTTTAAAAATATTTAAAAAAGAAGTTATGTTCGAGAGTTACAAAAACTTAAAGATTTCCTACGAAGTTACTTTCTTTGAAGTATCGTAGCTTCTGGGGACAATGTTGTTGCTAACTAACAGTTAGTTCTGCTGTTAGTTTGTTTTGTCTTTGTTTGATAAATATAGCAAGTTTGTTTGTCGTTTCAGTAATTGGCTGAAGAAAAACATTTAAGTCACAACTTTATATAGTAAAAAATATAGTCGTGAATAAGTTTAGATCGTCATGCAGTGTTGCGGAAATCTTGCGTCAACGAGTATGTATTTAGTTGGAACAAAAATAAAGGAGACTCCCAGCCATTTACACGGTATTACAGGTACAAGTGACCGCTTGTTAGACAGACAAAGGTCTTGATCTATTAAAGCCTTGCAGAGCCTCCCTAAACCAATTCGAAAAAACTATTGCCTTAAGCAAATACTCCTTTGAAGTTAGCTGAAAATACGTTCTAAAGCCAGGCATATAAAATTTACGAGAGATAAAAAAGGTTGCTGCGCGGGTCGGAGTAGGTTCCTCAATCATGGGTTTAACGGCTATCGTCGACTTTTGAGGTCCAAGAGTTACGATAGACCTTATTTTAGGTAATAACTTGCGATAGGTTTAGACCTCGCTGTGGTAAATCACTGAGTTACGTGAAACTCATAAAAGGGGTGTCATCAATTTTTATACTTTGCCTGTAAAGCGAGAGTTTTTTGAATTTCAGTTATGATGGTGTATCGTTACTTGATAATAGATCTCATTTTAGCACCTCGTATTTTTAACCTGGTGCTAAAATAAGATCGGAATAGCTTAAGAAAATTACTAGCGATCACACTGAAAAGTTTAAAGTCTGGTTTTATAATAATAGGTCGCAGGGGCGCAGTCGGTTCAATCCAATCGATGTCTCACATCAGGAGACTTTTCCAAATTGTTTGTCCTATAACTGTGCTGGATGCGGGAAGCACAGAACCGGTCGAAGTGGCGGTGTTTGGGGGAGGCCAATGTCCAGCAGGGGACGTCATTCGGCTGAAATGATAGCTGTGCTAAAGTTATTCGGGTTGGCGTTCTTTAAAAGTTGATCTGAATGGTGTTTATAGTTTTCTAGCTTCAGCCCGTGACTTCGTCCGCGTGAAATTGTTTGCTCCCCTGTCCTACCCTGTCGCATCGCATCGCCTGCCCGCGCGATTACTTCGTTTTCACTTAGCGTTCTTTCTGAATTTTTTTCTTGTTGCTTGGCTCCTAAGCGTAATGCCAGATAGCCTATAGCCTTCCTCTAGAATTGGGCTATCAAATACAAAAAGTTTTAAGCTATTGCATAACTTTTATCGCGGGCTTTGAGTGCGGCGACTGAATCAAGAAATTCCGTAACGAAAATAAAACCTAACACCCCCCACTCCGCCTACCATGTAATGACGGATGATGACATAAAACAAAAATTACGTTCCCATGACAAAATCACGTTGTCATGGGAACTATGACAACGTGATGTTGTCATGGGAACGTAATTTTTGTTTTATGTCATCACGTCATCATCCCAAGTGTAGCGTTGACAAATAGGAAGTATGGAGGTTACAAATGCTATGCAATAGCTTTACCGCGGCAGTCCCCGAGTGCCACACGTTTTTTTTTTTATCCGACTGGAAATTCTAGAGATTAGCACGTTCAAACTTTTCAGCTCGTATACTTGGTGAAACTTTACTTTATTAATAAACCAAAACTAAAATACGTTCAAAAATTACTGACATCAAATGGTATATTTGCGTCAAGTCAATCAAAGCCACTGACTGCTCAGTTTGACTCGAATGTTGAAATTCAAAGACATAACTAGATGCGTCATGTTGAAACTGAACCCAATCTGATATCCATGCCTATAGCAACCCGGACCAAATATCATTTTAAATTATAGAAACATCCATGTAGGTGTTAATTATAGAATTAAATACTGATATTTCTTCAAGATTGCTGCTTCAATTCATAACCTCTACAATTTACTTAGGAAACTGTTTTAAAATAATGAAAGCCAGTCCCTGAACCCCGTAATTAAACCAACGACTCATTTCAACACTTAAATTATTCAAATTCAAAACGATTTTTCTTAGCGCCCTTCAAACACGGTCCTATTCATAGTGTCCAAACTTTTCATTGAATAATCTCTTTGAATACAAATGATAACTTGAAACAAAACACTCACTTTTGTAACTGTCCTCGTAATTAATCACCCAGATACTGTTCCTTTCCATTCCGATTCAATTCCTTGGCATTTTTGAATAAGAAAATCTTTTTAATAGAATCCGCGGGTTTGTGAATAAGATAAATGAGCCACGATTTTTGGTTTGGATAAAAAATGTCGGTGAATGTAAGAAAAATAACGTTTGAATGGAAGTCGGGTCGGACTGTGGCTCGCGCCATTTATAACCGTCGCGTTTAAAACGATAGTGTACGTTATACTTGCTGGGCTATAGATCTGGCACCAGATTTATTGTAGCTCTTAAATTTTGAGCGCTTATAAAAATAATTTGTTGAAAAAGTTGTTTTGGTTTTGTAGACAGCAAAGTTAACGGTTTTAAAATTATACAATCTTGTCTGTTCAACTTTATCTGTTCTTGCACGCGTCCTACGAAATAACTGCCGTCGAAGGCTGAGGAACTCTTCTAACCCTGATAGACACGCACCCCAGACCAGTATCTGGTTGCGTAATGGCACAAGTACCAAGGGGTAGGTTCGGTGGTCGCAACGTCGCTTGCAGTCAACAGCACGTCGACGCCTTTACGTCGTATCAGTAAGGGCGTAGTGCGAGTGTTACTACTGATGTGCAGTTGACTGTACCTACAAGTATTTCTCTATACTTTTATTTCTCTACGGCTTTCTACTATGTTTTCTCACTACACTATAAACGTTGTTTAATTCACTTTAATTAGTTTACGTAAATCAGCCTTTAAAAATAATAAACAACAAAATCATGTTTTACTATTCTTCACTTGAATAATTCAGTTAGGTACTTTAATCACTAGCTTAGCGTGTCAAGTAACAATTACAAATAAAATGTTCTTCAATATTAATTATGAACAGAAAATCTGCCTTTGAAACTAATTTATTTTGCAGAGGAGGTTCGGATACCTCGCCCAAATCCAACCGTTTATTATACAAATTCTGTTCCAAAAAGAAATTGACAATATTTTCAATTCCCAATTTGCTTCAATTGTTAACGTTCCATGACAATTTCTATTCGATATTGATAAAATTATACTCTAATGAACGATGAATTTTGATCTAAAATTTTCTAATAACTTTACAGTTGCTGAAGTATAAAATGATTTCATTTTACGTGTAATGAACATCCTTTATTTAAACGATATAATGTTACGTCATTAAAAATCAATTAAATTGAGCGCTGATTATTACTGAACGCTCGTGACCTGCTGGCCGTTATTACACACATCATTAATAGCAATCATATTGTAAACTATAGTCTATTATACTTATTTTCTCACAGCAGCATTACAGGATGGTTGTCAAGATTGTAAAGAAACTATCGATTCGTGATCTTGTGCTCTCACATGGCCTAGAAAAAAAAAAACACTTTCTTCAGTTTATAGTTGCAATTTAATTTATTTTTCACAAAACATTATCATTTCAATTGAAATAGCAGAGAACAGTCACTCTAAATCCATTCAAATATTTCCAGGTCAACGTGAGAGCCATATTGCCGAGTCCACATCAATCTACCAGTGGAAGAGTCGTATCTACCCAATAAGAGTGTAAGGTCACGATAAAATAATCATGGCGGTGTTTACGTGACTCATCGCGCATGAATATTGCATGGCGGCCGGATTATGTCGCGCACACGGAGTGAGGATTCAAGGTGAATGTGGTATGGTACAGGCAAGATTGAAGCGTTTTCGTAGTTCTTTATTCAAGAGATGACTTTTAATTTATAAATAAAGAGCGGGAAAACTATTTAAATTATACATTTAACATTCCTTAATGGTTGAATTTAAAATTGTGTCTTCTCAAGGCTCTCCACCTCCTACAAAAAAGTATTAAATTTACAAAAAGTTTAACATAGATAATATTTACTTTCTCCTTGTTTTGTTTATTTCGGTGAGGTCTTATTCCGGCATATCTACTCTTTTTTCTTTAATGAAGGTGGCGTGTAGTAGCGATGACGATGCGACTTTTTATGTACCACGCAATGTTCGTGTGACGAAATGTATGCGGTTTTCATTACGTTGTCAGTAGTAAAGTATCCGAGGTCTGTGTTAGAGGTAGTTAAGTGTATTTTGTGGTAGTAATATTAGTACCCAGTAGTGGAATTATTCATGATCTATTCCCACAGACAAACTGTGAAAATAGTTTTGAAGGGCATGGTTTAAGTATAAGACTGTCGTAAAAAATTATAAACAAATAAAAAAAAAAAATTGTTTATTTGCACCTTCAAGTAATATAACAACATGGTTTACAGTGAAAATAGGCCTTAAGGTAAGTAAGGATGTAAGTTCGAGTTGCAGCCAATACCTAAGCTAAGATAACTTAATATCTTGTAAATATAGGTATCAGCGCCCACCCTCGTTATCATTATAGGCGATGCTATTGAGCCTACCTTCTGAAATAATTTAAAACAAGTGCAGCACCCGAAATAGTGATGAACTGAACAAAAGTGAAGGTTTAAATTAATTATTTTAATTACAGGAATAAATTTGATATGATCTAGATGAATTATAATAGGTAAGTTAAGTTTTAAATTATTTTATACTAAGCACAAGAATTAGGAACTGTATTAGGTGCAAGACTAGAATTAAAATTAACAAAAAAGAAACAAATAAAAAGACAAAAACAGAATAAGTGAGTGTGAGTGTTTATGTGTGTGTGTGTGGAGGGGGGTAACAAATAAAAACGAAATGAAATTGTTTTTTCTGGAAATAGGATATCGAAATCACATTTACACGTCTTATTAAAAATAAGCTAGATGGAGTCAATATTTCCTATGTGACTAACCCTGAGAAGGCATGGCGAAACAAACTCAGGGTTCAAATTCTCTGTTAAAATCCAGACATAATCTTGGTCAGATTATGCTAGGACCATGTAGATTAGAGTCTGAAATGGTATTTTGAGGAAATAACCACACGGATTTGAGTGGACCTGTTTAGTCAGTGCAAGCATTTGCCAGTAATCATGTAGCTCAGCTCAGAATTTAAAGAGCTCAACGCAACGTAGCAATAACGTAATGTAGTTTGTAGAAATGCCCTATTGGCCGTCAAGTGGTGAAGCCAATTATCAATCAATTCGTTGTATCACCGACCACCGCAGGCTGGGCATGGCTTTTTTGAAGTTACACCACAGCCCGTTTTCAACCTTCCACGTCCAATCTGGCATAGCCGCCTTTAAGACTGATATTTATCACCATCACTCGCAGCTAGGGACCCAGTGGACTCTATATTCACTATCTCAGTAGCTACCTCTACTCTTTATAAAACTTGCCTGCCTATCGAATGCTCATCATTTATCTACAGGCTGCTAATGATGCAACCTGTCCCTACCTACCTATGTACATGTACCTACGTCAGTGAAGCTAACGCAATGTGAGTACTGATATACCGTGCGGGCTATATTTAGCAATGTATTAAGGGCAGGCGTCCGTGTATTAATTATTATTTATTTACTACTATTCACACTTACATTTGTTTTAACAGGTTTAACCCAATACAGCAATGTTGTCACAATATCCACTGTGTGGCACAAGTCATATAGAGGACAATATGTTAAGTGTCACCCTCTGGAATTCCGCCAATGAGCATGTAAAGATATCCACTTGCAGAGAGACGCTGTTGAGTATCTTTATTGCCCGCCCCACTGGGGCAAACTTTAACAGGTTCGTACGAGCCACTGGGACTTTAAACAGCCTCAGTGTACACAGACCGATCGTTCCTCTTATACAAGATGTATGACTTTGAGTTTGAACCCATGCATAATGTCAACTCAAGGAACTTACAAGATAACGAACGAAGATACCTAAGCCATTTAGAAGTTTACTAAAAATCAGTAATAACCAAACAACATAACAAATAAATGCATCTTAAAATAAAAGAAAAGGCTTGCAATAATACCTCAAGAGTACCCGGTACTAACTGTAGCCCAGCACTGCTACTTAACATTCGTTACTTCCCAATTAGCGCGTGTCAAAGTAACTCCCGGTTACAGTTACTAACGCTCCGAAGGCTTTGATAAACATACTGACTAGCGACCTCAAGCTGTGAGCTTTGCAAATCATTTGCATACAACATTCACCTAAATTATAATGAATACAGACCAAATTGTTTGGAACATCCTGTTCTGAACATCAGCGAAAAATTGTGACGTCATATAACGTGATCTGTGTATTGCTGATGCAGTCGTACTGAATTTTAATTTGTGTTTTCAAAAGTTGCTGTCTACACGCTACGTGAATTGCTGCGTCGTAGCCGCCTACGCGATTTGTTACGCCGCGCCGGAGCCGACTACGCTTATTCGTAGTAAGTTGTTATTTGCTACGGAATGTGTACGGTGCTGAGTTGTCGCTACGCATGTATTTTTTTTGTTGTTTATTATTTTGCATTGTTCTCGATTTGATCTATTATGCAATGCTCCTTTGTGGGTCACCACTTTGAAACAAAATTTGTCGAGTTTTGATACTTATAAACATTATTTCGTTAATTTACTAAAAGATCTTTTTAGGTTAATATTATAAATAAAATTGGTAGAAAATAAAACTTTGTAACTTGTAAACGAAGCATAAATATAAATACCACATGACTTCAATCCATTAATTCTGGCAGCAATTTCTAAGGAGTCCATAACAATAAAAGTGCCCTGTCCCATACATACCTAAACTGTGATCCTAACATTTGCAAGTGTAATTCGCTTCAGAAAGGGAAATAAAATCTGATGTACATCCTAATCGTATGTCGGTAATACATGAATTATTCACGACGGAATATTGAATACCGTGGGGTACGACTGTGCGAAGTTTGGGTTACAACGGAATTAAGGGATTAGACGGCCGGTATTAGGACCGTTCTTTAGTTCTGAATGGGCCATAGAATGTAGATTCTCCGATACTTGAATAAATGGCTCTATAACAGAATTATTAAGCTATATTTCCAATTTCTGGGTAAAAAGTAAATAGTGCAAAATATATACAAATTAAAAAAGAAAATTAAGCGCATTTTTGATCAATGATTTTCACTTCGATTAATAATAATTAAAACCTGTCATTTAAATTCCAAAACGAACAGAATTTTTCAGGGCGTTGTGCTTTAAAGAATGTGACACTACACCATTTCATACAGTACCCGAGCGTTAATATGATACATGGAGCCTTTACAAGGGTATAAGTGACTCTAAAAAGCTGAACTTATATTATATACGTATTGTAACCACTTTTTTTGCTTTTAATGCCATCCTTATGCCTACGGTATAGAAGTCAAAATCGGTTGAACGGACTGTAAAAAAGGTTTCTTTAAATGTCTAATCTTATTCCAAATAGAATATATAACTGTATGACTGAATGAATGAATGAAAACATTTATTTGTTAAACATAAAACATATTATACAACTATGGAACGTACCATACGTACGTTCCATAGTTCTGCAAAAGTGTAATCCTCATGAGACGTAAGTCATCGTGTCACAACACATAATCCCCTGAGTTGAGATGTGGTCGCGTCAGTATGTATGTATGTCTGTGTTCTGGTGTGCGCGCACTTATGTGGGAACGTTTGCGTGTTGTGAGGAATTAAAAAAAAAATTGTACGAACAATATTTGGACGTGCATGACATGCGTAGTTTTCGGTGTTTTTGCATGCTTTAACAAAACAAAAAATAACTAAACTTTTACGCTAAGTGCATGACATGATTTAGTCATGATGTTGTACTTATACTAAATTCCAGTTATTTGAATGCCTTGCAAAACATCAGGTTGTACGAGGCATACTATACGAAAACAGTTAATAACATTAATATCGCTTTAAAATACAAAACATAAAACCCTCTACTCCAGGAATACAATATAGTCGTAAACAAAACATCCACTCCAACAGAACTACAAAATAAATAATACATATTTAACCCTAAACATGTAAAGTCAAACAAGGGTCCTATATTCAAATCGGCCCAAAAGTTGTTAATGCGCCGTGACGACTATGCCCGCACAAATTCATCAAGGGTATCAATCGGTGTAACGAAGGCGGCGGGGGCAAACCCTGGGCTAAGAGTGGGCAAGGCGCGGGCAATTTCAACTAGCCCGCAGAGTGCTCGCAAATATTTGACGGAACTTGGGCATAGCGTGTTTGTTGTAGGACGCAGTTTCATGGGGTTACATTGATTGATAATGGGTGGTGTGAGATTATCTGTTTGAGTGTGAACATGTGTTGGTTTATGTCTTTCATGGACGGAATGTAAGGGAGTCGCGGAGGCCCGACCACTCAATGTGGCAACGCTCGGGGGAGGGGGGCCGAATATTGTGTCAGTTATGAGAAAAAATTGAATTGAAAGCCGCAGATTAATTACTTATGTATGAGCATGACATGTAAGCAGAAAGTATGACACAAATGGGATTTAATATGAAATATTTTATGTAGTATATTTTAAGAGATTTATTTCTTGTATGCAATTGTGTTCTCATTTAATACCAGTGTGAAATATTATGAAAAGTTTTAATATAAGTAAGTAAAAAAAGTAAATTCTATTTGCTACGCTTTTCATCTGTGCCAGCCCTTACCAGTTTCGATACACATAATGTAGTGTGTAGGGCACACGAAGGAGGCCGGTTTTACGAGCGAACCCAAAGAGCCGATTGTTTGCTCGACAAACGCGCACGAAACAATTCTATGTAAAGCCAACATTATTAATATTAGCCGGAGTTTATCGAGTGTAGACCCGGCTTATGACGTCAGGATGTTGACGATAATCCACGGATTATTATATAGACCTTCAAGGTTCTTGAATGTTATGATAATACGTCAAATTGAGCCTAGTTTGTACGCCTGATTGTTATGTAGGTAGGTGTTGTTGTTTTGAAGGGCTCGAGGATATTAACAATCACGGAGATCGATCGATCAGTACGTGTCGGGAAGAACGTTATTTTGACATCGAGACTACCACCTAAACGTACGTCCTTCTCGATTGTCTTTAGAGAAAACCGGGACACGAGATGACGGGATAACGGGTAGTCAGAATTCCAAAAATCTGGCATTGCGTAGAAATTGGTTGCAGAGGCACCAGTATTAGACTAAATCATACCACGTCTGCTAAAATAGAAGTTGAATCCAACGTAGTTTGGGTAAGGCGAACCAATCATGAATAATGAAATTGTATATTCATCATCATAACATCACGCCTTGAATTCCTCGGTGGGTTAGGCAGAGGTATACCTAAGTATGTGAGTACATACTTAGGCTAGCTGTGTGGCTTAATTACCACATTATGTCAGTTTAATTAAAGCAAAAAAAAATGCAAAATAAACGCTACCATGTGAATCGAAATAAAACTCGGTAAAGCCTATGTAAATAGAATGATTAAATTCGTATCTTGGTATAACATTCATATTAATGTACATAATACCTCGACTCCCTCGACACCCCCCCCCCCTTGACTGCCTCGTTGGTCTAGTGGTCGCAAGCGCTACTGCTGAGCATGAGGTCCTGGGTTCGATTCCCGGGTCGGGCAAAGTGTTATTGGGTTTTTCTATCTGAAATTTCTCAGTAGCAGCCCGGAGTCTGGATTTGTGCCCGGTTGATGGCAATAGGCTCGCCCCCTATTACATGGGACTTAAACATAACTGGCGAAATGTGGGTGTACCTACTACAGGTATACCTCTGCCCAACCCTTCGGGGAAACAAGGCGTGATGTTATGTTATGTTAATGTACATAATATGCAATTTTTAAGCCTTACAAATAATACTCCAAAATCTTATCTAAATACATATATAACATTCTCGTGTCACAGTGTTCTATGTTCTATGTTAAAGGGTTTGGTTTCCGTACTAAGTCCGTAAGGTGGACCATTGTGCGTGGGCTATAGCGGCCGTTTGGTGGTTATTCCAACCAGCCCACCTCCCTCCAGAAGCTAATTAAATCTCCTGGTCTGTTCAGAACATCTGTGTAGGATCTGGGTGACCCGAGGGTTTCTGTTCTAATCTGGGTGACGCCTGTGCATTCAAAGAGCACGTGCGCTACGGTTTCCTCAGCCTCCATGCACGCCCTACACAGAGGACTGTCTGTTATGCCTATTGTATGGAAGTATTTGTTTAGCGAGCAGTGCCCCGTGATGGTCCCCGTCACCAGGCGCAGGCCGTTCCTGTCCAGGCGTAATAAACGCCTGGTTAGCCTGCTATCCAAGGATGGCATAGCTTCCTTGGACTGCCTGCAACCCGGTGTCGAGGTCTACCAGTTCTCTGCTTGTGTGTGGGTGAACTCCTGTAGCCATCTGCGTATTTGGTTGAAGGGGATTGGCACGATAGGTTCGGGGCCACAGACTGCCGTGCCAGATCCTCTTCTAGCAAGTTCGTCAGCTGCGTCGTTACCTAGCGATCCGCTGTGTCCTTTTATCCATTGCAGTGTCACCGTGTTGCGGCTAGATACCGTTACTTGTTCTAGTGCATTGTGACATTCTAGTATTAACTTTGAAGTAGTATATTTTTTTCGTAAGGATTGGAGAACTGAGGCGCTATCGGAGAGTATGCGTATGTGGGTGTCCGTAACTCTCCTGGCTTCTATGGCATGGGCCGCTTGTATGATGCCCACACACTCCGCCTGATAGACGGTGTTGAACATTCCCAGCGGGCGGGATATATTTATGTTGAGGTCGTGTGAGAAGACTCCAACTCCGGGTGTGTGTCACAGTGTTAGTTTCTATACTTCTCCGAAACGATTTGATCGATTTTTATGAATTTTTATATGTATATTTGGTACGTATGAAAAATATTTTTCATACCCCTAAGTGATAAGGGTGGTCCACCCCAAACATTTATATGGCAAAACAACGTTTGCTGGGTCAGCTAGTAAAGTATAAAATATCATATCGTCATTGACATTCGTATTTTTACTGAAAAAAATCTATAGTTATAGAACTATTTTCTATAATTTTTTCAAAATTTTAGGGTCTGTAGTTTCGGAGATAAATGGGGGAATGGTAAATTGTCATCTATTTTTCAAAATATCTTTAAAAGTATTTATTTAAAATAAAAAATTAAGTCCTTTCATTTGATACGTCACACGGTATGATACAAATTTCAACTAAATTGGTTCAGTAGATTCGGAATAAATTAACTATGACAGACGGACAGATAGACACCCAGCCAGCCAGCCAGACACACGAGTGATCCTATAAGGATTCCGTTTTTTCCTTTTGAGCTCGGAACCCTAAAAATAACAATACGTTTCAAATCCGAACAATTTGGCTAGACAAAAGAATTCTGACGTGGAATGGAGGGACTCATACCGCAAGACATTATTTTCAACAAACCTAAATCTGGTTCCGAGAACAGAGCGTCCACTTCATCGCAATCAACTCACACACACATGCACAGGAACACCTTTTCACAATGTGGTCATGCACACAAACGTTAGACGATCATTATGTACTCATGGACGTATGTTTTGCTTTATGCAAATGTATGTGTTGGACTCAACGTCATTGTCTTGCAATATATCATTACCTCATTCAACCTGAGGATTTAACACACACATGAAATTCTTCAATGTGTGACTACCCTAACTGGAACCGCCCGAAAATGCTGTGCATGTGTGAGTGAAATTCTTCGCCTCTCAAGTACATAGTGAGACACGGACGGTTTATCCTTCGATACCTTTTGTCCGCACAATTTTCCTTCGGAATCCCTCGGGTACACCGACCATTACCTAGCAGGATAACGACTGAGAACACTTTGAATGTATTTTAGACACAGCCTCGTAATGAAAAGCAACCGTCTTTCATAAAAAAAGATTAGTTTGAACGAGCTAATTTTAATGGAGAATCATCTTTTGTTGGTTCAACAATGTTTCTAGATTACGTGACGATGTTCGCACGGAAGTGGCGAGATAAGAAAAAGTAAAAGAATTTTAACTACGGTTCTCCGGAGAACAATTTTAAGATTATTTTGGGCAGTGTTCCTTTATTATGTATACAAACATCTTGAGATAAGCAATTTAAATGGGACAAAAATCAACAAAATGTTGAGAATCATTCTCTTTCTCAACACGAGTGTAAAAAAAAATTAATTAATAACTTATGATTTACATATTATGTTAACCGTGAAAATGCTAAAACAGTACTTTGTTTTATAAATCAGAAAACACAAATAGATCCACGATAAGAGTTTCAAAGGAGAAATAACCAAAAATGTATTTAATTTGGGTACAAAAAAAAAAAATATAGAAAAAAATCGAACCATCCCACTATACAACTAAATGTTGACAATACAAGAAAATAAATGTTGCTAAAATCTATACTAAACTGTAATAACAAATGCTCTTCAATTAACACATAAAGTAGCAAAATACAAAATTCCGTAACGCAATAAAATCTTCTTTTATAGAAAAATCAAACTGGAAATCCTTTTATAACGCTCTGGGAAAAGTTCCTCACTTTTATAGCTCTTCAGTGGCGATTTTCGATTACTATTGCTCTGGATTATACAGGGTGACTTGTAATTTGACGTATTCCTTCCAGGACGTCACGACAACCTGGGTGCCTAACGTGTGATGGACTGCTTGGAGGTTAGAAAGTGGTGGGATTGGCATAAACTAGTTAATGAATTCAGTTAACACACATTTTTTATATTTTTTTTTTATTATTTACTTTTAAAGCCTCGTGCAGACTGGCGCGACGCGACTCTAACAAAACAATTTCTAAGAAAACGTCACGGTAAAACAATTACCGTGGTCGCGTCGCACCAGTCTGCACGAGACGTAATGCCGTTGTAAAATTTTGAGATAACTGGTGTCCGAGTTGAGCTAAGTTCTGAATTGAGCTCCATGATTACTGACAAATGCTTGCACTGACTGGACAGGTCCACTCAAATCTGTGTGGTTCTTTCCTCAAAAGACCATTTCAGACACTAATCTACATGGTCCTCATATGGCTTGACTAAGATTATGTCTGGATTTTAAAAGAGACTGCGGCCTCTCTGTTTCAGCCTTTCTTCTTAGAGTAGTCAGATAGGAAACGCCGAACTCATCTAGCTTATTTTATTTTTAATATGACGTGTAAAAGTGAATCTGATATCTTATTTACAGAATAAACAATTTCATTTCATTTCGTGTATGTAGATGAATTCTGAAAAAGTTAATAAACTTCTTTCTTTAACTTTAAACTGTTTGATGTTTTAGTTTGTTAGAAATGGGTCACACTTTCACGTTCTTGAAGGAATACGTCAAATTACAAATCACCCTGTATAAGACTGCTGCAAATTACGTTTACATAATAATCGACATTATCGCTGTTGAATTGTAAGAAATATTAAAGGTACTAATGTTGCCTTTCTCTGTTTTTCCAAAAACTGTCACACATAAATGCCACAGAAAGGCTCGAAAACCAACTATTCTTAACTTGGGTTTATCTATTCGATGCTGCTATTGCAATTTGTTCTAAATCTTAAAACATTGCGTTTCTAAACACTCAATCATACAATTAAAGAAGCAGTATTGTCAATTTCATTATCCAAATTGTAACCAAATCCTTGATATCTTGGACCAGTTTAGCGTGGGGATCGTATATCTACTCTACGCTAGCCTCAGAGAAACTCACACAACGTAGCTCTTGTGGAACTTATTTTCCTTACCAAAAACTCAACGTCACAGTACTTTAAATGTAAGCAAATAACAAACGAAGCCCGCATGAATTACACGCAGGAACAGATTTCACAACTGAAATTAAGGCCCGGCGCAGAAATAAAAGTTAAATTAGAGGTCCAAACAGGCGCTGTCTATAGAGTGTGACTGCTCTATGTTTGGGATCTTTTCTTTTATTTATATTCTCCTCATGCCTCTAGTGTTGCATTATTTTGTGTGAGAAATACGCCGAAGTAGCGGAAATAAATGCTGACGTTGAATTTTTTTTTAACGAAAATTGGTTCTCCTACTTCCTTGTGTTTAATATTTGATTTATTTTTACTTATTTCGCTTCTAAGCATGAGTTTTTTTACAAAAGGATAACGAGTTATTTTACCAAAAAATAGACCTCAACCAAAGCACTAAGTCGGGTTGCTGTATCTCTAACATCTTAGTAATCAGTTCACCTCACTTTATCAGGAACATTCAAACGTTTAGTAAAACACAGCTTAAATGTTAACGCCTAAACGATAAGACAAATTGATCTCCCACTTTCAGGGATTACGTCGAATATGAAGCGAAGTTTCCCGTAATTTTACATAGGTATTATAAATAGCCTAAGGATTAACGCCGAACTAAATCCCTGGCGCGGCGCTGGCGAGCGACGCCCACATTCATAAATGTTTAATATAGCAGTCATATTTACTCGCTTCGGAAACTAATCAGAGTAGTACCAACTTTTCTAATAAACGCCCACATGCTGGAAAATTCATGGCTAATGAAAGATTGTGAGAAGTCAAAAAAATGTGTTTCGAATTGAAATGGGTGAATTTGGAACAAACATTTTGTTTATTAAATATACATATAATAAATATTAATAATCTTAAATGTATAAAAGCGAAAGGTCACTCACTCACTCATTCATCACGAAATATCGAAGACATATAAAAATGAAATTTCGCAGAACGGTAGTTTATAGTTAGTAGACGTCCGCTAAGAAAGGTTTTCTGGAAATTTGACCTATAAGGGGGTGAAAAGGGGGGATTTTGTTTGTATGAAAAATCTTATTCCTTGAATCATTGAGAGAGAGAGTTCCTTGAGTGAGGAGACTTGAAACTAGGCACGAATACTTATCCATGTAAATTATAAAGTTTACTATTTTTAGTTTCTCTAAACTACCCCTAAAGGAGGATTGGCGGTGTCAAAGTTTATATGGAAGAATTTTAACGCACGGTCTGATTAACTTGAAACTCAGTATTTATACTTAAGACTGAAAATAAATTAAAATGTATATCAAGGATTTTCGAAAAATTTCCCCTAACAGGGTGAAAAGGGGTATTCATTTTTACAGGGGAGGATTTTACTGTGTGGCTTGGTTAACTTAAAAATTGGTATAAATAAACAATCAGTCAAATAATGGAAACGTCACAATAGACTTTTCAAAAATTATTATCATGCTATTTGTTATGGGGGATAAGCAATATTACAATAAGTTCATATTCTCTAGTTTACCGTAAATTGTAAAAAGGCTAGCCAAAAAGTTAGAATATTGCAGATAGTTACGAATTTAACCTTTTAAAAGATTTTCGTCACGCTATAGCTTTATCGATCTAAGCAGTCAATCATAACATATACAGGGTAGATTTTGAGATGGGGCAATAAAGGCAGGTACCTTAACTGGTGTCGCTACAAGAAAACGGACTTAGGAGACTGTCCTTAACTTTTTGAAACATGTTGATCTGCATTCACAGGTTTTGAAATTTTCACAAAAACTTTTTTGATGCCAGTCGATCCTATTTCTTATCACTAGGGCCAAGAAACTATATCGGGTCAACTGAGGTTTGAGTACAAAAATACCTGTCTGTGTGTTACCTTTTCACGCCTAAACCACTAAACGGATTTCGATAAAATTTGACAAGGAGATAAATGGCATCCTAGTTTAGGATATAGGCTAGTTTTTGTCTCAAAAATTATCCTAAAGGGGGTGATATATAGAGGGTAAAAGTTTTCTCGACAAACTTCATGCTGCTAGGTCAACGGGAAGTACCATATAGGCTTTGTTTCATTTGCGAGTGGTAACATAAATATGCGGTATAATTAAATGGCCGTATTTTTTATTGCGTTGTCTTGGAAGTTTGATTTTCGTTACAGCTCCAAGGGACCGTAGATCTAAGTTTTTTATATATATTTCAACTTGATGCCTCCACGCATTTCTGAGAAAAAGGGTCTTGACAGACAACGAAATCATCCTTTAATTTTGAGTACGGAACCCTAAAACAGATTTATTATCTGCCTGCTACCTTTTCATGCCGTAACGGCTGAACGTATTTAGATGAAAGGCCATAAGCTGGGTTAGGACATAGGATACTTTGAATTCCGGTAGCATTTTCCTGTGGGATATTATCCGAAATTCACGCGGGCGAAGCAGCGGGCAAAAGCTATTTAACTAATACTACATAGCAGAATTGTTCAAATACCAAAAGAAAAGTGATTTTTTACATTCATTACAATACACCTTAAAATCTCGTAACTTCTGAAATAACTATATATGAATGAAAAAATTTACAAAGTGTAATCGGAACTCTAAATATCGAATATGCAATAAAGTTAAAACTATCGTAATAGCACATTACTATTTTATTCGCCGGAGACAGCGATTTAACGAGGTATTTCGACGAAACGGCAACTTATCCATGTATTGATTGACCGACAAAAGTGTCAAAGATACAATATCCGCTGAACATGAGCGTGTAAAACAAACTGCGTTCGTCACTAACGAGCGGTGAGCGACCAGCGACCAGTGAAGCGATGAGATCGATGCACTACACTTACCGGCTTTTGTCAACCAGGAAATCACGCAAATGGAGGCTTTGAGAGACAGAGTGGATGACGCCAAAAGTAGTGGTAAATTAAAAGAGGATAAAATACCTACTTCTTATCGTGAGCTGTCGTCTTCAAGAAATACCTACATTTTTATCGGAATCGTAGTAACCAACTTTATATAACGCTCAGCTGGTAAATTATAAATGCATGAAACGTCCCGGCAATTTGGACCAAAACTAATCTGGAAAGTGTGTTGAAAGAAAACATTTATTTTCAAATATGCAGCATCATCGTGAATTTTCACAGAACGAAACATAACACATGTTAAGTTTTGTGAAACAAGACTCACTTTAAACGAAAATTACCAAAGCCGACAGTCGTAATATTCTATAGTAGAACTTTGTTTTGCGGTTGATAAACATTAACTCAAAATACGCGAAAACTTTTAACTATATTCGCTAAATGTACGCAAAACTTCACAAGCAAGGTTTTGCAGAGAATCCTTGTTCAACAGTGGAGGAAGATACTTTGACTAACGAGGAATATTTTGTAACTCTGCGACGCAGCGACACGGTAACCATAAACTAACATAGGGATAGTTGAAGAGTGTGAGACTACAGGTATAATGATTTGCCACAACATAATCGAATAAGTCGCATAGGAAGTAAAAATATCTAGTAAAAGTGATAGGGAAACAGGCTGCTGATTTCAAACGATACTTAAACTTCTGCAATAATTTCATGTATTTAATTTTATCTGAACATGACTACAAACATGTTTACCAAACAAATTTTTCCAATTAATAAAAACTACTTTCCATAAAGAGATTAGATAGAACGTAGTAACATCCAGGTTTCTATAAGGTAGTCACGATTGACACCTAATAGCTTGAGTCAACCCTCGTGAAGTAGTGGCGGCAGTCGCGCCTTGAATGTTGATTACTAAGTGACGGAGGTAACAGTACCGTACCTGTCTGACTTGGATTCCTTATTTGTAACCAAATTTGTTGGTCCAAAGTTCTTGAGTATTTCTATAATTCATGTCTACTTGAAAAGAAAAACCCTTGACAAAATTCATGTATACCGCGATCTTATAATTTCCTATGATACTAAACCGCTTCAAATGAAACAAGCGAACAGCAATCGGTTACCAGTTCCCAGTGCCGCGATGCCGGCCTGACAGAGATGTATGGGGCCAATGACGTCACGGGACACACTCGTGTTATATTAATGATGTCAGAAGTTATACACGCTACAGTTGCGATGATTGATCGTCTCGGACGAACTCACGCTAATTTTTTCCTATGGACTTGCTTTAAAATTGGGTTATAGTTGGATAATATTGACGGTATTATAGATCATTCGGAAAATCCAAAAGTGCACGCCTCATAACGCTCATTCAAAAACAGAAAAGTATTTAAACGACTTTTCATGAAGTATGTTTTGATTGCTTTTTTATCCGATCTAAAAAAAGGAGGTCCCATCAATATGGGTAAAATTTCTCACCTTGCAATCTTTATGTACTGTCAAAGACTGTTTAGGTTTGCTTTGTGCTAGGCAACGGAAGAGGGTCAAAGTTGGAAATATATAAAGATATATAAACTTCCAACTTTCCATACTATTAAACGAGCAATATTTGTATATATTTGTTTGTATATAGATTTGTAGTCACATTCTCGAAATCGGTTCTAACGATTTCGATGAAAGTTGCAATATAGGGGTTTAAGGGGGCTCGCCGGCCAAACTGATAGCCGGGGAGGGCCGAAGGCTTCTGGTGGTTTGTGTCTCCGCGCTCAAACTGCTGGAGCCCAGACCTCTGAGGTACTTCCGCTACCAGGTGGGCCACCACGTGGGGGTCAAATGCACCTCGGAGGTGGACCGCAGTGACCACTGCTTCCGCTGTGGTCAACCCAGTCACAAGGCCGGCTCGTATAACGCCACGCCTCACTGTGTCGTATGTGCGGCGGCTGGCAAGCCGGCTGATCACCGGGCTGGGAGCAAGGCCTGCGCTCCACCCGCCAAGGCCAGAGGCAGGGGCAAGTCCTCCGCCACCACCGTCACTGCTGCAGCCGCTGCCACTACTGCCGCCTCCACCGTCGTCGTCGCTGCCGTTGCCGTCGGGGTAGTGCCCTCACAGGAGACTCGGGAGGGGGTTGAAATGAAGTGCCAATAACGGCCCCATTATGCCTCCTCTAGGCGAACATCAACCACTGTGCCGCCGCTCAGGATCTGTTGGCCCAGAGCATGGCGCAGTGGTCGATTAACATCGCCGTGGTCGCTGAGCCGTACTTTGTCCCACCCAGGCATGACTGGGTGGAGGATCTGAGCGGCTCAGTGACCCTCATTTCATCGGCCGCCGCCGGTACTCCATCCCTCGAGTCTGTCAAGAGAGGACGGGGTTGCGTAGCAGCACGGTTCGGGGAGATTGTTATGGTAGGGGTATATTTCTCCCCGAACCGAACTCTTGCAGAGTTCCACAACTCCCTTGCGGAGTTAAGAGTCGTCGTCGTCGGGTTCGGTTCCCTCCCCGAGCTCATCCTCGGGGACTTCAATGTCAAGAATCTTGCTTGGGGTTCCCGGTATATGGACACACGGGGCAGGATGGTGGAGGACTGAGCTCTGGAGACAGACCTGGTCGTCCTAAACCGGAGTTCTGTCCCCACGTGTGTGCGGATGCGGTATGAATCGGTGGTGAACATTTCGTTTGCCATCCCTACTCTGTCGCTGCGTGTCATTGACTGGCGCGTCATGGAGGGGGTTGAGACCTATTCCAATCACCGGTACATCCGGTTTGATGTCTCCGCCTAGACCTCGAGCGCGCCGGTCTGACAGGCCCCGAGTGGTCCGCGGTGGGCGCTGAAGCGGCTAGACCAGGGAGCTCCTCTTGAAAGCCTCGATCGTGCAGGCTTGGGTGTCATCACCGGACAAGCCTGCTGACATCAACGACGAGGCGGAGTGGTTTTGGGAGGGCATGACCAACATATATGACTTGGCAATGCCCCGGGTCCGGCCCGGACATGCTTCGCACCAGCTGTACTGGTGGTCGCAGGAGCTGGAGGCTCTGCGCATGGCGTGTGTTGCTATGCGACGCCGGTACGCCAGGCACTGAAACCATTCAGGCGGAGCTATACGAGGGGTATAGAGCGGCGAAGACTGCCCTCCAAGCGGAGATCCTGCAGGCCAGGGCACTGGCCCGCGATGAGTTGCTGGAGACTCTGAGCAGAGACCCGTGGGGACGTCCATACAAGATGGTGCGGGAGAAACTCCGCCCATGGGCTCCCTCGCTGACGCAGAGTCTCCGGCCCCAGCTTGTGGGGGACGTGGTGAGCCCTCTGTTCCCTTCAAGAGAGAAACATACCCCCCCGACCATGACTCCGCCTACGCGGTGCCCAATGCGGACCACACCGCCGACGACGACGACGACGACGATGCTCTGGAGGTGACTGAGGTAGAGACTAAAGTGGCGGTACGAAAGCTGAATGCGAAAAATACCGCCCCAGGACCCGATGGCATACCTGGAAAAGCCTGGGTCCTGGCCATGGGAGCTCTCGAGCCTCGACTAAAGGGGCTCCTAAGCGCATACATGGAGAGAGGCTAGTTCCCAATTCGTTGGAAGACGGGGAAACTGGTCCTCATCAGGAAACCAGGGTGCCCAGCGGACTCTCCGCCCGCCTATCGGCCCATTGTGCTGCTCGACGAGGTGGTTAAGCTCTTTGAAAGAGTCATTGCAGACTGCCTCGTCGGGCAGCTGGTGCGTGTGGGGCCGTATCTGGCGGAGAGCCAGTTTGGTTTCCACAGGGGGCGCTCTACGGTGGACGCCATCACGACGGGAGATGCTGTGGCCCGGGGTGGGGTCGTTATGGCGGTGTCTCTAGACATCCCTAATGCCTTCAACACCCTGCCCAGGAGTTGCATCAGGTAGGCGCTTCGGTATCACCGGATGCCGACGTACCTCTGTTGTGTGGTCGAGGTTTATCTGACGGACAGGGCCGTCATTTACCCTGGTCACCAAGGCGAGTGGAACCGCCGAGAGATGTCGTGTGTTGTCCCACAGGGATCGGTCCTGAGTCCGCACCTGTTGGACATCGGATACGATTGGGTGCTGCGCGCCGACCTCCCTAGCGGCGTCAGCGTCGTTTGTTACGCTGACGACAGCTGTCTGTTGAACACACCATTGAATTGTCCTGTGTTGAGCTTGATAAGCATGTTATAGTATGCGTATACAGACCTCCAAGTTACCAGAATCTACCTATATTTGATTCTGTAATGGAAGATGTACTAAAGAAACTTAGTGCTAGTAGTAAGTCAATAATCATATGTGGTGATTTTAATATTAATTTATTAGAAAATAATTCTAACACTATCAGATTATTAAGTCTTTTTAGGTCATTTGATTTGTCAAATGTTTTTATTGAACCAACCCGAGTGACAGCTTCTTCTGCCACTTGTATAGATAATATATTTTGTAATTGTGATTACTTACATAAACAAATTGTAAATAAGTTGCCATCTGATCACAGTGGACAAACAATAACATTTTGCACCTACATGCCTTTACAAAAAATTCAAATAAGGTTTAGGTCAATTACATGTAAAAATTTAGAGAAATTAGATAATTCTTTGGCAAGTAAATTATGTGTTCAGAGTTTTAATAATATTTTTGACCCTAATGAGTTTTACGCCGAGTTCTTTTCACTATTAAACAAGCAATTTATTGAGACTTTTCCACTAAAGACTAAAACTATTTATACGAAGTTCTTATTTAGTGACTGGGCCACTCCAGGTATTCGTAAAAGCAGGGAAACCTTTTTGAACTTTATGGCCTAAAGCAACATACGAATAATACAAGCTTTCATCAGTATGTCGCAAAATATTCTAAAACTTTTAAAAGTGTGTGCAAAATAGCTAAAGCTCTTTACATTAGCAATAAAATAAAATCAGCTGATGATAAAATAAAAACTACCTGGCAAATAATAAATAATGAAACAGGTAGGAAAAAACAGCGTAATACTGAATTAAATTTAGAGACTGCACATGGCCCCATCAACTCAGATGTAGAAATAGCTCAGGAATTTGAAAACTTTTTTGCTAATGTTCCCCTTAAAACTACCGAAAACTTAAATTCATCACCCGCGCTTTCTGCCGCCTTACTTAGAAATAATGTAAAAGCATGCCCTTTAGAGTTTAGGTTTCAGCATACAAACCCCCAGGCTTTTATAAAAGCTTTTAAAGATCTTAAAATTGAATCAACAGAAGATCTATGGAGAATGTCTGTAAAAGTTTGTAAATCTATCATCGAAACCATTGCGCCCTATTTAGCTTTCATATTTAACACCAGTGTAGACTAAGGAGTCTTTCCGGATCTCATGAAACTCAGTAAAGTAGTTCCTTTGTTCAAGTCCGGTGATAGTAAGGAACCCAACAATTATAGGCCCGTGTCAATTCTACCAGTTCTCAGTAAAGTGTTTGAAAAGTTGATACTTAATCAAATGTTACGTCACTTTAATAAAAATTCCATCTTTCATGAACAACAGTACGGTTTCACCAAAGGGCGTTGTACCACTGACGCCGGTGTCACCCTAATAAAGAACATTTTTAATGCCTGGGAAGAAGCACATGATGCCATTGGAATCTTTTGCGACCTCTCGAAGGCGTTCGATTGCGTAAACCATGAAACACTTCTGCTAAAACTAGAACACTATGGGATTAGGAATACAGCTCTTGATTTACTGAGAACATACCTGAAAGATAGGAAGATTAAAGTTCAAGTGAACGGCGTAAACTCGTTGGGGTCTGAAATGGCAATGGGTGTTCCTCAAGGTTCGATATTGGGTCCATTCCTCTTTTTAGTTTACATTAACGATTTACCCCAATTACTTCAAAATCAACCGAAGATGGTGTTATTTGCAGATGACACATCATTGATCTTTAAAATAGATCGACGGTCACAAAATCTTGACGACGTGAATAACTCTATTCTTCAGGTCCAAGATTGGTTTACGGTAAATAATTTGGTACTAAATGAGAAAAAAACCAAGTGCATTAGATTTAAATTACCGAATGTTAAAAGTAGCGAATGTGACATCATATTGAATGGAGAAAAACTGGAATTTATTAATCAAACAGTTTTCCTAGGAATCACGCTGGACGAGAAATTACAATGGGGACCTTATATAACATCTCTTGCGGGGCGGCTAAGCTCGGCCGCTTATGCTGTTAGAAAGATAAGACAGTTAACAGATGTAGAAACCGCGCGTTTGGTATATTTTAGCTACTTTCACAGCATTATGTCATATGGCATTTTACTGTGGGGTCGGGCTGCTGACATTGAATCCGTCTTTATTTTACAAAAGAGGGCTGTCAGAGCCATTTATAACCTATGTCGTCGCGAATCTCTCAGGGAACTTTTTAAAAGGATTAATATTATGACGGTACCTTGCCAATTCATTTATGAAAATATTATGTATGTAAGGAAAAATCCACATCTCTTTAATAAAATAAGTGATAGACATAATTTTAATACTAGAAATAAAGATAAACTAGATCAACCATTTTTCAGGTTATCTAAAGTACATACATCTTTTATGGGGTACTGTGTTAAATGTTACAACAAAATACCTTGTGACATATTGCAATTAAATGAAAGAAAATTTAAAACTCATATAAAAAGTACACTTTGTAAACAAGCATATTACAAATTAGAGGATTATATCCAAGATAAGAGTGCTTGGAAACATGCTGGTCCTGCTCCATAGGACAATTTAGAATCAAGACAAAAGCAAACTGGTTGCTAATGTAATTGTAAAATTTATTACTTTGTGTTTTATGACATTGATTTTACATTCTGTGATTACTTCCTTACACACTGACTTATTAATTGTAAAATTTTAGGAAAATCGTCTACTTTTACAATGTTTGTAAATATGTGAGAACCATGTATCTATCACAAATTAAATTATCTATCGTTGCTTCATTTTTAATTGTTTTTACCTATTGTGGCATAGTATTTTTATTCTAGGTGCATCGTCTTCACATATAATAATTATTTAACAAATGTACGTACATATACAAACAATATTGTAAAACATTTTAAAAGAGTAACGGTGGAGTTTCTTGCCCATTCTTCTCCATACGAAAACTACCTTTTGGAAGGGGCGACTAGAATCAATTTTATTATTTTGTCATTTTTGACGTTCAAAAGTGCCATACATGGGCCTATTTGAAATAAATGATTTGACTTTGACTTTGACTTTGACACGTTGGTCCTGGCACATGGGAGGTCGTACCAGGCGGCGGCTGACTTAGCGACACGCGGGGTTGCGACAATTATCGACAGGATCCGGCAGTTGGGACTCGAGGTGGTCCTGCACAAGTCCGAGGCCATGGGTTTTCATGGTCATCGGAAGGCGCCACCGTCGGGTTCCCAGGTAATGGCGGGAGGGGTTCATATCGGGGGGAAGTATTTAGGACTCGTCCTCGACAGCCAGTGGAACTTCGTGGAGCATTTCCGACGTTTGGCTCCCAGACTGGAGCGGGCCGGGGCTGCCTTGAAGCGGCTCCTGCCCAATCTAGGGGGTCCAAACGTCTCCTGCCGGGCTCTACGCGGGGGTCGTGCGGTCCATGGTCCTTTACGGGGCACCGGTGTGGGCGCGTTCATTGAGGCTGCTGCCAGCCCACCGGTTGAACGCGTTCCAGAGGATCATGGCCATCCGGCTGTCCCGAGGATACCGCATGGTCTCCTGTGAGGTGGCGAACCTCCTTGCCGGATCACTGCCATGGGATCTGGAGGTAAAGGTCCTCGCGCACATCTGGGAGTGCCGCGAGGCACTCGTTGGCGGTGATCTCTCGCGTCCGGCCCTGCTCGCGAAGGAGGACGTGGAACGCATGAGGGACAGGCAAATTTCGCGCACTTACGCCCCTAACCACCGCAGGAGACGCCCTGGGCGTCGGGAATCGCAGGCCGATTCCTGGCCACGGTAAGCGCGTGCTTGCGGATGGTGAGCAATGGGTAGCTCGCCGTCCGATAAGGACCAAGTCCGGGTCGACGGCGCGTTGTGTTCCACGCGCGCCTCAAAGAGAAGTCAGCAGAACTGACGGGGTCCGCAAGGGCCGATGCCTTCCGGGGTCACGGGAAAGTCTGAAAGGGATACCGTAGCCCCCGGCAACATACAGGAAACTGAAGGAATACGGGTGGGTTTTAGTCAGTAGGAGTCTGACACGCCCTCCCTCTCCGCCCAAAGCGGGAGAAGTTATTTGATAATTTACCAACCAAAAAAAAAGTCCATAAAAACAATTAGTAAGTTTATCACTAAAACTTTCATTGGTTTATTTCTTGCCAAACTATAAAATAACCTAACTGTATTCATTGCAGTCAACACGAATAAACCTCTATTTTATCTGCAATCTTTGCTTTATTTCCAAAAAGCACACTAGAGAGCAAATGTATTAAGTACCACAAAGAGTATTAAACGTCAATATTGCGAAGAGGTCCCGGTGGCCATGCACCCGGCGCGATATCATAATAAGTGTGTATAACGAGACGCGGGTGACACGCGAGCGAGAAGTGACTGTTGTATATCTGCGAAATGTATTTTTATACTAAGTCAATTGAATAATGTGTGTTTCTTGTTATAGTCTAGTTAGATTATTTTCAGGAAAACATAATTATGTATGGTTTTTCACATGCTAAAATAATCCAATTTTTTTGTGGTCATATTATCAAGGCTGCCGTTTGATGACCTTATCATTATTATTTTTTTATCAAAGTAAACACACGGTTTTTCTCCGTAACAAGGAACAAAAAAGCCAACTAACTTGATCCACAGTCAAATAATGCAGGATGGCGTTCTAAAAAGAGTAGAACCAAAATTTCTAGTGACACCAAGCACAGCACAGTCCGCTGTCCGAACGATCGACTTGCGACCGACGTCCGGCGTCCGAACCGATAATTGTGCACACGCGTCACCGGCCGCCAATTTTCATGTAAATTGTAAAAATTCATCCGACGATCGAACGCGTACCAACTTACTGTCTACAAAAGCTGTGCTCGTGGGTAGATGTGTAATTATTGGCCCATATCCTGGAAATATTGATGACTATAGTACGACGTGCGGAACGACTGGTAGATTGTTTTTTCCACCCAATGTGCAGTGTTCTTTGTTTTCGCTTATCGCAGTAGCAATATAGCAACTGTTATTTAATCCTTCTTTATTAAAAAGATGAAGTGCGAGCGTAAAATTAAACTACCTCAAGACTACCTACAAAAAATATTTTTATCCAATTATGTAGCCCTGAAATTCATGTAAGCTTATTCTACGAGTTGCGGGGATTATCGATAAATCTTACTTTGAGCTCGCATTGATCCCTCAGACTAGACTAAGCCCTTGTGTTTGAGGATTTTGCTTAAGTTACTATGAGTGTACGCTCAAGTGAACAAGGCCATTCTATTCATAATATTAATTTCTATAAACGATTGTCATGGTAACATAGCTCACTGACTTTGTAGGTTTGTAATCATTTTAGTTTCGAAAGAAAATTATCTGGAAACTTCACACTCAATATTTGTAAAATAAGTTAAATAACATACCTATCTTATTTAGTTGCAAAGCAGATGTGTTTGCAGAAATATTTCATTTTGCTCCGACCGGCGATCTTGTTTAGATTGAGAGCAGTCGGGACGTGACGTTTATGTTTCACTAGCTTATATCCTAACGCTTCCTGTAAGATGTAGCTGTATTACTACTGAAATAACATAATGAATATTATCATCTATTGCCAGCATGTATTAAAGAGAATAACGATTCAATTAATATTGTAAAAATTAAACACATAGTGTTAATGTTAATTAAATCCGACCAAGTGCGTGTCAGACTACGCACAATGAAGGGTTCCGTAGTTGAGATTTACTTATCCTAAGAACAAACTTAACATTTTAGTTGAAAAACATGTTCTCCTATACATTTCAACTGCAAATGTAAGTTGTACGCACAATATTGGGAGATTGATCATGTTATTTTAAGACCATAGACTTCATATAGATTTTCCTGCAATCTATGAGCTAAGAACCATTACCTGTATTAAAAATAAAAATCGCCTCAGTAGATTCGGAAAAAAAAAAATTGATGAAAATTTACCATTCCCTCCTTGGGACTGGTAAATTTTCATCAATTTTTTTTTTCTTTTTAATTATTAAAAAAAAAAAATGCGATCCTTGTAACAAGTTTTTTCATTTGAAATGTCACACGGTACAGTTTGCATTTTTTTTTATTAATTTTCTTGTTTGCCCCCAAAAGTGACCCCCATATTCAAAATTCATTTATTTACGTTTCACGTCCGTGTTTGGGTCACAGAAAAACATATGTGTACCAAATTTCAACTTAATCGGTGCATTAGATTCGGAGCAAATTGGCTGTGACAGACGGACAGACAGACACTCGAGTGATCCTATAAAAGTTCAGTTTTTTCTTTGTGAGGTACGGAACCTTATTAAACTATCAAAAAGCACTTTTTCAGGAAAATTACCACAATTTCAACCTTATTAATTTACACACACTTGAACTGAAAAAGGCAACTAACTGTACACAATACCTTTAAAACGAAAAGTAACAAAGCAAAACTTTTCCATACAATCATCCAATCCAATTAATTCAACATCCATCTTATCACGCATTTCATCATCCATATGAATGATTTACGCATGTATGGTAATTCGTGTCGCTCCTTCCAAAACTCGTAAAATGTTTTATTGAATAGATGCGCCATCTATGGCGACGTCGCCATCGGATGACACATCACTGTGTTTTATGACTCCTGCTCAACTTTCGATATGTACTGTACTTGTGGGCGACAAAGGACGAGTAGTTTACTTACACAGTTAAATCACTCGGAGGCTCTTAGTTTGCTTCAGTATTGGTACTTATAACTAGATGGCACTTTTATGCTTCGGATCAAATAGCAAGATGACATTATTATCAGCTATTTATGATAGTGTGTTGTGATTTGTGCTGATAACCATTTGGAAAGAAAATATTGATTGTGCATAGTTTTAATTTTTTTTTTTGAACGTTATCAGATCTATATTCATTTCAGTATCAGTTTAACAATCAACAAACAGTATGCTGCTAAAATATCGTTTTGTGATTTATTTTTCTTTTTAAGTACTTTTTGCATTGTTAAATTACAAAACGTATCTAATGAAGTGCAAAGTATGCTTATGTTAAAGAGAAAATCTCAAGGTAAAAGGAACACCGCATCATTTTGTTCCCAAAAGTGTCGTCAGCTAGTGAGACGTTGGCCTTATCGCGGTTCACGCCTCAATAGACGGCCACCCACTGAAATATGACGGCATTCCCACCTCATTACCACACACCCCTACAAAGAGAAATGAACCCTATTTACCCTAACATAAAGAGTTAACGTATGCACACGTAAAGTTGTTCAGTTCGTGTCTTTGAAAGTTTGTTTAGCGAATACGATTAAATTCTGTAGGGACTTGCAAATCAAGTTGAAATAATTGATAGGTGAATTGTTGGCTGCCATTATTAGCATTGTGTGGAGCTTTTGAAGTCTATTGGGCGACTAAATATTTTTAAGTGAAACTTCACAGGATTAAAATAGTTGTCGTCCTTTTTGACATTATGAAGTCGAAAAGGTTTGGGTTTGGGCGAAAGAAAAGGTACTTTCGACTTAACTTAACTAGACGAAGCCTAGGGAACGCAATTTTCTGTAAAAGTAAGCGTTGGATTAGATTTTATTACAAAACTATAATAAAAACCGGCCAAGTGTATGTTGGACTAAACAAAATGAAGGGTTCCGATGGGATGAATTTATCCCAAATAACAACAACATTGTAGTTGAAATACATGTTCGCAAATGTAAGTTTGTACGCACAATATTGAGAGATTTACCATGTTATTTTAAGATTTTTTATAAACTTTGTTTGATAAATAAATTTAAAAAAAGAGCGACTTCTTATAAGTTTTCTTGTAATTTATGAGTGAAGAACCATTTTCTGTATTTTTTTCAAAATTTTTGCCTCAGTAGTTTCGGAGATAAGGGAGGAAATGGTAAATTTTCATCAATTTAATTAAATATCTTTAAATGTGATCATTTTAAAATTAGAAAAAAAAATACGTTTGAGATCCACGCAACAAGTTCTTTCATTTGATATGTCACACGATACAGATTTAAAAACATTTTTTAAACTTTCTTATTTGCCCACCAAAAGTGACCCCCATACTCAAAATTTATTTATTTAGGTTATACGTCCGTATTTGTGTCACAGAAATACATATGCGTACCAAATTTCAACTTAATCGGTTCATCAGATTCGAAGCAAATTAGCTGTGATTTACTGATAGACAGACAGACACATGAGTGATCCTATAAGGGTTCCGTTTTTTCCTTTTGAGGTACGGAACCCTAAAAAGAAATGTCTATAATATATATCCGAACTTTCTAATACTAAAAACTGGTCACAAGTACTCCGGCTCTTACCGTCTCAACAACTGTCGATTTTATGAGTTCTTAGCTTTTAAAAGAACTCTTGACTTGAAAGCCATGTCCTTCAACGCTAAAGCTCCTTTTAATAGAACTGATGTTAAACAATTACTGCTGAAAAAGCTAACACCTAACCAAAGTGGTTATAACGAATCCAATAATACTTCACCGACTGAAATTTAAATTGCAAAAATCATAAGAAAAACGCAAATGAAAAACATTACGAGGGACCATTCTCCGACTCAATTTAACTAGGTATGTTTGGTAAGTGAATACATTACCACGTTAACGATATCATTGTCTCAGAGGATAACAGACCTTGTTCCGTTGGCACAGAGGATGTAAGAGATGAAGAAGTGAGATGGTTAGTAGGTAAATACATCATCCACAGTTATTGGCTTGCAGCACATTATTAGCGGAACGAAGACAAACGAGTCTCCTACGTGAACTCGCCCCGGCTTAGTTGTAATATTTCGTCGGGAACAGTTTTTGCACGCCGATCTCGTATGAGGTATTATGACGGGTAATTTGATAGTGATGCACAAAAAATATGAACGGGCAATAGGCACTATAATTTGCTGTTTTGACAAATCACGGAAGACTTGAGAAGGCCATGGTCTAAGTATGGATGGGCCTATCCACCAAGTGAAAACATTATTTTTTAGGTTCGGCACTAAACTACTTATGCCTTGTTAATTTTTTATGTTTACAAAGTAAACATAGTTATGATTTGCTACTCTGAAAAACTAACTCTGTAACCATACCTAGATGATGTGTAGTTAACTTCAACTTCAGACTTTTACCGGTATTTCTTTTTCACCTTGGTAAATAATGGTGCCTCGCATAATTATCGGGTGCCATCATATTTTCCGTGCGACAGCTAATAACACTAAATATCCTATGTAAGCGTGACATCAGCTGACGCGGCCGTATTCTGGAGACGAGGCACGAGGTTATTATGTCAGGAGGTTATTACCGTAACGAAGACAAACGGTCGGCATGACGCGAATATGAACTGCATGCAATGGGGGGAACAAGTCTTGAGAGGCTGCGGAAAGTTGAGGTGGGCAAGAGGATTAGCATGACGTGAAGTATGTAACAAACAAATAAAAGAAATTTAAGCATGATAGTGTGTTTTTTTCCCGAAAGTTCAGAATTGTGGGAGACTACTGATCAGAAATCTCTTGCGTATCAAAGGTCGTACGAGAAATTGCTGCTGTTGTAAATCAATTTTAAACAAAAGACTAGACAAAACACGAATCATTTTGCTCCATTAAACGGATTATTAGGATGGTTAATAATTTAAAATTTTGATAAGGTTTCCGGCACTACCTTCAAACCAAATTCTTGCGTCAAAATTCTCGGTATAATTCATTAAAATCTTGGGACTAAGCAAAACAAGAACTCGATTGCTTGCGAAGTTATAATAAGTAGCATAAATTGAATATTTAAATGTTAACACGTGTACAGTAAATGAAACAAGAGAAGTTATGAAGGATAACGGTGGTTCAGCACTTTGGCATAGTATAAATATGGATAGAAAGAAAGAAAGAAAAATGCGTTTATTGGCATTACAGCAGAAAAAAAATACACCTTATAACTATAAAAACAAAAAACAATGATTATAATGCCAAAAGGGCCTCAGCTCAGCATATTGTCAGATGACAACACAAAGTGTACCACCTGAGGCTGATTTTCAGCTGCAACCCACGAGTGCCATACGCTAAAATAATAAACAGGAAAGTGTGTGTCCGCTTTAATAAATTAAACATCAGAATAAAATATAATATAGTAAAAGATAGGTTAATATAAAAAATAGCTCACAAAATCAAATATACTGACATGTGTGTGTGTTGTGTTGTGAATAAATACCCAATATCTGTATCATAAAAACTATCACATTTTATACACCATATCTATTAGATATTTACAACTATTTATTTAAAACTATCATCTTTCTAAAGTAAGAAGGTAGGTATGTACCTTCAAAGGCAAAATCAATGTGACTGCGTTGATCTTCCAAAACTACTTAACATGACAATAATAAATAAGAAAACAGATTATGAACAAAAATTTGAAATTGATAAAATAGGCTAAATTTCTAAAAAATTAACAGCCGGCATTGGCGTTATGACGTCGACCGGTACAGCATATAATGAGATATATATATGATATAAAAATAAAATAAAATAATAAAAATGACTATACAAAATGCAATATTTAAAATGGCAACATTTCGCTCAGTTGGCATGGACTCGCGCGCCACCGGCATAGGTAATCTGTGCGCGAAGCTGTCAGAATTTTTTTTACAACATTTTGACATCTCAATAGAATTTTATTGTGATAATTACGTAATATTAAAGGATGTATTTGGTGATTATTTAGGTAATGTTTTCCTAACCAGTTTCTGCGAAATTTGTACCTGATGGTGCAGATGACAAAATTCGGTGACCCCATGTACAGACGAAAGGACAAATTATGAGATAAAACAACAGGTCAATGAGAAAATGGTAGGTGCGATATTATATTCAGATTTGTGGATCGTGATTGTAATTAATCTGATTACTATTAAATAAATTGAATTAGATTGGTTAATTATATAAAATTAAGACATTTTTACTTATTCATCATGGAACAATTTTTGACAAGCCGTAGTGTACTGCAGTTGATTAATTAAGTTTATCCGTAAATTACAGAAACAAGGTGGCGTTCCTGAGTATAAGGGATGAATGTGGTAGCGAAACACACTCCAATACAACCCCACCCACAGAAGAGCGAACTCCCAGCAGCCCACACCCTAGGAGATCCCAAGCCAAAGCCTGCAGGCCATGACCCCTGAGGTAGGTACAGTGAATCAACACAAGAGTACATGATTAAGGTTGAAAGCAAATTCGCTCATGTATGAGGAACTATTTGTGTTCGAAAATTGAAGTATTGTACTGATTTCAGGCGTTGCATTGGTGGTTGGAGATCATTCCAACAGTGTGTGGCTGCGAACCTGAAACACCCCCTGAATGCTTTAGTTCTGTGCATTGGCACCGACAGTGGGCATACCATGGAGCGAAGTCTATACTTCAAATGGCTTTTGTATGGAGTGGCATGACTTCTTCGCGGGACATTAACTCCAAAACAAACACAGGCATACTGGATAAGTTTAATTACACGCTCCGTTCTTGAAAGCAGATAGAATAAATTGATACATTGTTTTATATAGCAGATATGTCGGCTCGAACATTTTCAGCCTCCTTTTGATGATTTAATAAAAATTCTCTTAATTTAAATTTGAAAGTTGAGTAACTTTTACTATATTTTATGGGAGGAGGGATATTATTCCAGCATTTGGTAGCTGCATAGCGAAAACTGCCTCTAAAAGCTGCCGACTTATGCTGTGGGATGGAAAGCTGTTGAGAACATTTTCTGCCCTCACCGATTCTGTGTCTTCTCGTCCACGATAGTCTGTTATACAAATAAGAAGGAGAATGAGACTTAATAACACCAAAAAGTAGACCCGCCAAGTGGAGTTTACGTCTAGCTTTCATTTTTAAAATGTTGTGCTCATTGAAGAAAGGTGTAACATGTCCCCTAAAGGGAACTGTAAAACAGAAGCGTGCACAGGCGTTTTGAAGTCTTTGTATAATTTTTTCTGTTTTTGACAGTAGTCGTTGGCCGTACACCGTGTCCGCATAATTCAGCTTTGATAAAACCAAAGACTCCACAAGCAAGACTCGCAATTCTTCGCTAAGATAGGGACGGGCTTTGTATAAAATTTTAAGTCTATAATAGCAATTACGGATTGACTCAGATACGTGTTTGTGAAAACGAAGTTCCGTGTCCATGATAAGACCCAAATTACGTGCTTCGTAGACCCGTTCGATAGGCTCTCCCATAACAGTCACACAGCTGGCACAGGGTTTAATTTTACGTAACTGGTTTTCAGTTCCAAAAAGCATATACTTGGTTTTGGTAGGGTTCAAGGCAAGCGTGTTAGCGTTGGACCATTGCACTATGTTTTCAAGATCTGCATTAAGATCGTTTAATGCTTGTTCATAGTCTTCCGGCTTAAATGATATATATACTTGTGTGTCATCGGCATAGATATGGTATTTACATTTATTTATATTTCTTATTATGTCGGCACAATACAATATAAACAATACTGGCCCAAGAATCGAGCCTTGTGGAACCCCCCTACCCACTGAGCGAAGACTAGATACAACTATAGAGCCGTCCGCCCGCCGTATTTCAACAAATTGCGTACGATCGCCAAGATAACTTTCAAACCATTTTACTGTGTCCTCGTCAAATCCATAAAAAGCCATCTTTGACAATAATAACGGAACGTTAATACAGTCAAACGCGCGTGAAAAATCAAGCAACACCAAAAGAGTGCACATCCCATTATCCTGAGCTGACAAAATATTGTCCGTCACATCCAACAAAGCCGTGGCTGTACTACGGCCCTTCCTAAACCCTGATTGAACATCTGGGAGGATCTTATTTGTATCCAGAAATTCAACCAATTGCGCACACACTACTTTCTCTAAAACTTTTGAAAGTACTGGCAGTATACTAATAGGTCTCAGATCCTTCATGTCCAATGCATTAAGAGTCTTCGGCAATGGGTGCACTTTGGCAATTTTCCATAACTCAGGGAAAGATGAGGATGTGACAGAAGTATTTACTAAAGCAGTTATGGCGTCCAAAGTCACAGGTAGTGTCAGCAATATCATATTTATGTTAAAGCCATCGCAACCTTCAGCATTCGATTTAATAGCAGTCAATATGCTCGCGATTTCCTTGCATGTTGTAGGTCTCAAACTAAACGTGGAACTATTATTTCGTGCGGATTCAAAATATGTAAGCAATGAATTACTAACTGTATCTGCACCCGGCACATTCAGAAAATGGTCACAAATTTTGTCGGGATCGTTAAAATGCAGAGGTAATTCTTTATGTTTAGATGGGAGCAGGGCAGACTTTAGGTTTTTCCAAAGCGCTCTGGGGTCATTTATTTGGCTGTTGATCTTGTGTTTATAGTAAGCTGATTTTTCGTAAAATAGAGACCTAGAAACAAGTGACTTAAATTCTTTGTAATAAATCTTTTTAGAATCAGATTTCTTGTTTTTTAAATACTCTGCATGTGCTTTGTTCCTCAAATGCATCATAAATTTAACATTGTCAGTAATCCAAGGGTAACAATACTCCTTAATAACACTAGTTTTTAGAGATGCATGGATATCAAATAGTGCCAGTAAGTTCGAGTTAAATTCACTGACCATTGCATTAACATCCTGCAGCTCGGTTAACGCTTTCAAGTTAAGTATCTCGAGATCCTGATCAAAAGATTCCCCAATAATGTCCTTTAGTGGTCGATAAGTAATGGTTCGCGATGGAATTTTCAGGCGTTTAAAACTAAACTCTCCGGAAATCAACGCGTGCGCACCTAGATCCGGTATTACATCAACTGATACAGAGCGTGGTTTAACATTTGTACAGATGATGTCTATCAGAGAGTTACCATGCACTGTAAAGTGCGTGGGTGACTTTACCAGTTGTTTAAGACCTAGGCAGTTCAAAAATGAGTCTAACTTGTCCGTCTTTGAGTCCGTGTCAATAAACATGTTTATGTTAAAATCACCCATCAAAATCGTGTACTCACATTGCGTTAGAGAGTTTAAAGAACCAGATACAGCGTCTAGGAAAAGATCAACATCCTGCCAGGGCGGGCGGTAGGCGGTACCTATTGCTAGCTTAACTCCGCGAACACTAATTGTGATCCACATCTGCTCGACCCTAGCGTGCAATGGGCTAGCAGAGTACGAGTGGCTTCGAATATTTATACCGTTCTTGATATAAAAACCAACACCGCCACCGCGCCCGTTCTTCACAGACAAAGGGCGCGGTATATGCCGTAGCCTATACCCAGGTACGGAGGGTGCGCGCCCTTCTTCGCCTGTTCGCAGCCACGTCTCATTAATGGCCATAATATCGACGTCCAAATCCAGTAATGCTGCTACAAACTCGTCGTGCTTCGTGCCCAAAGAACCCGCGTTCCAAAAACCAACCTTAAGGTATGCAGTAGACATCATTGAATATGTAATCCACTACCGATAAATAAAAAGATCATAGAATATACTAGATAAGGGAACTCACAGATTGATAAGATATGCATGTAAACAAGATTGTTGTGGCAAATAAATAAAGTGTAGTGTATGTAAATTATTGTAAACGGCATAGAAAAAATATATGAAAATGGACTGGCACCGCGGGCAGCGTTGATTATAAGCATAGATAATACGTTAAAACAAATTATATGTAAAACATGGCAAATTAAAAAACGAAAAATAGTAATATGATAACACCGACAGGAACATGTATAATGTATTGTACAATTTATCACAAAAATGATCAAAAACCAGAGGGATCTATTTAACAACGATATGCAACCATGAAATAAGAATAAACTAGATAGTAAGAAAAACAATGGACAAATTTGAATATACTCGGGTGACACCGTGTAATGTGACAATAAAACATAAAAAAACGTTGATAGCAATTTCTACGTTATGCACGAACAAACCTACTGAGAGACGAAAAAACGCGAGATGTCCTTTTTCGTTCTGATGTGCACAGCCGACTTTCCCTCTTCTTTACGAGCAAGTATGCGGCCATCTTTAGTCCAGGTGTATTTCCATTCCAGGCGACTAGAAGCTTGGCGAGTCTCATAGAACAATTGCCTGTTAGTTTTAGTCAGGCGCTCGTTGAGGTAAATGCGGTGTGGCGCTCCCGGCACTTCGATGTCAGCAGTCGTGAGGTTGCAGCGGACGCGCGCGGCATTCAGAAAATTATCACGCGTCGCGCGTCTTGCTAGTCGGACAACGATAATACGAGGGCGGGGCGCTTCGCCTTCGGTGTGATCACGCCGAACGTTCCCAACACGTTTAGCGAAAACGATGTCCTGTTCTTCGAGTCGAATCGCTAGTTTAAGTGCAAGAGTGTTAATCAACTGAATCGGGTTTTCCCCAGTTGACTCAGTAACACCAGACAATTGAACATCGCTTAGTAGTGACTCTTGGTCACGTTCATTCAGCTGCTGCTGGAGTTCCCCAATAGTTTCCTCCAGTTGAATTAGACGAGGGGAATTCGTCAGCTCAGTATTCTCTTCAAGTTCTTTGACACGATCTTCCAGGGTGTCCATGCGGTTATAGCACTTATTCACCTTATCATCAAGACCTGAGAACTCATCTCGAAACTGACGAATTTCATCTCGCAAGGCGTTAACCTCACTGCGGAGACCACGGATTTCCAACGCAAGGCTGATCTCTTGAGTATCCGGTGTGTTACATTTTATTGCAACTGGGATGATAGCCTTATCAATGGGGCTGACCGCTGCTGGACTGGTGGATGAACTTGTCTCCTCCGTTCCCTTCACAGGGGTTTGGGAGTTGTCTGCCCGTGGCACCTTTGCCTTACAACCAGGGCACATCCAGTTTGCCGAGAATGTTGCTGTGGGGGCAAGGTTTACACAAACCCTGTGATAAAATCCCGGACATTTCGAACATTTTGTGCCGTCATTCACTGCCAAAAATTTACCGCAAGCTCCGCACTTCGGCATTCTCAATTTTCAAAACAGTACAGAAACTACGTAGTAAACGTTTAAAACGGCACACTCACACAGACGCGCTCATTGGCGACACCTCAAGCGATTGTCGCGGTGCTGTCAGTTGCGAGTGCTGTGGCGAGACGAGTGTTCACCGGGATCTTTTTAAAAATGGAGTGTAGGTAATTATTTCAACAAATAGGACTGGTTTCTGTACTGTCTATATTTGTATGTTCGTAAAAACCTAGGTTTTTTCAAAATAAGAAGCGATTTCCATAATATAAATACACGTATTAAACATGAAATTGTGATACACAAATTTAAATTAACTAAAACTAGTAAGTCATTTCATATAAACGGTATCCGCTTTTATAATAAGTTGCCAAAGTCGGTTACAGAACTTAGCGATGGAAAGTTCAAAACCCACATCAAACGTGTCCTTATCAAAAAGCATATCATAAGATTAAAGACTACGTTGAAGACAAGAAAGTCTGGCAATAATTCCTTCTGCACATGTAGCTTCCCTGGTACCTCATTAACGGCATAACAATGTAAATGTCTATTAAGTGCTCCCAAATTACGATGATTATTTTATTTTACTTTTTTTTACATACTTCATTGACATAATCTTTTCAGTATTTGACATTATATACCTACAATTTTCTATATTTTTTTTAGTCAAATTAGATTTGTTACAGCTGTAGTGGCAATCATGTCATTTGGTTTAAATAGGTCCTTATTTTTATTATTTTGTTTATCTTTTATATAGATTCTTTTCTTTTAGATTTTATGAATGTGAGATCGTTGTAGGCTGCAGACTTGTGGACCATTTTCTATTTTACTAAGTACCTGGTACTTGTTGATAGGCCTACACTGTCCTCCCATACCTATTAACACTGTAATTTGAAAACATTGTAGAAACAATTTATTTTGAAAAGAGTAGCCGTGGAGTTTCTTGCCGGCTCTTCTCCATAGGAAGCAACCAATTGGAACCGTGCACCTAGTTTCTGACGTTTCATAAGTGCCCTTGTAGGTTCATGTGAAATAAAATATTTTGATATGTATTGTGACTTTGGTAAGACTAATTTCCAACAAATAACGTTATTAAGTAAGTTTACTCAAAAATGCATGTAATGGGTCATTATTTTGACAACCTTGTTTGAGCAAAGTCGACCTTGCCGTTTTGTTTCAAGGAGCGGCCGGCAAAGTTTTGCTGGTCGCTCTAACAGGCCGGCAAGACATTGCCGGCCGCTATTTTGACGTTTCAACGTTTTAAAACATCAAATGCAAAAATATTTTATTTAAAACACAGCTGTTTGTATTTATAGAGATAGGTACAAAAAGATTTTATTCCATATTTGGCTGTATAGTTCCAACTACCATTGTTAAAAAAAAAAACAAGGAAGTAACAAAAGCGAGGTTCAACGAAAATTTTATTTTTATTTAGTAAATTTTTTGCTAAAAATGAGCTTAAATATTTTATTGAAATTACTTGCTGGTTTTACATAGATTAGGTACTTGCATTTTTGAGTAAAGCACTATACAAGCCTTGGCCCACTATGACTGCTTCGCTGGTCACGCTATCATTGCCTCGAGCTAGCCTAGCTACGCTCTAGGCCTTCCCGCTTGGCCATCACTGCAGCCCTTGCTGTCCTCGCTATAAAGGCCTCGACCTACGGCCTCGGCCTTTATCTCAGCTCGTCCATCAAGTGCTGCACGCTGACCGCGCTGTGTCGGCCTGGAGCTGCGCTACGCTGCGCTGTCGGCCATCATCAGCGCGACCAGCAAAGTAGTCATTATAGACCGCGGCAGTAATGTACTATTATACAAGAAAGTTTTTTATTATTTTATGTTCCACTTCAGTGTCAATTGAACACTTGTGATTGGCTCGTCGTTGTTTAATCCTATGTTAAATTAATCAATCTAATTTTAATTTTGGCTCCCTTTGGAACAGACATAACGCCGTATCTCTACGTTGATGTCGTGGTGGGATTTCAAATTAAATTCAAATTCAAATACAATGGCATCTTATAATTTAGACAAACTTGAAAAACTATGACAATAGTTTGAGAGAGATTGGAGTTTGCGCTAGGAATACCTGTATAGCAGATCACCAGGGTCCCACCACACGGTCTGTAAACATAATCAGTTAGTAAAAGTAAAGGGATAAGGCATAACATAAAAATCAAAGATTTATGATCTCAGAGATTTAAACAAAAAAAGGATTAAATGCAAAAAAAAATGCTTGTACTGTTATGTGTCGGGAAGTTTGTGCGCTTCTGAACTCTATGTCTGTGCCAGTAGAGTCTACTTTGCCGAAACAGGTCTAGAGTGAGGAGCCAGACCAAGAGCGATACATAAAATCGCAGGGTAGCATGTGGCGAGCAGTTGGGCAGTAGCGACCCCACAAACCCCACGAGAAGTCTTGTTCCTTACCTCTGGCTTGCCTTTATTGGCTGACTGGAGTGAACACTGACGAGAAACAGTTGTCATCTCTTTCTTAACTTTATTGGCCGGCTTGATTGGAGCAAAATTCGCAAGAGCAAACGTGCTGGTAGGAAGAAAATTTTCAATAAGTTGCTGGTAGAGATCTTGACCATATACTTCCGGGTTTGTCCTAATAGTCTTGGAATACCTCTCCACTCCTCAAGCACCTCAGGACATGTTGCCCCCTTGTCGCTGTTTCTGGAGGCCCATTATTGAGTGTGCAAGTCAACCCCTTTTTTTTGTGGGAAATTATCAAATAACTTCTCCCACTCTGGGTGTCAGACTCTTACTGACTAAAATCCACCCGTATTTCTTCAGTTGCCTATATTGCCAGGGGCCACGTTAACCCTTTCGAACATCCCCACAACCCCGGTAGGCGTCGGCCCTATCAGTTCTGCTGACATCTCTTTGAGGCACGCGTGGAACACAACGCGCCATCGACCCGGGCCTGGTCCTTATTGGACAGCGAGCTACCCATTGCTCACCGTCCGCAAGCCCGCGCCTACGGTGGCCGGGAGTCCTCCTGTGGCGGTTAGGGGCGTGAGGGTGCGAAATTTGCCCCTCCCTCACGCGTCCGCCTCCTCCTTCACGAGCATTACTGCTTCGCAGAAGTTGGTGACGGCCGAGAGAGCATGCATGGGACATGCCCTCACGCTCCGAACTATTGCCTGGACCAGAGCCGGACGCAAGAGATCACCGCCGCCGATCACCTCCATGAGGACACAGCGATGCTCCGCCCAAGCCGGACAGACCTCCACCGTATGCTCCACTGTGTCCTCCGAGCGATCCACACAACGGTGACCCGGGCGTTTCCTCCTACCTTATCATGAACAGGAACCTCCCGAAACAACCGTGTCTGGTGAGGACCTGCGTCAGGTGGAAGGTGAGGATGCCGTGGCACCTCTTTAGCCACTTCTCAAAGAGGGGACTTATCGCCGCAATTGTGGCGTGCCCAGCGCTGGGTTGCGACAATCGCACTCTCCATGACGCCATGAGATCCCGCCGGAGCTCTGTCCGCTGTGCCGTTATTTCTCGCGGCAGCAGAGTTAAGCTCCGGCGTTTCGCCTCCTCGCGCCACTCCCAAATGTGCGTGAGGACCTTTGCCTCCAGATCCCATGGCGGTTATCTGGCAAGGAGGCTCGCCGCCTCGCAGGAGACCGTGCGGTATCATCGTGCCTCGGGCCAGCCGGATGGCCGTGACCCTCTGGGACACGTTCAACCGGCGAGCCGGCCGCCGCCTCACGGAACGCGCCCACACCTGTGCCCCATAAAGGGCCATGGACCGTACGACCCCCGCGTAGAGGCGTTTGGACCCCTAGATTGGGCAGGAGCCGCTTCAAGGCAGCCCCGGCCCGCTCCAATCTAAGAGCTAAACGTCTGAAGTGCTCCACGAAGTTCCACCAGCTGTCGAGAACGAGTCCCAAGTACTTCATCGTCGACTCGATGCCGATGAGTACCCCTCCCGCCGTTACCTTGGAACGCGACGGTGGTACATTCTGAGGACCCTAAAAACACATGGCCTCAGACTGGTGCAGGGCCACCTCGAGTCCCAACTGCCGGATCCTGTCGATGATTGTCGCAACCCCGCGTGTCGCAAGTGTGCAAGTCACCCCCTGCCATTTTATCCGTATATATTATATAACATTCGTCAGGCAGGAGCATATTCCTTCCATAGTTCAAGGCAACTAACCCACTATAGCCACCCAAACCTATAGCCCAATATTGTTTATTTCCATGTTCTGCAATAGTCCTGCACCAACCGGGGGTTGTTTTTGGGTAACTTGCATGGTGCATACAGGGATAATCGTCGGTTGGTGCCTCATTTCAATTAAAATTATCTAAGAGCCTTCTGCGAGTTGGCTTCAGCCCCTCGTACGCCTTCCAAAGGACCGGGACCCCATGGTCCCGAGTAATGTAAGGATAAAAAAAAAGTGATTTTATCCAAAGTAATACATAGATACAGGTTGAACATAGTAGTGGATACAAAAATGATACACAGTTGTTTAAACAAAAGTTAAAAGGCTATAAACATCTCTCTGCACAGCCTTTTCCCAAATATGTTGGGGTTGGCTTCCAGTCTAACCGGATGCAGCTTAATACCAGTATTTTACATGAAGCGACTGCCTATCTGACCTCCACAACCAATTAACTGGGTAATACGAAACCCTTTGGTATGACTGGTTGTCAGACTTTTGGGCTTCTGACGACCCGTAACGACTGTCAAAGATCCACGAATGATAGCCGGGACCAACAGCTTAACGTGCTTTCCGAGGCACAGAGGAGTCTCGATATGTAAAGACGGTCACCCATCCACGGACCAACCCCGGCAAGCGTAACTTAACCTGATGGATCGACCCGTGCGGCTGTTGTTACTTAACATCTATTTATACAAAAACTAGCTGACCCGGCAAACGTTGTTTTGCCATATAAATGGTTGGGGTGGACAGCCCTTATCACTTTAGAGGTATAAAAAATAGATTACGACCGATTCTCAGACTTACCAAATATACGTATAAAATTTCTCAAAAATTGATTGAACTGTTTTCGAGGAGTATTACAACTAACACTGTGACACGAGAATTTTATGTATGGAGATATAAATCCTGTCTCTTAAATTAGGAGGCCTGTATCTTAAGATATTGTTCGGCTAGATGGTTTCGTAAATTAAGTTGTACCTTTTATGAGTGAAATAATGTCCATCTATTTATCATAACATGGTGACAAACATCTGTAAATTAAACATTTCATGTGAACACTTCCTGCACTTACATATTTTCTTCTTACAATTAATTCTCAAAGGCGGTCTACCGCAGTTCGCTCACTTCTTCCGCCTCACAGCTTCCCATCCACCATTCATATACATAATTTATCAATCATTTATCACGCAGCGACCGCGCCGAGTCTGCCCTGTAGCCCCAACCCCTACAGAGCGTTGCGCCAAAATGGCCGGACACTAATGAAAATTGAAAATTGATACAGAAAACCGATCAGTGAGCAAACTGATGACTACGTGATGTGGAAATCATGTGTCAGCTTGTTTTTTCCTGTGTTCATATTTAGGTTAAGCATCTTTGTGACACAACATTTGCGAAAGCAAAATGGTAACGAAAAAGATAAGGACACATATCTTTTTGGGGATACTACGACTATAAGGGCATCATCAAAATATGTTTGGCAATAATTAAATGAGAATATCGTATCTCAAAGCAACGGGTCTTCAAGCAGGCGTCAAGTTTATCTTTTAAATTCTAAAACAGCAGGTATTTTAGATGAAGTACAGTGTCTAAAGTATCTAATGAATGAACCCCGGTTCTACGAAACTGAAATTGATGAGTGTTCACTGGAGCGAAGCTTATAAGTGACGCAGTGATCGGCCCATTGAGCACAGGTTGAGCAGGAGTGGCTGATGTGTTGGCGGAGATACTACTCGTTTCAGGGCTAATACTCGTAAAGAGACTTCGTATATTTACCGTATGTATCGACAAAAGTTAACCCGAAGTTTGGGTACAGATTTCGCTGTATACCACGTTAAATATTTATGTTTTACCAAGTGACAAATCATTGATATCCTACTAAATCAACAGCAATTTTTAACCCTAAACAAATTTAAAAACAGCCCAGTATCTCAAAAATGTAAACGCTTGAGGCAAGCTTTGCCAAAAGCCCATCAGTCAGGGAACAGACGGCAAAGAGCCGATGCGAGTATTAATCTGGCCCGCAGGGTTATTAGAACAGTGAGCCCTAACCGACCAGCACACGGAATGCGATATGTCATCAACTTATGATATCTGAGCCTCTTTGTGACGTCATCGCATTTCGCTTTTAATTCTCGTTTCAATTGGATTTTGCTTGTATGTAAGCTGATAAATTTTTTGTCGTATGTTTCCGGGGATGAAATGCAATAGCTCCGATTCGATCCGATAGTTGAACTGAAGCTTGTTTAACTGGATTTTTAACAGATTTTTTATTGAATTTCAACACGACTACTATGCAGCTACTGCTTTTATTCGCTTTCCATTATAAATCGTTTTAAATAACCTCCATTGATTTCTCACAACCCGTAACCTATCCGATGACACGGCTAATGTATCAATGGAACCTCCAGGAGTTTATCGTGGTCGAGCAAATGAGGCGGTGTGCGCCATCTGTCACGCAATATTCACGCATCAGTGGCTCCGTACGGAGTCGTTCCGTAGTCGGACAAGCATCGCGCTAATCCCCGGCCGAGGGCAGGCATTAATTCATTCAGAACCAATGACGCGGAAGGGTCAGACAAGATTAACGAGCTATAAATTTGGGTTTAAACCGTTTGTATAGAGATGACCGGTCGGCTTAGTGCGGCGTGGCAGCCTTCGTGTCTGAACTAGACTTTACGGTGGAGGTATTTTCGAATGCATTTTCGCTTGCCACAATCTCGTTAGTGATGCTTGTGATCCTCTTTGGATTTGAATGTCATGAGATTTTGCTAAATCTATATGAAATACAAATATTTACCAGATTGTGATATAAACAACAGGTAAACTAATAATAATTTAACCGCTAAAGTCCCACCGTGACCATTTGGTTACGGCAAACTATTTTCCCCTTCAGACCCCACCGTGATCATTTGGTCACGTGTTTTAAAATTCTAATTTTACTATAAAATATAGGCTAATATATGGTCTGTGGGCAGTTTCACTCTATAGCCTGACGGATGTTCTCGTCAACTAGAACTAAAATAATCAAAAAATTACAGGTAAGACCGAAATGTTCTGAAAAATGACAAAAGTGACGTAAAGCGCACGTCAGTGTCAAACAGTGGGGCTTGAACGTTAAAACGTTTTTTTTTTAACCTCGTAGTGTTAAATAGTTGTGTTCAACGCAAAACAGCATTATTGTGAATTCAGTACCTAACGGGTTCTCACAATTAACTCTGAATATATTTTATTTACTTTCATAGTGTAATATTCGAATTATAAACTTCAAAACGAGTTTATATTGACAAACTTTTTAAACACAATACCAAAATTTAAAAATAGCATCATATTATAACACTTTTCCTCTAACAAAATAATGCTATAATAGTTATTCATGCAACTGTTGTATAATAAACACGAATGTGGGTTTATAATAGAATAGTATCACATGAGTGTTTTAATACCTAATTATGTACAGTTGCATACAAGACTTTATCTACACCCATGAAATGAATCCTCTATAAAAGGTTCCGAAACCATTGGGTATTTGTAATTCAAGATGAAGAATAAAAAAAAACACGAACTTCAGTACAACTGCAATATGACTGTCGCCTGCACCATCACCGCACATGCGTGCAACGGGTGCTGCTGTCCAGCTTAAACGTTGAAACGAGTTGCATTATGAAATTTAGTACAACATTATAACACTTATTTGGATGATATATGGCTACAATGACACTGGCTGTTTTAATGTTGGCAATAAGCTAACTGTTTCAGAAACTTTTATAGAGGATTTATAGCATGAGTGTAGATAAAACAATTTTTTTTGTTACGATACAAAGCAAATCCAAGAAGCTAATATCACCAAGGATTTTTCATTAATTTTTGTAATGGAACGTTTAAGCGGAGGACAGCAGCTCCTGCTGTAGCACATGTGTGGTGATGTGCTGGTGCAGGCGGCATTCAAATGTTTTGTTGTACTGAATTTCGTGGATTTTTTTATTCTTGATTTTCAACTTTGATCTTTTATTAAGTAGGTTTAATCCCAATGTATGAGAGTAGATAAAGTAGTGTATGAAACTGCACATAACTAGGTATTAAAACACTCGTGTGATACTATTAATTAAACATACTCATGTTTTAATACCCCTCATTATGAAACAATTTCATAAACTACTAATTTCATAACTTATGATTGTGTTATTATGCAAAAACTACCACGTAGTGGATCCCAAATAGCAGGAAACGACTACACAGCAGGCCCAGAAAGAGATAGCGGTATGAGCTGGACTCCTTCATAAAGGATTGGCCCGCAATCGCAGTAGACCGGGAAAAGTAAAAAGGGGGAAGGGCTCTTTGCCTTTGCCCTGCAGTTGGACAACACAGGCTTGTACCTAATAATATTATAATAATAATAATGGTTATGTGTAATTTTTTGTAACGTTAAATCTCAATAATATAATAAAAGTGTAACCTCAGCCCAGGAACATCAGACACCGGTGCGCCATCCTCGGAGAGCCAGGATATGATAGGAACTGGAGTGCCGTGAGCCGCACACGAGACCCTGGCGCCCGTGCTGTTGGAGAACGACAGCCGAGGGGGCGGCTCCATCAGGAACAGCAGCTGGCATGATGACGATGACACTGGGGAGAAAGAGAAATCGTTATAATTGGTATCGTTGTATAGTTATCTTATAATCTGTGTTTGTACCTACTAACACTAGATGTTAATAAGATTGTTAAGTAGGAAAGGATGGCAAACAGCTACACTAGGTACAGTAAATTAAATGATGATTATAATATGGGGCGTTAATCTCAAAGAGCAATTGAGACATCGCTACACACTCGCACTCGACATATGAAATATATCACAACACAAAAAGTTCTCTCTCTAGTAATATACAACACACTAACAATAAAAATATTCTATTCTATTTTATAGTCGATAACAAGAAAAATACCTCATGAATTTTGTATTGTAGAATAACCGTGACCTAAAAATATAAAAAATCTACTTATTTTGTAAATAATATTTGATTAAATCATATTTTTGAGAAATAAAATAAAGCCACGTGACGTTAAACGCGAGTCAGAGTGACACATTTTAATTCTTGCAGACGACTGTGTTTCAAATTGTAAAACAAACTAAGCCTGCGGAGGCTTAAAGTTTGTTTGTACGATTCGAAACACAGTCGTCTGTATTGAATAAAATTTATTTTTCATTAATAATAGATATACGAATGGAATGGTCTTGAAAGGAACAGCACTGGTTAGTAGTGTGTCCCTCTCGCACAATGTTGCAGTGTTCATTATTCATATACCTATACAAAATTAGAAGTATTTAGTCTAATTTGTGTAAGCAATAAAATTAGGCAATTAAAATCATCTACGTGCGACTGTTGAAGTAAATATTAACACAAATAATTTTTGTCTTCTTTGAATACGATTTTTTAAATATTTTAAACCGGTGTTAATTGAGACTATCGAAAGTTATCATATTCAAACAGAAGTAATAAATAAAGACCATTCATAATAATAATAAACTCAAAGATAGACTGGAAACTAGCCAGACTCATGTATCGAATGGTGATCGTATCTTGATTGATATACGGTTTTAAAATATCGGCAATCACTAAAGCTAGCAGGTCAAGACCGAGAAGATATGAGAGACTTGATTAACCACGCCAGGAATAAACCAAGACAAATGAAAATGCATGAAATCTTAGATGAAAAAACCGTAACCAAACGCATCAATAATCGTGAGCAAGAAAGCACATCCTGTGGTTCTCCAGGATGTTCACAGGCGCCGCAAACCACACTTGTTACATGTAGCAATGCAGTACAATGCCAAATCCAAGAAAGTTGGCCAACCTATTTAAACATTTAATGACTACCTAAAACAGGACATGACTTACTTCGACAATGTTAACACTAGAAATAAGGACAAACTACGAGCTCCCTTTCACCGGCTTCATAAGGTTCATAACTCATTTGTTGGGCTTAGTATAACCTTTTATAACAAGCTACCCTCTTCTTTGCAAGATTTGCCTTTTAATGCATTTAAAACTAAAGTAAAATCCAACCTTTGTTCAAAAGCATGCTATTGTATCAACGATTACTTAAATGATAAGAATAGTTGGTCGCTGTGATTAACTCAAGACAATGTTTATGTTCTTTCTCCAGGATTAGCTTACCTACTGTCAGTTTATATGAGTATTATATAATTGATCATTTGAATTATGTTTTGTGTTGCATTATGTAAGTTATTTTGAATACTATTGTATAGAATCATTTTTCTAACTTGAACAGACAGCTGTGCTGCTGGGGAGTTTGTTGCGCCACTTCTTCTTCCCAGCTAAAGGCACTAGGAAGTGGTGAAGAATGGGCGTTTTTGGGGGACTGTCTTATGTAATTTTGACGTTCGAAAAGTGCTGATTCTCAGCCTAGTTTGAATAAATGACTTTTGAATTTTAAATGAAATCAATTTTTGAATGGACATGGCTGCAGAGATAAGATCAAGAAGACTGCTAGCCAGATTTACAAGAAACCTGAAACGGATGGTAGCGGAGCTCAGGCGAAGACTTTGGAAACAGCAACATGTAACACAACATAGCAAAGACATAGAAAAGAGTCAAGAAATAAGTTTAACCCCGCCAAAAGATTCACGGGTGAAGATGGAGCTGAACCAACCTGGCGGCGACGGCCACAAACGGCTCACAAATCCTTCCATATAGTAAGGGTACGTCTTTCCTACCATTACTGCGGCTCCCGGTCTATTCCTTGATATGCAATGGTCTCTGTAACCCCATGAAGCATGAGGCTCCAGGGGCTAGTGTAACTCTTTGGATACATTCGATTAATCGAGTCTGGTCAAACCACGCTGGGGTCGGTGTATTTCATTCATTTATCCATTCTTTGTGTATGAGCAATTACTGTTAAAAAAACTCGCATATTTGACAGAATGAAGTCGATCCGCCATGACAGAATGCCCGTTCTTTTTGAAAATCAAAATTAATTACGTTATAAAAACCAGCCAAGTGCGAGTCGGACTCGCACACGAGGGGTTTAGTACTTATTAAGATCGAGCAACCTCTTTAATTATTAACTTTATTTAAAGAAGGAGAGAGAGAGAAAGAACGCCGGCAGAAAAAACAAAAGTAAAGAGTACAAGTGTTTACAGTGTCGTGGGATAAAATTGTACACATTAGCCTGAGTACACTGCATGCCGAAGAGAGAGACAGAAAGTGTGAATTTGGTCAAAATGAAAATCCAAAGTCAAAAATATCCAAATTCTGAAAATTTGAATATTTTTCATCATGGGTATCGATTTCATGGTTTCCAAGGGTGCAAAAGCCGATAGTGAGGTCAAAATTTAAATCCAAGATGGTGGCTCTGATAATTAAAATTTTTCGTCATGGGTGTCGTTTTCATAGTTTTCGAAGGTGCTAAGCCAATAGTGGGGTCAAATGTAAATCCAAGATGGTGGCTGCAAAATTTTTGTTTTTGATTGTTTGAAATCATACATAAGAAAGAACCTCGTTCCTGACGGGGGTCCAACGACCACACACTTTTTTATTATTTGTTGCTATAGCGGCAATGGAAAAACACAACACACACAGCTGCGTTCCCTACTTTAAGAAATTTAAGATTTTAACGTTACCTACCAGCTATATATATACTGGAAACTACATTGTTTGTAAAATCACATCCACATTTATTTACTAAATTGTCAGCAGTTAAGAAGACCCCAATCCGTACTCAATATAAAAATCAATTATGTACGCTAAAACGCAATACATCATTAATGAAAAAGAGTTTCTTTGGTGTTGCTCCCAAAATTTATAATAAAATACCCGATGTTATAAGAAGTATGCCATTAAAAAAAATTAAAAAGTGTTTTCATAAATTATTAGTTGAGAAATGTTACTATGCCTTAGATGATTACCTAAATGATAGAACACTATAACTACTTAACCCACCCGTGTTCTTTCAGTTGCCTGTATATTGCCAGGGGCCACGGTATCCCTTTCGGACTTTCCCGCGACCCCGGCAGGCATCGGCCCTAGTGGACCCCGTCAGTTGTGCGACGTCTCTTTGAGGCGCGCGTGGAACACAACGCGCCGTCGACCCGGGTCTGGTCTTTATCGGACGGCGAGCTACCCATTGCTCACCGTCTGCAAGCCTGCGCCTACGGTGGTCCGGAATCAGCCTGGGATTCCCGACGCCCAGGGCGTCTCCTGCGGTGGCTAGGGGCGTGAGGGCGCGAAGTTTGCCTCTCCCTCACGCTCCCGCTGACGGACAGACGGACGGAAAGCGGAGGCTTAGTAATAGGGTTTTGATTGGGAACACTAAAAAAAAAATGTTGAGGTAAATAAACCACATGGAACATTAATAATTGTTTTTTCAAAGACTGTCAACAAGTCTTTTGGCGAATAATTATTTTAAGGTTTTTGTTCTGGTGAGCATTTGGGTTCACTGGACTATCATTTATAAGTGATGATATAGTATCTTCTATCGTTTGCTTGCGGTCAGCAGTATGTAGCAAAGCTAGCCAAGGTTTAAAAAAAAATCTTTTGAAATATCATTGTCGCTGGTTCAAGACAAGAAAATGAATTCTGATGAGACTAAAGAGCATTAATTTGTGTACATTTGTGTGATGAAATGTTGCGATTGTTAATAATTGCTAAGTGGTTTTGAGGGCGTCTTTTATGAGTGTTCACATTAGTGGTCTTCCATTACCCTTAAGATTAAGCGTATGAGCTGCCCCAATCTTTACAAAGTGACACGCCCACCAATTGATTAGATTTTCAGGACATAATAGTGGATAGGCTGATAAAGACGGAATGTCAAAGTCAAAGTCTTGTCAAAGTCAAAACTTTATTTCAATAATGCACATAAAAGGCACTGTTGAACGTCAAAATTTACAAAAAATAGAAATGATTCTAGTCGCCGTTAGTGTACGTACGACGCAGCGGTGGCTGGGGTTTGTTCTATTGGAAATATATCTCGAGACTCGTAAAAAAAAAAATTGTTTGGCAAAATATCGTTCAACAAACTATTAATGAATAAAATTATATTTATCCATATAATCACGAATTCACGGCCATGCATTTTTTTCACTAATTTTTATAAGAATACGTCATCATTCTCGTTCCCTTATCCCAATTTATTTGTGTCGGCGCAACAGTCGTTTTCTTCCATACTTCTCTATTAGTAGTCATCTCGGTAGTCAGCCCCTTTCTAGCTATATCATCATTAAATTTCTAAAATAATGCAATCATAATATATTTAACTTTTGCACGCCTCAAATGTCATCTTTCAAACACAAACCAAAGTTATACTTGAAGTAGGTAACATAAATAAGTTCACCATAAGTAATGGTAGAATGTAAAGGGGCCATTATAATTTTAAGATCATACATTGTAAACCTATCTCGCAAATAAATGAATTTGATTTGATTTCTTTAAAAGAAACTTTCTTTGTGTTCATCTAATTCTTTTCAACAGGGTGATAGCCACGATCACGTGATTTACTCTGAAACATCTAGTTACATAAAAGGTTACAACCACTTCCCTTTTAGGAGCTCATAAACTACCAATCGTAATACGTCTTCATCTTAATGTCGACGACTGAAACGATCGTGTAATAGTTACAGCAACACAATTACTTCCAAGCAGCAAATTATTTGCTTATAATTTTGTCCTTAATTATTTGTCAGAAAGTTATTAACTTCTACATCTCAAACGTTATAATTATTTTGTAAAATAAAAGGGAGTCTCAAACGGTAACTCAATTAATGTGAGCCGAACGGCGTAAACAATTAGACGCGGGAAAGCGCGGTGCGGCGTGGTGCGGTGCGGAGAGACGCGTGAATATCAGCATGTGTCAGTTGTCGACGACTGTACGTAATTAGCAGCTGCGTACGAACTCGTATGAGTTATTGGATGGGCCTTTTGATTACGGAATCAAAGGGAGTCTCAGTACTCTCGCGCACTGCGGTTCATTAGGATATCAGTATATCCAGTACCCTTTTGTTAATAAGTAAGCGCGTACGGAGAATCACTGCTATCATTTGAACAGCAGTTGCAGTAAGTGTCAAAGCTATGTTGAAATGCGGTTCATAAATATTGTGGGTAGTGTGTTTGCAGACGATTGCTTTTTCCTAGGTTATCATGTTTTGTAGGGAATTTTAAAATAATTAATTTCGAAATTTCTTTATACAACATTTAAAAAAATAGTGTAAAGTTGTTAAACATCGTTCTGAGAGTCTATTTATATGGTAATATTGAGGAAAAAAGAAAAAAAATCGCCACTTTGTTTTCAATGAGGAATTTTACCAGGTTTATTACATGGGGTGCGAGAAGCCATAATTCGGCGGGTGTCTACAAGTCATATCTAACTTAATATGACCCCTATTAAAAATTTGCATTTTTTTATGGATTTAGGGTAATTCTGGTACAGAAAATGTGAATTTTTAAATAGCAATTTTTAATTTTTCAATAATAATAAGAATTTTTATTACTTTTTGGTAATGTTATTGCCAATTTTTTTATGGATTTAGGGTAATTTTGGTAAAGAAAATGTGAATTTTAAAAAGCAATATTTTTTTTTCAATAATAATAAGAATTTTTATTACTTTTTGGTAATGTTATTGCCAATTTTTTATGGATTTAGGGTAATTTTGGTAAAGAAAATGTGAATTTTAAATAGCATTTTTTTTTTTGCACATTTGTACTGCAATAGCAGTACATATGTATGTGCCCCTTTCGGATTGGACAGGGTTTTTTTTTACATAATGTTGTACAAACTTGGTTTTCTATTTGAAAGTCACTTGACTACTTACTTATTATAAATAGAAGCATTGAAAACTTCAAAATTATATAAAAACTGAGATAAAACGCAAAAAGCATGACAGGTTACCCCAAATATTTCTTTCCAAACATAATTAAACAAATTTAACAAACGGCTCTGAAACACCTGGCCTCAACGTTTCGGCTTACAGATTTATGAGTGTCGCGTGCACAGAACCGCACCTTAATCTCACGACACAGCTATACAAAGCGGCGGCATCCTCACAATTCGTTACTCAGTGTACATAACGCTTTATTAAAATTCCACTGTTGCGTCACTTTGTCGCGACCACGCTAATTGTCGCAAGTCTCGCAACAATTCACGGCGGAATCCTCTTTGACGAAACTCCTTTGATGTTCACTTATTATTATAAGACTTGATATTTCTGCGTCAACCGCGTCTTCGTGCATATTTAGATTAAGTTTGTTGATTTTTGAGTATCTACCCAGCTGGGCTCGAGAGAGATCTATGAATTCATAACAAGACCTGGGTCCATTATAATTCTTCGGTATTTACCCTTAACTGTACCTGAGTTATTGTGGTCCAATACAAAATGCTTCTCCTTAACCTTGATTTTTTTGCTTGAATGAAATCTACACTAACCAAATCCAATAATTCTTACTCTCTCATAGCATCATTAATTACCCACTTACTACAACTCTTCTTTTATGTACCGTCAACAAATAAAACACAACAAACGCGCAACAAATAATGGTTACAATAACTAACATCTATATCAAGAGGCTGACTCTAATATAGTGTAGGAGAGGGAACTTAATAAAACGAAATTACACGTAGTGTGGCTTACAGGGGCTTAGGCCAGCCACCACTCAAATTTACTGGCCGTCTCCGCGACTATAAAAAGAGCATTTGAGCGTGTTACGCGAACATAAAATATACGAGCTCCTGGGCTAACGCCTCACATAGAGATGTGGTGAAGATGATCGATATGTAAGGTCTTGTTGATTAAATTATGCGTTCATTATTTTTCAACAATGCAAAATTTTGATAATATTGGATTGTAGGAAGTCAAGTAATTGTAAAACGTATGTATAGATAATATAATTATTTGATAGTTGTGCGTTTTCATTCATTTTCAGGTAAAAACGATACCAAACCATTTAACAATAAAAATATCTATTCACAGAAAACTTGTAAAAATAGGTTTTATTGAAAATGGTAAAATTCTGAAAGGACCATTTGCCTACTGGAACACAAAACACTGTCATTTTAAAAACAAAGAGTCGAGAAGGGAAATCGACATCGATTCGCCACATCACTAAACACAATGCCAGGTGTTCCGATATTGTTTTATGGGAGTTCCAGTTTGAGGCAAATTGCATAACTTGATCTACCTATGTGTTTATCGATGTTAAGTCTAACAGATACAAACTAGAGGAAATCAACGTCGTCAGCGAAACTCCACCAGTTTATATTTACGCGATCGTAACGATCAATGAGGTCCTCGGTTTATATGTCATTTTCTTTTACGGGATACAATAACATCATACAGTGCAGGTAAACTACGGTATCTTTCACAGCTCGAGGGTGATAATCAGTACCTATCATATTGAGTCTATCAACTCCGGGAAGGTGTATGGGCTGATATCAAGATCATGTTCCTCTAAATAACAATACATATGCTGTTTTTGTTGACATGAGAAGTGAATTCAAAATTAAAACACATATTACAATAAACAGCCGTTGAGAAAATATGCACCAACACTCGATATCCTTATCGCTTTCTGTTTTAACGCACGATTTATTGATAGCAATATTACTACAGTGTATGCAGGTAGTAATAATGTGCTGAATGTATGCTCATTAAACTTAGAGTATTGTCAGACACAGTTCGAAATCATTTATTCCGGTTTATATTTGAGAATATCTTATGTTTAGTGTTTTCCAGGGGGCAACCCCTCTGCTAATCATAAGTCCGTGTAATAATAACTGATTTTAGTTATTCAGATCATTTAACTTAAAAAAAATTAAATCACAAAATGTGCCAGAAAGCCATAAATTTTTACAGCCAGCAAATTAAATGACGAAAGGTACTTCAAGCAATTCGTCACAGGAATCTCTCCTAATTTGTGTCGTTTAAGAAAATTTCCTAATAAAGACTTTTCTGTACGTACAAATACAGCCGCGAATTTCTTTGACATTTCTTTTTTTTTGTTAATAAAACTGGCGGAAACAAGTGAAGTTCGTCTTTGTTAGTGTCCTTAATAAAGTAGACAAAAGACAGGACGCTATACTATTGTGTCAGTCTCTCGAATGTACGTAATAGTACATTCAAACTTTTAAAGTACTTAGCGGTTCAGTTACTGAGAAACTTTATTGCCACATCATCATAAATTTGTCATGAAATACATGTAAAAAACTTGTGTAACCTAGCTGTTATTTCTGTCCACTTGTCGATGAGTGGAACAACCTATCTCACACATCGAAGTTTGGTGCCCTTTGCCGAGTTTTCGTAAACGGCAATAAATTAATTAATGAAAAAATAAATAAATCGATTAATTAATAAATTGATGGTCGCCCATAGGGAAAAACTGTGGTCGTGCTTGTTTAGTGTGTTTTTTTTAATAAATTTGGCATTTATTTTAAATATCATCGGCAAATGCCTATGAGAAGAGGCATTTTTTTTTTCAAGGAAGGCACAAGCATTGACCACCACGCTTGCTCTAGATGGGTAGGCGATTTCAGACTTATATTAACTACTAGCTTGTACCCGCGACTTCGTTCGCATGAAAGTCGTAAGATACCGGAATATACGAAAATAACTGTCACAATAAAATAAAATAAAAAGCGGCCAAGTGCGTGTCGGACTACGCACAATGAAGGGTTCCGTAGTTGGGATGAATTTATCCCAAAAACAAACTTAACTTTGTAGTTGATAAACATGTTCTCCCATACGGAATGTATGGGAAAACATGTTTTTGCAACTGCAAAGTTAAGTTGGTCAATTATTACTCGATAACTAGTAAAGCCTACTTAGCTGTGATAGTTTTCCTTTTAATTTCGTTATATAAACTACTGCTGTGATTTTTTTCACATATCCAAAACCAACCATTTAGCTGGCAGGGGGGGGGACACTTGACTCTAACAAAAATTAGCACTTTAAAGCTTAATATTTTGCAAACGGATCCCTGAATCCAAAAATAGTTTTCGCAAACTCATAATGTTTTTGTAAGACCTTTCCAATGATATCCCACAATATGGGATAAAAAAATAAAAATAAAACATCACCATTTTACGTGTATGGGAGGTACCCTAAAAAATGATTTTCATAATTTTGTTTTACCACTTTATTGGCGTAATTAATATGTATACCTATGTCAAATTACAGCTTTCTAGTACTAAGGGTCTTGGAGCTAGACCGCGGACAGACAGACAGACAGACAGACAGACGGACATGACGAAACTATAAGGGTTCCTTGTTTACTACGGAACCGTAAAAAGCGGCCAAGTGCGTGTCGGACTACGCACAATGAAGGGTTCCGTAGTTGGAATGAATTTATACTAAATACAAACTTAACATTTGTAGTTGAAATACATGTTCTCTCATATATTCCAACTGCAAATGTAAGTTTGTACGCACAATATTGAGAGATTTACCATGTTATTTTAAGACCGTAGACTTCTTATAGGTTTTTCTTTAATCTATGAGTAAAGAACCATTCTCTGTAATTTTTTCAAAATTTTTTGTCTAGTAGTTTCGGAGATAAGGGGGAGGAATGGTCAATTTTCATCGAATTTCTTAAATATCTTTAAAAGTGTTTATTTTAAAATTATATAAAAAAAAGTATATCCCCGCAACAAGCTCTTTCATTTAATATGTCGCACAGTACTGTTAGCAAAACATTTTTTTAAACTTTCATGTTTGCCCTCCAAAAGTGATCTCTATATTCAAAATACATTTATTTACGTTACACGTTCGTGTTTGGGTCACAGAAATACATCATCATCAGCCTATAAATGTTCCCACTGCTGGGACACAGGCCTCCTCTCTGTGAGAGGGAATGGGCCGTAATCCACCACGCGGGCCCAGTGCGGGTTGGTAGATTTCACATGTCTTCGAATTTTCGGTTCTAGGACATGCCGGTTTCCTCACGATGTTTTCCTTCACCGTTTTGAGAGCAGTGGTGATGCAATAATTTACACAAAGTAAAGCCCCTGTCCGGGTTCGACTTACGACCTACAACTCGTAAGTCGCGGCTGTTACCACTGGGCTACCACTGCTCATAAATACATATGTGTACCAAATTTCAACTTAATCGGTCCATTAGATTCGGAGCAAATTGGCTGTGACAGACGGACAGACAGACAGACACACGAGTGATCCTATAAGGGTTCCGTTTTTCTTTTTGAGGTACGGAACCCTAAAAAATCTGTATACTACGTTTCTAGTTTGGGGCTAAGCAACCAAAAAATACAGAGAGTCAGGACTGGTGTCGCAGGAGCAAGAGATGTACCTACAGTTATTCGTGTGAGAAGTAGCTCGTCCTGAGGTCGAAACCCGCAACCTTCAATAGCAATTTCCCATTGCTTGCGAAGTTTTTCTTTTTTAGTGAATTATTTAACGCCTGCGTTCCTGCATATACCTAATGGCACAACACTGATACAATGACTGTTGCATTCTTACAGATTATTCCTGACGAACAGCTATCACTAAAATAATATAACAATATATTGTAAACACGCGATTTCTCATTAACAGTCACCTAATCATCTAAATATTTATTTTTATTATAACCACGTATGACACTTAATGTTTACTAGAGGCCTAGACTTAATGTTTTGTTGTGTATGTTCTACTAATGATCACGTAATAATATTAAAAAAAAACGTGTGGCACTCGGGGACTGCCGCGGTAAAGCTATTGCATAACATTTGTAACCTCCATACTTCCTATTTGTCAACGCTACACTTGGGATGATGACGTGATGACATAAAACAAAAATTACGTTCCCATGAAACGTGATGTTGTCATGGGAACCGTCATTACATGTTAAGCGAAGTGGGGGGGGTATTAGGTTTTTTTCGTTACGGAATTTCTTGGTTCGGTCGCCGCGCTCAAAGCTCACGATAAAAGCTATGCAATAGCTTAAAAACTCAAAATATAATGATTATTAGGAATCGAACTTATACAGTTTGCAAAAAAATGTATGAAAATTTGTTTATTCGCAGATTTTTTTTTTACAAGATACATTACCTCTGCCAAATTGCACAGTAGTTTGTTGGCAGACGTAGCTTCTTTTTTAGTACATGTAAACATAGTTACAATACAAGCAAACATACAGTCAAACAAGCAAATAGTCGTCGAACCGCTAAGTTATTTGTTTCGTTGAAAGTTGACTAAAAATACCCGTTTTTATATGTCATGATTGACTGCTTAGCTCCATAAAATAAGATAATCATTTAGAAGGTTCAATCAGTAACTATCGGCTATATTTGTTCCCTATTCAGCGCAGTGAAGTAATGGAATAATTCGAGTATTGTCATTCACTGTGTTCTCTGTCATCTCAGTATCATTCCTACGAAATGTATGGGAAAAGCTTCTTTGCACTTTTTTGAAAATTGGCCATTTTCTTGCTAACTGTACATATTTTTCAAAGTCTGTGAATGTTAATAAAAACACAAAACTTTTTTCTTGTAGCGACAACAGTTGAGTTTTGTTCCATCTCAATCATCTCATCATCATATTATATGTTATGACATGATTAGCTGATTAACTCCGTAAAAGTATAGCATGATAATTTATAACCTATAGACTGACCGACTGACTTAAAGAGGGAATCATCATCATCATCATCAGCCTATAAATGTTCCCACTGCTGGGACACAGGCCTCCTCTCTGTGAGAGGGAGTGGGCCGTAAAGAGGGAATATTTATGCAAAATTTGAACAAAATCTATCTGGTAGTAGGTATTTGCATATTGTCGGAACATAAATTCAGACACACAGACAAAGATTCTAAAAACGATATTTTTGGCATTAGAATCGTTTTCAGATTTTGTAACAATTAATTTTTTTTTCTAAAATAATCAATGTAAAGTTTTACTTTGTTAAGATTTTATTATATGTATTAGATAAGTCCAGGTTTCCTCAGCTCACGATGTTTTCTTTCACTGATGTCAGTAATGTCTAAGATAAACTCGGAAAGTACATTTAATTAATTGAAAAAGTCACATTGGTCAAATAAAACGAAGTAGAAAAATAAGAATTGAAAAAAAAAAACAATCGTATTTAATCAAATTCGAAAGCAAATGCCAACCAAAACCTCATATTTCGAATTTTCGAAAAGTCTTATAATGGCAGAAAATAATTCAAGCTTGTACACCTCCTCTCAGAATGTGGAGTGGTAATTAGTAAGTGACAGAACCCAACTCACGTATCCTTTGAACATTAGTAGAAACACAAAATGGTCACACAGAAAACGTTTTAACACGTTTGGAATCCGCTTTTAAGAACTTAATGAGCTTCGGTTTAATTCTGCAGTAAAAGAGTACTGGTCAAAGGTCATTGTTATATCCATTTAGTAAAATTTAATCCTTGGTAGCTCATTAATAACTACGTAATCCACTCGGGCGTCGTTTAACCCTTTCGGGCCCTAAACAAGGCAGTAACTTCAAACCGTGTAGACTGCGTGTGTGGTGCAAGTGAACAACTGGAATTGGCTGGATACCCAACTCCCTTAACAACTTAGCCCAGGTATCAATGTATATATGGTCTCAATGAATAGGTTACAGACAGATGGTTAACAGGGTCTGATGATGGAGTAGGAAAGAGAAATGAGGAAATGTTTGTGTCGGCGGTTTTTTTGTAATGTTTAATTTATGCTTGTTTGCAATTGTTCTCATAAAGTATGTGACACATACAAAATCGAAGATTTTCTTTTTTCTGGTAAAGTTATTTTATTTTATTTATTTATACTGTATCTCCAGGGTATAATTACGAATGGCGTACGTAAGTAACAAATTCAGTAATGTTTTATTTGCGGGATTTTAAAGTTTGAACAAAATTTTTACATTTAAAGCCAAGCATACGAGTTCTTTGTAACGGTAGGAAAAAAATTAGCCAGCAAGAACAACAGCTGCCTAAATCCTCAACACCCCGTTGCTTTTATTCCTCAATCTATTGGCTCATTAAACTCCTTTGTAATACTCGATACAGATGAATCAGAGGTGGAGCGCCTGATTTTGGATCTTAAGAATGTCTGTAGTACTGGATGGGACTCTATATCCAACCACCTCCTCAAAGAAAACAGAAACGTGCTTATCCCTGGTCTGACTCATATTTTTAATATGTGTTTAGACGAAGGAACATTTCCCACTGTTTTGAAGAAGTCGGTCGTTCATCCGATCCATAAGACTGGCGATAAAGATCGTGTCACCAACTACAGGCCCATTTATATTCTCCCAGCGGTCTCTAAGCTCTTGGAACGCATCATAAACAATAGATTTGTCGAGTACCTGGAAACGAATAACCTTCTCTCAAACAATCAGTTTGGTTTTAGAACTGGCAAGTCTGCTTGTGATGCGGTCCACGAGCTTGTAGATTACGTGGTTAGGAATATTGATTCCGGTAAAAAAACTGTTGGTGTATTTTTGGACCTGGCAAAGGCCTTTGACACGGTTTCTGTGCCATTGCTTCTCAGTAAATTGGAAAGGTTGGGGGTAAGAGGTAAACAACTAAAATTGTTTGAAGATTACCTCTCGGGTCGCTGTCAATCTGTTAAAATTGGTAAATTTACTAGCAGTGACTTACCTGTCACTTTTGGTGTACCACAGGGCAGTATTTTGGGGCCCAGTCTCTTTCTTGTGTACTTGAATGAACTCTGTGGACTTACTTCTGTAGGTGGAAAGGTAATTTGTTATGCGGATGACACTGTTCTTCTTTTCTCGGCTGATACGTGGGAACGGGTCTATGAGGATGCTCAACGTGGTTTTGATACTGTGTGCCACTGGTTGAGGAGTAACAGGTTGACACTTAACGCTGATAAAACGCAGTACATAACATTTTCAATGCGTAACTTTAACTCACCTCCTACTTTACTCTCTTTAATTGCACACAACTGCTGCAACAGTGGAATCTGCCAATGTCCAACTTTGCTCAGGACCAAGTTCATAAAATATCTAGGAATAACAATAGATAACAATCTCTCATTTAAACTCCATATAGAATTAGTCACTGCTAGACTAAGAAAACTTATATATGTTTTCAAAAATCTGAGACATGTTGCAGACCCCAAACTAATGAAGCAGGTATATCTGGCACTTGGTCAATCAATTTTATCATACTGTATCTCTGTCTGGGGTGGTGCACCAAAAACCGTACTAAAGCCACTTGAAATAGCCCAAAGAGCAATTCTCAAAGTTAGCACTTTCCGTCCGTATTTATTCCCAACTTATCATCTGTACCAAGCCTGTGAGGTCCTCTCTATCCGCCAATTGTTCATACTGCACACTGTCTTGACGCAGCATATGAAAGTGAACTTTGAAAAGCCAGCTATACCTTCCAGACGACGAAAACCTATACTCAGTACCGACAGATACATGTTTAAACACCCATTCGTTAATAGGTACTTCTGCTTCTTGGGTCCATACCTTTACAGCAGGATTGATAGAATCGTCGACATTCTTGCCTTAAATAGCAGAAGTTGTAAGCATAAAGTGTTTGAGTACATTCATAAGCTGACCTATGACGAAACTGAAAACCTATTAATTGTACCACACTAAGCATACTCACATACTCACCCTCCTACACACACTCACTCATCTACATTCGACACAAAAGGAGGTCTACTCCACACTCCACTTTACTTAATTTTAACTTTTTATTTTTACTTTATTTGCTACTAGTTGTTCGAAAAATAATGAAATATATCTATAACTACAACAAATTTAAACTTGTTAGCTTTTAAATGTATATTTTGGGAATGAGCGCTGTTGTCTGAGATACAGATATTTATTTATCTAGTTCAGGCACAGATGTCTTGTCGAATTTTTGTTAGCATAAGATTCTTTAAGAAATGTTTTATTTTTATTTTTGATGTACTTGAATTTGAAATAAATAAATTATTATTATTATTATACACATTTAAAGCTAAACTGTATCATCATCTTCCTGCCCTTATCCCATGTTACTTGGGGTCGGCGCAACACGTTTTCTTTTTCCACTCTCCCCTGTCAACCGTCACACTATCATTCACTCCCTTCTCTTTCATATCATTCCTCACACAATCCATCCATCTTTTCTTTGGTCTTCCTCTCCCGCTCCATCCATCAACATTTATGTTCATCACTCTTTTAGTCACATGCGTTTATTCTCTCCTCATCACATGCCCATACCAGGCCAAACGATTTCCTTTCAACTTTTCAGTCACTGGCGCCACTTTTAAACTTCCCCTTATATACTCATTTCTTACTTTATCCATTTTCGTCACTCCACACATCCATCTCAACATTCTCATCTCCGCTACATGCAATCTTTTTTCATCCATCTTTTTCACGGCCCAGCATTCCGATCCATACAATACGACAGGCCTTATCACGGACTTGTAGATTTTCCCCTTTAACTTGAGGGGCATCCGTGGGTCACAAGTTGTTCCAGTGACCTGTCGCCATCCTGAGTTGATCCGGCGCGTTACCTCTCGGTCTACCCCGCCATCCCCCTGGACAAGCGACCCGAGGTACCGAAAATCGGAGCAGATTGGTAAGGGCGCTCCGGCGAGAGATATGGGCACAGGACTGGAAGGACCGCCAAAATCACAAAACAAGTAGTCTGTTTTGGTCCGACTTAATCTCAGGCCAACGGTCTCCAGTCTTTCCCGCCACACCTCCAATCTACTCTGGACCTCTAAGCCGCTCTCGGCAACCAGCACAATGTCATCGGCAAACAGCATACACCAGGGAGCCTCTTCCTGGATATCCGACGTAAGAGCGTCCATTATCACCAGGAAGAGGTAAGGGCTGAGTGCCGATCCCTGGTGCAAGCCGACAGCCACACTGAAGCTGCCAGTAGTGCCCACTGTAGACCGGACTTGGGTACTGCATCGACTGTACATCGCTCGAATCAACTGCACATACTTCCCTGGCACACATTTCTCCTTAAGGGCCCACCACAAAACTTCGCGAGGCACTCGGTCGTATGCCTTTTCGAGGTCAACAAATACCATGTGCAAGTTTTTATGCGCACGTCTGTATTTCTCGCACAGCTGCCGGATAGCGAAGATGGCATCCGCTGATCCCCGACCAGGCATAAAACCGAATTGGTTTTGTGAAATTTCACTCTCTTCTCTCAGTCGCCTTTCAATAATTTTCTCCCACGCTTTCATACTATGTGACATTAGCTTTATTCCTCTATAGTTGTTGCACTCCAGCACATCACCTTTGTTTTTAAAAATAGGTACCAGTAAACTGTTACACCATTCGTCAGGTATGGCTTCTTCCAACAACAACTTATTGAAGAATAAAGCTAACCACGTCCATCCATCTACCCGTAATAACTTCCATACTTCAACTGGTATTCCATCCGGACCTATTGCTTTACCATTCTTCATCCCATTTACTGCTGTTCTCACTTCATCCATACTAATCATTCTCACTAACCCCTCATTAATTGGTTTATTCTCAAGCGCACCACTCCAGTCATTTTCCTCATTCATCAGTCTTTCGAAATAACCCTTCCACCTATCTCTAATTTTCTCATCATCCGAAAGAACTACTCCAGTTTCATCCCTCATACATTTTATCTCAAACATCCCTCGTCTTTTTCTCTCTTGCTCTAGCAAGCCGGTATAGATTTTTTTGGCCTGCTGGACTATCCAGTGTTTCATAAAGCTTATCTTGGGCTTTGGCTCTCGCTATGGCCACAGCTTTCTTGGCTTTTTTCTTTAGAGCATCATACTCAATCTTTTTTTCTGCTTTATAACTAACATTCTCTTCTTCAACACTCTGCCATTCCTTGAACTTCCTCTTCTTCTCCCACAGCACATTCTGTATTTCTGTCGACCACCACCATGTATCCCTATCTATCGTACCCTTTCCTTTCGTCTCTCCCAAAATATCTTTCGCTGCACTCCTAATACATCCCGCCATCTCATTCCAACATTCATTTACACTTCGATCATTCATCTCTCCCATATCTATCATTTTATCCACTACTCGCTCTTTAAATTTCTTTGCACAATCATTCTTCTCCAGCATATGCCATTTTATTTTAGGGGGAGGTCGCTCTTTGTTTTTATTGAGCTTTATTTCCATGACCATTTCCATAATAAGAAGTCTGTGCTGTGAAACTAAGTCTTCTCCCGGCAGCACTTTGCAGTCTTTGATATTCTTTAACCTGTTGCGTCGTACCAGAAAGTAATCAATTTGCGTCTTGTGATTGCCACTTTTGTAAGTTATTAGGTGTTCATCGTTTTTCTGGAACCAAGTGTTGGCTACTGCCAGGTCAAAGGTGGTAGCGGATTGCAACAATGTTTCTCCCTCATTATTTAGGTTACCAAATCCCCATCCTCCATGCACTCTTTCATAAACCCCTTTCATTCTTCCCACATGTCCATTAAAATCACCTCCAATTATCAATTCCTCATGCACCGGGATATTCATCAAAACTGTATCAAAGTCCTCCCAAAACTTCTCTTTCACCCTTTCATCACATCCTACCTGCGGTGCATACACACTAATTACATTCAGCATTACATTTTCTAACATAACTTTTATAACGATCAATCTGTCATTAATTCTTTTTACCTCCATCACGCCTTCTTTCAAATTACTATCTAACACTATTCCTACACCATTTCTTTTCCCGTCACTTCCACAGTAGAAAAACTTGTATCCTTCTCCAATTTCCCTCGCTTTCGTTCCTTTCCATTTTGTTTCTTGTAAACACGCCACATTTATTCGTCTTCTTTTGAATACATCTGCTAACTCTCTGGCTCTTCCAGTCATCGTCCCAACATTCCAACTTGCATACCTCAATCTCGCTTCCCGAGCTTGCTTCTTACGTTGCCCCCGCCCGGGGTGGTGCAACAACCCTTGTCCACTTCCCACAGTAGCCGGGTGCTGCCCCTGCGCGTCGCCTGTGGGGTACGCCCTAGCCCTATCACGCATCATATCGTTTTTACTCATTATGTTGCTTGGGGTTTTGGCACAGTTTTACAGTCGGCCGCCAGCCTGACACCAACCCTCCTTGGGAATGCGATTGTTGATGGTTTATCCGCCATCGCGTGGGTGACCCAAAGTGCTTTATGGTATGCACTGGGTCTTGAGCTCCCTTAGTCGCCTCTTACGACACCCACGGGACGAGATGGGGTGGTCTTATTCTTTCTCCGGAACCACACGGATCGCTTAACGCTAAACTGTAGTTCCAGGCTATTTCGGCATTGAAGATATTCAGTAGTTATCTGGGTACATTACATGTAGTACTAACTTTGTGCTACATTTCTTTGTTATTTTGATAAACTATTTAATACTTAGAACACTGCAAATCGCTGACGCCTATCACGTGTTCCATGCCAAAAAAGGTCTTTGATATGCCAATATGCATGCACGACGGCCTCCTACAGGCAAATTGAAATTTGCCAAGACCCACCTCCAGTGGGTCACCGTCGCCGGCTGCTGAGCTTGGCGCAAACGGTTATTGTCAGGCGATCGCTTTCATTGCGAACCATGAATGGAACACGACCAAATATTTTGATTATGCAAATTCAATGTATGTTGCTGTTACGGGGGAAGACCGTTTTCTGGAGCATTGTTTTTATTTTTCTGAGAGATGAGCGGGTTCTTAAACTTATTGTGTTATTGTTAATCTTTGTTGTTTTGTTTTGGCTTTGAAGTTATCATAAACAGGACCTATATTAAAATGAAAATTATAATGTTTTTGCGAACAAAAAGTTTTCATACACTCCCAAACAAAACATCAAACACAAATATACTCTTTCACTGTTTCTCAATCAAAAAATAAGCGGTGCAAAAACGTTCAAAAGTTGGCAACTCCTACTATGTATATCTATAAAACAAGAACTGTTCTATCGTTTCATAACTGGGTCAGCTGAGCTTCACACAAGTCAAACTAAAGCCGTCCAAACGATCCCCTATAAATTAATAAAGGAGTTTAATAAATTCGGAGAATTCAGTACTAACATAGCATTCTATAGAGGTAGGTGTTCGATTTTATTCTTTGTTTTGTTTTTCATTTACATAATCAATGCTTTGTACTTCAGTTCAAATATGTAAAACAAAACGTGTACCTACTTACTTATATAACGGTGCAGGATAGCCTTTACCAGAAGTGGTCATCGTATTAGCGGTTCAGCACAGCAGCTTCAATATCATCAGGATTGAGCCGGAATACAGCAATTCGTAGTGGACGTAATACGACAGCGGCTCCCCGACATGTCTCTGTTATAAGAAGACAGCCGCCCCGCAACCATCGATGCGACGCGACGCTCTGCGAGAGTGACTGTCACCAATCAGTGTCACTCTTATCCGACCTTTTGAGTGATTCCAATAACTTCATAACAAAACGAGGCGGCGCCCCTTGCTGCGCCGACATATATTTTAACATGTACCCAGTTGTTATACTAAAATTAATTGCCATTGGTATGTACTTATCTCTTTGAACCCAATGAAAAGGTTAGTAATGAAAGTGTAAATGTCTCAAGCTTGAGCTTGTCTCAAGCTTGAGAAATATAAGTCGGAAATAGGTCACTGATTTGACTAATCGGAGCGCCAGCGCTGCCTAGAGGCGCTCGACAGTCTACAACATAACGCGATCGAGCATTAAAAATCACTAGAATGTTTATTAATTACACATACTTACGTGCATAATAAATTTGTTTTATCGATATCTTTCATTTAATAACGTCTTGTAAAACAAATACATCCCAGCAGTAGGCTGCTGAGTCGCTGGTGCAATTCGGACGGGTGCTCTAAGTGGACTACTTCCTTAACCCTTAATTTGGCAGAGATCCGAGTTGTTTCATTTTACGAAATAAGATGTATTTCTGAAGTCCTAGGGTTAAATACAACTTAGGAAAAATGGACAAATAAATATTTTATTTACAGGTTTTCAGGAAATCAATGTTCATCACAGTGAACACTGCGAAAAACGTTGAGAACAACAACTGTTCACTGTGATAAACATTGTCAAATCAGTGTCATTTAAACAGTTAAAATAAAAACACTATGTATATCAATAAATCAAATTATTTATTATGGAAATGTAAAAAACAATTTCAAGATTTTTTTCCCGTAACAAAGCAGTCTTATATTGCATTTTATACAACACACAGTAGTATTTTTTGGCAAAACTTGCATCGCTCCATGTCTTTTTTTGGGCTGGGATAATGTCCTGTATTATCAAATCTGATGGGGCTTGTAGGCTTGGCTAATCTTGGGGGTCATCATCTGAAAAATTGACATAGGTTTCGGTTCTTTCTTCGATTTCGGCACGGTGATAAAAATACCTTTCTTTCTTTTTTGCAAGGAAGATAACATTTTGGAATTTTCATCGATTTCTTGGCAGCTGGAGCTATCTGCTTTTTTGCTCTAGTTTTTCTAGTAAAAGACGTACCAGGTGTTGGTGATTGTATCTCAGATGGAAGCGATATTATTGAAGATAATGATGGAACATTATCATAGTTTGGTTCTCTGGATGGAGTATTAGGGCAAGTTTCCTGCAAAACTGAAGTTAATTGGAGAGCTTCGGAGTGGTATAAATCGGATGGTTCTAACAGCTGTTCATCGTCATTTTGAGTATGTTCAGGTTCGGGACTACTATTGATGTCTAAGCGTTCTAAAGAAGAATTAATGGAAGGCGCAGAAGATGAAATAGGGTTTGAAGAAGGTGGCGGCAATTCGTTGTCATTGTTATTTTCAGATTTATCACTAGTGTCGGATGGTGCATGCTCGACAGGAACAAGTGCTAGTATTCTATGCGTGCGGTCTTGTATTTTATTCTATTAAAAAGCCGAAAAAACAAATAAGCCCAGTAGAAACCCACCACATAAAAGCATATTATTTGTAAATAATCGTTATACCTAATTTGGCAATGTTCATCACAATGAACGTATCAACTTGACAATACTTGTTCGAGTATTTGGCAGTGTTCACTGTGATGAACAAACAAGTTTGCCTCCAAAAAAAGTTACCAAAAACACAAAACACTACGTAAAACCCATTTCAAACCAAAGCATAAACATTGTTTAGTAAATAAAAACCACAAAAAAGTTAGTTTTGCTATGTAAAACATGTAAAATAAAAACATTTACCTTGAGAAGAATCGAGTGCCGGTGCCCCGCTGACATCTTATATCGATTATGACAGATGAACGATGTTGACCCTAGTAGAATTATTTTTTATACCGAGAAATATACTTTAAACTTGCTCTAACTAAAATAAAAACCGAAAAATAGTAGAAAATAGTCACTCAGTATTTATTTTTTATGGATGTTTATCACAGTGAACATAATCAAATTAAGGGTTAAAAATAGTCGAGACCTCCCATCCACATAAATTCCTCTCTTATTAAAATGTAGCAAAAATTAAGTTCCAATGTATAAATCATCTTTAATATTTTCTCGCTGAAGATTTCCGATTTGTGAAGTACTCGTAGACTGGTGACTAAGTGCTGGCAAGACGGCTGTCTCCGATAATGACTGAAGCGCTGCTTTACTTTAGTTTAAGCTGAAACTTAGTTGACCAACAACTGCAAGATGTATTTCTTGCTTTAATTTGGTTTTTGGAGTAATTAGGGAACGAATATGTCATGGATGACAAAATAGTATGGGTACATCTACAATTAATTGGAAAATAAGGGTGAAAGATAGAGAAACCGAGAAACCTATTGACATCGTAAAATAAGAATATTCAGGAGAAGATTCCTATCTTCGTAACTGCGACTCGTGAGGCAGTAAATACTTTCTGTTTATCACTCTCCCCAATACATCGCTTAACTCACCCTCTGAAAACGTCCATTATTTCAATAATAACACTTATAAAAACTGTCAGAGTGTATTACTGACGCAGCGTGGCCGTAAAAGGCGACGTAACAGCTACAGGGCCGTAAAACGCCCATACGTTTAAACGCTGAGCAGTAAAGCGGGTGTTCGCTCGTCGATACGACGGACATTAAATTAGTTTATGCGCCCTTATATTGGATAAATACTGTCTGAATGGGAGACATGCCTTGATGGGCTTTAAAACGTGGCGTAATGTGAAATGAGCCTACGAGGTAATCGGCAAATGAACTTGTACGTACTCACATTACATATTTTATGACATCATTTGAAGAGACATCATGAGAAATTACTGCCACAGCATCAAAAGTTTCATAATAATCTTATACGTCAATTTGTGTTTTGGTTTGTTCAGAATTTCCATGTATCTTCTACTACTACTCTTGAAAATCATTTTTCAAGACTTGAATCTGAAAATCAAACTTCAAACCTTTGAACTGAGAAATAGTAATGCTTTCAAAAAGAGTAATGAGGCGTTTTAATTCCTTTTAACAATCTATTTTCCAAAAAGTATCATAAAACGACGAAGTGATTGATAAATACTTTACCATCAGCGTGTTATCTCGGAGCCGGACACAGCGCACGAGATGACATGGTTTTATGATCAGTTTTATTATTCACACGTCACGATGGGGCCGTTTACTATTCTCGAGGGATTGGACAGAATAGAAACGAAATTGGTTCAAATTATAAGAATACGCTCTGAGGAATTCTGTAGATTATTCTGAGAAAGTCTAGTAGAAAATATAGATCCTGATACAGAAGAAAAGAAGTGATGAACTTTCTCAAAGTTAACTGACTTAAAGGGGAGTAAATAAAACAAAACTGGCCAAGTGCGTGTAGCACCACGCACAATGAAAGGTTCCGTTGTTGGAATGAATTTGTCTCAAGAACAAACCCATTGTAGTTGAAAAACATATTCTCTCATACATGGCAACTACAAATTTTAATGTAAGTTTATACGAACAATATTGAGAGATTTATCATGTTATTTTAAGACCATAAACTTCTTATAGGTTTTACTGTAATCTACAAGTATATTATTTAATAATACATATCTGTATTTTTTTAAATTTTTAGCTCAATAGTTTCGGAGATAAGGGAAATGGTAAAATTTCATCTCTTTTCTTAGCGATAAAAAAATCATAAAAAAATTGAGATCCTCACCGTATGAATTAATGAATTTGTTTACGTTACACGTCCGTGTTTGGGTCATAAAAATTCATATGTTTACCAAATTTTAATTTAAACGGTCCATTAGATTCAGAGCAAAATAGCTATGACAGATGGATAGACAGAAAGACACACGAGTAATCCTAATGGGTTTCGTTTTTTCGTTCGGACGTACAGAACCCTAAATACTATCTAATTCAATGCACATGTTCATGATAACAGGCAATAAAGTAGTTGTAACAATGTTAAGTTAGTCAGAGAAGGTAGCTAAAATACCATTCACTATGATGACTATTTATTTCTATTTAAGATACGAATTCATAAATAAAATAATTGTGTATCATCTTGGCATCTCTAGCAACATTCCTGTGTACATCGAAGCGATGACCTTTTCAAACCCACGTAGCTAGATTATCTGCATCCTACGACTACATACACAAACATTATGTATGTAGGTTGTAGAGCAGCATGTGTTTGTATAATAAACCGTTTGTCTTAGGGCTATGCGAGCGAGTTTGGCCGACACAAACACTGCGGAATGACTTAAACCTAGACGTCTAACACGTGCCTAGTGTTCTGACGCAAGTGTATTAATAGGATACCCACATTTTTTCAGGTTTTTTACAAGCCATATGTAAGCTAGTGGCTAAGGAATAACAGCCGCATGGGTCGATCCATTAGGTTAAGCTACGCTTGTCGGGGTTGGTCCGTTGATGGGTAACTATCTCTACATATCAAGACTCTTCCGTGTTAAGCCGTTGGTCCCGGCTGTCTTTCGCGGATCTTTGACAGTCGTTACGGGTCGTCAGAAGCCCGAAAGTTTAACAACCAGTCTTACCGAGGGATATCATATTACCCAGTTATTGGGTTGTGGAGTTCAGATAGGCAGTCGCTCCTTGTAAAATACTGTTATTCAGCTACATCCGGTTAGATTGGAAGCCGACCCCAACATAGTTGGGAAAAGGCTAGGCAGATTGATTACAAGCCCTATGTAGGTATTAGGTAATAGCAAGCTCATTGTCACTAACCCGGGCTGCTACTGAGAATTTCCGAATAGGAAAACCAAATCACACTTTGCCCGACCCAGAATATGAACTGATATTTTGTACTCAGCCGTCGCGATCATTAAACCAACGAGACAGTTATAGATCGATGGCTTATACTAATAACCTCTTACTTGAACTAAGATGTTTATCCCGTTGTAATTAATACTAGGAGAAACTAAAATATTATTGCAAGTTAGATTTTCAACTCTCGGCGCTGAGACAAGCGTTGAAATCTATCAGTGCGCTTTTTTAGCATTACATGAAAATCTTAAGACTATTATCGTAATCTATTAAATAAATCTTCTTACAACATAAATATGTCTTACTTAGCACATCGGAGCCTTCATCACCGATACGGTACACAACGTAACAGATGGTCGCGTTGTCGATGTAATGTCGGTCATAATTAACGGTCATTAACACAATACGCGTTTGATTTGCGCCACTGCACGCTTTCTGTTTGAATTATTGGTTAAAGTAATTATATCGAAATTAACGTGATCAAAATCAAAATATTTTATTTCACATAATAAACCTACACCTATGAAACTTCAGAAGCTAATTGCACGGTTCCAATTGGTCGTTTCCTATGGAGAACAGCCGGTAGGAAACTCCACGGTTACTCTTTTAAAAATAATTAGCTTTACAATATTTTTTAATAACAATGTTGACCGCCGACGACCTTCGTATCTTATCTTGTCGTAGAAGCGGAACGAACCGATCTAGGCGTAGCGAAAACTGTTTAGAATAACTTGTTTTAACTTTAACTATAGATATTGGAGGACAGTGTAGGCCTTTCAACAAATACCAGGTACTAAAAGATAAAATAGAAAATGGTCAATAAATCTACAGTCTACTAGGCCTACAGCGCTGCAACGTTCTCACATTAACAAAATAGAAAAAAACTATCAATCAATCTGCCTAGCCTTTTCCAACTATGTTGGGGTCAGCTTCCAGTTTAACCGGATGCAGAAAAAAATCTATTTAAAAGATAAATGAAATAATAAAAATGAAAAATCTATTTAAACCAAACTAAAATTGATGCTATTACAACTGTAACAAGTCTGAATAATTATCATGTCACTATTAAAAAGTTGAAATTAAATTGGAGGTATATACCTAATGTCAAATAATGAGATGATTATGTCAACGAGGAATGTAAAAAATTCAAAATAAACATCGTTATTTAAGAGCAGTTAATAGACACTTACATAATAATGCCGTTAATGAGGTACCAGGGAAGCCACATGTGCAGAAGGAATTATTGCCAAACTTCCTTGTCTTCAACGTAGTCTTTAATTTTATAACATGCGTTTTTGTTATGGACACGTTTGATGTGAGTTTTGAACTTCCCATCGCTAAGTTCTGTAACCGACTTCGGCGACTTGTTATAAAAGCGGATACTGTGAAATGAATTTCTTGTTTTGGTTAATCTAAAGGGTACCACAATTTTATGTCCACTAAGTGAATTTATATTATGCAAATCTCTTCTTATTTTGGAAAGTCCTAGTTTTTGCGAACATACAAAATACTTTCTAAGACATAAAAAGAAGGCAGAGTCAGTATATCAATTTCATTGAATTAGTTTCTAAGGGACTCGCGAGGACCCATTTTATAGATCGCGCATTTTATAGATAAATACAACAACTAAATGAAAAAAATAATGACATAAAAGAAAATAAGAGATAAACATTTGTTATTTTAATCAAAGGGTTATTTCAAAATCAGTTCAGTCACATTTATCTGGTGCATACTGCCTATTTGGACATTATGAAACAGTCTCCTAAAGTTTTTTAAGATCACTTATTCAGTCATAAAGTTACTCGTTTAATTTCACAATTTGTTTCATTCCAGAAAACCCACCAGGAGACTTTTAATAAAACATTGTAATGATTTCCCTTGAGGTCATCGACCCCGTACTTCGATAATTGCGTGGCGCAATTACACTTGCATTTAATTACGCGCCGCCAGAGGTCGCCGGCCGCGCGCGTCACTTCCGGAGTCGCGCCGGAAGCTGCGCACACTGACGCTTTGTTCCCAACTCACATTGTGCTGCTACGTACAGTATATGTGCTTGTGTAACTTTGTGATATTTGGTTGGTTGTAAGAGTGTTGAAAATAAAACTAAAATTTATATTTAAAAATCTTGTAAGTAATATTTGTGTCAGTAGGATTGTTTAAATACTATCAAAGAACTTTTGTGGAAATTGAATTAACATACTTCAAAGTAATACTGAACATATAGACATGTATACAATGTGTGACATTAGCAATATTCAATCCACAATAGACTACGAGAAAGTAGCTACGCAGCGCGTAGCCTCGTAGCCTCGAAACCCCGTAGTCACGTAGCTCGTAGCTCGTCGTGCGATTCTTATAATCTGATTTTCGCTTACATTTCATCCGTAAAACATAATTCCGTTTATGTTTCATTTCCGAGTTAACGTCAATATTCAAACAATAACACTTGTTTTCAGCCAAAATAATTGAAACATTGAAAATATTAATATCTCAAACTTTGCAACAAAACGAAACCGTTCGTACATATTTTTTTAATTAACAAAATACGGCAGTTGAACAAAAACAGCGGTGTATCTGGATGGGTCCCATTGTACTTTGCTCGCATACCGTTGTAGGTATGCAGTACGTACGCCGCGCGGTATGCGACCGTTCGTATGCGTTGACAAAAATCCGCCGGCTCTTTCAAACGAATAAGTATTCAAAATAAAAATGTTTTTCGTGCACACTTTACAGCCACTCTGGTGGAGCGGCTACCGGCTCGGAATGTTGATTACAGGGAATAAAACGGTGGTTGAATTTTAGTATTTAAAGGGTTTTGAGTAAAATATCAGCTTTTAGTTACTGTGAGTAATATGCCTTCTATTATATAATTTATAGATTATTATATATTGTTAAGTAAAATTTATTAACAGGTGTAGTTAACAGGAATATTAACTATTACGATTAATATTGTTTTGTGTGGCCAACTGCCCCAGACACGTCACCCGTCTGGTCGGAGGATTCTCCCATTTCTATATTAGAGGATGAGTAAACTTTATACCCTGTTTATGAGAAACCAGAAGCCTCTAAAAAGTATTAGGAAAAATTATCGCTTTTATCCTGGATTTACAATGCAAAACTATTATTGTAATAAATTATTTGACTTTGATTGTGTACTTTCAGTTGTGTGATCAGTCTCACAGAAGAAACTGACCTGATTCAATATCTTTCCGATAGGTTATTATAAAACTTAGTTTTAATTCTTTTCAATAAAAAAACCTACAATAAACACACTGGGTATTCTCCAATTTTATATTACAGAGTAAGGTAATTGACTGCAGTTAGCAACTCGCACGATCGCTGTAGCAAGCAGTGTGTGTGCAGTGCTACATAACTTGAGCGTGTTACAAGCACCTATTATTTGCACTTTATATGCTAATGTAAGCAGTCAACATAAACTCGATGAATTCATTACGGAATTACGCGAATATTGTGTAACTGAAATTATTGGATATACTCTGTGTATATACTTTACAACACAACAATCAGTGTTATATGTCTGCTGTTATGTCAGTGCAAAGTAGAGGCATCTTCTCTTACCGAGCATCAACGAACATTGCTGTCTACACTTTGTTTTTACACGATTAGCGATGTCATGAAGTTTGATTTTTTTAGACGTTTTCTTTCACCATAAACCGCGGTAAATTCACTACAAAGGTCCGTTATGAAACTAAAAATTCTAATGCGCATCTTTCCGCACGCCACAAGCAATATTTTGGCAATCACTTATCCCATATACCGTGTGATATCATATAAGATATATCTTAATGAATTGATAATTAAATAAAGAAAGATACGAGAGATAATCCAATGGCTACCACAACCTTATTTCCTCTAATTACTAACACGGCACATAATCTAAAATAATTATAAAGCGGTGGTGACGTAGGGGCGAGAGCCGCGCAGTTCCGGAGAGGAAACGCGCCCAGGACCGTTATTAACGACCCGGACGACGAGAATTAATAACTCAAGCGATTTATATTAGTTAAAATTTACCTCTAAATATATTGTTAGTCCAAGATATTGGAACTTTGAGAGAACTACAAATACTTGGCGGTGATACAAATATCAGGTGATTTAAGACTACTGTGTTATTTATTCATAACCGGATATACAAATTAGGGATGTGCTCATTAGCGAATAATAATATTTTCAAAAACAAAAAAAAACTCAAAGCATTTATTTCAATTAAACCATTACAAGCACTTTTGAACTGTCAAGGAGTCGGTCAGTCAGAAATATGAAGCTAGTTGCCCATTCCAAAGCATAGTAGGTACCTATGGAGAAGAACGGACAAGAAACTCCATTGATACTCGTAACTAATATTTTTGTAACAATGCCTTTAATTAAATAAAAGGTATTGTTCATCATTAATGTTGAATTTATAATTATATGTGAGAACGATGTAAAAAATAGACGTACAAGTTAAAAGCGTGCAGAATACAGCAAATAGAAACAAAAAAAAGCATTTACAAAAAATAAGCAGCTCAGAGATAACCGTTCACGAACATGACGCATGGATCAGCATCAGTCAGCTCAACCATTTTGAAGGGAGCTAAATGATTCAACACACGCGCCACCATCAGCGAGACATCTGAGTGAGCATGACATACTCACAGCCGCCAGGGCACATTCAAGTCAATGCAAGACATATTACCCGGTAAATGGTAACTCTTTAGTACATAGTGCACACACCTGTGCTATGCAATTATATAATACAAAGGAGATTGAGTTTATACAATGCAAAGATGGTCTCACAATCTTCAGCAACTCCAACAGTAAAGTTTCAGGCAATCGGTAAGAAATTATTTTTTTCAAAGTTATGAGGTTTTTCGGTTAATTACGATATGATCACCTAGAAGTAGAACTGATTTCAGTTCAAGAATAACACAACTTACTTGATTTAAGTTGTATTATTCTTGAACTGAAATTAGTTCAGTATACGTAAACATATTCAATTTACGTTCCACATAAAAAGTTAACAACACACATTAGCAAAAATTTAAAAGTACACAAACTGAACAGAGTACGCATACAAAGATACGATAGTCAGTACATTAGGTTGCAGTTTCTCTTAGCTAAGTAGCTGGAAGTTGACGTTCCATGCTCGGAATTGTTTTGTAAGTACGTGCTTACACACGAGGTTCGCTCGCATACTGTCTGAATTACTTACTGTTTTCAATGCTTCGTTTCAATGTATTAAATACTTGTAGAACAAACTAATATTTAAGGAGTGAGTTTTTAATGGGAATAATGAGAGATTATTCAGTAGTCGTAGATCAGTCTGTTAGTAATGGTAATTTATAATTCAGTATTTTAATTCTGTAGGTTGACCTAATTCCCATACACTTTTAAAATCTTTAAAACATTTTGGATAACTGATATCGGACATGATGATAATCGTTAAGTCAGGGAATTTTTTTTGTTTACCAAATTGACTACCAACTTCAATTGTCAGTATATTCAAATTCCAAACTATTTTTTTACAGTTGTATGAAATAGCTACACCGGCAAGTTGTAAGAGTAGCAATTTAACAAACAGTTAATTTCTCTGAGTGTACATAAATGTAATCCTTTAAATGTTATTCTTGTTCAATTCGAAGTTGTTCTTTTATTTTATCAATCACATTTAGGAAGGCAGATTTTCGCTGCGTCACGCTTGCTGCTTATGTTTTGTGTACAACGTATTGTATTTTTTTTTTTTTTTCAATTAAACCATTTATAGGCACTTTTGAACTGTCAAAGAATCGGTCAGTTAGTCAGAAAGTTGAAGCTAGTTGCCCATTCCAAAACGTAGATCTCTATGGAGAAGAACGGGCAAGAAACTCCAAGGCCACTCTTTTAAATATAGATATTACAAAATTCTGGGTACATTATTCTGGTTGCGTCTATATGTGAGAACAATGTACAAAAAATAATTAAAACAATTGAAAAATATAAGATTAAAAATAAGCCCTGGCAGATAAGAGATGACCAGTCTCAACTGACGGCGCCCGTTCACAAACATGACGCGTGGATCAGCACCATCCAGTTCAACCATTTTGTAGGGAACCGAATGATCCAACACACTCGCCACCATCAGCGAGACATTTTAGTGAGCTTGACAATCTCTCAACTGCCATGCTCTTTCAAGTCAACATACGTCTTAATAACATAATAAACGGCTCCATGGTACTCACATTTACAAAAAATCAAAAAAATGCTTCTAATTTATACAAAACTATAGTTTGCAATGTATTTAAGAAATTAATAGAATTTTACTACCAAAAAGTAAGAAAATCATTATTATCTAATTGGAGCATTAAACAATTTACTTGGTAAAATAAAAAAAATAAACATTTAAGTTCGTAATGTCAAAAACAAAATTAAAAAAAAAAGGGAAAGCAACTCTTCCAAATATTAAAATTTTAACTAGTGAGCCCAAGTGGCTGTGGAGCAGGACCAGCATTAAGCCAAGCATTTTTATCTACGATATAATCATCCAACTTATAATATGCTTGTCTACATAGTGTGCGTTTAATGCATGTTTTAAATTTCTTCTTATTTAGTTGAAGAATATCGAGTGGTATTTTATTATAACATTTTACACAGTACCCCATAAAAGAAGTGTGAACTTTAGACAATCTAAAACGTGGTTGATCTAATTTATTCCTATTTCTAGTGTTAAAATTATGCCTGTCACTTATCTTACTAAAAAGGTGTAGATTTTTTCGAACATACATAATGTTTTCATATATATACTGACAAGGTACCGTCATGATGTTAATTTTCTTGAACAATTCCCTTAGAGATTCGCGTCTGCGGAGGTTGTAGATGGCTCTGACGGCCCTCTTTTGCAGAATAATGATAGAATCAATATCTGCAGCCCGTCCCCACAGCAAAATACCGTAAGACATGATGCTATGAAAATAACTAAAATAGACCAGTCTCGCGGTATCCACGTCTGTTAGTTGGCGGATTTTCCAAACAGCGTAAGCGGCTGAACTTAGCCGCCCTGCAAGTGATGTTAAGTGAGGACCCCACTGTAGTTTGGAGTCAAGCGTTATCCCCAGGAAAACTGTCTTTTCGACGAATTCTAGTGTCTTCTTATTCAATACAACGTGACATTCACTACTTCTAACATTCGGTAACGTGAATCTTCTATTCAAACTTCAACCCATGAAACTTCCCAATCCATTTATCCTCGTTACCAGTAAACAAAAAACCGGCCAAGAGCGTGTCGGCACACGCACAATGAAGGGTTCCGTAGTTAGGATTAATTTATCCCAAAAACAAACTTAAGTTGTAGTTGATAAACATGTTCTCCCATACGGAATGTATGGGAAAACATGTTTTTGCAACTGCAAAATGAAGTTGGTCAATTATTACTCGTTAACTTGTAGAGCCTCCTTAGCTGTGATAGTTTTCCTTTTAATTTTGTTACCTATATAAACTACTGCTGTGATTTTTTCACACATCCAAAACCAACCATTTAGCTGGCAGGGGGGGAGACACTTGACTCTAACAAAATTTAGCACTTTAAAGCTTAATATTTTGCAAACGGATCCCTGAATCCAAAAATAGTTTTCACAAACTCACAATGTTTTTAAGGACCTTTCTAATGATACTCCACACTATGGGATAAAAAAAACATCACCACTTTACGTGTAGGGGAGGTACTCTAAAAAAATGTGTTTCATAATTTTGTTTTACCACTTTATCGGCGTAATTAATATGTATACTTATGCCAAATTACAGCTTTCTAATACTAAGGGTCTTGGAGCTAGACCGTGGACAGACAGACAGATAGACAAACATGACGAAAACGGCCAAGAGCGTGTCGGACCACGTACAATGAAGGGTTCCGTAGTTAGGATGAATTTATCCCATGGACAAACAACATTGTAGTTGAAAAACATGATCTCCCTTACATTCCAACTGCAAATGTAAGTATGTACGCACAATATTGGGATATTTACCATCTCATTTTAAGGCCAAACACTTCTTATAGATTTTCCTATAATCTGTAAGTATAGAACTACTTTCTGTATTTTTTTTTTTCAACATTGTAAGCTCAGTAGTTTCGGAGATAAGGGGGAGGAATTGTAAGTTTTCATAAATTGTCTTAAATATCTTTAAAAGCATTTATTTTAAAATTAGATGATAAATATATTTGAGATTCTAACAACAAGCACTTTCATTTAATATGTCACACAGTACAGTTCGTAACCCCTTTTTATTTTATTTTTTGTTATATGTCCGTGTTTGGGTAACAGATATGTTTACCGAATTTCAACTTAATCGGTCCATTAGATGGGGAGAGCATATTGGCTGTGAAAGACGTTTGTTACTTTTGAGATACACAGCCCTAAAAATAGAAATAGTTTCCAATTCACTTATCTCCTCGCCTAGGCCTCAAAGAGCTAGTTACACCAAACAAAATAAGATGCAAAGCGAGTTAGTGGGGGCGCATCAAGCCTCTATTAGCATTGCAAACGCCGAACATTGAGCCGTCCTGAGCTGCACCTAATGTGGACCGACGTCCAACTGGACTGTGTTTGGACACTAGAACGAGGAGCTTTGAGGAACCATTAACTGATGGTGGACATTAGAGTGGATAGTGTTTTCATCAAAGTGAATATCCACAAGAAACATAAAAATTATTTACCTTTTTGTATTTCTATTTTCTACAGAAATGTCTATCAAATGCCTTTAAGCTTAATTTGTATTTTGTACTTGCAGCGCCCCGGAGTTTTACTCGTATAAGTCCCGATTCCGTGGGTATATCGGGATAAATAGTATCCTATGTGTTAATCCAGGCTATAACCTATATGTGTGCAAAATTTCATCCAAATCCGTTTAGCAGTTTTTGCGCGAGAGAGTAACAAATATCCATCCATCCATCCTTAAAAACTTTCGCGTTTATAATTTATATATTTATTATAGTAGTAGTAGGAAAGTAGGATTATAAGTAGGATATCCACAAGTGTCAAATAATTGGTTGTTTTTCATTGATATTTCTGAGAAGAATATCCTGTCTTAATGTATGCAATTTTACATTTGGATGACATATCAGTGTTTTACATACATATCACTCTTAAATTAATCCAAAAAAAAAACATTCACAAATAAAGCTAAACTCGCTACTAGAAAATTATGTTAGAAGATATATACGTCAGTGGCTCGAAATGGCACCAAGCGGTCACAAAGCGGAGTTGAACAACGGCAATACAATAGCTCGGTTCTTTATGTCGTTGACTGATATAGCGGGTATAGTGGGCATTTCATGTGTCAAACACAAGCCGGTCCGTCGCGGTATCGGGACGTTATGTGCCAAAACACTGCGCTTGACGTCACCGTAACGATATAAATAGAACGGACTTATGGGGTTTATTTTACTATTAAAACAGAACTTAGAATACCTTGTGATTTTTGGTACTGTAACATTTTTCACAATGTACTACGAACTACGTTACTTAGCGTTCGAAAAAAGACCCGAAAAGAAATACGTAACTTACCTACAACAAAAGCTGACAAAGATAAAAAGAATTTACTCAATTCTTTTAACTTTCAGGTAACTGGAAAGTTAATAGCAATGAAATAAACATAAAACTTAAACCTACGTGTACTTTTAAACAAAGACGTAGCTAATAAAATAAATTCTACCATTCAAAATCTAGCCAATTAAATCAAAACTAGTACCGCTAACCGTAATTCGATCTCCCGCTAATCAAGCTCAGACAGCGAGCGCACTTCCTCCGAAGTACTTACCGCTGCAGAGTACTACCTACTCTGCGAAGTAGACTGCAGAGCACACTGTGCAAAGGGCCCCAACTTGGGATCCACAGCTTAAGTGCAAAGTTATGATTGCTAAGCCTGTAGTGGCCGCGTTACAGTTATTTAACTTCGTTATTAGCTCGGCATTGATATAGTGTTCCGCTTTGTGACCTAACTTGATGCTGGAAAATGTGCTGATTTTAATGCCAGAAGAATATCGTGGAAAGATTAAGAGTCTATTTAATTATTTTTTTGCATGCTAGGTTTTGATAACTATAGTTTGGTGGACTTCATATATTTTTAATTGAAAACTAAAAGGAACTGTTAATTACTCAAATACTCACACCATGTAAGTTTACTTGAAACTTTATACTTAATTAGATAGAATACGATACAAAACAAGCGTAATTGTTGATTCAATGTTTTGAGGTTATCCAAGGTCGCCAGAAGCAAGATTAAAAACAGTTTATCTGTATAAAATCTTTACGCAATTGAATGTAAGCCTACAACAATCAATCCGGCTTTACTGCGAACATCTGAGAGCGCGGACGCGGAGGCAGCTGAGCGCCAAATTAATCCGTTCGCAGGTACAATGGCGGGCGTATTGTTCGCGTACAATTGTTTTCCCCACATATTGCGTCCCCGGCCTTAATAACGCGCGGTTTATGAAAAACTCTCCTTTTTAATGTTTGCGGCGGCGGCTTCCTGTTGTGCCACCGCGCGGGGGCTCGCAGTCAAGAAATAACCACGAAATAACGTTATTTCTTGGTTGATGGCTTGATTTTAGTTTGGCTTTAAGAATTTTGCTCGGAAAATGTGTGAGTGTTTATCTTTCGTCATTGATTGAGAGACGTTGAGCGAGCATCAGTGCTACACATTGAATTTCGGAGCCATTTTATTTTTTCAATTGTATTTAATCAAGTTACAAGTAATACTAGTGTACCTACAAAATTTTTCTTTATTTATTCTTCTTTAAGTAACTTACTAGTTTCATTTAACTTTAGCAAAAATCTACTTACGTAGTCCTAGTCAGTAAGACACTTAGTAACAGTCCTTATTACTAATCGCTACTTATTACTGATCGCTACTTACTACTGATCGCGACTTACTAAAAAATTATAGTAAAAGTCTTTCCCGATACCGTAAATGACTACTTGATCGACTTTAACTTCATGAAGCTAATATTCACTGCAGATTGCAAACAAAATCTATTTAATTTATCCCAGCCACAAGACATTACCATTGTAAAACAATGTACATTAACTTCAATAAAATCGAGCAGTTCGTAAATACAAGCGCAAATTAATGTTAGCTATCTGAAATCCAAGTCGTTTCCTTAATGACTGGAGAATTGCCACTAAGCGGTGCCACTAAGTGCCAACTAAGGGTGCCACCTACGGAAAATGTACATCAGTGGTAACTGAGTGTAAAGAATTTGTGTTTGTAGTTTTGGTAGACCAGAATAACTATCAAACCGAGTAGAATATGGTGAAAAGGCTGACTTTTTGGATAAGACCTACTAATAGCCTAGCTGTTTAGTTTAGTCTTAAAAAATGGACTGCAATAAGAATTTGAACAATTTTAACAAAACAGCGGATTGTTACACATTTGAAAACTAACATTCACTTATCTTCGTAAAAAGAGTAGTCCTAAAACGAAACCTTTTATCCTTTAGAAGGGTATTAAGTAATTGGTATTTTAAAAGGATTAGTTAGGCAATACCAGAAAAACTAAATAAACTAACTAACTTTGATTCGCAACCCTAGCGTACCCTTAAGTACAAAATATGCCAACAAATGTTAAGACACTTTAACTACCAGTTACTAGTTCTGTAGTATAACCTAGGTTTAATGCATTTAAAACTGTTTTCGTCTCAATTAATCAAGCAAAGTTAAATTTTCAGTGTGAACTATTTCGCACGTCGCCGTCGGGGGGAGTCATTACTTTCATTGTAACCCGGCAAGTTAATTAAAAGTTTCTAGTTTGTTAACTGAAACTCCTTCCTTCTACCGTTATTGTTGTTTTAATTGTATGGCGAAAAAAAAATGCACTTGCAATATAAGATTCTGGAAAGTATAAAATAAGGAAATGACGATGATGCTTCATGAATACCGAACTTGGTTTTTAATTTCTCTATAATTAAAGCTAAAATAACTATAACCAGGACGACTAATAAAAAGTATGGAAGAGACATGTCTCTTCCATACTTTTCATGCCAGGGACATGTCTTATGAGACATGTCCCTTACATGTTGCGCTGACGCCAAATAAATTAGGATTTGGACAGGAGAATAAAAATTATGATGATGAACTATGATAACTACCAGGAAATAAAATCTTCTCTTGTCACAGCACAGTATTTAATATTTAGGTAGTTCATAATTTCTGCTGTAAATTTTGGGGGATACATTTAAGATTACCTATAATAGGATAGGATGTCTACTGGTGTGACTGATGGTGCTTGCACTCATCGAATGAAAAGCGAGTCCCCCTAAAAATAACACACAAAATAACATGCTTAACCGATGCATAAGGACATTGCTAAGCTTGTTCACCAGTGTATCAAACTGAACAAGCTGCACAAAGCGGATTCAAATACCGCAGCTTTTCAGATTCCTTTGTATTCCGTTTTATCGGAATTGCTCCCTCGTTGACTGCAACAAATAGACAACGGGACACTAGCTGCTGAGCTGCCCGCGATAGAGACCGGTCGAGGTAACTTAGTTGTTTGCTCGAGATGAGATAATCATATTACTTACATCTATACTAATATTATAAAGAGGAAAGATTCGTATTTTTGTATGTATCGAATAAACTTAAAAACGACTGGACCGATTTGAAAAATTCTTTCAGCAGTAGATAGCTACATTATCGGCGAGTAACATAGGCTATATTTTATCCCCGTACTCCCACGGGAACGGGAACTACGCGGGTGAAACCGCGTGACGTCCGCTGTAATATATAAACTACTAGCTGCGCCCCGCGGTTTCACCCACATAAGTCTCGATCCCGTGGGGAAAAAAAAAGTATCCTATGTTCTTTTCCAGGGCATCATCTATATATGTGCCAAATTTCAACCAAATCCGTTAAGTCGTTTTAGCGTGAAGGCGTAACAAACAAACTTACTTTCGCATTTATAATATTAAGGATAAGCACCCTTGACACAGTTCCTCTTGAAATATTTAGTACTAAAGACATTGTTTTCAACATTCTACTTTAAAAGTTATAAATGTGAAAGTTTGTATGTTTATTACTCAATCACACAAAAACAGCTGAACGGATTTGGATGAAATTTGGCACACAGATAGGATACGATTTTTATCCCGGTAGTAAGTTCCTGTGGGGTGATTTTCGACAAACACGCGGGCGAAGGCGTATGCAAAGGCTGGCCGTAAAATAAAACATATAAATATTTATGTTATCAGTGTTTTCAAAACCTCTTATTTCTAATCTTAAAATCTACTTATTATGTTCTGTTAGTCATTTCGTTCGTTAAACTAATATATTTTTTTTACTTTACAAAACAGCTCTCGTCCCAAGACAGAACACAAGCCACATTATACATACGAGTGGAGTACGTACATAATACATAGCTTCACATCAGTCGGAAAACATACTTCTGAACGTGAGCCTTCCCCGGAGACGAATGAAAGAACCAGACATAGAGAAAAACGTGGTAAACGCCCAAACATTAATCTTGGCTGACGGACTAATGATCACAATCTGATAATTAATATGAAGTGGTAGATATCTAGGGCAATTTCTTTGACACAGCTGTATACCACTCTTCGACTCACCAGCTACTAGTTTCTTTGACTGCCCCGTTGGTCAAAAGGTTCACAAGCTCTACTGCTGAGGACCCTAGTTTCTATCCCCCGAGGTTGAGTAATATGCTATTGGGTTTTCGCACAGTAAAATTCTAAGTAGCAGCCCGGAGTCTGGATTTAGGTCCAGTTAATGGCAATAGACTCGGTTCTGGTGGAGCCACTGTCCACACCTCCGGGGAATACACGCGTGTTATTATGTAACATGTTACAACAACTTCAAAATCTGTAGCCGTTTGAAGGAAGGGATTATTTCCAAGCGAATAACAAAAGCCACATAAGGGATCTATAACAACAGTGCTCGAAATTTTGGGAACAGTTGGGCTGATGGATGGTTGGGCTAGTAGGCTTACTTACGAGGAAGCTGCATGAATGTGGGAGATGTAAAGCGAATAGGAAAAGTCAGGGAAACTAAGTGTTAACCAAAGTAAATCCGTCATTCTTTGACAGTTGTATGAAATAGCTACAACACGGCAAATTTAATTTCCGTCACAAAACAGTGTAAAATGGAAGGATGAAATAAGAACTTGGTAATCTTACCGAGATCAAGAAACATGTATTATTTTTGTGGATGTAAGGGCTTGCCAACTAGGTATAATGCCTCATTATAAGTTACGATTGATAAAACACATAATAAAATAACTGTAACCATACAAAGCAATTAGTATTATCTCGAGCCTCGTTTGAACGGAGTCAAGTTGTTGTGAAACTGTGCGACTAGCTACAGTACTGTTGTTCAGTGACATGCGCCTTTGATCAATTAGTGGCTTAGCGGGACATTAGTAACGTGAAGTGCATGTCCATTGCCGGATTATGAGGAACGATTGTGATGGTGTGTATGTGAATGGAGTAATGAATGTCTCAGTAGAGCAATGGATCTCTCAGTAGCCAGTAATATTAGAGAATATTATTTACGCTCATTTGGAAAATAGTATTGAAGTAAATTTTTTGCAAACTTAAAGTTACGTGCAAGGATTAACTTAACTAAACTTAAAAAAATAGGTATTACACGGGTATAATACTAAACCAAACGTTAGTAAACCAAAGCATTTAAAAGAAAAGTTAAACCAATGCTTGTTTACAAACTCGAACAAACACAAACAGTGACTAACCCAAACTATTAGAATTTGTCGAAGTAAAGTTGTCGAGTTAGAACATCGAACTGTTGCCGCGAGCCAGTAGCTACTGCCACACAAGCACGGTTAGTTTCATCGATGTTGGTATGATTGGAAGTAGTAAAGTTATAACCTGGGGTGTAACTCAGGGGGTTACCATATTATACTCTTAAAGCTAATAATCAATGTATGTAAGACAAAAAGTGAAGAGATATGTGAAATATCAAGAGATTTTTAACCGTGTGTCGCACAGCAACTTTTTATTAGCCAGCTAATTATTATTTGCCCTACAAACGACTATGGTAGTAAATATCAACGTGAAAAATTAAATATTATGTTAAGTGTTGGCCTCCCAAGTCCCAACAATGAACGTAATCACCACACTTGCAATACGAATAGGTGACGGTAGTAGGTTGTCTTTAGTGCATAAAAGTAAGCTAAAAAGTCTAAAGTAAATGAAATACCGGGAGTAGATAAAAAAATAAACTCATTTTTCATACGCCGAATGATTTTAGTTTTACACTAGTTGGCAGTTTGTTAAACTTTTTTACATTTCCCGCTGTTTGGAGTGCCTCACGTCCATAATCGCTGCGGGAGCAAGAACGTCGCAAACTACTCAAATAAATGTTCTCTCATATATTTTTATTTAAAGTAAATTGGTACGTTAAGTTGGAGTTTCAATTAGCAGCAAAATCATAGAAGTTTAATTATTACTTTTGCATGAAGTGAGGTTCACATTGTGAACACAGTTCACGATTAGTACAGAAAAGTTATAAACATTTCTTAACTTTTCTATTCACTAATTTATGTAGATGTTACTATCTACACGCATCACAATGTCCTGATCGCTCGTTATTTTGCATGCGGCGGACAGAAAAATAGGCTTTATTTTTATGGGCAAATTAGAGTAGGCAGTGGGCATCTATACAGTCTATACCTATGTATACTAAAATCGCAGCGAAGTCAAAACTATACATTGAATTTACAAAAAAGTAATTCCTACGAGGTTTAGGAGCGATTCTAATGCCGAAAATATAGTTATTAGAAATTTTATCTGTTTGTCTGAATGTATGTTCCAGCATCACGCAAATACTACCGGATAGATTTTGTTCAAATTTTGCATAAATATTGCCTATAAGTCTGGTCAGGTGATAGGGCTATAAATTATAACGCTATTTGCTATGGGGGATGAGCAATATCATCATGTTCATATTATTTTGTAGTTTACCGCAAATTGTAAAAAGACGAGCCAAAAGGTTAGAATATTGCAGATAGTTACAAATTTATCATAACGCTGTACCTTTACGGAGCTGAGCAGTCAGACACATAAAGAGTGAACTTTTTAAATGAGGCAATAATGGCAGGTACCTTAGCAGTCAGCAAGAAAATGGAAAATTTTCTCAAAATCTTTTTTTGATGCCAATCGTTCCTGTTTCTTGTACGGATCAAAAATCTCTAACAAATCAATTGAGGTTCGAGTACTAGAAAAGTCGGAAATTGCAAAAAATCGATGAAGTGATCTGAACAGGGAACGAATATCAGACAGCTTTGCAAACTTAAGTTCGATATAGGTATTTGTGATTCTTTATTTTACATTTTGCATATAGTTCATAGAACGTATAATATACAGAAAAACATTAATTTTAGGCCTCTTCTGCTATCTATGGTTATAATAAGAATAAATATAATTATATGGCTAGGTGACTGATAGGTGACTGATCCCGCCTATTGATTTACAATTTACTGTAATATTATTTTGGTGATGGCTCTTCATTATAAATGCAACAGCATGCAGTCAGTATTGTGCCATTTAAAGTAGTATGTGCAGTAACGCAGGCGTTCATTAATTCACCAAAAACGAAAACTTCACAAGCGATGGGAAATTACTACCAAAGGCTGCATATGTCGACCTCAGGACGAGCTACTTCTCACACGGATAACTATGTTCGTCGCTTGCTCCCACGTTCTCTTGACTCTTTTTATTCTATTTTGGCTGCCGAGACCAAAACTACAAACGTAATATACAGGTTTTTTTTTATAAAAGGTGGTTTTTATTTCAGTATATTGTGGTATCTTACGACATTTACACGAACAAAGTCGTGGGCAGAAGCTAGTACTGTAAACAAAAAATAAAAACTATTTGCCCAAATCAGCATGGATGTGGTATTTGAATAATAAAAACAGTTTTATATTTTCTTTTCAGTATAATTATAGGTACAGTTATATAAAATATCCAAATGTTTGGTTATTTACACACAAAGTAAACAAAAGCAAAATTCCCAAACTACGCAGGATTCAGACCCACAGCCAGCCAGTCGTGATAGACGCAGTTGCCCAAAAAATTGGCAAATATGAACGGATCCGCTCCTAGTCTGCGCACAGGGGCCCGGGGGCCCGCGGGCCACGGGGCCAGGGGTGTCGCACACACAACTCAATTTGCAAGGTTTACACAGCGTATTTGTTTGTGTCTGCTATGTTCATTACGCATACATGTGCTGAATATTGTTGGCTAGTACTTTTGTTGAAACAAAAGTGAGGCGTGAAACTGTCTGAAATTAGCTCTTACCGTACTGAAAATATTACAAATTTACACTAAAAATATTACACTTTAGTAGTGAGGCTGATTGTCCAGGTTTTAAGTACTTTAAAAGTCATCACTCATACGGACATTATAGAAATACAAGACAAACAGTGTTATACTTTGATACTCGGCAGAAACCGTGATCATTTAGCAAAAGCCCACTGTGTGATACAGTTTCCTTTTATAGATAGACACAAGGGATCATTTTGAAGCCTTGAATACATTGCGCTCGGCAGTATATTGATGATGGCAGATGGATGTTATTACGCTAGTATGTTCATATAATAGTTGCTACTGACGACACCCAAGCGTAGTGCTCGGTCCGGTGAGTTTGTAGCCGACACCCACGGGGTAGGAGTGAATTACTGTAACTTTACCGTATAGTTGCTACTTTATTCTTTAATTATACATTAATTGCATCGTACTTCGCAAACATAACATGAATTCGAAGACATGTAACATCTACTAACCCGCACTGGGCCCGCGTGGTGGATTACGGCCCACTCACAGAGAGAAGGTCTGTGTCCCAGCAGTGGGAACATTATAGGCTGATTATGCTTATTTCGCAAAGACTTTTGACCATCTTATTTAGTTTCAAGACAAAGAAGAATGTTTCACTTCCCTATCTTAACGATGAATTTGCAAACAAGCATCAATTTAAACTTTAGCGAAACTTTTTGCACAGTAGATTTAAACTGACAATTTAAATTATGCTATGAAACCTACCGTCAAACTGAGTTGCACCAAATTTAATAAGGTAAAGCGAACAATTAACGACTTCCAAACACGAGCCGCCGTTCGTTTTACATTGTCGGCGCAACGGTATGATATTCATGTTCGGGTTATAGCCAGCCAGCATTATTACTGCAACACTGTTAGATTTATTGCTCGCGGCAACATTGAAGTTAATTGGAGGTCGGGTAGGTTAAGAATTCTGGAGGAGTTTCAATTGTTACATGAGGCTTTATGTAGTATAAATCTTCGTGGTTACCCTGGAGGTGGTAAGATCATGCTTCATGAAAAGACTCGGACCTATTAGATACTGACAAAGATTTTCGAGAAAAAGAGAAATAGAGAATAATAATAAAGGTATTACATAAGATGAACAATTTAAACGAAGCTATCGAGCCCTCTTATATCTTGTCAATGTACTACTTCGGATAATCTGCTTTCATCGGTATGAATCCACTCATAGTTGGAGTATATTTGCCTGAGCTAGGAAAGATAATGCGGAGATCAGATTTGAATCAAGTTTAACGAGGATTAGAAAATGCAGTTTAAGAAAATGCAGTTTAACGAGTGTCGCGGGTCTATTAGACACCTTTATTACATCAAAAGAAGCCCAAAAACAAAAATGTGTCCATTTCCCCAAACTATTAGTGTGACATGGCGATAAAACTTACAAACACATTAGGCCCTTGCCTCGAACCCACCATTATTACCAGCCCTAGGGTTGAGCCTGCATTTAACACGTAACTAACAATCAGACCCCCCCTTTAGCCCCCATAGGGGTGAGACCGGCGACCACTACACGGATCATTACACCTGTTACAACTTTGTGGGGTGAATACATGCTAAACAACTTTTGGGGTTGTGAGTCTAGAGGGGGTGACAAAAATATTGAATTTGTTGTGGAAAAGTTAATTGACATGATAGTGAAATTTAATTGTTTTGCTACTGATTACAGCTTCTGCAATCGTAACTGCTGCTCAAGCCGAAGAAGTCGTATAAAAATCAGTTTCTTTATTCTGTTTGAATAAAAAATCATAAAACTGCAAAGCAGTACTAAAATACCCGTAATCTGCTATCGAAAGCTCTGCTTCCCGTAATTTATTCAACTACCCGTTCAATATTCATCTCATAAATTGTACATTTTAACCTATAAAAAGTGGGTATTAACATGCAATTATAAATTATTCATCGTTCCAAACCATTCCAAACATTCCCGCGCTACCGAAGTGGAACTACAAAGAAACTATGATCAAAGTGGCACATTTCACGAGCCGGGGGACACGCATCCCCCACTGGAGAAGGGCGTAGGGGGGGAGGGGTGAGTAGTCACGTACTCTAGTTTTACTCAGTTACTTTTAATTCATCCGGTCGCTGATCTGTTTTGTAAAGTTGGTACACACTGGACGTACACTGGATCAAAAGTCGCGTTTCTATTTAGTTTAGTATTACTATGATCAAATAATGTCACACATGAAGTAATTTGGCTTGAAAACTAAGGACCTATAATTTTTTTGTGAAAAATATTTATGGAGGAGGTATAAAAATCAAGGTATCTCTGGAACTGCAATCCATTATATCCTTACAGAGGGTTAAAGTACTAATTATTTATGTTTTTTTTTTGACATACTTCATATTACGGGATATACACTTCACTTTTTTCTTAAATGTTCAATTTTTTTTTTTTTATCATAAACTAAATCTAAAATCTAACAATAGTTTTAATAAGAAAGACAACAAAAACATCTTTTTATGAATAAATTATCTAATAGTACGTTGCATCGATAATATATAGAATTCTTCCATCGCGCTAGGAATGAATAAAGGAACGAAAAAGGACATGAAAAGAAAACATTAAAAATTTAATCAAGCAGTTGTTACTCCTGTCATAAAGCTTTAACTATCGGACAGACTACGTGTTACAGGATCAATGCTCATAAACTGAGGACATTACTAGCACACTTTTCACCCCCTAGGGATTAGACAGGGGTGTATTGTGGTGTTTGTGGACCATCCGATGGTGTTAGGTGCCTTGCCTTAATACTTGAGTTCCATTTTTAAACACAACTGTCAATACTGTGAATTATCGTGTCTTGAATATAAGCCCTTCTTGTGTTCTATATATAAGAATATGATTGTTTTCAATAAATATTAAAAAAAGGAATTTCTTGGCTATTCGTTATTTTAATGTAATTGCAACTCAAACAATATACTCAATTCTTTATTGCGTTCCATATATGTATTACATAGATGGTATAACAAGTAAAAGATCATTTTAAGTCCCTCAACTACGATGACACTGAAAATCTGCTTATTGTACCATCCTAACCAACTGCATATACTGTCACCTCCTTCACCCCGCACACACGCACTCACGCACACACTCTCTCTCTCCCACACACACTCACACAGACACAACACGCTCCCACACACTCGCACTCACACTCGCGCACACACACTCACGCACACATACTCAATTACTCACTCATGCAATTTAGTTCCTCTCACCCACTTTTTACCCCCATAACAGCAACAATCTCTCTGCACCACTTTGTATCCCCATAACATCAACATTCTCACTGCAAATAGCTTAATTCCTGTTAATTATTACATATCACTGATGTTGTATACAGCTGTCACCTATTGTCCGGAGTCTGGAGAGGCTGGTAATCTGTCATACAGGTCTCCTAGTACAGAAACCAGTCTCTCGCATAGATAGCACAACAATTATCGCTAATGTTTTGTTTGTTTTTTTTTTTTTTTAATTGTTTGTAAAATTCTATGTGAGAGAAGAACAATAAACTTTATATTATATTATATTATTACATTATTATGGACCCTGTCGGGCACAGCAAAATTAGGAGAGAGGAAGAGGGTTAAGCAGCAATTCAATATTATTATAAATGATTAGATGTGTTTAATTGGGTGTATAATTATGTATATATTGTATATTATTAGATTTGTGTATATAGGTATAGTATATTAGGGATTTTAAAAAAAGCATAAGAATAATATAGGTAATTATTATTTAAATTCTTAGAAATATTTTCATTAATATTAAATTATGTTATTATTTATGTAATTCATATTTATATTTGATTTCCTATATTCCTTATTATATTATATTTCATAATGTTTGGTGTATGAGAGAAAGAATAATTTTATTTTGCAATCAATTTGTCATCTAAAAACTCCTTTACTGAGTAGTATGACTTGGATTCCAGAAATTGTTTCAATTTATTAATAAATATATTTGTTTTGCTTACTTCTCTAATGTCATTTGGCAATTTATTATACATTTTTATAGACATAACTAAAGGGCTGGTTGAGTGCATTTTGAGACGGGATTGAGGTATGTGTATTTTGTTTTTGTTGTGTCGAAAGGTGTATTTTGTTTGTGTTTCTTCGCAAGTGGTGTAAAAATCTGGATGTTTTCTGACAAATTTACATAATTCTAAGATATATAAATAGGGAAGTGTGAGTATTTTGTGTTTTCGGAAGTGTGGTTTGCAGCTATCTGTTTGTTCTATGTTGGTTATATTCGAATTAACTTCTTTTGTAAAATGAAAATGGTTTTTGAGTCTGTACTGTTACCCCACAGCATGACCCCATAGCTGAGCCATGCCTGGGCATAAGCATAGTAAGTGACAAGTGCAGTTTGCAGGTTGGTAGTTTTTTTAATCTCGCGTAGGGCATATGAAAATTTGGATAGTTTTCCTCTTATTTTCTGTATATGGGATTTCTAATTTATGTATCTTTATATATCTTTTGTATATCTATTTTATATATCTTTTGCCCGCGGCTTCGTCCGCGTGGATGTTGGAAAACATAGCACGGGAACGTACTACCCATACCGGGATTACATACCTAATAGCCGAGGAAAAGGTCATTGACTCCTACCGCTGCGCCCCGCGTTACCGCCAAACATAATTATTTTGTTACGCGTAATTTTGAATCTGTGAAATTTTTAAAACCATTCATTTAAATAAAGATTTCAAGGCATATTTTAATCAAATTAAATGCTCAATTTAAGTAACATAGTTTATTGGTTAAGGATTAATACAATACCGGTAAATATAGCTTCGAAAATAACAATGAAATTTTTATCAAATTCGGAAAGATAAAAATGGTTATTGTGGGACATCCTTACAAGATAGACATATCTATTGTAGACTTTTTATTGAACTTTTTAAGATAAAAAATACTGTAGAATGTAAGTTTTATGTAACTTTTACGACTTCCGTAGCGCACGCCAATAAAGTTCTCAGTCGGCATGATTTTTTCCGACATCTTCAACAATAATCGTCAAATTTCAGCCAATTTGCACAAACCTTCCGCATGAATCACTCTGTCCATTGGTGAAAACCGTTTGAAAATCTGTTCGGTAGTTTATCGCGTTCAGACAAACAGACAGACGCGGATTATAACCTAACTAAAAGCAATTTAACGCAGTTCAAGAGAAATAAACACAATAAGTATCATCTATTATTACTGTTCAAGAATTCCGAAACTATTGATAAACAAGAGCAAGTATTGGAAATACTTGTGAACTAAATATTTCATTTATCTAAACTGTAAGTCGGCGCCGAAGTTCAACCGCGAGGTATTGCCCGATTTACTGCTCTCTGGAGGTTACGGGGAAAATATCTCCGACCGCACTATAAAACTGATCATTTTTGTTTCTGACTACCGAATTGATTGCTAAGCTAATTTAAATATTTATAATTTATTAATACAGCTCTAACAAACTGGAGTAAGTACTAAGTAGAGCAGAAAATACAAGTTTGTTGATAATCGCTACAATTTACTTCGAAATGTACCTACATACATTGAATTGCAAGGTAAAGCTTCGTTTCCACGAAATAATAATTATGTCATGCTATTTGTAAAATTATTGCGTGCAATTTCACCTTAAGTTTACATTTTCCATTCTAATGCTTGAATTTCAAACTTGCAAACATTTAATCCTTTCTATCGCATAAAACATTTTGATACATTGTCGTTTTCCCAAAAAGCATAGAGGTTTTCAGAATATAATTATTCTGTTGGTAGGTAATACTCGATAAATAACAAAACCCACAAGTCTAATTCTGAACTTTAAGTACCTACTCCAGTGACAAGCAACATCAGGTGCTTTCTAAATATCAGTTCACTAAATTTTACAGACTAACGCCAAAAAATACCTTTTTACCCAAAAATATCGTATAACCTTAAAATTGTAAATTAATGACGCTGCAAGCAGTACGTTAATTATAATAGTAGCGTATACTGGTGTGCCGGTATACACATCGGGAGTTCATTAGGGAGCCACCTCGCAGAGACACTCATTAGGAGGATGCCGCGGCGTGCTACACACTTCTTTAATTTAGGTTAGTTACTCCATACGCTGAATACATTTTTGAAACAGTAAGTGCAAATACTAATAAGATAGATATAGTTGTGTATGTATATTTTAATGAGTGAAATGGAACATAATTCTTCGTGGGAATTTTTTGGAACAAAAATGGAAGTATGATTTTACAGTTACCGTAGAAGATTGTACGTACATATTTTACTACTTGTTTTAATGTAACAGATCTTTACTAATCTTGTTATCTGCTTCCACTTAATCGAAAATGATGTATGTTCAAACAGTAGGTAATTAAATATGTGTGCTCAGCGGTTATTGTAACTTTTATCAGGTGGATTTTTCATTATGTCTCCGAATCAATTATTTTTACGCCAATTGTTTAAAATTTTTGTGGTGTGTCTATTCTAACTACTTTCTTTTTGCTGACTTTCACTTTTTTGGTCTGTGACAAGAAACTCTTTGCCCAAGTTTTTTTCTCTATTTCCTCATTTATTTTATGCTTGGCGAAATTCTTGAAATATTGCGCATCTTGACTTGTGCACCGGCAACGTGGGTATATTCATTTCAGGTCACTAATTCAAATACTTTGGGCACACACATGGTGCGTGGAATAAATGACGCTTAACTACTCGCACTTACTAGCTGACAATCTTTACAACCGAGAAATATTAGTAGAAAAATGCAAGATAAAAATTTTAATGAAGACAATATTATCAAATTCATTCAATCTGAAACAACTTACCCTTCACAATTTTATATTTACTTGTTTCATTATTATTTGTACAACTCAAAGTTTGTAAGGAACACAAAACAAAGTCAATATCCAGAAACTTAGACACAACTAAGTTAGTCAAAATTAAGATAAATGTCTTTAATAAACTTCACGCCACTAATATATTCAGAGGTCGCCTCCATATAATTACAAGTATAAATTTACTCGAAGCGGTAGGTTAACTTGGTTGTAAATAAATATATATTAAACCACAGCTTAACGCGAATTTTAATAAAGGGAGCTTAAATATTTATTAAAGGAACAAATTTTAAAGATCGTTAGGACTGCAGAAAATATTTGAGAAGAATTTCGTAATTAACTCGTCATATTTCGCGAGACTTTCGAGTTTAATAAAGTTGATGTTGATTATGTATGGTTGTAAATACTGTTCCTGACAGATACAGCAGAAAAATATTGGTGTTAAGATTTCCTGTTCTTGCTCTGTACCTACATTTGAGATCATCGTTTTGGTTGTAAGGCATTAAATAACTTTCTTCTGAGGCATAAAGTCTCCAATCTCTATTGTGGTTTAACGTGTGTTTTTTCTGGACCTTTACACGCATGTTCGTTCACATATCAAAGTTCTTATAAATATAAAGCTGACACAACTCAGTTCAAAGTCACATTACTATCTATTGCAATAATATCCTGTTCGTTGCGGTCAGAGAGCAGGACGACAGCGGCAGGAGTTCATTTGATTTGACGGCTGATCTCAGCGCGGCCGGCCGGCTACTGTGCTGGCAAATTGGACAAGTAACGTTTTTGTACGAAGGAATTACATTCATTTACTGAGAGGAATCCTTATACCGAATTCTTTGCTTCAATTATGTAAGTGCTTTACATTTTTACAGCCACTGTTAACTCATATTATACATAAATGTCTAACACTGATGTTGTCTTTGAAATAACTGTCTTAACACGAAAAGCTCATATATTTACTTGAGCTAAGCTAGCATTTACTTAGTTTGCTGTAATAACAAACATACGAAACTTACCAATTTAATTATTGAAAACCTTGTTCGTAGTCATTTCACGACAGGATAATTTCAACGTATACGATCGTATCATTTATAATTCTCTGACAACTGAGCAAGTACCTTTCTACCTAGCGCACAGTTGATATATTTTCAGTATCTTGTTGAACTAAAACACTTAGGTAAACATAAACTCCGTTCATAAATCTACCGCGAGTCACATTAAGCGACCTCCGGCGCCAACTTGTTCCGGCGGGAGTTCACTTGATTTGACAGCTGATCTCGGACCACCTCCTTCGTGAGGGTACTTTGCATCATTACTGTTATTCTGCCAGGATAATTGGACAAGCAACGTCTTTGAGTGAGCAGGATAATCAGGTTGTAGATGTTGTTAAGCGTTAATGTAAAGAGATGATCTATTTGGGCTCATTTGAAGAAATTTCTTCGTCATCATATTCATATTCATTATCAAGACCACCAGACTTTTTTTAAGTAGAAAAGTCTGCTGATACTAGTATTACTATTAATGGTTATTCACTTTAATTGGCGAAATGAACATTAAGGTAAATGAACGCCTGTGGTTTATAAAATTACTAGCTGCACCCCGCGGTTTCACCCGCATAAGTCTCGATCCCGTGGGAAAAGAAAAAGTATCCTATGTTCTTTTCCAGGGCATCATCTATATATGTACCAAATTTCATCCAAATCCGTTCAGCCGTTTTAGCGTGAAGGCGTAACAAACAAACTTACTTTCGCATTTATAATATTAAGGATTATAAGGACTGAAACAAAAGATTGCGAAAAACAATAATAATAGTATATTTATTTCAGACCAAATTACACGATCCATAAGTTGTTAGTAAAGGTCTTAACCTAATGTTAGTAAAAAACCACACTATATACAAAATTGAAACGACTGACACCTACGTACCCTAGCAAAATCACGTTTCAAAACTCATGTACACCGTACAGAAATGCAAATACAATATGAATTTCTAATCACATTAATCTATCCTGATGCAGATGGCGCATCGCCATCGTGACGTGAGACAATGCCGTCGGTTGTGACGCTATCAAAGCCTACAATGAGACAACAGCGGAACACTTCTCAAGATATCTGATGCTAGTGACAGATGCAAGCCTGGTGGTGCTAAGATATTGCACTGTCTTAGAAGGTGGGAATAAATAAGTTGAGATGGTGATATTGACAAAGATGGGTAGTGAGCTCAATACTTTAGTGACGTAGATGTTTTAGCTGATTTTGAAGGTAATGATGGATGTAAGAAGAAAATAAAGTCAAGTATGATGAAATACCTAATAAATTTATTGAAATTGTATCCTTTTATACATACATGGGTTTCTCCCTAATTTCGTAATCTTTTCATTATAAATAGAACTACTTAAAGCTCATTGTATTAAAATATCGCCAAAATAGAAACAAAACAAATTCCAAACAATACGTAATTTTAAACCGGCATTAAATATCCCTGAAAGTGTCTACCGCACGCTCTTTTTGATCTTTTAACAGGCTATTGAAGGCGGCCTCCCCCAAACACGGCTGAATATATCCCCATAAGTGGCCGATAAATCCTTTGTTAAAACAAAACACGGGTTCCATTGTTCGTCCCAGTGGTGGGAGCTACTTCCGGCCGCGGGAAGTATCTGAGACGATTATCTTTAATAGGATCTGCTGCTACTTCGACAAGTTTGCTGCTAAGTCTGATTAACTTGGATACTTTTGAATCGTATGTAGTGTTGTTGTGTGGTACGTTGTTGATGGGAGTTGTACCAATATGAAATTATCATCATATTTAGAAAGTGCGCGAGAGGTAAAGCATGAGAAGACCCTGAAGCAATGTACTATTCAGTTTGTCAGTTTTAGGTGATAACTATAATGGTAATTTCACTAGTTACGTGTTGCTTTACTACTTTTCGGCTTACATTTTGTATTAGACTTTGAATTTGCATCAGAAATATGGTTGTGCATTTTGGATAAAAAATAATGACTTCATTAATTAAAATATTTGTTTTCATCAATGAAGTCACTCGTAATATCACAATCAAATCAGTGAAGCCTATCAATTAACATATCTGGGTCGTTCTTCTTTTTTATCTACAATGAATTGGTGTTTTTCAGTTTTTCGAGTTTATCAAGTGACAATATATTGATTTCAGTGTTAGATATATTTTTCAGATGCATTTAATTTTCATTTGGATCATTTAATCTTTGTTTTCATGTCCATAATGTTGTTATTTTTATGGTGATTTTCAAGAAAACACTGTGACAGAGTGGACCTTTTTGGGTAAGACATCATTATGAATTACTACTCTGTTACGGTATTTAATGAAAAATAAACACACGCAAAAAAAAAATTGGCTACGGAAAATTAAAGGTTATTTAGTATTAAAAGGTATAAAGCGATGAGGATGTAAATTCAAACAATGAAAACATATTAATTCATACTCTAATATGACACAAAATGAGGTGAGAGACCGACCATTGTCGATAAAAAACCGGCCAAGTGCGTGTCGGACCACGCACAATGAAGGGTTCCGTAGTTGGGATGAATTTATCCCAAAAACAAACTTAACTTTGTAGTTGAAAAATATGTTCTCCCATACGGAATGTATGGGAAAACATGTTTTTGCAACTGCAAAGTTAAGTTGGTCGATTATCACTCGTTAACTTGTAAAGCTTACTTAGCTGTGATAGTTTTTCTTTTAATTTCGTTATATAAACTACTGTTGTGATTTTTTTCACACACCCATAACCAACCATTTAGCCGGCAGGGGGGGAGGACACTTGACTCTAACAAAAATTAGTACTTTAAAGCTTAATATTTCGCAAACGGATCCCTAGATCCAAAAATGGTTTTCACAAACTCATAATTTTTTTAAAGGACCTTTCCAATGATACCCCTCACTATGGGTTAAAAAAATAAAAAATAAAACATCACCACTTTACGTGTATGAGAGGTACCCTAAAAAAAATGTTTTTCATAATTTTGTTTTACCACTTTGTCGACGTAATTAATAGGTATACCTATGCCAAATTACAGCTTTCTAGTACAAAGGGTCTTGGAGCTAGACCGCGGACAGACAGACAGACAGACAGACGGACATGACGAAACTATAAGGGTTCCTTGTTTACTACGGAACTCTAAAAAGGAAGAACGACCCAGCTACAATTATTGAAATGATCAATTCCAATAATAAATGGATGATTCATTGGGAATTTCTAGATTCTAATTTAATATCAATTGTATTTCAGTAGAGCGGATTATTTGATTAATATTTAGATTGGAATTTACTGGTATTCAATAAAAATTGTTCTTGTGGAAGCAATATTATATTATTTTGAACTGTGTAGATATTTCATATTTCGCCAATGATAGTATTCATATTCAATTATCACTAGACGGTACATAATATAATTTTCAAAAAGACACTCAGCTACAACATGCCTGGTCTCGTAATAGCACCCAAGAACTCGCAAATATATCAGTAACTATGAAAACAACCGCTAGACTAAATTGCATTTATACTCCTTCACATGACCTGGTACAGTACGAGCAACATTTGCTCCAATTCGTTGTTCACAAATGCAGAGGTCACCGTACAAACGTTATCAAAATTTCACATCACAAATAGCGCGCGCAGCCAACATTGAGCAGATTAAATTCAAATGAGATGTCAAATACCAACAGTTGCTTTGAAATGTTAACAATGGCTTCCAAATAGAAATTCAGTTCCTATCGCTTGTTCAAATTTGGTGCCGATAAAGTATTAACGTGAGGACTTTAAAAATTGTTCATGTTAGCACACTCAAAAGGATTTCGTAACGGAAAGCATTTCACGTTGGGTTGCAATAATTGATCTCTATCCTCGATGGATGCCATTGGTCGTTTGGTATTTATGTAGGTATCTGATAAATAGTGCCCTCCAAAAGTTACTTATTAATAATAATCTTTTTGTGTTATCCGAAATAAAATGATTTTATTTATTTTATTGTGTAGGTACAGCTGAAACATTTGAAACTGAGATTTTAAATTATAATGTAACATTATATCTGAAGTAAAATCATTGTATGTTTATTATTTTTAATTTAGACAGCAATATCTACCAATATTCACAATTTCTGGTCACAGGCCATATCATATTCCAACGGAAACAGTCGAGAATACACAACAAACACAACTCAAATCTAAACAGCTCTTCACAAAACTTGAAGCACAATTCAGATCTTAATTGTGGCGTTGTTTAATGACATCGTGTGACAAGAGGCTCTCATGTCTCTTGTCTGTCTGATGCAATGCGGTTCCTCAACTATTGGGACTTTCGGGAATTCGGCCACGTTTGTAGCGCTCACTAATGAAGCCCAAGTTTTGTGCCACACAGTGCCTGTGTGCTCTTAGTGGTGAACTTTGAGGCAGCTGAATACTGAATGGAAGGTGGTACTGTTTTGATTCAGAATGCATATGTATGGCTCGTATGCTTTTGAATGTAAGACTTAGGTACGTTGTTAGACGTGAAGTTTTGAACGTAAATTGTGAAAATTGGTCTTCCAATTTTATTATTTATTATTATTATTATTTTATTTTTTTTTTTTTTTATTTTTTTTTTATTGTTGGAAAATAAAAACTACAAGTTTCTTTTATCTTCTAAATTATCAACACACACACGTGCCGTGACACGGGCACGTTAGAATCGTGGCACGTCAAGACAACATGGCCCATGCCCCGTCATGCCGTACGCCGGGGCGACGCACGTTCTACGCTAACTGTGACAAATACGCGCCCACTTGTTTACTACACAAACTGTCGCGGGGGTAACATACGTGTATGTGCAGCGGAATTGGAGTCCGAAATAAATCAGGGGGCTACGTTTCGTTATTTTGTCACAGGAATGGAGATGTACCGGCATTGATATACCTACGCGTAATGTCTTCGCAGATGTAGCAAAACTTGTTGTTTCATAATATTGTAAATTGCATTTTCCAAGCTATATTAACGTTTTACAATAATTTTTATAAGTTGAAATTTTCAATAACCGTTATTTAAAGACGTGACAGAAGTCTAAAAACTCATTTATAATAAGCAGATTACAGATTCTTTAGTGTTAGTTAATACCTAACTTTAATAAACACGATTTGTAATACCACAACTAATAAAGCTCCCTTCACTTTGACTCTCATATCGCGATCGCAAGATATCTCGCAAACTTACAGAGTTAGTTTAATGACGTGTCTCGCATCCATTACTCAGATCCTAGGCGAGCGTTTAAAGCTTGGCTGTGCAGCGCGCAGTGGAGTGGCTCTGCGGATGGCGGCACGATTAGCAATTCCGATGCGCCAGTGTTTACTGCTCTTCAGTCGCACTCAGACATGGCTCCCTTTACTTCGTCTGGTGGTTTCAAGCTACAGCGTCATTCCTTGAGATATGCAGCTGCAACATCTGCGTATGCAATGTAACAAACAATATGTTACACTACCTTGTGGTTCACGAGCCATATGGCTTGGATGCTGAAGTACTGTATGTGATTCTTTGCCAATGTTTCTTTCGTTTGTGTTCCTTCCTGCTTGGGAGAACCCTACTTAGCCTACTTTATACGTACGAGTATGTTCAAGTTGTGTTCGTCCACGGAACGTGGTATGTAGATTTGAATACGCCTGCATCAGATTTTCACTTCGAATCCAGTTTGAGGACTAAAGTCTCGTTTTCCGGTGCGATGTGCAGGCATGTTTCTAATTAGTCTCTTAATTATAACGCATGTGTCAGTTCGGTTCCCTTTGCAGAGTAATTAGAGCACAAAATCTTTTGAAAAGTCGTGAGATGAGAAACTTCTGAACTGAATAAATGTGGCTGCAATGTAGTGGGTTTCATTGTAGATAGCTGTATATTTTGTGCAGGGTGAAATCATTTTTCAGTCAAGTCTCGCTAGTTCCGCGAAGGTTAGCTTTTAATTAGACTTAAAAAGTATATCGCGAGATAGTATATTAATTTGGAAATAATAGTGCCTATGTGTAGTTTGCACCTTATGTGTACAATGTGGATACAATAACACGACAATAGATAAAAATACTGGCAATTCTAATGCATGAGAGTATTTTGAAACCATGAAATAAATTTTAGCATCGAATTTAAATAACGATGATCTAGAAGACATGTTATAAGAGCAGTTTATAGAAAGTTTAACACACTATTACAAAAATAAAACGGACAAGTGCTGGTCGGACTCGAAGGGTTCTGTACCAGCGTGCATATGCCCTTAAATTTTTTAATTTATTTAATTTTTTGTTATAGCGGCAATAGAAATACAGCTCTGTGAAAATTTCAACTGTCCACCTGTTACGATTCATGAGATACAGCCCGCTGACAGACAGACGGACAGCGGAGGCTTAGTAATACGGGTACGGCACCCTAAAAACGTAAAGTAATAGTGTGTTTATTATTTAATCATTATCAGGAATTTAGGGCAAATAATGATTAAGATTGGATATTGTGTGCCACCAAGTGGTAGAATGTTGTTTGGGAAAGAGTTATAAATTATCCTTGGTAACTATCTAAACCCGAGACCACTAGCATCGTGTAGGAAGATTCAAAGCTAAACATGCTCAAATTATCATTGAACATAACATCTTTCTTCTACTTCTTTACTTGTAACATAGCATATTGTTCTTCTTCTTCTGCTTTTTAGGGTTCCGTACCCGAAGAGTGCCAAATGGAACTCTATTACTAAGCCTCCGCTGTCCGTCTGTCTATCTGTGTGTCTGTCAGCGAGCTGTACCTATCTCATGAACTGTAATAGGTAGACAGTCGAAAATTTCACAGATTATGTATTTCTACTGCCGCTATTTTAACAAATATTAAAAAAAGGACACTATAAAATTTGATTTTGAAAAAGAATAATCAAACCCTGGCATTTGAGGTGTCATTGTCTAGAGCTCATCGAGTAGAGAACAATTTATTTATATTTATTTTTCTTCATATATGACTACTTCTGCCCGTGACTTCCTCAAAAATTGGGCTATCCAATGCAAAAATATTTGTTCAAATCTGACTGGTAGTTCCGGAGATTACCCACTACATACAAACAAATCAACAAACAAATTTTACCTCTTTATAATATTAGTATAGATGAAATAGGTGGCCGTAAAATTTGTCAGTTTTAGACCATTTTTGTACGAGCTCGATCTCAACAACTAAACAAGTTAGGAATTTAATTAAAACTTCTGTATATCATGTATCATATACTAAAAATGCCGATTCTTGAAGCAGGTATTTTATTTAAATATGGGCGATTTTCTGAAACTGCAAAAATAACTTTGTAATTCATAGTATCATTATTAAATACAATTTTATTTTTCCGGTTGAAAAAATTTAAGTCGAAGTCAAATCATTTATTTCAAATAGACCCATGTACGGCACTTTTGAACGTCAAAATTTACGAAATAATAGAATTGATTCTAGTCGCCCCTTGCAAAAGATAGTTTTCGTATGGAGAAGAATTGGCAAGAAACTCCACCGTTACTCTTTTAAAATGTTTTCGTTTAGTACTTTCATTTATATGCTAAATAAATGTATGGTGGTACGGAACCCTTCGTTTGCGAGTCCGATTTGCACTTGGCCGGTTTTATTTACTAAATATCTAACGAATAACGTAGCTAGTGTAGCCACACAAACTGGATAACTCTATCGTTTGCCGCATTTAAACCCTGCGGAGTACAAACAGTCGTGTACGACTGGCAGAAAAAAAAGCAGTAATATCATATGACGGGTTTCATAGGGGTCCACAATGATTTCGTATTTGGGACGGTTTTTATTTTATAAATACCAGTTTTGGCCAACGTTTACCAAGGGGTGTCTACAGTTCACATCTCTCAACCACTGCTCTGTCTTCCGAGGAGGACGTGTGTATCTAGAAGTTGTTTTGGCTATTGTTTTGTTAGCGGGCAAGAGGTAGCTAGTGTCCATATAGAGGGTGACAGTTATATGCGCGGTAGGACGATGCCACACAATTTCCCAGCAGAAGAAAAAATAACTGTGCTAGTTGGTTGTGTGAAGAACCTGAGTCGATGCTAGCCAATATGAGGCGGCGAAGTATGTTCTTACAGTAACTAACTTTTATTGCTTAGTTTTTCAACAGTACAATCTGTTTGTCAAAGACCTTACACAGTTATATTTTGTGTAGTTCTCTATGCCATCTTTCGAGGATTAGAGTCCTATTTGCTTGACGGTTGTGGAGATGGCAAGTGACACACACATAGAAGTGGAACTTTTCATTACATCAGCAATAATAATCAAAATTACTGTAAACCCAAAACAGCATTATACTTTCTGTAGCTTCACACACACATGCATTCGTTATAAGTACATTGTTGTAGAACACTTTATGAAAAATTAAATAAAGTACAAAAGTATTAGGGCGCACCACATACATACTTTTGATACAAAGATTCAGTCAAACATCCGCCAACGTGTTTTTTCGTACAAAATTGTGGTGTGATTGTGATAAACTCACTTAGTGTGTTTGACCACCGACAACTTAACACGATTGAAAACAGAAATATTGGCAAATGCCAAAATAATAAAATAGTTTGAATTTTTGGAAGTTGCAATAATAAAAAAGAAATGATAACAAAGCTTTTTATAATTATCATTTGGTACCAAAAAATTACATTATTATTAGACTTTAGGTCTTATATCTACTCCTTGATGTTACTCAATATATTGTGTCAACTGAAAAAGGTAGAAGGAGATGGAAAATTAGTCTTCTGATGATTACAAACGGTGCAGCATGATCAGTTACAACACCGATTTTTTTATTTTCCAAATCTGCTCTTATAACATCTATCTTCTAGACCAACGATATGAATGTTTTTTAAAACAAATTAAATACTTAGTGGTGATGGGTTGATTATAGGTTTTGGCGATCTTTGACTAGCTCTAGTGACTAAACTATTGGATATTTATTATTGTATACAGACTGGGAACGTCATTCTTTGCATATTCGACATAAACATGTCAAAATGTGTTGTTAATTAAATTATGTTATGACGGCCTTTCCGAACAATGCTGAACCGCAAATGCAAAATTTAACAACATTAACATTGATCTATGGACAGGCAGTGGACGTAGACCTTCATGGATAGACAGTTTCCAAAATTCTGCACATTACGGACAGTTGCTTAATTTTCGGGATAAGAGTACGTTATCTAATCTTACAGAATTTGATCTACAGGTTTACTGAAAATATGTACGATGTATGTAGGTATATCTACTGGCACTTACCACTACTATGTACGAAAACAATTGACTGAAAATTCTTGTGATAAATAATACCGTAATTAATTCATTATTGTAAAGTTTGTATTTATATACCGCTATTCAAAAGATTTTGTTTTCAAAAATTATGCGTTCGTTCTAAACCTACGCTTGAAGTAAAGCCACGATACGCATATGCAAGATTGGTACCAATATTGGTAGATTCCAGGCGCACAGCGTACATATTAGTCGGTACGTACTCATGCATGCGATTCTGTTTGATCTGCGGCCGCTACTCCGATTGATTGATTCATTAGTATCTGCATAGAGCGGGCACTAATCAGAGCTCGCTAGCACTGAAGTCGAATGCGAAATTAATTACGTGCTATTTCATATTTTTTAACAAGTTCTTTATTAAATCTTGTTTCAATTTAGACCATCCTGTAATGCAATATTATTATTTACTTATTATGCACCTTCTATACTTTCATATATAACGATTTTTTTTAAATGTTTTTTTGCATATATACCCAAGAAGAACTTAGTTAAAGTTTTATCTTCCAGGACTCTCCCGTACTACCTGCCCAATAATTTTTGGTATTTTATTATGTTGAAAACTTCCTATAAATTCTTTCTCGTTCAGTAGTCAATAGTCAAAGTCTATGTAAAACTACCTGACTTAGTCTTATTACTTAAAAAACAGGCCTATAAACGTACCACTAAAACAACGTCTACCATAAACTACAAAACATTATTGTTATCATGCCGCACGAAGCCAACCAAATAACCAACATTTTTTTAGAGCCGGCCGTCCAATGAGCAGCAGGTAAGCGTCCTCGCTATTGTCTTACGAGCCCAGTGCGCAATGTATCGCGTGCCAGACGGCTCTGTTGCAAAATTGATGCGACCTCAGAGCGAGGGCTGGCGCGTGCAAGTTTCATGTCGATGACAAATGAATTATGCATCGGCCCGGATGAGATGTTTTCCGAGGATGTTCTAGTGACCGACTGGTGTGGCAACCCTACAAGGTGAGTGATTGTATGCTAACCAGTGACTGTGGACCAATGAATTAATGTAATTGTATGTGCTGTACCTAACGATAAGGAGACGACGATAGGTGTTAATTTGTAATTATGTAAGTAAGTATACAATAACATACCTAATAAAAGAATATTAATCTTAGAAATGACAAGTCAAAGGTCACAGAAGAAATATTGTGGCTAGCCACTTTTTACAGAAATATTGCAATTCCTGTAAGAACCTTAGAAAAACTACGACTAAATACATTTTTAACCACTAATTTTAAAACATATTTGCGCTCCTCGCATCGCAAAATTACTCAATTACTCGCTAAGCCACACATTTCCCTGCGATGGCGTCGACAAACAAGCGATGTATTAAAGTGAAGTATGCAGGTGTATTTTGTCCTGTATGCGCCCAGCCTCCGCTAGCGCCCTGCACCCGGCGCCCAGTGATCGGTGGGGCCTGACCACGCTCCCGGAAAGCAATTAGAACAACTGAGACGTGTAATGAGTGAAGCGACGCCGCCGCCTCGCTGCGTCTGCGCTGCGTTGATGTTGCGTTGACGCTGCGTGACGCTGCGATGGTTAGTGCACCCGGAAAGTATACTCTCCTTTCTATAATATACATAAATATCTAGTGATGATTGGTTCTGTGAAAATATGTAAAACAAAGTTTCATCATGAATGAATTGAAGTTGAAGTCACGTTTATTTTACAACAACGCACAATCCTACAAGAATAAAATGGCTACAAAGATTCTTAAACTTTTTCCATTAATCAAATCATAGGTAAACTTCGGTGTTACCCCTGACCCCTGCCTCACCCAGGGGAGATAGTAAGCGTGTTGATTTTGCAATCAATTTTCCCAAAAGAAGCCGGTGGGGGTCAAGTATGGAGATAGCCCGGGCTCGGAAGTTGACCCCTTTCGCTGTGAGATGGTATAATCTACCTCTTAACTCTAGAGTGGGGGATAAGATTAATATTTGCTCTCACCAAGTATTTACTTTTACTTTGAATCGGCATTTTTTAATTCGTTCATCTTTTGTTGTGTTTCTACGTATTATAACGGATTTATTAAGTGGTAAGATGGTCTCCATAAAACACTGAATTAAAATAACTATTTTTCTAACTACAGTTGCCATATAGCTAAATAAAAACAGTACTAACGAGTTTGTTAAACCCACTCATTATAATAATAGGTATAAAACAGCGCGTGACTGCATCATATTCCCTCCACAATTGAAATTACACACGATATTATCAAAACCCAACCGCTCCAGAGAGCTTATAACAAAGCTCCAAATTGCTGCATAAACTATTTGAGTGTAGTCGCCCAAAACCTTTGCAAAACTACGAATAGTTCAGCATAACATAACGTTACAATTTATTCGAAATATTACGTTCACTATAACGCTTGCAATTAACATAGCGATGATATATTTCTGAAGTTGATCCGCTTTGAAGAGAAAGGTTGTTTGTGCTGCAATTTTAAATTTTCAGGGCGGGAGTTGAGGCAAGAATTAACATGTAAACTGGAAATATTTTTGATGAATCTCCGTGATTAAAAATAATGAGTGGAGAATGCAGTCTCAAAGCGAACTGTATTGCACTGAAAAACAACCTACAGATTGTTACAACATAAAGTTATATAAAGTTGTAGCCACAGTTTTATAACTGAAAGTTTGCGTTTGAAACTTAACATGCAAACCTAGAAAATAAACTGAATAAAGTCAAAAGTCTCAAGGGAAGATCCATGTAATGATATCGAAAAGCAAAATATAAGCAGGCCTCCTCTCTGTGAGAGAGAGTGGGCCGAAATCCACTACGCGGACCCAGTGCAGGTTGATGGATGTCACATACCGATGGTTTAGAATTAGATAGTCTAGAAGACAGATGATCTAAGTGCAGTTTTGGTAATTTTTCAGAAAAGCAGAGTTTAAAGATAGCTGAAAGTTTAACACGCTATTACACAAAAACTGTAGTGATAGAGTGTTTATTTTTTTACCATTATATAGAGTACTAATCTGTATTATCATGATTCGAAAATAAATATTACCATATATTAGGTATTCTAAAGAATATTCAAAAACATGAAAAGATACCTTCACTTACTACTTTTGTGCAAATTGTTTTGGCATTCCAGTGTTCAATTAACGCTATTGTGTATTGCAAATAAGTTTGATAACAACGTTCATTATCAGAAAGTTGGAGCAAATAATGGTTAAGATTGGATATGGTGTGCCACCAAGTTGAGTATTGTGACCGGAGATAAGTGGCAACATGTTGTTTGGGGAAAGGTTACAGATTATCCATGCACAAGACCCTTCTTTTTGGGTGGGAAATTATCAAATAACTTCTCCCGCTCTGGGTGGAGCGGGAGGGCGTGTCAGACTCTTAATGACTAAAACTCACCCGTGTTCCTGCAGTTGCCATGTTGCCGGGGGGCCACGATTTCCCTTTCGGCCCGTATTCGCAACCCCAGCAGGCATTGGCCCTAGCGGACCCCGTCAATTCTGCTGACATCTCTTTGAGACGCGTGTGGAACACAACGCGCCATCGACCCGGGCTTGGTCCTTATCGGACGGCGAGCTACCCATTGCTCACCGTCCGCAAGCCCGACCCGAGACCACTACTTAGTCGTGCTTAGAACCTGGTTGAACTAATTGGTCCCTATTTATAGGCCTATAATTGTGTCTTTCATCTCTTTTACTTAAAAGGTTTCAATAACCAGTTAGAGTCACGCCTGCGAAATTTTTGGAAAAGCGTTTTAGTTGTTTCCTAATTTGATATTTTTTTAAAATAATTACTCTATTCTGTTTTGCATATTTTTTTCATTTTTTTACGACTATCTTTATACTCGTAACCATAATAATTATGTTGTTGATCGTGTTTATTAAAAAACATTCAGATATTACTGACGTACGTCTACTAGCTCCCGTGTATGGCTTGAGTTTTTGTTGAAATCTGCATGCGTAACATCTGTCTTCTAGCTAGACTATCGATATTGCCTTCGAATTTTTGGTTCTAAGCTGATAAAATTAAAAGTTTAAACAAAGTAAAGTGCCTGCCAGGGTTCGAACCTACGACCGGCCGTTACTGCTGGGCCACCACTGTTGCAAAAATGAAGGTACGATGCGCAACAAAGCAGAACGCTGGCTACTTGTGAACTAGCTGAGTTTCCTCCCACTCCCAATAGTTTGGTCCAAGTCAAATACTGAAGCGGTTCATTTGAACTCCAAGCCGATGGGCAAGAAAATGGCTCGACTTTGACGGAAAGTCTGTAGAGAACATTCAATTTTGTTATCAACTGTAACAGCAGCCGAGATCAGTATGTCTCTCTTTGCTCGTTTACTTAATCTGTACTTCTATACTAATACTAATTACTAACAATATTAAAAAGAGGAGGTTTGTTTGTATGTAAAGGATAATTTCCGGAACTACCAGTCGGATTTGAAAAATTATTTTTCAATTGGATAACCCAATTCTTGAGGAAGGTTATAGGATCGCGGACGAAATCGCGGTCAGAAGCTAGTTAGAAATAAGATAATCAGTTGTAACGATCGTTAAAAGCTGACGGGATTTGTTTGCAATTAACTAACTGAAAATAAATTCTGTTGTTACATTAAATTAACTTCAAGATCATATCGTTCTTTATACATAGATTCTCTTCTTCGTTTTGAAAACTTCTTTAGGCGCGTTGGGCATTTTTGAGATGGGAAAAAACAATTGAAGTCGCGACACCGTTACCGACACCCCATTTTTGTAATTGAGCTGATTGTGCTCTTTATTTATATTAAATTACGGATCAATGTTGTAGGCAAGTATTTTTACTTTAAAGGTTATGAAGTTTTTTTTTTTTGTAATCGCGATTGTGCTCTTTATTTAGATAAGGTTACGGACCAATGTTCTATACAAGTATTTTTCTTCCACCAAGGTGATCTTGTTCAAATTTCTACTTCTGTCGGCACTCCTGGAGTGCCACTGTTTTTTTTTCTATGATATTTTTAACAGCCTTCACTTTAGCGATTTTGTTGATGATTATAATCAAACAACAAGCCGTAACATTTTCGATCTACCAGCACCAACAAAGAAAGTTAATGTTTATTCTGAAAAACGGAAACTATTATAAACAAAAAAACTCCTTTTAGTACTTGTTTGTGAAGAATTCCACGGCACAGCTCAAATTGCCCACTCCACACGAACCATTACATTTTTGAGTGGCTTAAATTGCTTCCGAAGAGTGCTAGTGACGTAATTACAACACTGTTACTTTATACTGCACTGAACTGCAGCACAATCACACTAATATTATAAAGGCGAAAGTTTCAGAGTGTGTGTGTCTCTTCTTCACGTTTAAACGGCTGAATGGATTTGGATTAAATTTGGTACACAGATAGTTTATAATCTGGATTAACACATAAAATACTTTTTATCTCGATATTCCCACGGGATCGAGACTTCTGCGGGTGAAACCGCGGGGCGCAGGTAGTAATAAATAATCAATGAATTTAAGTATTATTAGAAATGAATGCTACGCCGTATTAATAATCTCTTTATTCAGTTTTCAGTTTATTTTTAAACGTAGAAAAAAGTGCATTTGTTGTTCTGTTTTTCTTGTATTAGTGTTCTTAAAAGTTAGTTCATTGTGTGGAAGTTTTCAAACCGTTCTTCATCATTAACTTCATAGTTATTAAGTATTCATTGCAAGTTTAAAATGGGGGCCGAAAGGTTCTGGGGTGCTGACCGTGACCACTAGACCAATTAATTGTTTAAGAGAAAGAAATAGGCTCGCACAGGGTGTACCGATGACCTAGTGATGGCCACAGGAACCCGCTGGATGCGGGAAGCTCAGAAACGGTCGAATTGGCGGTGCTTGCGGGAGGCCAATGTCCAGCAGTGGACGTCTTTCGGTTGAATGTAATAATCCGTCACTGTTCCACTGTAGGGCAGATGCTTCTTATACATAGAAGAATCGATCAAACAAGTCTAAGTTCGCTCAGTTAGTGTTCCAAACAGACGAGCATTTCATATTATGTTAAACAATATAAACATTAGCAAACAAACGCACACTTTATAATAAAAACATAAACAATAACAACAAGTAACGGTAAAAGTTTCACTCATAACTGCCTGGTACAAGTCGCAGGCTGCAGCGGTTTCCGTTGCACCCCGCGTTGTGGCCATTATACGTTTGAGTGGCTGTAATTGCTTTCCAAGAGGCTCCGAGGCTAGGAGCGTTAGTTGCACGTTCAGTTGCTAGATACTGGCGAAATTACTCATTTTGACTCACCACTGTTTATGTATCGTTGGAGATGATAAATGACGGTGATTATCATTGTGTGCGGTCAAATGTGTTAGGAGTGTGTTTGTATATTAATTCCTTTTGGTGCATGGATGATATCTTCATGAAAATTAGTCCGTCAAATATTTTAGAGTAATACAATGTGCAGTGGAGTTACAAGTAGTTTTACTTTGTTTAATTTGTTTTTATATCTAATCGGCTTAGTACATGGAGATTCCATTTAATAAAGTAGGTACTCACTAGTAATTTATCCTAGTCTATGCAAACCAATTTGCCTTAATCATACATAACAGATAGATGTAATAGTTTAGACACGTATCACCTAATATTAGCGATTTAAGACGACACCTATAAACATAACGAATAGACGATGAACACGTCACCACAATTATATCGCGCGGGAACGTTCCACTTGATTTACTACGAAAGTTAAGTTGCCGCCATTTGCAAATATTCGTACACACGTGATAATGTATGCATGACTCGACGTTGTTACAATAATCTCGTTTTGGGTATCTTTGCAATGCTGATAGATAGTTTTAATAAATAGTGTCAGTTCATTGAGTAAATAATAGTTTAAATTAAAGTATTTGCATTTGAGTTATGATTATTGTATGAGACAATTTAGCACTGGGTTATATTCTGTATACAACAAAAATCTCCTATCGAAAAGTTGTCATTTATTTATGGTCAGATTTATAAAAGTTACAAAATAAAAAAACGAAGAGGATTCCGTGTTGTGTCACAGGGCTACAAAACATAACATAATGGACGGCGTCCCGCCATAACATTATCATGCAAACAGGCTTCATAAGGCTAGTTTACAACATTGCACTTTAAAGGCAGCAATAGTGCGTAAGTAATAGGCATTAGCTAGGTCATCGCCCACACTACTGCTGACCTACTTCCTATATTTTTTACAGGATGATGAAGTACTTATGAAATCTCAGAGTAATCTGTATTTATAAAAATGAATCTAAAACCTATTTCCCTTGGTCACGGCATCACGGGTGAATGGCTGAAGAGATTTAGATGAAATTTGGCGCATGGGTAGACCATGACCTGAAAAAGGACATAGAATACTTTTTATCCCGATATTCTTACGGGATCAAGACTTATGCCGGTGAAACCGCAGGGCGCAGCTAGTAGCTGATAAAAATAGCCAAAGACGTCGTGATTGATACTTACCTATTTTCACAGGTACGTCGTGAGGGTCAAGTATTATAAATTTATGTCAAGATTTTATTACATCAGGATAAAATTGCTGAAACTTATTAAAAAAATACGATGAGTTCAAACTTCCGCTTTATTGAATTAAACTAGGAATTTTCTATTTTCATCTCATATTAACAATATACTTTGAAATATATTTATAGGTATACTGCTGGATATATTTATCTATAATTAAAATCTGAGTTTCTACTCGCAATGAAGTAAAATCAACTGATTATTTCTATTAATAGTACCTAGTGCAATTTTCTCATCATTTTGATGCTTTAAAACTCCTTAAATTGCACCACTCCCTCCTACTTCCCGACAACTGCAACACTACCCCTATCTAAGCGGGTTATTCCCAAACTTCTCTATTCTTTTGTTCTAAAAAGATAAGAATCTCATACATTAATTCCCAAGTTACTCCAAGGAATTATTATTATTTAAAAATACTTATTATTTTGTTCCCAATCTGCTCCATAGTTATCTGGAATTGTCCTCAAAGCACTCCACCGATTATTCGTTATCAATTCTCAATCTGCTCCATTTACATAATTACCTAAAAAATACATATGAAATATATGTATTTTATAGGTAATTATGTAAATTACAGTCAGTCATAAAAATTCTTAAAATATAATTAAAGTTTAGCATTTTGTTATAACGTCAATGCATATTTAAAATTGTAGGCTTTTTACGATAATTCAATTCAATTGATTTAATAAAGTAATCATGACTTATTTGTTAGTAAACTTATCCTATGTTAGTAATTAAGACAAACTATATCCTAAACAAATTCCTGTACAATATACATAGCGGCAGTATTATCCGACGCTTCACCGTGGCTGCACCATTCCATGGGAAATGGCGCAGCAGCGATTTATGGACGGACAGTCCAGCCTGATCGAAATTAGTATCAGGATACTGTTGTAGCCACCCCACACCCCACGCACCAGGGACGCACAGCACTTACGCATTGTGGCAAAGAAACAATCCACATATGCGTCCGCGAACATCCCTGATGCAGTAGCGGGGCAGCCTCAACAGTACCCTGAACGCGTTGTTGTATGTATTGCACGCGGAGGGCACAGTACGATTTTTGAGTATATCTAGCCCATAGGATGCTCGTGTAAAATGTAGTACAATACGCTCTGAAAAGAGTAATTTTAACGGTTACTGTACAACGAGCAGACCTATGAGCCAGCATGTTCGCTCTAACCGACAGAGCCCTCCGCGCCCGTTCTATATCGTCGTCTTCCGTAAGATCAGGAGTAAGTATGTGGCCAAAATATTTAATCTTGTATTCTCTTCTCTAATGGCACACCATTAAGGTAAAGTGGTGGTACATAAACAAGGTACCTACCCCTGGCCCCAAAGACCACGTACTCACTTTTTTTTAAATTGTATATTAAGCCATGAAATTTCTGAAAAATATTCAAAAATCAACTGACAAAATTAAAAAAGTGGGTTTTTTAATTTTGTCAGTTGATTTTTGAATATTTTTAATTGTTGAATTACAATAACTATGTTAGATTTAATTGCCAGAAATCAATCTAGATTTTTTATTATTTGTTTTTCATGTTTTTTAGACTTCTGAGAGCTCCACTTTTTTAATTTTGTCACTTGATTTATGCTGCTTCTGGTGACTGGTCGTCTTGCTGATCATGGTTTTCTTATTGTTACTAGTAATTAACTGTTCATTTATTTTACCCCGATGGTCCTAGTTTATCATTTATAACTGCCAATTACAGCTTCATGTAAGCGGGCACGCCCTTTATGTCTGGAGGCTTTTATTTAGATATTTAGTTCTTTTTACGTTTGGTTTTTTTTTAAATATTGTTTTAGTTCTCGATGTTTTTGGTTGGTATATTGGCGTGTGCTAACTGACATATGGCCTATAATTTATCATTTGAATTATGTTTTGTGTTGCATAATGTAAGTTATTTTGCATACTATTGTATAGAATCATTTTTCTAACTTGAACAGACATCTGTGCTGCTTGGAGTTTGTTGCGCCACTTCTTCTTCCCAGCTAAAGGCACTAGGAAGTGGTGTAGGAAGTGGTGAAGTCGTTTTTGGGGGACTGCCTTATGTAATTTTGACGTTCGAAAAGTGCTGATTCTCAGCCTAGTTTGAATAAATGAATTTTGAATAATTTTAAAGTTTGATTTAAAAAAAAAATATAAGACTCAAAATGATTGTTGAATTATACTATAAAGTCTTTTATTTAAAAATTTCTTTATACTTAAAAATATATTTACAGAGCTTTTGAGCCTGACTGTACATCAGCTACCCTTTTATAGTAATCCGGTACATATTTAAATTAGTTTTTTGATTAAAATGCAGTGGAGTACTTTGAGAACATTTTAATATTATCATGGAGTAGAATGAAACCTAATTAAAAATACAATAATATATTTTTCATGAAGTAGTTTGGGAACTCTTTTTGGAGTAGGTACTTTGGGAATAACCCATCTAAGCAGTAGCCATGAGCCGAAGTATTCAAAGAAAGTCGCCATAAGCGTCGCTAACGCGGCAATAACACTGACCACGCTGTAACAGGCTGTTCCGACCAATAACAGAATGTCTGCCGCACTAATAAAGGTATAACGTCCGGTGGAATCAGCGGCCGACTGAGTGAGGAGCGGTAGCAGGAGATAATACAATTTTTAAATAGTAGTAATTTGGTAACACGAATAAAGACAATAACAACAACAATTTTTCTTAGGTTTTTAATGTTTCCTGCATTCATTTTCCTTTTTTTTTAAACAAATTGGTATTAGAAGGAAATTAAGTTTATTTGCGCCTATAAGACATTTATTTTTGTCATATTAGGCGCAAATAACAAATATGGCGAAAATAATATGCGTCACATCCACGCAAAACGTCCATCGCTAAGCATAATGATGCGATCCATGTGTGAAACAGAGCCATAACACTGGTTTTCAGCGACAGCCGTCGTTTACTTGATGACGTCGACCGGTGCAGCATATAAAGTACAAAGGAATCAAATAGAAGTAATACAAAATAAATAAAAAAGAGAACAATAATGTTGAACAAAGCATAATATTTAAAATGGCAACATTCCGTTGCGCCGTGATCGACTGTTATCTGTGCGCACAACTATCATAGTATCATAGAGCAGAGACTTTTTGTCACTTATTTATTAAATACTGGCAGTGTATAGAGTATCGCAAGCGGCATTATCTATCGCTATCGGTTATAGTGCCGTCAGCTTGTGGCATACTAGTTGGCTTACAAGATACGAAATCCGTGCGATAAAAGAAAATTTTCGACTTCGCAAGAATTTATTAGGTCCTAAAAGTTGAAGCACGAACTTTCGCTATTAAGACCGCCATTTATATAATTGGGATCATTTATCGCTCTCTCTTGCCTCTTGGCCCGCCCCACAACCCCTTTATACCGCACGTGGTGATAGAAATTGAGTAGTGTTTTGTAATTGGTGCTTGCTGTAATTACAGCCGTGGGCTGCGGCTAAATATTACGCATTGAACTCGCGGTACGCACTATAGTCTCCCCTGGTTAAGTTTGCAGTGTGCACCCTTACCAACTGTGGGTAACAGAGACCTGGTAATAGCCAATTTACTGGTCAGGTGAGCGAGCGTTTAAGCACTTAAATATGGTTGAAATTGCTTTTTAACCCGAATGGTGCCAAACAGAACCCTATAACTAAGCCTCCGCTGTCCGTCCGTCCGGCCGTCCGCCTGTCTGTCAGTCTGACAGCGGGCTGTATCTCATGAACCGTAATAGGTAGACACTCAGATTGTGTATTTTTATTGCCGAGTTCTGAGCTAAACAGGAAATATGTATTATTTATTTGCCATCGACACGCTAAGAAAAAGTTTGCCGCTATAGCAAAAATAATAAAAAAATAATAAAGTTAATGATTAAAGGGGGTCCCCTTTATGAACGTGTTTTTTTCGGCTTTTTTTGGTCGATCTTAATACGGTACGGAACCCTTCATGTGCGAGCCCGACTCGCACTTGGCAGGTTTTTAGATTTTTTCAATGCTAGATTATGTATACAAAGCGGAAACAAGGATAAAACTATTGAAATAAAAATTGAACTGTTACAAAATTCTTCTACAAAGTTTGAGCTGGCAACTCGACATAAAGACAACACAAAGTTTTAACACAGATGGATAGTTTATAAACTTAAATTCTCTCTGACTGTAAGCCACTTTCAAGTGAAGTCGTACACCAAATAATGCGCAATCGTAATTTTCTCTTTTAAGTTACTGCAATACACTCGGGAACAATTCAGTTCCCCAGTGAAGCAGACTTATAGGACAGCACAGACAGCCCTCTTTTGCACAAATTAAATAGCTTCCTTTGACCTCAACGTGGATCGGGTAAGCACATCGTTGTGAGCAGTAATCTCTTTGCTCCGGGTGACCTCCGGTGTCCCCGCGCGACACAATAAGGGGCCACATCAAAAATCCAATTATTCCTTAATAATTCTATGGAGATTTGAGGATTTCTGCTCTTTTTATTTATAAACGTTCGGCATTTCCAATCACTGTTGTCAACTTCGGTGTGAGAGTGTATTAAATTCCTGTAAAAGGCATGTTTTTAGAATATTCGATTATGTGAAAATGGCAAACAAATGATCCGTGATTTTAACAATATTAGTCCTCTATTAGTACGAAAATTACGATAAGTTCGTTCTTTAGTGGTTCACTGGTGCAAAACTCGCCAAGGGTTCTTTGCGATTGCTGATATGCGCTGCGTTGCGATGCGGCCCGCTTCAGTATGTGCCGGAAGACGCACTTGTTCTACGATATTATATGGGCAAGATCGCGATGTTACTTAACAACAACTTAAGCAATTAGTTAATTTTGATGATCGGTGGGTGATTATGTCAGTGACAGAATGAAGGAACTTTGACCTGCACAGGTTCAAATTGAATGAAATTTGGGAATATGTCTAGTTATACTAAACCCTCTCGGTTACTGAAAATATCCTGAATGGCTTCGAGAAAAGATGGTACGGCTGTGCCTTTGTTTGTTTGTTTTTGCATATAGTGGTCACATCAATTTCACATCACTGTGCGGCAACGAGGCGACAGCGACACGACACCGGTCGTTAATTGTGAATGTCAGCCACGACGGAAATCTCTAATTTATTTATTTTGTTGACAATTTGCTTGACGCGACCTTTGTTGCTTCACACTCTCTGATTTCCAAGTAAACCTTCAATGGTTGTAAATATCTATTTTCGGATATAATAATTACTAAGAAGTTGAGGAAATTTGATTATAGGTATTCAGGAAATTTTCAATTCTTGTTAAAATATTCTAAGAATATGTTTTTAAAGATTTCCTCAAGTAGTAGTAGGTAGTTTTGTTTGTCAGCAGTTAACAAACAAATACAATTTTCCATAACTAAATGACTATCTGCGTCAAATAAATGATTTCCACTTAAAACTACCCGGCCAATAAGAACACTTTCACCGGCAACCAAACATTATAATCACTTAATTAACACTAACTCGTCCAAGTCAAACACTGGATCAAGATAGACGGTGTTAAGATGACGTCACAACTTGCCGCGCCGAAGCGGAGGCGAGTTCCCAAACTAATTAAAATTATAAACACGGCCGTGTAATCTCGCCGCCCGTGATTTGATTACGTCATAATTCCGCTAAGAAAGGGCTGGATGAATTTAGTACAGTACAAGTTTGGACGAAGCGAGGAGTTTGCTGTATCAGTGGGTTGATGTGTTGTAGGAAGTCCTTCAACAAGGGATACAAGTTTTAAGACAGTTACGGTTTCTTTCGCTGTTAGATTTGGTAATCTGTTGGCTGGGGAAATGTGTTTAGTTAACACCTAATGTTTGCTTCAGTCTTTTCATATTTTTTTTTTTTGTAATTATGTCACGTCGTGGGATCAATATCTGGCTGCAGTCGGCCTCGATAAGTCTTACAATTGATCGGGATCCTACAAACAGAGGCTCATTTTTTCACATTCACTCTTATTCCCATCAAAGTAGAGTAGAAAATGTCAGAGCAATTTCGTTTTGAGTGTCCATTATTCTCTCTCGTACAGCAGGGAAATGTTTCCAAATTCCCGGGATGCGCCAACACGTTAGCTGGGCTTAAATATTTGTTTTAATAACAAAACCATTTTTTCCTGGAATTGGTCCGACTTTTTAGTTCAAATATAAATTTTGTAAATAGATCATTTTTATACGGGAAAGTTTTCGGGTATGATAAACTAAAACTCACTATTAAATTGGGAAACGTGCAATTTTCAATTCGTTTATTAAACAATCATGAAAACGTTTGGATGGCCATTCCGATGCATAGAGTTTTAAATTATTATTGACCTAAATTATCTTCCATTATTTAACTTATTTTATCACTCACAAATCTATCACCCAAAATCTTTAACCATTATAACTTCACCATCTCATAACAAACCATACATACAAGAATATTCCCATTTCTCTCTCTGGTCATCGATACAGCAGCATGTCTCTCACTAGTCGTCATTGTCACAGCGACCATTACTCTTCGTCGCCCGATGGACTGCCGGGACACCGGACCCCTTGTAAATCCTTATTATAATTTAGATTTCGTCGTGACGTTATAAATGGAAGTTTATAAGTCACCTGAAATTCCACGTGTAATGTGGTTTGACGTAAATACATGTATTTTTGGTGTTATGCGAGAAAAGATAAACAGAATGAATGGATTGTTTTCACGCATATTGAAAAAGTTCGGGGGTTTATAAAGGATGGTTGAGGATTCTAACAGCTCCCCATAGACTTGAATTTGGGTTGATTTTAACTGTATGAGGAATTGGGTATGCTCTCAAAATCCCCTATCTCATTGCGAGATTGTCTTACTTTGATACGTACAGTTGGTATCTTCTTCATCAAGTAACTGTAATAAAAAAGGTCGTAACGTGATACCGGCGTGTTATTAAACGACTCTCGGAATAACATTCATGAAAGTCTGAAAACCTGAAAATTATTCACGGCCGATGTTCTACTACTCAAAACTACGTTGTGATTAATGGAAACTAACTCGAGGAATTTAATTAATTTGAATTAATTTAATGTTGACAGAGGCTTTCCATTGATATAGGTCGCGGGGCCGAACAAAACAGCTGAAATAATTGAAATAATTGGTAGGAATTAATTGAACAGCCACGGGTACCTCATTAACGTCTCAGTTTATGAGTAAATACGCGTATGTGATATCCATTTTTGTGGTAGATAAATAAACAAAAATAACGTTATTAAAAAAAAAAATACAATTTCGTTAATCTTCGTTTTGAAGGCTATGATTCAATGGGGTACCTACCGACTCAAAGTGTTGAAGCTAGAAGGCGACTTTGGTTCCTATTATAACCGTAACAAATATTTTAACGTTTTAAATTGAAATATTCCTTGATACAAAGTAAATCACAAAAATATTTTGTATTAGATTATAACACCTTGGCATCCAAGGGATAACCCAAGCACATCAATATGCGAAATTATTTCAATTCATACATGTTATGGTTGTTCGTTGTGATGCGTGGTCAGGGTTTCTTAGGCTATTAAATAAGACGATCAGACTTGTGTTCGATACGTGTATTCAGCCATGACGGGCGGGGGATACCAACAGGAACGGGAAGGCATGAAGACCACAGATAATATTAATATAATGGCGGATACATACGTAACATCTCCCTTATTAAGAAAAGTTAGATACGCGGCATGAAGCGGTACATGGAACGTACGTAAGTATCCACTTTTTTTTTTTTTTTTTTTTACAATTGTTCAAATTCTTACATACTAAATAGACTATGGATGAAATGGAACATCTCTATGTGACTGACAATGACATCTGTCAAGTTGACTTAACTGAGTTTTGACAGTAATAGATATTTGACAATTTGACAGTTGGTAAAAACTAAATGTAAATAAGGCTTTTACAACAAAAAACTTATTAAATTAAATCTAAGTACAAATAAGAACTTAAACTAGACTTAAAATTACCAAAATCTTCGGGGCTTTATGATAGCTCTGCCGAATGAAGAATAAGTATTTGTCAAGCGGTTATTGCGACTATTTGGTGTATGTAATGTGTTTGCTTCTGTTTCTGGTTTTTGGACGGGACTAGTTGAACAAGGGGATTGATAGTTTGATGGAGGAGACGACGGCTGTGAATTGGAAGGCTGCGGAAGATCTGTATCTAATGGAACTGATGGCGATGGAAGTGGACTTTTACTATGAGCAGACAAAGTAGGAGAAAGTTTTGGTTTTAGGATGTGTTGGCGATTACGACGAAAAGTTCCTTCCGGAGAGACAATAGTATACGATCTAGGCTGTGAACCTATGTCCGAAACAATACCTGGTGTCCAAATACTTTCTGGCTGTTTCTTGAAGTAGATATTATCACCAATGTTCAATGAAGATAACGGTTTTGTATGTTGATTATAATAAATCTGTGATTTGTTATTTTTAATTTGAGTTTTATTTGTTATAGACCTGTAATTAGGTATTTTAGGTTTCAAAGTCTGTTCTAAGACTGGAAGTTTAGTTCTAAGTGACCTGGACATTAGTAATTGTGCCGGTGAATACATACTTTCTTTTGGTGTATTCCTATACTGTAATAATGCTAAATGAGGGTCTGCATTATCAGTTAGACATTTTTTCAATATATTCTTAACCGTGCCTATGGTTCTTTCTACAAGACCATTAGACTGTGGAAGATAGGGACTTGATGTAATATGTTGTATTTGCCAGTCTAAAGCAAAATTATTAAACTCTTTTGAGTTAAATGGGGGACCATTGTCTGAAATTAGAATATTTGGAATTCCGTGTCTGGAAAAAATAGACTTTAGATGACTAATGACGATTTTACTAGTGGAACCACCTACTAGCTTTGCAAGCTCGATATATTGTGAAAAACAATCAACGACTATGACATACTTGTCTGAATTAAAATCAAATAGATCAACACCAACTTTATTCCAAGGAATTGGTTTTACTTCATGAGGCTGTAGTGGCTCTTTTGAATTGCTGCGTCTGTTAGTAAGACAAATATGACAATTATTAACATATTTTTCTATAGTAGAGTACATATTGGGCCAATATACTAGATTTCTTGCCAATCTTTGGCAACTATGAATACCTTGGTGACCTTCATGGATCTGTTTCAATATGTCATTCCTCATAGCTACAGGTATAATAATACTGTTGTTTTTGAAAACAATGCCATTAATAATGTGTATATCCGTTTTTAAGGGAAAATATGGCTTAAGGATGTCTGGAAGTAATTTTTTATGTTCAGGCCAACCTGATACACAATATTTACTCAATAGTGACAATTCCTTGTCTTGGGAAGTCTGTTCTTGAATAGATTTAAGTTTATTTGGACTAACTGACAGTGATCTAATAACTAAATTGACATGCAAATCTAGGTCAGAATCAAGATCACATAATGACTGTTCTGGTAAAGCTGCTCTAGACAGAGTATCAGCAACATAAAGATATTTACCTGGTTTGTAAGTTATATTCAGGTCATATGGTTGTAATCTTAACATTATTCTTTGAAGACGGGGTGGAATGTTATAAATTGGTTTATTAGAAAGTGACACTATTGGTTTGTGATCAGTTTCTACCAAAGTGTGACGACCATAGATATATTGATGAAACTTTGTACAACCAAATAGAATAGCTAACAGCTCTTTCTCAATCTGAGAGTATGACTGTTGACATGAGCTTAATGAAGCTGAAGCATATGCAATGGGGTGTTTATCATGGCAAATCACTGCACCCATGGCATCTTTAGATGAATCAACAGACAGTGTAATAGGTTTATTTTGATCATAATATGTCAAGACAGGGGCTTTAGTTATACATTCCTTTAGTACATTAAATTCTACATTATGTTTATCTTGCCAAGACCATTCATTGTCTTTAGACAAAAGTGTTCTCAAATTGGAGGTTTTTTCTGACAAATTCTCTATGTATGACCCTAAATATGTGACCATACCTAAAAACCTTTGTAATTCTGTGACATTTGTAGGAGTTAACATACTGCAAATGGCTTTGACTTTGTTTTCATCAACTCTCACGCCATCTTTACAGAAGATGTGCCCTAGGTACTTGACTTCACTTTTACATATGTTAGACTTTTCTTTATTAAATTTTAATCCTATTTCCCTAGCTCTTTCTAAGACTTGTTTTAGCCTAAAATCATGTTCTTCTTTTGTTTGACCATAAATTAAGAAATCATCCATCATGATTTTTACTCCTGAGATATCAGAGAATCTTTTTGCCATAATGGAATGAAACAGTTCTGGAGCTGCATTTATCCCGAAGGGAAGTCTTAGGAATCTATATCTACCTTGAGGTGTGATGAATGTACATAGCTTTGAAGAAGCTTCATCCAACTTGAGCATGTAAAATCCTTTGTTTGCATCAAGGGTTGTGAAATATTGTGAACCAGAGAGGCTGGATTTTATTTCATCAATAGTTGGAAATTGGTAATGAGGACGCATAATAGCTTTATTAAGTTTTCTTGGATCAATGCACAGGCGTAATTTACCATTTTTCTTTGACGCAATTACAATAGAACTTACCCATTCAGTAGGTTCCTCGACTTTGACTATAATTTGATCTTTTTCTAACATGACTAATTCTTCTTTTAATTGTTCTAAGAGACTGAATGGGATTCTACGGCAGGCATCAACGGAAGGTACAGCATCAGGCTTCATTGACAAATGACATTCGTAATCTTTAAGACAACCTATTCCTGAGAAGAGATCTTTATATTCAACAAGCTGTGATACATTGACTGACTCATGAAATTGGACATTGTAGACTCTTTTAACTAATTTTAAAATATCACAACTGTTGCGACCAATAATATTTCTACAGGGTATATCTATAATGTGAAAATTGACATTATATGCTATATTGTTATGGGTGACAGACAGAATGCATTGACCTACAGTAGGTAATACTTCACCGCTAAAGGTTGAGAGTTTGTGAGTACTTTTCTTAATGCTACTCAATGGCAAATCAAGTTTTTTATAAGAGTTGAATGATAAAATGTTAGTGTCAGCACCTGTATCAAGTAAAAAGTCTACATTCTTACTATTTATGAACAAACTTGTATGATAAGGGTTTTTATGACTAACAGAAATCTCATTAGTGAAAAGACTATTTAAAAAATAAGTATCAGATGGATTACCCGTACTTTCCTCTTCTATGAACCTCACATGCTTGTGACGACAACACTTGGCAAAGTGATTGGGCTTGTGGCAGCTGCTGCAGATGACTCCTATGGCTGGACATTTTGTTCGGTGAACTTGACCACATCTGTAGCAGATCTTGGAAGACTCACTGACCGACTGTTTGAATTGAGGTTCTTGACTGGACGATGCTTTACTTAATTGACGACTTTGACTTCTTTGACTCTGATGATTTTGACTTCCTTTAGACTGATGACTTTGACTTCCTTGAGACTGATGACTTTGACTTCCTTGAAACTGATGACTTTGACTTCCTTGACGGCTATGACTTCTTTGACGACTGTGACTCCTTTGCCCACAATTTGTTTGGCGACTGTGATACGATTGACGATTGGCGACGACACTAACTTCGTGGCTTGATAACGCTTTAGCTTCCAACCTAGTGTTCCTTAGAGTTTTAGCGAGACTGACGGCGGCATCAAATGACGATGGTTTCTCTATCAGGATACGTTCTCTGATGTATGCGCAAGATGAATTTAGATTCCATGAGAATATGTCCTTCACTATGTCATCGGCAAGACCTTCGAAATTGCATTGAATACTTAGGTTCTTGAGATCAGTGGCATACGTCTCAATTTCTTCATCTGGACCTTGTTTTCTGTTGAACAGCTTATGCCTTTCGACTGAGATATTTACGCGCGGCGTAAAGTAGGCTTCAAATTTGGTGAGTAGATCCTTGTATGTAATCTTCTCTATTTCCGTATTGAACGAATAGAATATCTGAAGAGCGTCCGGGCCCATTGTTTGTAACAGAATGGCTACCTTTCTGCTGTCGGATTCATTCTCCAAACTATTGGCAATCATATAAATACCCAAACTGGTTTTAAAGTTTCGCCAAGCCAATGGCATGTTCGAGGCGTTGATGTCGAGACTAAAGTTACTCGGCGGCAGGGGATAATTTAGACTTGCTTTTTTTTTGGCCATTTTATGACTGGACCACGCGGCGGCGTTTTACGCGAATTTTTTTTTTTCGACTTACTTTTGTAGGCTGACTTCTGTCCATCGAGGTTCAACTTCTGACACCATGTTATGGTTGTTCGTTGTGATGCGTGGTCAGGGTTTCTTAGGCTATTAAATAAGACGATCAGACTTGTGTTCGATACGTGTATTCAGCCATGACGGGCGGGGGATACCAACAGGAACGGGAAGGCATGAAGACCACAGATAATATTAATATAATGGCGGATACATACGTAACAATACATATTCCCGAGGGCGCAACCCTTTTATAGAAACGTATCAAGACATTCACATTCATACCCGTAATGTTAAATATTGAAAAGCAAACAAAAAATCTCTCGTCGAAACGAGCAGAAATGTAGCACTGATAAGAATGTACCATCAAATGTAGCATATTAACAATTTACCGTGAAACGTAGCATATTAAGAATGTACCATCAAATCTCTCGCATTCTTGGCCTGCCCAATACCGACCGCGTTGCCGTCTAGACCTATCATTCCATTCCGTCCGAAATTCCACTTAAAATTCTAATATATCGCACAATGGCCGTCTAGGATTCCACGAAAACAATTTAAAGTTAAACAGAACCAGTAATATTGTATGAGGCCGGGGCGGAGTGACGGCGGCGGCGGCGCTCGGCTGGCGGAGCGGTGGAGGACTCTTCTCAACACTTCGTTTCAATTTAGGGGGAGCTAATTACTTCGAACATTTGTGTTTTTTGTTAATTATAATAAAATGAAAATTACTTCTTTATGAAGAGGTTAATTAAGATTTAGGTAATGGAAAAATCTAATGATTATTATTATGTAGGTTGTAAAAATACTGCTTACAAATTCAGAGGTCTAACTAAGTAAACACTATTTTTGTATGCATGTAAGTGTGTAACTTGAAGCACCACTCGTTGAAACAGGCTCTCATTCGATGTTCAAATATGGTATCTATGATATCTGGAAGTACCTACTTCCATCTAGCTAAGCTTCAAACTTTGGATATAACATAACAGATATACGCATCGCTGCGAACATCAATGTAGAAGTACAGAGTATTGAAATACAATCCGACATTGAGCTCAAAACGTCGGCCAATCTGCGGTTACAGCGTTGCAGGCGATTAATAGTGCCGAGCAATGGCGGCGTACGGAACAAAACAATGTTTGCCAAATAGATTGTTAGAAAAAAAATCGACTACATTGTACGCTAACACTGAAACCTATGCGGAAGGTAGGCAGGAATGCAGTCCGCCAGCGTTTCACCAACATGTTGGGGCAATCTGCGGGTGCAACGCGCGTGATTAATGACACCAAACAATTTGTGTATAAACTTCTGTGTCCCGAATTCACGACACAATATTCGCAAGGTAAATTGCGACTTATAGACCAACCAATTATTACTGCAGAAAAAAACCACCACTCTAAAATAACCTGAAGCAAAAAACTATTTAGGCTTAATTTAAATTTTAGTCGAGCTAGATGAGAAATAACAAATTCGAGTTTTTTTTTATTCTGGTTGCAAAAAGTTCTAAAGGGAAAGTTCTTTTATCTAGCTGAAAGTAGGTATATAGGTACTAACTAATTCACAGATAGCGACAATTTAGTCGCAGATATTTAGTGTTTGTACATTAGCCAAGAAGCACCATGTGCTCACACTTTTCAGTTGAATGGCAAATGGGCAGCCTAATAATCGTGTGCCGATAGACAGATGGCAAAACAAAATATCTTTAGTCCATTTTCTTATTTGGTCAAATACCAGTTGCTCTATCATATATTATGTCTTCCTCATTTTATCACCAACTCGTTATCAACATATCGAAATATCATTAGTAACGCGAGCGACACGCTATCGTAGTCAGGTACTGATAGTAGCGGGTGCCACCGTATACAATGCTAAATAAGGAGGATCGTCGTGGTACAACTGTTGTACTGGTCGGTAAAGCAGACTCTGTGCCGTTTGATCACTCAGACTTTCCATTGGACCAACTCGTTCAGAATACTCTACAGAAGAGGTTTTTCCCAGTACCTACAGCCATTTCACTCTGCGAGCAAGCCAATACTTATTCAGTAAGACGAGGACTGATGTCCGCGACCCAGTCAAAATATTTTGAGACATGTACACACGGCTACACATCAAGCTATACATTTCCAGTTTAAGTTGGCCTCGCATTGTACGGAAATCCTACACAATGCGATATCAGCATAAACTGAAAATGTATAGCTTGATGTGTAGCCGTGTGTACAAGATTGTATGCTATTCACGTTTTAGATTGTTTTTCTCAGGGACATACAACCGCTGTCGGCATATCGTTCATACTCCTGTCGAGCAATATCAGTCAGCCGTCAATGCGTCTATTGGGTCACTGTGCTGGTACGGCGACGACGACGCACCATCAGACGAGCACAGCCGGAGCCGAGCACAACGCCACTCACGAGAGACGCGAAGTGATGCGGCGCACGTGACGGGCGATATTGCACTGCAACGTAGCCGGATTTATCCAAATGCTTCCTTTCGGTCGGCTGCTTTACTTATTTAAATTGCCTCACGGATAAATTAAATGCCACTCTCACAGAGGTGTGTTTACTCGCATTACAGAATTAAATGCTGCTGAAAATGTAATGTAACGAAACGAAGAGCTGCTGGAGTTTACCTAGAGATATTAAATTACTATTTTCTTTTAAATTAAGTTTCACGATCACGCGGAACATAAGCGATTCGAGTGCCATGTTCCATCAAATGTCGTGTTTTATGGGCAGCAATAATTCGTCAGCAGAGCAGTGGTGGCCCAGTGGAAACGGCCCCGACTGACGAGTTGTCATGGGTTCAAACTCAGGCAGGCACTTTACTTTGTGTAAATAATTTCATCACCACTGTTCTCAAAACGGTGAAGAAACATCGTGAGGAAAGCGGCATGTTCGTGAACCAAAAAAATCGAAGACACATGACATCTACCAACCCGCACTGGGCCCGCGTGGTAGATTAAAGCCTACTCCCTCTCACCGAGAGGAGGAATGTATCCCAGCAGTGGGAACATTATAAGCTGATTATGATGAATAATTCGTCAGTCTAAAAAAACATTTTGTGTATGCAGCTGGTAACTAAGTATTTAGGTACATCTTACAGTTTCCATTGAAGGCCCAGGTATTTAAATAAAAACATACCTGAACAAGTAATAAAACTGTGTTGTTTTATTACTTGTTCATGTCGCACAAAGCGTACATCACCATAAAAGCAAGCAAAAACGTTTTCCAAAACAAAATTTGTAACAGACGTGCTCTCCACGTCGACAATGCTACAATGGCTTGTAATCTGGCACCCAGTTACACAGTGTCGTATTGTGTTTGCACTTCGGAACGGTTCGCCGTTCGCAGTGAATTTAATAAAGGAGTAAATCCGACAGACATCGTTAATGTCGGAATGGGAGTCTTGAAAGAGGATTAGAGGTCCATTCACTGCTCTAATTTGACTCCTTGTTACAGATGATTGAAGTGAGACCTGGGATTGGTTTGTGGGCTAAAATTATCAGACTTCCGAAGGGTTTTATTCCCGCGTTGGTAAATATTTTCCTTCAAACAGATCCGTCGGATTTAAAATTTTAATTTTTTCGTAAATAACTCAAGATGCAACAAGCAACAAGCAACAAATACGTAATTACTATGAATAGAATTCATAATAATTACGTGTTTCCTCATTTTAAACTCGTCACAGATTATTAACAAGTGCTTGATTTGCTGATCCGTTTTTAGCATGAAATTCGAATTTAATTTTAAATTAACATTCATAACTATGGATGAATTCTCAACATCGACCACAGATTGTCAAATGAAGAATATTTCAAACACAATTCTTTTAGATTTACTGTGAACTTCATAAGAACACTTTGTTAACGGAAAATTCTCAAAAAAATCATTTTCGCGCTCTCAGGATGTTTCCTCTTTTGACATACGCCTCTTGACCTATTTCTCACAAGGTAAACGAAATCAATTTTACTTCAAGGTGTACACTCGTAAAGCTCTTTGAATTTCCTTATTATTACGTTTGCGACTCACGTGTGTACGAGAGGCTTGCGAGTGTCGCCAATGGGCTCGACGCTCCACGAGACGATTATTGGAAATCTCGGGAGTATTCGGAAATGCTCGGCCAGGATCGGTTTCCGTTACATTTTTAATTTGAAATCCTTTTAGGCTATGCGCTGGGCACGTACGGTATTCATAGTGATCAGAATATTATTTTAGGAATTCAATGGTATTCGAGTAATATTAGCATAAAGAAACTGCTCTCCGACCGATTCGGTATTTATTATTTTCATAACGATAAACTTAATTCATTACAATAACTACCTATCTGAAATGCTTTACTAGATTTTAAACTTTTCAAAAACGTCAACTCATACAGAAATAAAAAATCTAACAAAATACACTACGCGACAGTATCAACAAAATTTATCACATCATTCGTAATTACATTTCATCTCAGAGCCTTTCCTTTCCAGTCCCACGTTGTTCCATATCAAAGTGTGGCGATGGCGTGCCGAGCGCCGAGCGCGACTCCTACGTATCTGGTATTAATGAAGCCCTACCTATCTTCGGTAATAAAGTAAGATTACAGTCATTGTAAAGCCGCTTTGCTGGGATCTGTACTAAGTTAATATCGAGCCTCTCGAGCTCTTACATGGGCAACGGAAATCGATATAATGTGATAGAAGGTATTATTATATTCATGAACTTTTATGGGCTCGTAATCTTACTAAGTAAGATATTTCTCGAAGTTATTTATAGGAAAATCAAGATAGTGAATCGTAATATTTTTTGCGTTAACATGAGTTCTAATATACCTAATATGATCCAAAATATATTTTATAGACATTTCGGTTCCTGAAATTTAAGTTTTTTTTTTGGGATTTGGTACCTTGAATTGAGCTCTGGAATGGAGAAGCAATGAGACATAAATATGACTTCATTTCTATCCAAAAATATCAAATATACCCATCATCATAATTGGAACCCCATCAATCATCATCATCATCTCATCTCATCTTTTTTCTATCTTTCTAATACGTATGTTTTTCTATTTTTTTTTATAAATAATGTACTAGGTCCGTTAAACTACAGTGAAAATTTCAATATGATGCAACTTAAAACAGTTATGAAATAACGTTTCTACGTAGCGAAACCTCCGAAACGCAGCAAATGAAAATTATTCTGTGAAATATTTAATAAAATTCGGCGTATCATGTTTGATATTCGAAACGAATGAAAAATGCCGGCCATTTTTTTCGGTGACTACGTCGACGTGTGACAAGGACGGCGTATTATCACTAAATAGAGAGAGAAGTTTAACTTCTTACAATTTCTGTAAACAAACTCGCACACGACACACAATGAAGACTGCTACAATAATTGGCAGAGAGTTTATCATTATTTAAAGTGGTTAGTAGTTAGCATAAACCTATATGATAGTCTGCTGCTGACGATATCACAGGAACTTAAACCGATACGTATAATGCGCCGATTTACGGGAAGATGTTGACCAACACCCCATAACTGGTCAAGGTGATCAAGTTTGTCCATATTCCATGTTTCTTGGCTCAAGTCATTGGTTTGCAAAAAGGCACACTGCACAATGTTAGCATTAGAATATAAAATCTTGCCCTGTAATCTCAATTTTCTTCGTGTGGTTAGTGACTAACCTGGTGTTAGAGATCACAGTGACTCCAGTGTCCAGTCTCCAGTTTCTACGAAATTTTCTAATTCATTGACTAATCACTGTTCCTTCTGTGCATTGTTGCACGTTGGTACTATCGCAGTGTCGTACCGTTCGCTGTCGGCTGCTGGCTCGGTGCCAAATCGTGCATTGGCCCATATAGGCCATTACCTACGTACCATTGTCACTAATTGCCTTTATAGCTCGTTGTGACATCCAGCGTACACATAGATTAAAATTTTCAAGCGAACCATTAACATTTTACTTGATTATTAAACTTAATTTTTCACCATCACTAAAATGGTGGCGATATTATTATTCGTTTAACCCAGTTTTAAAAGCAACAATGTTCAGTCTTGACCCCTTTTGATTGAATGTTGAATAGTAAACCGCTGCCGCGCTAGTGCATTATGTTAAAGCAGTTGGTGAGCTCAACAGATTCCATTTGTTGTTTGTAACGATGTCCCAGATTTGGCACCGAGCACAACAACTAGCAATGTACCTGAATACCTAGTTCACGTTTAATACAAATTCTCACTGTGAAAATGAAGTTCAAAGTATGCAAATCCTAAATGAAATCTATTCAGATTCGAAGTACCTATTTATTGCTTAAAAGTCACATTCTTTGTGATTGTAATTCTTATCAACTGGTATTAGAAGGAGTGTAATGAATATACCTACGCTTCTTTAGTGAATAACGCTAACGCATACATACAGCAGATATGAATTCGGTATCTTAACAAAGTTGAAACTGGCTTCAACGGACATACATACATACCACTGTGCATACACCAATGAAGTACTAATTCAAACTCGTGACAGCAAGAATCGATAAACTTTAGAAAAAGGACGCGAGTCTCCGGCTTCAAAAGTTTTCGACACTACTTTCAAACAGGTGCTCCTTAGGCCGCAAGTTGTGAGAGTCAGCTGAAGGCGGTGAGCTGGTGTCTAGTGGCTTGGAGGCGCGCCAACACAGTTTAGTGCCAGTGCCCGAGCTAGCAGACTCGCTCGCAAAGAACCGCGTGAAGAGGGATGGCGGTGTGATCGATGCATGGATTGTGCGCGGCAATTTTAACTCACGCTTTGAACTACGTGAGCTTGAAATATTGACTTTATGGCAGTCTGTGTTCAAAATTAATTAATTAGAAAATTTAAAAATAACTACAGCGTAGCTTCCTTTCCACATAGTACATTTCTACCTAAGTATGTACTAGGTATGTGGAAAAATTATGTGTACATATTATTTACAGTACACATTACTTAGGTTCTATAAAGTTGCAAAAACAAATTATATTTCGACACATTCATATTTTGTGTCGGCCGCTCGCAGTGGCTTAGTGAAAAAGCGCAATTTAAGAAAACTGGCCGCCGAGGCCACCCACCCTGCGCGCGCGCCTCCTCTTACAAGTACCGACCTTCCCTTTACGCGGGACGCAAACCGCTCAACTACCTACTGTTTTGCTTCTACGCGCTTATTGTTTATGGATAAAGTAATTTGCATTCCGCTAAAGTGTACCCCACCAAAAAAGTTCAAATAAAGTAGATTGCCAAGACTCACATAACGCGTTCACTGTTAAAAAGTTATCAGATCTAATGTAAAACCTTGCCCCTAACTCTACAAGGCCTAACTCTACAAACTTTACATCTTGGTCAAAATGTATGGCTTCACCGTTTTGCGGCCGTCACACAGTGGTTTGTCCCTACAGAAGAGGTTGGAGGTACGCAGCTTGTGAAATCAAAATCGATAAATAAAAATAAATACCATCGTATTCCTTTATCAAAAACCTACAAATATTGTAATTAGACTTTTTCTAATTGGACTCATATTTCAGGAGAAAATCGATAAAAAGTGTTTTCTTAGTATGGAAATGCACACTTATATAAACTTCCCCGCCGTCTGAATTTCACCTTGTTTCGGGTAGTCAGTTCTATAATTGATATCTATCTAGTGATCTAGATGATCTAGTGCCATATTTTGCCCAAAGACACATGGTGCCCCAATGGTGCACTTTCTGAGATTTTCGTTTTAGCATAGAAAAATACAATAGCGTGACAAAAATACTATGACAACCATGAATTTTCATTAAACTTGAACCTAAATAATGTGTATTATTATTTATTTATTTATACTTCAAGCACACAAATGTACAGAGGCGGACTTAATTCAAAAGGCATTTTCTAGCAGTCAACCTTAGGGTGATGCAGAGACAAACAGTGGTAGTAGTGGTATGTGTACTGGGCCTTTTTGGCGCAGCTGTGAGGCACACTCCCCTACTAATTTCTTCCATCGCCCTACACTTTTTGATTTTTATTTTTAAGCTATTACTATGCACCTGGCCTTTCTGAAGAACATCACCAATAAGATCAGTATATGTCCTCCTAGGCGCCCCCGCCCGGCCTTTCCTTTCCTTTTCCTTTCCTTTTCCTTCTTTTTTTCCTAAAACTAATAAGTTACCTTAATTTACAGTAGATCTCCAACCAATACTATGCCAATCTATCTTTTTACCGACACAGCCACTAGTCTTACCGTCACGAGCGCCCTACCCAGAAAATCGTTATTCCCCCATTTTGACATGTCAAATCTTTGGGTGTTGCCAGTACAATATCCAACAATTACGTGTTGAATTTGATTTAATAAATTGAAATCTAACAGAAATAACCATGACATATTTATCAAATTCTGAAAGATAAAAATGGTTTTGCCCAGTCTGCATGACTTTTTCCGACATCTTCAACAATAATCATCAAATTTCATCCAATTTACACAAAACTTTAATGAATTATACACTAAAACCTTCCACATGAATCACTCCGTCCATAGGTAAGAGCCGTTTGAAAATCAGTTCGGTAGTTTTTGAGTTTATCGCGTTCAGACAGACAGACAGACGCTGCGGGGGACTTACTTTTATAATATGGAAGGATAAGGATGAGCCACCCTTGCTCTTTAAACAACGTTTTTCTGGCGAAACCCAATAGGTATTAAGAAAATATGCAGTGATTACCTTTTATCTTAATCTGACCAAGATCTTTCTTTTGAGGGATGTAGGTACGTGAAGTCTAAATGTGATACCCAGATTACATGGAGTTTTCCCATTCTTCTTTCTTATTTTTTTTTGTTGTTTGTGTGCAAATTCTAGCCTGCATACCAAAGGAGATAGATTTTTGATCGGTAATTAGGCTCATAAAAAATTGTGGCATCTATTAATGAAACGCATGTTGATTTGTTCTTTATGATCTCTAGATTACAGTGGTAGTAATCATTATAATTGGTCTAACGGGAATACTGAGAGATACGATCATTTAGCTATTGTTTGGTGAGTAGGTTGGCCTCTTTGGTATTATAATTTTGTAAAGTAGTGCACCGTTCAGAAATAAATAGTAGTATTTATAGGGTGTTTTGAACGGTTCATGAAATAAAAAATCACATAAGTAACAAAGCAGTTTTATTACTGTAAGTATATCAATTTCAATGTCAGACGACTTAGTATATAGATAGTATTTCATCAAAAAAAGATGCACTTCTGATCTTGATACTATTTCCAAGATAAAAATACTTAGGTAAATACCGCACGCTCAACATTACATGCGTCAACAGCCAACAGTACCAACGTCTGCCAACCAAACAGTTTCAAGTTGCAACAGTGTCCAGCAAGAGCACCTCTTGTGTTAGAACTTAATGTTCTAGTGACACACGGCTACACATCAAGATACCTATTTCCAGTTTATGTTGATCTCGCATTGTAAAGGATTTCCGTACAATGCGAGGTTAGCTTATACTGGAAATGTATAGCTTGATGTGTAGCCGTGTGTACCTAAATAATGCACCAAAAAAGATAGAAATGTACTTATTTCTGTGTAACGGGAACATATTATATGCTAGCTACTATATCTTCTTACTTGAACTATCTTTCCATCGCCCCGACCCCAAGTCACCCCTGTTAGAATGCACAAGATGGTTTTGCTTACCTAATGTGATAATACAAAACGCGTTATCGTGGGATGATAACACGTTTTGTAATAACACATTAAACGATAAAAAACAGCTTCGTTCCCAACACACAATTAAACCCATTGACAATTAGGATCGCTCGTGCACAAAAACAAATTAATTTCCTTTATTTACACAATCAATTCGGGGCGTGTTTCAAATAAGTTAAATCAACATTTTGGGGTGTCCCCGTACCCTCCCTGTAACCCGGCGGCGGCGGCAGGTCGCAGGAGGCGTGCGTGCACGGAGCATCACAATGAACCGACACGTCCCCGCTTTCATTAACTGGAAACTGGTGTTTTTTCATACGACACGCCAGGGATTTATTGCTGGAACAAATTAAAACTTCCAATATTTCGATTGATGCCTTCCTGCGCAGAACGTTGTTAAATCGAGTTTTCGGAAACGGATCACTCGCACCGTCGTAAATTTTGTATAATGATAATCAAGCGTGGAATTACAGCTGCATATTTCTGTGCGGCTGCCGAAATATATTACAGTACAACTGCATGCAATTATCTTTTACACAACCAAAGTTCATTCTGTCCATATTTGTACAGAAATCGCATTAAAAAATAAGCTCAAACTAGGGCAAACGTTTATAAAAACAGACGAAAATGGGTTAACCGAATCACCGGACAATACGCGAATACGCAAAGCTCGAGTGCAGTGAAGTGCGGTCGTAAAGCGGAATGGTACGACACTACGACTCTGCTACTGTGTGATAGCAATAACAGAAGACCCATTGTGTAGGGTGTGAATGCGGCTGGCATAAACATACAAAACCACTTTTAAAACGCTTTGTTTTTGGGTGGAGTAAATGCCTGTGCGCATACCATACCACCCGGGGAAAAAGTGCCCCTGCATGATGGCACTTTTTTCCCGGCACCACCTAATAAAAACTCCTCCGGGTGTGCCTAAAAATGTCAAGATTATACGATTATAGAAGACTAGCTTTTGCCCGCGACTTTGTCTGCGATCTAGAATGAAAAGTAACCTATGTCCTTCTCCAGGTCCCAGGCTTCCTATCTGTGAAATTTCATCCAAATTTTTTCAGCCGTTTCAGGTTGAAAGCGTAACAAACAAACAAATTCACTTTCGCATTTATAATAATTGTTAAAATTCTTTATGTTTAATAATCCAGAACTTTTTAATGCATGTTTAAGCAAACCGTGTTCTGGTTAGATCTATCCATAGGAAACTGACAAATTGTAAACTGGTTTCAAACTTGCTAACGACGTGACGCACCTTGCCCTAATATTAAATAGCCTGCCTAGCTGCGAGCAACTTGGAAGTAGCGATCGGCCACTGCCGCGGCACCGCTCACTTCACTCGCGGGGCTCGCGCGCAATTGGTCACAGTTCTACCTTACACCGGCGAGGCGAGGCGTGGATGGGATGGGCGAGAATTGAAATCACGTTTACCCTTATACACCTAAAGATGTCCATCGGTATACCGCGCCGTCTCGCGATGGCCAGCGCTGCCTCGCGCCGACTCGCGATTTCACGCGCTGGCCATCATCGCTACCTAGCAAAGCAGGGGAAGTTTTTGTCCAGCGTAGGCGATATTTACCTATCCTTTTGCTGTTTTTTCTGGGATAGCGGTCCACGGGTGTTAGTACTTAGGTGCAGATCGCCCACTTGATATTCTTCTTGACGAGATAGCAGTATTCATGTGGACTAAGTGATGCGTCCCAGCTAGTCCATTATAAAATTATACAAGAATTGTAATGAAACAACAGTTTCTATGGTATCTTAAATATTTACCATTTTTACCATTTATAAGTAAGATAAATGGACGGGTGGATACCGTAGCGCAGCGTACCTACATTAAGTGAACAACAATGTGGCTCACATTGTTGTTCACGTGTACTTTCGTTTATTTCAGCTTAGTATAATAATAAATAAAACGAAGGAAAACATGTAAGTACTCAGTGCGTGCCAGCGCGTGCCAGCGCGAGACATCATGAGTCAGCGCTTGACGGAAAGAGACCGTGCGGGTGCTCGATGGCTGGTGCGAGAATTGTATATCCGTTTCACAAAGTAAATAAATACTCTATTCTTACAGCAATAAAGTTTAATATTGTAGTTACAAATATTTCAATTCTCGCCTCGCACATCCTCGCGCATCTAAACCTTTTACACCAAAGATGGGCAGAACGTAGATAGAAATTTTGCCACAAAAATTTCAATTCTCGCCCATCCCATCCACGCTTCGCCTCACCGGTGCAAAACCACCTTAACCCTTTTCACCCAGTTCACGATTTTTCGAAAGTTCATAATCGTTAGATTACTTAACGGAAATAATACCGTTGGATTATAAACTAAGGAAGTTCAGAACTATAAGGTGACATTAATATTTATCACATGGAGCTGAACTTCTGCAGCTATCATTCCTGTGGTACGACAACGTCCGGTCGCATCGAAGGGTTTATGCGCGGTCCGGTCGGACGGCGTTATTGCCTGCTGGACGGTTTATGACGTCAGAGCGGTACAAACGTGTGCTCGTTTATCTTTGATACTTGAGGTTCCTCATAAAGCGTGACGTCATTATTAGCGGTGCACTGGACTGTGAATGATGTAAACTCTTTAGTGAATGAGTCAATATACACAATTATTTTGTAAAACAACTTTAAAGTAAGTAGGTACCTATGTGAGAAATACCTACTTACTTTAAAGTTGTTTTAATAGAAACGCAATGTAAATTGAATATTGAAAATAGACTAAAGTTTTAACCAAATCTCTTTAATATAACCTTAAATAATAATGTATTTCTGTGGGCAAAGTAGTTTTTGCATCATTCTCATCGCTTCATTAGTCGCAAGTTCTGCTGGCAAACCGTAGACCCATCCATAGAGAAAAAAAAAACAAAAATAATTTTAACCATCGAATACTTCTCAGAAACATCTGCATTACAAAATTACTGTCCATTCCAAGGTTTGTTAAGTATTTTCTGGTGTACAATAAAGTAAATATAAATAAATAAAATACAAGTACAGAATGTAAGTTTAATCTCCTTTTGCCTCACTTTTACGAGGTGAAGAGATTGCATCGTCGCAGCGTGTAGTAAACGATTTGTAAACAATCTGTGTCTCGCAGAGCAGACGTGAGAGAGAATGTCTCGATACATAACAACACCAGTCGATCGAGGTGCCGTGAGCCCATCCTCCCCGCCTTTCTGGGTTCTTAGCTTTAATAGCAATTATCTTTTTATTTTAAAACGATACGTTTTTCTTGTTATATTGTCGATGGCAATATTAGTTGTGTCAGCTTAGATAACTTAAATATCAGTTTAGAAATAATCTGAATTATACCTTATTACATAATAACGTGCAGCCGTATCGTTATTTTGCATACAACCTGTGAATAAAACTCAGTATAGGGATTTTTTTTGTATCGGGTGTGTGTGTGTGAATGTGATCTCTTTTTGTGTTTTTTTCTGTATTTGAACCTTGAAAGTTGAAATGAAAAAATCTTCACCTTGAAAAAGATACGAATAAATGAAGGACTGTGACTCTAAACAGCTCAGGATAAATGAAAACAACTCATCGATCAGTCGTCACAATCTGCAGTAATGAGGACACAATTTAAAGGATTAACCGCCAACGTTTCCCTATTTCTTCGTATCGCTCGCTGTTAGCTGTGAGCCGATTGCATCGTCCAAACAATCTGTAAACAATCTCCCACACCGTAGAGGTGCGATCCGATCGATACCAGCAAACGAAAAGAGATCACCTCTATCGGCATTATTTAGCTTTATCGGAAATTGTACACGTTATCTCGACGTCAAGAAAGATTTCATTTTTTTTTGTAAAAGTGTTTTTCACGTTAAACGTCTTTCATTTCGGTCAGTAGGGGGTCACTTGCAAAAACCAAATGTAATGAAATATGTTATAGCAGGATCGCTTTCTACTTTGGAAGTATAGCACCTACCCGCATTATTCTATAACCATAATTTAGAAGATAGAAGCCATTACTCGGTAGTGTGCATGTCGTTGACGTAAATGTCGCTGTAATCACGCGCAGCACGATGCATTCGGAACTAAATTAATACTATCGTGTGCTGTGTTAATTTTGTGATTACTCAGCAGTACCTAAATTTATTGATCGATTGTAGTGGGAGTGGTCGTGTTTGACAAAATTCAGGACGATATAGTAGGTGTGATACATAAAACTCATACTTGTCACCATTAGAAGTTGTAGAGTTTAAGAATATATGGATTTTTGCAGAGATTTGACGGCTGCTCTACTATAGCGCCACTGCGTGCGGTACGTGACGTACATAATTGGCGTACAATGCCCTAGGATGACATATACTGGCCTTATTGGTGATGTTCTTCAGAAAGGCCAGGTGAGTAGTACTCGCAACCGGCGTGCGTGTATGACCAAATGTATGAACGTAAACAATGAGGCAAAAGGAGTATGTAAGGATCGTAGCAGGTGGCATTCTCTAGTTTCTGCCTACTCCCATGGAAAGAAGGCGTGAGTTTATGTATATATGTACGAGTTTGGACACAAGTATGTGACCGGTTGTGGTTCAAGAAAGATTTGAAATCAGCAACTGCAGCCGTATCACGATTTTTAGAGGAAGCGTTTCCAGGAGAAAATACAGTGAACTTTAAACTCTGCTTTAATTGTTTGGATGCATATAAACGTCGATGGATGCCAGCCTTGAGTAGAAGCAATTGATATATAGATATCCTCCTTACCGTACCTACTTATCTACTAAAGCTAGAGCCGATCGAGGAGAAGCTTGTCTCCCCAAGTTTGCCATACATGCAGATACGACGGTTGCGACATGCAGGACAATACGGCATTGTGGGACAAGTAATTAATATTCCGTTGACGTAAACAACATAATAAAAACCCTACCAGTTAGACGACGACCATCCGATAAATGTTAATATCAAGCGATCACTCATTCACAAGTCTACGTATTTAAGCGGGTCTGTACACACAGGAAAGGTGAAAGCGTGGCTGAAATATCTCACTAACAAATCTTTACATCAACACTACGGCAGAGGTGAAGGAGGCAGCCATCGAACCACATGAATGCACGCGAGCGCCAGAGATCAGCAACGTTCAACAACATAATGATTGTGTGGAATCAGTTAAAATGTCTAGATAACGCTCCGAGACAGTGTGTGAGTCCACTTAACATCAACTATGATAGTCACGCTGAAGAATTAAGTTTCTCTACCGTGGCGAAGCAAGGCAAATAGCGGAGCGCGTGAGGGACACTCCGTACACCATGTGTATGTTAGAGATAAGGCGCAGTGACCGGCGTGGTTAGGGACCTAATTAAAGTAAACTATAACGTAAGTTATGTTTGAATAAAATATTGAAATAATTAATGTTACTTGTGGATTTCTTTGATTATACATATCAGGGCCTGCACTGTACAGTACAAGCACTAGTGCTTAAAGATGTAATGTCAAGCAATTTTAAACACATTTTACACCCACATTGTACTGTCGCAGGAATTGTGACTGCAGAACCTAAGGTTTTCAGTTACTGTTTTCTTACGGAATTTAATAAACCAGTACTTGTCTAGTTAACGTGATTGAAGACTCTGAAATAGTAGAAGATTAGAAGTGTATTAGAAGTTTGGAAAGCTTCCACCGACCCAGAAGGTATCGTCGAAGGTATATTTGGTGTTCTCCTACTTTGGTGTGAAAGTCTAAGTTCCATAATAAATTAGGTGACACAACACATGTTTACCTTTTATTCTAAGTCTTTTCTTTAAAAACAAGGTCGCTTTAACAATTTGTAAAACAATCTTTCGTCAGGCGCCACCGGCTAGAGGTGCGACCGTGTTGATGCTGTCGATATCGATAGGTAATAACGTGTTGATCCGCATCGCCACGTAATGCCCGTCTTTGTTGAGGTTTGCATTACCGCCGCGCGCCTGCACGGGACGTTCCGGAAAATACCTGGCTTTTTATCCAACATAGGGTTTACGTGAAGTGATTGTCGTGTGACAGGAATCTAATGAAATTCCAACCACCGTGTTACGACGTTTTCCATTATCAGGAGTATGTGTTATAGCGAACACCTCGTCTAATACTCAATCACATTACAACTAAACATTACTAGCATTACTTAATCACATTATTATATTTGAAAACAAATTGAACGACGTAATGATCGCCGTTAATCACAATTAAAATTAAAATTGATAATCATCTTAGCAGTTAGGTGATACCGAGCTGAAGTGTACCACATAAGTTAGTTTTCATAACACATAATATTACTAGTAACACATAGTATACCCCGAAGGGTGAAGGCCGCAGGAATCTGCTGGATGTGGGACACACAGAATCGGTCAAAGTGGCGGTGCTTGGGGGAGGCCTATGTCCAGCAGTGGACGTCTTTCGGCTGAAATGATGATTGCCCGAAGGGTTAGGCAGAGGTGTACATATATTAAGTACACCCTAAGTAAGCTAGTTTACTTGACCGAAAATAAAATAAATACCGTGCTTTGTTTTTCATGTACTTAGTAATCTATACTTAATATATAAAGCTGAAGAGTTTGTTTGTTTGTTTGCTTGAACGCGCTAATCTCAGGAACTACTGGTCCAACTTCAAAAAAATTTTCAGTGTTATATTATAACACTGAAAAAATGTTCACTATCACTGAAGAAAACAAAAAAACTCTTCAGCTTTATATATTAGTAAGTATAGATGGTATTAGAATGTTGTCGTATGGATTATAACAGCGTTTTCAAATTCATCCCACTCAAACATGGAAAAGATGCAACTTTTACTTATTGCACGTGTTTGAATACCATGACTAACGAACTGTATTTGTAGTTACGTACCAGGACTTATCTATCGTTTCTAGTAATTCAGGGTATGATAACATTTATTTCCTCCCTCGTTATATGCTTTAAAACATTGCACTGACATACCTAACTCTATCCTATTAATCCTAATGTAATTTGATAGTGAATTTTCAGTAAATCTTCGTACAAACTTGTAACCCTGTCAACGCCGGGAAACGGTTTGAATGACATTAAACGGTGAGACACCCCGTCGGACAGGTAATAATGGGCGCCTTGAGCCCGGTCCGGCGACCTGCGCGTCGCACGTCGGCGTCCGCAGGGTTGCGATGTGACTTACCTATATTGTAAATTTGTTCTAGTTGACTGATAATTTGTTAGAAGTGAGCTCTAATGCCAGATTTTTTTCATGAAATTAAATATTTTTTTATTCAGATTTTAAACTGATACCAGATACTTTATGAAGATTTACCTTATCTCTCAACACGGGGCAAAAGCTGCGCTTTTTGAAAGTCAATTGAAAATAAGAAAGTGTTTTGGTCCACTTCTTAAGCTAAGACTAGTTATTCTAGACTGAAATTAGATTAAAACATAAAGTTAAACATGACCCTTTTAGAACGCAAATAGACCAAGAGACCCTATTTCTCTAGATCTCTAGTTTCTAGGTTGAAGTTAATTGCAATCTTCTAAAATTAACGATCAAAAAGGTTCCTCAAGATCTAGGACATGTGTAACAAGATATTTGATAAAGACGGTATTATTTCTGGGTTTTAACGTTTGCCAAGTTTAAACGACTGGAAGATAAAAGAGGTAAGGAATTTTAATAGGCACTTAGTTATAATAATAAAAGCTCCAACTAAAAGTTTCTAATAATTATAAATCTCGGGAAATCATTGTAAGAAACACAACAGATTCTTTTGCTGCATAAGTATACAACGCAAGTATTTTTGAAATGTAATAGAAAAATCGAATCGTTCTAGATGATCTTTGAATCGATTCCGTCTGATTGATCGCAATTCGGTTTTATTTGGCGCCTCACCTCGCCACCCGGTCCGGAACGGTCCGGAACAAACAATTGCTAAAATCCAATCAACAGACAAAAGGACACTTTTTCTCGGCACAATTGTATCCGGCGGCATCCGCAGGGTTGCTAAGAGATCGCCTTTACACTCATCGTTTGCTGTTTTATTTGTAACAAAGTGTTTTTTTTAGTTTTATTTCAATTCATTTTAGTATACGGCTACATACAAAGGCGGCTACTTTTAATCCGCTATCTAAAAGTTATTACCTAAATCTGTACATCTGTACGGATGTCTATATAACAAGCTAATTTCTTCAAATGCGGTTAGAATGAAGTGAAATAGAAAAATGCATTGAAATAGTCCTCATACAACAATTACTAAACACGGTGGTATTACTAGTTTGAGTGTTACTCTTTTAAGACCTTTGTTTCTTCTAAAGCTGCTAACCCTATAATCTCAATCAAGGCAGGGTCGCGGTGGCAATTCGTCAAAGGACGTCGAGCGCTGCGTCAGTGAGACTATTTGAATTGCAGCAGGCGCTGAACATCACCCTCAAGATATTGATACATTTGACTCACAGACACTCGTCTTATAACGTCGTATCGTTCAGGGGCGTGAAAATGGCTTAAATATTGTAGGATAAGTTGTAGGATTGTTTGTTATCTGTAACTCAGTTACGGATTGTGCTGTATCAGGCAGATTGGAGTTACGTTTTTCTAATTTATTACAGCCTACATTATGATGATGGTTTCTCAATTGAAATGAAGATTTTTGACCAATTTCATAATGATAACTGAATAAAAAATATAAAACGAAAACATTCCCATTTTGTTAGATTATGATTGCCTGACAATCCGTTTTGAATGAGGTGGAACATCTAGCAAGCACGACTACGGATCTACATTTTTGCAATTTTTAAATTAGTGCTTTAAAGGTCTTAGAATAAATTATAAATTTAAAAATCGCAAAAATGTATATCCGACAATGTTAATTGCTACAAGCGACATATTTGCATTCAACTTAAAGTTACTATCTCCAGAGAACAGTGTGAACTGTCTCTAAGCACATTTCATTCAATATTCCACGAGCTCATTGTCTGCATCTTTGCGACTAAACAATTTGCAAGCCGGCAGAAGTCGCTGATCCAAATGTTGAATGCTGTACACGGAGAAGGACCAGCGTCCGTGGTCCTAAGAGTCGCATTCAAATGGAGTCACAATACGTTCGCAGTATCTATTGTGCGGCACTTCAATGTGCAGTCAAATTGCGGACGTCCTGACTGCGTGCTTCTTGTTGCCGCTTTGTGAGCATTTAATATCGTTTAGGTGTCAATACGGGATTTGAAAATGTTTTGAACGGATTCTGGTTCAACCTGCCAATGTATTTTTCATAAGAATTTTAAATGGTAAATGTTTTTAATCATTCGCTTCTTCATGTGGTACGTCAATTCGATAATTGGTTTGTGATACAGACCTATATACACGACTCTATCTTGCACTTAATCCGCCTTTCGTACCTTTGAAGTTTCATATTGTAACCTCAGCTTGTGGTAAGACTATAAACACACACGTTAACGCATACCCAGCCCGTTTGTACATCGATCCGCACGTATATGACATAGCTTCGTAATACAGATATATCGCTTTGGTCAGTCCACAATAATTCCATATACGAGTGGGCATCGCATTAAACACAGCATTCGTGTTCGAGTCGAGTGGGCTTATTGATTTAGATTAATTACCGCGCTCTCCCGGCGACCGAGCTTTGAGCCATCCGCGATCCTTTAAATTTATTCGATATTTTGATTAATTCTAACCCGGTATGTAATTGTTGGGGATTTTCGTAATAAGTACACCTATGTGGGTCATGACATGTTTAGACATCTGTCATCTGTGTGGCTAATGCTTGGCGTTCCGTGAATCGTGGTAATGCAACGTGAGCAGTGCTTAGGTGTAGGTAATACTTGTCTTTTGGGGTATTATAGCACAACGGAATTCTGCTGCTACGGACGTCATGAGATTAGAACGTCATAGTGAGCAGTCCTTCTGTACAGTTATAAGATAACATGGCATGACGATTGCTTGTAGCAGTATATGATTTACAGTGTAATCTAAAAAGCTGCGAACTTAAAACTAACTTTATAGACTAAAAAAATATTTAACATTTCTTTTTACAATATTTTCCAGACCAGTAAAGTGTCCCTGCCTGAAGCATACTTAAATATTATTTTACAAACAAAATATTGTATATATAATTGCATATCGTTAGAAAACCTTACGTTCAGAAACACAAGGCCCTGGATAATTACAAACCAGTCTATTGCAGACACATCGCAATACATAATAATTGAACAGACAAACGGTTATTTGCCGCAAACGTAATACAAGCTGATACCTCGTTTAATTTTGTTATTAAATAATTTATGTGCGGGCCGCCGCAAACCATATCGCTACGAACGAATTTAATTGTATAATTGTTAATCCGAGCTCAATACAGATATCGGTTGGAGTCGGAGGTACTTATGTATTATTTACTCTCATTGGAAGCAGAATGAAACGTGACATTCTCTTATTCCAACAGCAACACACAATAGTAAGTAGATCTACTATTTTGTTTGATGCTATGGAAATATTGTAATAAAACCGTAAGGTAGGACTAATCGACGTAAAACCATTAGTCAGTCATTGCATTGTAACTCTTATCTCGGCAAGATGAGGTATAAATCAGAATTATTGCCGAGAGTTTAATTAAACCCACGGCAATGATCCTAATTTATACCTTAAAACACCACCATTAAGTCATTGCATTGTAACTCTTATCTCATTATGAGTTACATTGCAATGACTTCCTAAACGTCATTGTGTTGATGAATGTCCTGCAGATACGTCAACCCTGGATAAGCGAGAGTTCAAGGGACCGCGATCTCTTTTTCGCTAATGGAGGTTTCGCAGTAACTCGAGTTTCTAGCTTATAGAGGTACAGCAGCGGCCATTCTCACTTATAGAGGTTGAGGCTGGTTGGGAAAGGTAGAGAGGAAAAAAATAAATGTTATTCCCACGAAATTTAAGAATGAGTCATAAATAGCAGATGTTAAATTACACTTGACTGTCACTTATAGAGGTAAAGGAGTGGCCTGTGTCACTTATAGAGGTTGAGGCTGGTTGTGAAAGGTAGAGAGGAAAAAAACAATGTTATTTCCACTAAATTTAAGAATGAGTCTTAAATAGCAGATGTTAAATTACGCTCGACTGTCGCTTATAGAGGTACAGGCAAGAACAGTCTCAATTATAGAGGCCCACGGGTGTAAGATGGCTTTCTCTTGTAGAGGTTTCTGTTTCTCACTTATAGAGGTTTTAGATGGTTAAAATGACGGGACCTGGCAATAACTCTCATTTATAGAGTTTTCTCGCTTACCTAGTTCTCACTTACCCAGGTTTGACTGTATACTCAATGATGATAAACTTAGCACATAGTCCACGGGTTTATTTAATTCAACAAATAAACACGCAAAACTAACAAGTTAGAAATAAAATAAATAATGTGGTAATCGTACCTAAGTAAAAGCAAATTAATAATAATATATTATAGTTAATATTAAAATTAATTAATAATAATAATGGTTTTTGTAGAAATATTTAAAAATGTATAATAATATGTGAAAAAAATGAATGAATGAAAAATATATTATAAGAATGTTAAAGCAAAACTAGTGTGGTTTACTCACTGATCCGACTTTGAATATAAACGAGACAGCAATAAACGCGAGAGGACGGACAGTGTCGTGTGGTGTGACCGACGCGGGCGGACTAAGCGCGAGACAATAGTATGTGTATTTGCAAATCGACGGTGAAGTATCAATATCTAATAACTAAAATTTTGGCGGTTTTCTCTTTATTGCGTATTTTCTATCTACGTTCATATCCCTTATGTGAAATATTTTATTGACATCACTATCACCATCTCAAGCGTTTCCTACATTAAAAAAAAAATAAAAGTTACTTTTTTATTCAAATGTAAAAAATTATAGATATTAAACGTTTTTTTAACTTCCTGTAAAATCATGGTTTTGTAGTATTAGATATTGATACTATACCGTTGAAATGCTTTTTTTAGCGCTGGTTACTTTATTCAAAAATCGATCTTAAAATTATGTAGTACGCAATATTTTAAAATTTAGGTATTTCAAGAAACAAATAGCCTGCCAATACCTGTTTTGCTCTTATATAATTCTATTTAACCCACGAACACATGTTTACGGCCGCACTGCATACTGAAAATGGTACCGCGTGCAGCTCCGGTACACTTCGGCTAAGGCATTGTATACACGAGCGAGTGTGCGCTGCGGACTGTCATTGTTGCCGCGTACCATTGTCCTTGCGAGCATAGTTATTTTGGGCAAGGTCTGCACTCTGCCTGTCTGGCAGCATAAAGCATAAAACTTGTGAGCATATATATGGCTTAGTCGAAGATTGGTAGGTACCTACATGGTTTTTTGATTAATTTACTTTGTTTCGTGTAATCGACTAAGCAAACTTGAAAATAAACATATTTCGTATAAAATTATTCCTAGAAGTAGAAACTCAATAGTATACTACGAAATGCGTGAAATGATTACAGGGATCACGACTACGAGCGACACTTGTCTTGGAATAGAATATAATTGGTCCTTTTATCAGCGAGCTTTGAGCCTATCGCTTTTATTCAAATAACTGTGGAATACATATATCTAACAGTTAACTAGAATCAATATAGATGATCGTGAGTGCAGTCACAATGCAACTTGGGTTGAATAAGAGTGAGCACTTTTGTCAGCGCAGTGTAATCCGGGTTTGATTGCGGCGGGATCATTCCATCGCCTCATTAATATTGGCGGGCCAGCGTTTTTATTGCAGGGCTTCCGTCAATATGGAGGAATGAGGAGGTTGGCTTAAGGAACGTTATGGTTACGTTTAGATGTTCGGTTTTGAGTTTTTGTTCCTGTAAGTATTGATATGGTATAGCTTCAGAAAGTAGGTAGTGAGAAGAATAAAATACTTATGCTGAATAATCATCCGTTTTTATGAAAGAAGGAAAACATATTTATTTTTTTATATAGGCTGTCTTTCCACCGCCACGTCAACGGGACATCAACGAGAAACGAGATTATTCGAACGGAACGTGACGTTGCGGTAATGGCGAATGTTTTTCCACCGCAACCGAACTCGGCGGTTCAGTACCTACGTTATGAATTTATGATAGACAAAACAAAAGCCGGGCGAGTGCATGCCGGGTGCGACGGCAGTGTGTGTACAAGATCGGCCGGCACATCATCGGCCCGTCACAAGCTCGTGCCGCTTTCTAGCGGTCGCGCCGAACTACTCGAAAATTCGGGGGTCGGGAGCTCGGGTGACGGACGTGCGGTAGACACGCGACCATAGTTAATATATGCATCGCTACTTCGTCGCCGTTATTTCGTTCTCGTTGACGCCCCGTTGACGTTGGCGGTGGCGGTGGACAAACGGCCTCAGCCTTCGTGAGACTGACGGTGTATTTCAGCTGCAATAAAATGCTTTAAAATGTTGTCCTTGGTTTCCGTATTTGTTTAAACTTGATAATTAAATAAAATTTCACGAAGGTAGAAACAGCAAATAGAGCAGCAATTGTTCATCAATTGTTCGCCTCCAGCCTCTAAAACAGCAATTTTAATGTTGGCAGTATTGCCAGCTGTACAACCACACATAGCATAAACACTAGTTGTTAGTATTGCGTAGGCTCTGTTTACCTACACAACAATTATAAAACAACGCCATTTACATACATACACACACGAGCAACTCATTTACCCTAAAATAACATTCATTAAATACTTTCAGACGAAAATTCATTCAACATACTGTCAAAAGCACTAGGGTACATGCAATGACTGACTTGTTTGCGTAGATCCTACCTCTTTGTTCCAATACTTAATCAATTGACCACGAAACAGCCTGTGTCATCATTGACAGTAACATTAATTCGTTCAGTCAACACTCATTGTCATAGGTCTAATTTTAATTACTTTCAAAACCTAAAGTCGTTATATCTAAAAGCGTGCTTAACCAAACAGTCCCAATCCACATAACACCCCTGTGCCCAATGATTACCCAACTCTCAATTACCAACATCACAACTTCAACCCTAACGCGCTATCTGCGCCATAACCAGTGAGTTGCGCAACTTTACCCGCACTCCCAATAAGACAACTATCTCAGATCGAAGAGGTACTAATGCACGGATCGCTCCGTACGACACTCCCGAGGCCAGATATTGTAAAGTTCCCATCAAACTGTTCTTGGTATCAGCAAGTCAAATATAAGGGAAGATCCACAGTGGCCGGGCTGCTTTACATAAAGTTAATGTTCTTTGTGCTGTGGGACTTTTATATGAATTTATTTACAGTTTCGTTTGGGCTTAGTTATATGAATCAAATTGTAGTGGAGTATTGTCTAACTGAAAGTAATTTAAAATTGAGCCATAATTACTAAGGATGGAGCAGCGGTGGCCCAATTGAGCAGTGGTTGCCTAGTTGAGTAGTGGTGGCCCTGTTGAGCAGTGGTGGCCCAGTGGTATCGTCCCCGACTTACGAGTTGTATATCGTGAGTTCAAACCCAGGCTGGCACTTTACTTTGTGTATTTAGCTTCATCACCAATGCTTTCAAAACGGTGAAGGAAAAAATCGTGAGGAAACCAACATGTCCTAGGACATGCTGGTTTGGTTCTAGAACAAAAAAAAATACCTGTGCGGTCGGGGGATCCCTGTCAGGAACGAAGTTCTTTCTCACGTGTGATATAAAACAAAAACAAAATTTTTGAACTCAGCACCTTCAAAATCTGTGAAAATTATACATATGATAAAAAAAAAACAAATTTTCTCAGCTATCATCATGGATTTACATTTTAATGTCACTACCGCCTTTAGCACCCTCGAAAATTATGAAAACGACACCGATGACGAAAAATTGGAAAATTTTCACAGCCGCCATCTTGGATTAACATTTCGACCCCCACCTCGAAAACTATGAAAACGACACCCATGAAGAAAAATTTTAAATTTTTTGCAGCCGCCATCTTGGATTTACATTTTGACCAAATTCACACTTTCTCTTTCTCTATCTCTCTCCGGTATGCAGTGTACTCGGGTGGTGTGCACAATTTTATTTATTTATTTTATTTATTTATTTATTAGACCAGAAATAGTAAACATGTAGCACAATTTGTTTTAGCTACTTAAAATTATTATGCTTAAATTAATTTAGTAACAATTGTGTCCAATTATTAGCATCTGCAGCCGAACTAGGTTTATAGCCTGTGATTCAGCATGCAGCGCCTCAAGCCCTTGAACTGGATATGCAAGTATGAGCTTACGAACAAAAGGAAACAGTTTATTTTAAAATATGAACTTAATTTACTTAAAAAAGAAAAATGAAAGGGTTGCTGTCCTCTGAGTGTGTAAGGTGAAGGTGAGTGTATGTGTGTGAGAGGGTGTGTAGAGAATTAAATAGATTTAGCTAGTAGATTCTTTTATAGTGTCCATAGTATATAAAGCCAACAATTAGTTGTATCACTATTTTAAGATGGTAAGTATATTTTCAGTTTGATCGTACGTTAACTTCCAAAGCCACAGAGATACCGATTTCTTCATCGTAACTTTATTCATAGAGTACATTTCAAGAATCTTATTAATTTTATCATATAAATAAGGGCCCAAAAAGGGGAAAAATTTACGAATAAAGGCCGTTTTTAAGTGTGTTACTCTCTTGCATACAGGTAAACCCTTCCGCCTGATTAGGGTTGGATTGTACTCCAAGATAGTATGCTGTTTTGAAACAATGCTTAATACAAACAGTTGTCGCACAGTCAGCACCTCACAGTATTCATAAAGAAGTGTGGTAGAGTATCGGAAAGGCTTAAAAGTACATAGTTTCAGTATCGTTCTCTGTGAAACTTCTAGTTGCTTTATCGTAGTCTTTGGTGCACCGCCCCAAGACAGTATGCAATAAGTAATCAGTGACTGACAAAGCGCATAATAGATTTGTTTTAGGATTATAGGGGTGACCACATGTCTCAATGTTTTAAAAATGTAGGTAAGCTTACGAATCCTTTTACTCAGCAGTTGAATGTGTGCTTTGAAGCTAAAATTTTCATCAATTACGACGCCCAAATATTTCATGGTCCTTGTACGTTCCAAAGGATTGCATGAACATTTCAAATAACCCGAAGCGTCAAGGGAGCAATTATGTGCGATTAGATTTAGATTCGTATGTGAAGAAGTACGGATCGAAAAGGTCAGGTACTTCGTTTTCTCAACGTTTAGGGTAAGCAAATTATCATAAAGCCATCTCTTTACCAAATCAAAACCCTTTTGGGCTAGCTGGTAAGTCTCATTCCATGTTTTAGCAGCGAAAATGAGGGCAGTGTCATCTGCATATGAGATAATTTTTCCATGAAATGAGTTTAGACAAAGGAGATCGTTTATGTAAACGAGAAAAAGGGTCGGCCCAAGAATACTACCCTGCGGAACGCCATAAGTCACTGGACGATCTGTACTAGTGTAGGAACCCACCTTAACACATTGAGTTCTGTCGGTTAGGTAATCGGTCAAAAGGCTAAGCTGTTTCCCCCTAATGCCAATTATTTCCAATTTTTGTACAAGGATTGGAACAGAAACCGTATCGAAAGCTTTTGCTAAATCTAAAAATATTGATATACATTTATTACCTTTATCTAAATTTGAGGTTATAAAATCTGTTAAATTGCTAACTGCGTGATCGGTGGATTTACCACGACGAAAACCAAACTGTTGGTCAGATAAAATGTGTTTACTTTCGAGATAATCTACTAAGCGTCTGTTAATAATTTTTTCTAGAATTTTTGAAAGCGAAGGTAATATTGAAATAGGTCTATAATTTCCGATACGGTCTCTGGCCCCACCCTTGTGAATTGGTCTGATCTGAGATTTTTTAAGGTCTTTAGGAAAGCTACCATTCTCTAGACACATATTAAAAATGTAGGTTAAGTGAGGCACAAGAATAGCTTTATGATCTTTCAATAACTGGTTTGACAAATTATCCCAACCTACAGAACAATTATTTTTGAGTGTAGCTATCAGGCTCAAAACCTCATCTTCATCAGTGTCAAAAAGTACAAGAGAATCTAGATTTTGCTCAAGGGAATTTTTTAAATCTTTCGGGGCCGGGGCTTGTAGTTGCACTATTTGTTCAGCCAGTGACTTGCCAACATTGGAAAAAAAGTAATTCACATCATTCACAGAGCGCTGAGGAGTATCCGATATTGTAAGCAATTCCTTTGGGTAGTTAACATTTTTTGCTGAATTAGTAATATCTTTTATTGTATCCCACAATTTTTTGCTATCCTTACCAGCTTTTTGAACAAGTTCTCTATCATAATTACGTTTAACTTTCTTTAAGATTGAGCCACAAAAATTTCTGTATCGAATATAGGTTTTTTTTAGTATTTGGTCATCTGGAAACGAGTTTGATTTTTTATGGAGTTTATCCCTGTTGCGCATGCAGCGCAGCAGACCCTGTGTTATCCACGGTTTGATAATCCTTTTGCGACGTGGAAGTATAATGGTTTCAGAATTCATACTCAAAGCGGTTTTTAATTCACCAATGACGTAGCTGACTGCAAAGTCGCAGTCATCCGTTTCATAAATCGGGGTAAAGTTGATTTTACTTATGTCTTGAGTTAATCCCTCCTGATCTATTTTAGTACGCGTTAAAATGGCATACTTACGCAACGGTTGTTTTTTTAAACAGAGTATGACAGACTTGTGATCTGTAAGCGTAGATTGTGGAACAATGGTAATGGAAGGATGCTTGGTTTTCAAAAGCACATGATCTAAACAAGAATCACTAGCGGCACGGGTGATAAAATAATGTGCTGGCAATAGACCGTGGTAGGCTGTAAGAGCCAGATATTGATTGGAAGACGTACTCAGATTCTCGGATATTATGTCTATGTTTAGATCTCCTATTATTGCGATATTTTTAAAAATAGATAATGTCACCAACGTTTCATCTAACGAGGTCAAAAAAGGGTCGATGTTAGAATAAGAGGGAGACCGATAGAGAGCTAGTAACGCCGTGTCATTGTTACCTATCTTAATCAAGAGGCAATTGCAGTTTCGTATATTAGGTTCCTCAACACAAAAGCTTAGTTCTTCCCTTATATACACGACAACGCCATCATTTTGAAGAGGGTTTGATGTAGTAAAAAATGAACAATATCCACTAATTGCGGGTATACAAGATACACAAGTCAGCCAACACTCGGTCAGAATGAGTACGTCACAATCAAACCCGAGTCTGGTTAATAAAACCTGAAAATCTAAGAAGTTACAATTCAAACTACGAATATTTTGAGTAATAACTGACAGGGATGAATGTGAAGGGAATATTTTTTTACAATGATCAACTTCACATTCGCAAGATTCCGATACATCAAAATCATCGATGTTATTTGAAAGATTATCAAAATCAAGCATTGGTAGGGAAGTAACATATATGATCAAGCTGAAAATATTCCAGTGAAAATTTTGAAATCATTTTCAACTTTGAGTAATTATGATCCAATTGAAAGTTTTTATCAGTTTTGAAATTATAAAGAAACTTGTGGGATTTTATCCCACGACACTGTAATCACTTTACTCTTTTCTTTGTTTTTTCTGCCTGCGTTCTTTCTCTCTCTCTCTTTCTTTCTTTCTCTTTGAATTAGAGGAAGACAGTTGCAAGTATAAACACTTTTTAGCGTGACGATTTCTGAAAGTTTACCAGCCGCGTTAAAGAACTTCGTTCCAAAAATCGAAGACATGTAATATTCACCAAACCGAGCTGAGCCCGCGTGGTGGATTATGGATCACTCCCTTTCATAGAAAAAGACCTGTGTCCCTGTAGTGGGAACAGGTCGGTAGAGGTTTATTATGGTTACTAAGGATAAAGCGTAAGACGTGTGGCAGTAATAGCCTAGTGGTATGACCGTCAGACTGCCAAGTCATAGGTCTCCAGTTCGATCACTTGCTTCAAAAACGGCGAAAGAAAACATCGTGAGGAAACCGGCATGCCTGAGAGATATTTCTCGACGGTATGTGAAGCCAAGTCAGAGGTCTATGGCGGCTGTAAAGCTCTGACACTGGGCTAGTAACTAACCTCACGAAAAGAAGAAGAAGAAGAAAGATAAGGACGTTTAGTTTCTTATTGGTTATCTCTATTAAACGTTAACCAGCAAGTTAGCTTATACATTAAGTCTAGGCTAGGCATATTCTTCATGTCTGTCACTTTCAGGTATCTAAAATATCTGTAGCTCTGTGCTGAAACTTTTTATTTTCACAGCACTCTTAGCGAATGTAGACATTTCGCAAATCAAACGTACAACCTCCTTAATCGCTCTCATTTCCGCTCCCGCCTCTCAGCGTGCTTCAGAGTGTTATCACGGGTGGTCCTCAGGGACGCATCATCGTTACACTTGCTGGAATAATTTCCATTGTAAAAGCAAACAGAGAGCGGCGGGAATACGCCCGCCTGCCCGCCTGCCCGCCTGCCCGCCTGCCCGCCTGCCCGCCTGCCCGCTTAGCTGAGAATATCTAATGTAAGCGTGTACGGAACACTGACTGATGGGCTTTTTGGATGATGTATTATTAAAAGGAATTGTAAGGCTTCGATGTTGATTAGCATGAATTGCGAAGTAGGTAAGTAACATTTTTATTCATCATAATCATTTACACACATACACATAACATCACGCCTTGTTTCCCCGAAGGGTTGGGCAGAGGTGTACCTGTAGTAGGTACACCCACATTTCGTCAGTTATATTTAAGTCCCATGTAATAGGGGGCGAGCCTATTGCCATCAACCGGGCACAAATCCAGACTCCGGGCTGCTACTGAGAAATTCCAGATAGAAAAACCCAATAACACTTTGCCCGACCCGGGAATCGAACCCAGGACCTCATGCTCAGCAGCAGCGCTTGCGACCACTAGACCAACGAGGCAGTCATTCGAAGCAGGCAATCATTTATGTGTCAGAATTTAGTACATTATATATGGTCTATAAATAAGTCAATAGTATCATCACATTCTGCCAAGTGTGGCGTGCAAGTATTAGGTACCTACATATATTTATTACAGGATAGAGATTATTAGGTTAGTATTAACATTATTGATTGCATAATTAGGAATTAAAATTAAAATTTGAGGTACCTATGTCACTTAATAATAATATCATAAATTCACACAATTATTTAGCATGTCAAAGTATAAAAGATAACAATTCAATTTCGATGTCAAAGTATCATTCAAATAGTCGTTTAAATTATAATAACATTTTTAATACATAGCAAGTCGTGTGAGTCAGTTGAATTGAGTTTTGGCTTTCCATCCGCGTAAAAATTCTTTATTGCGAACTAAGTGTACAACATTTTGAAGATGTTAACATCCCGCCAGTTACGTTTAACAATTTCTGATGGATGGGGAAACAAGAGTGTGCATTTTATTTAACAATTATGGCAGTTTCATAAAGCTAGGAATGTCAGAATTTGATAATATGGAATGAAGTAAGTATGCTTCATAACTGTCCCTAACTTGAAGTCCAAACATGACTCTGATGGATCGCTTTTGCGCTTTAAAAGCGGCTTCTCTGTTTGTAGAATTAATATAATACTGTATCTATAAACAGATGCAACAAAACCATGCTATGGTGTGAGTAGTGCATCAGTGTTAACTGTTGGAGCAAGTTTATATAGGGCATACTATAGGATTAACTACTAATTTTCTCAGTTGAGCTGCCTCTCAATAATTAATCAAGGCTCTACATCGTGAATTTTGTTACTCTGGTATTGAACCTCCATTTTCGAACAGGGTTTTTATGGCCTAAGTGCATTATTTGGGGGTTTTTCAAGATTCATTCTTAAATTATTATTATTAAGCCAAGAGATTAATGAATTGACCGCGTTATTGACATCAAATTCATATAATTCAGGTTTATTGCAAGGTATTGTTACCGTACTATCGTCAGCAATACCGTACTATGTTATGGGGAAGTCTATGGCTTTGGGCAGGTCATTAATATAAATCAAGAATAGTAAAGGACACAACACACTACCTTGTGGTACTTCAAAATACACTGTTCGTTCTTTGGACAGGTATGTAACTTCTTCTTTAATCTTTAAATTTAGGTCTGTAATAGCAGGGAATTATAATCTTTTTGAAAGGTAAGTGCATAATAGTTGTCCAGAATGTTACCTCTTATACCATTGGAGTCAAGTTTATTTCTTAAAATATTGTGATGAACACAGTCAAAAGCTTGCGTTATATCACAATACACGGCACATGCAGATGTCTTATTATCAATATATTACATAATTTTATTTAAAAAGTCATAAATAGCTATATTAACTGTCTTATTCTTTCGAAAACTTTTTTGCTCATTACAGAGAATCATATGTATTTCTAAGTATGCGTAAAGCTCATTATAATTATACTTTCATAAATTAAAAAAAAGAAACAAAAGCGCAAATAGGTCTATAGTTTTGCATTAGCTCCTTATTACCCTTTTTAAAATGAAGTTTAACTATGGAGATTATAAGGCGGTCAGGAATTTTAAGAATTTGAATTAAATTGATACCTGCCCTGACATCAAGCGATGGAGAACATTGTCAATCTTTTAAGGTTAAATACAAGGCTGTTGGCTACTTTGTATTAATGTGTAAATATATATATTTTTTTTGTAATGTGCGTCTTGTTTGTACAGAATTTTTTAAAAAACTTTATTTCGGTTCTTTCTCTTTTCTTTTTATCGTCATATTGGAAAGTGTGAGCTTCCAAAAAAATCATTACAAAATCCAAAGCTAGAAAATCAAGTTGTGAGTTGAGTTCCATACATAGATTGACATCGCTTCAGGCGAATGAGGCTGTAAGCCCAGATCAGACTCATGTGTGTTATAATTTCGTAATAACGAAGACTGGTAGCATAAGTCCTTATGATAGTCATTAGTCATTTATTCATGAACAATAAATTGAATCTGAAATAAATTACACGGTATAAAAAAAGAAAATTAAATTAATAATATAAAAAGTAAATTACATTTGGAAAAAAAATACCTAAGTAAAGAAAGAGGAAGCAGAAACTACTAATCCCTCCCACACTTAATGAAGCATAATATCTCTCTTGGCAACAAAGGAAGCTGAAACTTAGCGACAGCCAATCAAAATTAATAACATTATCAAACAGCAAAAGTGCGTCGCAGTCACCAGTCCCCCGAGTATCAGCCGGCCCGGTGCCGGCTCTGGCGCCCAAAGCCGGCTGCTCGCAGTCCGGGCACGTGGCTAGCTGAATTTCTAATTAATCCACTGATACTCAGGATTCTGCTTAGTCTTTGTTTATCTTCGTGTGCATTTGAAAATTTTTGGACTTGTTTATGATACGTTTTTGGTCAATCATGTCATCTTCTTCGTCGTTCTCGACTTCGTTGTTGAAAGAAGTAAAGAAATACAATGTTCGGATTCTGCTACGTAGGTTTTTTGTACATATTTTAAGATAGAGTTAATCTTTTACAACACCAATTTGACATTTTTTCAGACGTTTCTCCATATGATAAATAGATATGTAATAAATATATTCCATAACCGTAAATTATTACTCTGTGGTCATATTTTAGCTTTTGTTGATGTATTAGAAATCATAACTATGTCTTAGATGTAGTGACGTCATGACATACCGTTGATCCCCGAGTATAAACACGAGAGACTGGACACTATTGCCAAATCTGATAGCTCGGTAGTCATTTAGCTTGACATTACTTATGAATTTAACTTTGGGTTATAAGCAATTTCATTCCGTCTTTAAAAAAACAATCTAATGACCGAGTAATGAGATCACAAAAATTCGTTGCCTGACGGCCTCATTAATATAACATTGCTTTTTCTAATGTCTCTCAACCTTATGTCCAAATAGTGACGTGCCTATATGTGTCGATGTCATCTATCACTGTAGCCATCACCGGGACTATGTCGCATTGTTTAGAAACGTCCTTGCCTGGCTATTCATCATTAACGCTTGGCTTATCGTACTAGCGATATGTCGCGTTCTGTTTATATCTTTGTGGATTCATATTACTACGTAATGATCAAATTCGGTAAAGTGCTAAGTAATTAGCAATGTTGATATACATTCTAAATTGTTTTTGCCTTGGTTTAGAATCTCTTAGGCTCATTTGGAGTTAACAGCTAACTCAAGGTTAATCCAATAATTCTCTTTGAATCAACCCTGAGTTGGCTGTTAACTCCGAGTCATTAGCTAACCCATGAACGCGCAAGTGGGCCTACTAAATACCGTTAGGGCGTGGAGTGAATATACAACAAAACATTAAATATAACGTGGCGGCAACAGAATCGAATCTCGTGCGACATCTAACATCGTTGCTGGAATTAGGTTTAGCGAAAATAACGTTGGAACACCAGTTCGTTAAGTCCGTCACAAAAGACACGCTATGTGTCGATGGAGGGACAATGCTTCATGTAATATCAAGCGTCCAATTCTAGTTTGTGGATTGCAACTGAAATGCAATATTACCTTTATGCACGATTAAATTCAAACACTCAGCAATATCTCACAAAGCATTAGATAAAAGATACAAAATAGTCTCGCACGATCTACGCTACGTTTGTGAATATACGATATTATAAACTAAAAAAAAACAATAAACCTACAAGGGCACTTATGAAACATCAGAAGCTAGGTGCACGGTTCCAATTGGTCGTTTCCTATGGAAAAGTTCTAGAAAGACAATCCACGGTTACTCTTTTAAAAATAAATGGTTCTTACAATGTTTTCGAATTACAGTGTTAATAGGTATGAAAGCACAGTGTAGGCCTATCAAAAAGTACCAGGTACTTAGCAAAAAGAAAATGGTCCACAAATCTCCAGTCTATAACGTTCTCATATTCACAAAATCTAAAAGAAAAGAAGCTATTTAAAAGATAAACATAAAAAGCACATATTTAAACCAAATGGTATGATAGCCACTACAGCTGTAACAAATCTAATTTAATAATAATTATAAATAATGAACGCGTTCCTTAAGTTCCTTCACGTTGTTCATTAACGCGGCTTGCGGTAAGAGTTGACTAGTAGAAATCGCCACGTAAAGAAAAAGTGTTATGCCCCCTCCATGCAACTTTCTCTCTCTCTCTTTGTCTCTTTCTATTCTAAACGAGTGTGTGCGTGCGTGCGAGTATCGCATAAGGAATTTCGTTGCTGATGGGGGTCCCCCGACCGCACACGTTTTTTCCTAAGCTTAGGTTTATTTCGCTTTCCATATAAAGGCTGGTGCAGACCAGCACGATATCGCGGGCGCGACAAGGGTCGCACTGCCTGTAGCGCCCGCGATATCGCGCCAGTCTGCACGAGCCTTATTTGTAATCGATTTACATTCAATTAGAATGAACAAGTATAAAACTTTCCGTAATGTGTATCGGTCATATACTATATACGACATCAATCACGCTATGTCAGGAGACACTGCCGTGACTCGAAGAATCCTTTACGCCACTGACCCTATTGTAACGTTCGCTGTGAGCGGCTTCAACTATAATTAGTCAAGTGATGCTTAAATATCACAATTAGTAAGTTACTAACCACATCACTAAAAACTTGGCACAACACTAATTATCTAAAGACACTTTGTCATTGCGACCACAGAGTACATTTTATATAATTGCGACTACCGCTTGCTTACCTGATTGAGATTATCCCCTGAACTTCAGGATTCTGTGCCTCGACCTAGGGTGAGTTCCACATTAGTGGTATTGTATATAATACTAGCTGCGCCCCGCGGTTTCACCCGCATAAGTCTCGATCCCGTGGGAAAAAAAAAAAAGTATCCTATGTTCTTTTCCAGGGCATCATCCAAATAAGTGCCAAATTTTATCAAAATCCGTTCAGCCGTTTTAGCGTGAAGGCGTAACAAACAAACTTACTTTCGCATTTATAATATTACTAGCTGCGCCCCGCGGTTTCACCCGCATAAGTCTCGATCCCGTGGGAAAAAAAAAGTGTCCTATGTTCTTTTCCAGGGCATCATCTATATATGTGGCAAATTTCATCAAAACCCGTTCAGCCGTTTTAGCGTGAAGGCGTAACAAACAAACTTACTTTCGCATTTATAATATTAAGGATTATTATTAAGGATTAAGGATAAGCTATTTATGAGCCATCTGTTATGATAATCCTTGCCTTGTGTTCTATGCTCGCGTGTTACATACTTAACCTCACTTTACATCTGTCATTGTGCCACGCTAGCTTTGCACTTTCTCTCTGCCTGTAAGCCGCTGCGATGTGTTAGCTACCACCTACTCTGCTTTCCCCATACCATACCTTGGTCACTGAAAGGGGGAAGAAGCTAGTACATCGCATGCGGCCTGCTGCTACTCGTACCGCATCTGACGCTTTTCAGGGCTCTACGGGTACGGGCTGAGGGAAAAACCCCTTGCCTTATTCTATAGGCTGCACGCTACCTGCACGCTGACGAAGGCTTGCTTACCTGCGGCCTACTGTCGCAAGCCTGTGCTGACGGCCGCGGCGGCCTCCACGTGCTACCGTCGCTCCCTACCAGCGTCTTACGAGGCCCGTACAGCCTACTGCAGAGCCTGTGCTGAACAGGTCCCCACGTCTACCATGTGCTTCCAAGGACGGTATCCTTCCTAACTAAGTGTGCGAGTGTTCAGAACTCATGTATAAGTGACCTTACCCACGACCTAGCCGTGTTACTACTTACCTACAATATAAATGGATTGACTAATCCAGCTGTTTTAATTCACTATCCTGTCTTCTACCTACCTATCCGTTAACGGCCTGTGCAGCCTCCCCTGCCTAGCCGTTACACTTTACTAATATTTGTTCAGTTTTCAAAGTAACTAGCCATTGGCAAGATTATTACGTTGAGAACATTATGGAAAAAGGTTGCTGTGTTTACTGTTTTTAGGATTCCATACCTCAAAAGGTAAAAACGGAAAAAGCAAGGCCCTACATCACAAATAAAGAGAAAATTCCGAAAAATAAAAAAGTTGAAAATTAAAGTAAATTTTGGTACTTACAAGTTTTCGTGAAAATCTAAATTTGCCCATATCTTTTTACCAATAAAAATGATACCAATTTTATTATGGCGGTATAATAGGTAGGTACGGAACCCTCGGTGCGCGGTTTTTTTTACCGTGTTTTTACTATAATTCTGTTATTTTGTTAATCTTAATGCTTTTACTCTTAAATCATAATGTCAACAATGCGGTCATGGCATCAATCACGGCGAGTCAGTGGTCGTGTCGCGATCCTCGGCGCAGATCCATCACGCTGGTGACCCTTCGAATATTTGCTCCAATTGATTGAATATGACGAGCTATCCGATTATATAGGAGATTAGGCGACCGTTAAAGCTGGACACTGGGAATTTTGGCCATTATAGCAGTGAGCGCAGTAAATCTGCAGGATTAATCTTTTTTATAGCTACGAAAGAATTATAACCAATAAACCAAAATGCTAACATGGATGAGATGAAAATTCTGGAACCTTTACCAAACGACAAAAAGTAGAAGAACGAAGAAGACCTATTTTTCCTGTAAAAAATTATGATATTCGTCACAACATTGTGTTGCAATGACAATTATAATCTCAACATACTGAAGGATAAAAAGTGGGTAGGTTTCAAGTAACTTGTTAACACACATGAGGTCGCAGATGATCCCTAGTACAAAATACAAGAGATTATCAGCTACTCGGCATCGATCAGTCCACGCCAGCAGCGTGACGTGTCAGTGTCTCGCCTCAGCGCTCCTGATCTATCACGCTGACCCGAGCTAATATTTGTGAACACAGATTGAATATGACTGGCCAAGGAATTGCTTCAGACAATCTTATAGGGAACATTGCGCGTGTTGGTCTACACGCAAAATTCACATCCAAATGAATATTGCTGTTTCTTCTATTTAAGCAAAAGTAACGTTTTTATTTTCCGAAATATAACATTGTTTTATGAACGCGATACGTCAGCTGTAGGCCAAAGTTATATCAGTAGGTAGTGAGTTACATGTAAGTATTTGGCTTTCATCATACGTATAATTTTGGTGTTTAGTGTCGGAATGGTTTACCTATTCCAGCATAGTTGAAATAGCTGGAATTCCCAAACACGACGTTTGGGAATTTCAGCAGTTTAGTTTGTTTATTCCAGTATGTATGTTATTTATTATACTACATAGTACGCATGTTATGTGTGGGAATTATGAGCATCCTTTTTGCTTGGTCATATGAAATGGGTCACGTTCTTGTAGCGGCATATCAGAGTGTTAGCAGAACGCGCTAACGTTGTACACATTCGATTCTACTGCACCAAATGACGCTACTTAATCACTATAAAAATAAAGTACGTAGGTACATATTTATCTATGGCATTAAATAATTTTCATATTTATGATGGTTGTAAATCTTTTTTAAATTAAGTTTTATACTGAATGTAGAATGACTGTAAATTACACGTAATTTACAGTCATATTAAAACTAACTCAACAGCAAAACGTTATCTATGATGAGTTTTAGACAGCAAATAAGCCTTTACTACTGTAATTAGATTTTGTTTAACAATAAACAGACCACTGCATTTTCTAACAACCAGTATTTCGATTTGAATTCTCATCCCATTGTATTTGTATTAAGTGCCAATACGGCGTCCAGATATTTGGCGCGGACGGCAGCGGCGGCCATGTTGAGCGTCCGTGCGAATGGGTCATTTAAACTGACAGCGCAGGGACGAGAGCGATTACGTCACCCCGTATCACCTGGGTAACGTTGTGTTTAAATGAGGTTAAGGCATTATAATGATTTACTATAGAATACATCATTACATCCAATGGCCCAGAAACCGTTAAGAGAAGTTTAAAAATCTATTACCTAAGTACCTACGTGAACCCAAGCATTGTTTCAGTTGGTGAAGTTAACAGGATAACTAGTAATGTTTGCAATCCACATCATCGATATAATGATAGATAAATCATTTTCGCTAGTAAAGTTTGATTAAAACAGTAACTACCTATTTTAATATGAAGTTTGTCTCATAAGCGATGATTTTATTTTTATTTTTTGCGAAATTGTCTCTCAGGAAATACTGCCGGTGGTACAGCTTTTTCGTCGGTTCCCAGAATAAACAAATTTAATTCCGAAATTAAATCCTCTGCAAATAAATCCAGAATGTTATTAAACAAATATAACATTTTAAAATATTTCCAAACGAAACAAAGAAATGAACACAATGTTTAAAGTATAAAACCTCGAAATCCTTTTTAAAATTGCAGTCGGGCGGTATGATGCATGTAATTAAAAAGTGGAGCAATGTTCTATACGTGTACCAGTGTTGATGGAGCTCCAGTTGCGGTCATGTAAGACGAGAGGAGGGTCCTATTCACTGTGGAAATGTGGAAGTAGGGGATGCAGGGTGGTGGGGTTTCCGTCGATGAAACCGCGAGGCTTTGATATTCGAGCCGGCTTTCCTGTGATAGATATGTTGATGCATGGACGGAATGTCGGAATTAAAATTTATATTTTTTAAAATCTCATACATTTTTTCAATGAAAATCATTAGTGGTTCTCTTTACTAAATATCGTCCAACGATTGGGTACGTAAAATTTACTCGATGGTACTTATATAGGAGATAAATATGGCAGTATCCCCTGATTACACGAGACCGGAATATGAAGCTGAATGAAGTAATGCATGATTGCACACTGGGTTTTCAAGAGGAGCCTTTGGCTCTGAATTTTTTATTAAAAGTACCTACTTTCTAGTAGGCCCAGTAAACAGGCATACTAATCAAGTGTCAGTAAATGGTAGTAACTGGTAATGGTAGTGAAGATGCACCTGCAGCAGATACTGCATTGGCGACGGTTCATGGCACTTGATGTTCATTTTGAATATTTCCTTCGCAACGTTTCAATCACTCATAGAGAATTAATTACTGAAAGAAGCATTAGAAAAAGTGTAATTTAGTAATTATTACTAAATTATTACAACAGGAGTTATTACTATGTGCTCAAACGTTATGATTCGAGGAACTGCTCACTTTGAACAATAAGGCGCTTCGGAGCTTGCTCAAATGTGTGTAAGAATAATTAGAAGTGTCTCTATTTCGCTATAACTTCATAAAATAAACTGGCTCTGGTAGAAAGTACACGTTTTCTGTAAAAAACTTCTTAACATACAAATAGAAGTTATTTTCAGAAAACGTGTAGGTACTTTCTAGCATCAATTGGCGCTTACAAAGTGATTCAGATTCAGATTTATTTTGCCAACAATGTAGGTACAGGTATAAGATGGTACATCACTAAGTTTTTCCGCTACATTCTACCTTACGGCATGCAAAGTCGTAAAAAACTAAAAAAATACAGTTTTCAAATAAATCATGCAGTCGTAAAAACTAACAATACAATTTGTATCTAAATTAACAATATTAATAATTAAGTCATTCTGATATAATATAAATTCTCGTATATGTCATTTATATTTTTTTATAGTTATATATTTTTATCGTTAAAAAAGTCTTTTAAAAAAAGACAAGTTAAGTTAAGTTTTTTTTTAGTCTTTTTTCAAATACTTGGTTTGGTGTTTATGTGACCAGTGGATGAAGATCACGTTCTTAAACGATTTTCATGCGTACTGTATACATAGCCATAAACAGAACGGTGAGATAAAATTGCAGTGGAGAACAGCCATGCCGTGTGATGGTCTCTGGAGAATTGTTTACATGCCATTCAATTTAGTGCTTCTCACAAAAAAACGGTCATATCTGGTTGCAAACGCTAAGTAATTAACTATTGAATGAAAAGTTTTATCAAATATACCTTTTTTATGAAACCCATACTTTGCGAGAACGAAAAACGACGATAAATAAAAGTCAGAAGCAACATAAGGCAGCGTCTAGGTACCTATGTGAATTGTAACGTGATACCTATCAATTTAATTTCACTTGGAAGCTGTCTTAATCCTTGGAGTAAATCCATTATTTTCGACTTCAAACAGTACAGCGCATCTCCCCGGCTTTGAGTAACAAGCGTACGTAACACCCTTGATTCAACAAACGCTTTAAACTTAAATACGACCATGTACTCACAAAACGACTAAATATTCAGAAGTTCCACTTCTAATAATATTATGTTTTCGTCATTCGTGATCGTCTGCCCGATGCGGCCTTTTTCCAATCGCATGTTGTGATCGACTGCCAGTCTAACGAAATACCAGTATTTCACATGGTCTATCTGACCGGTTACACGACACCCCTTGGCGCATTATGGCATTTTTGGTTCATAGTGGTCCAGAGGAAATGCGTGATTTCGACGTCGACCTTTTGGTAAGTGTGGACTCTATATAAACAAGAGACAAATATTTGTAGTTACCTACAGAATATTTACTCAGAGTCTGAATGTTTGTTCGTGTGTTTTTAGTTCCTTTCGGCCCTCGTGACGAATATAGAAAACTGTATTGTGCGAATGTATTTGTGTTGACTGCCTCGTTGGTTTAGTGGTCGCAATCGCGAGTATTGCGTAATTAGACGTCTTGGGTTCGATACCCAGGTAGAGCAAAGTGTTGTCGATTAGAATTTTCTTAGTAGCAGCTCGGAGTCTTGATTCTAGCACTTGTGGTGGCAGAAGAGTTGCCCCCTCTTACAAATTATGGGACTTAAACATAACTGCAACATGTGGATGTATTTAACACCTCAGCTCATCACTTCGTTGAATATGGGCGTCATGTTATGTTGTGTGTATACAACATGTTGTCATGTGCCGTTCAGTGGTCCTTCTGTAAGGATCTCCGTATTAAGTGCATGTAGAGCATTCCGTTCACCGGAGAACAATCCAAGCGCCTCGGAGGCGGATATAAGCCTTTAATATTAAAACCAATCTCTCTCGCGACATGTTCAAACTACATGATTGTGACATGGATTTAGAAGTATTCCTGGAAGCTATGAGCGATGGGCGATAACATAATGAAACCTCAAACTTCAAAGTCTTTGGTTAATTAAAAGGCGTGTCGTATACTCGATAGGCACTAAAGCATAGTATAAAGAGTTCAAGTAGGCTATCTCAGGCCCAATCCGCGATATAATTGCCTACCATACTTGCCTGTCTCAGGGTTGTCACTTTTAACTACTTAAATTTTAATTCAGTGCCTAGAAAATGGCTGATTGATTCACAATTCGTCAAATATTTGAAATTATGATTTTATAACTGTAAGTACTTAGTTACTTTACTATACCTACAATACTGAGAAATCGGGCATATCAAGAGAAAGCATTAGCGGCATATCAATTGACAGATCAAAAGTAGGTACCTAATACATTTTAGTGGGAAAGTAGGCCTGCCTACTTCGTCTGTCTGATAGATAACTAACACAACAAAAAATAAGAAGGTATCTCATCATCAAGTAAAAATTATATGCGACTTGGTTACCTTTTCTGTTCAGTAGGTAATCTGAACAGAGACAACTTTGGAATCGATGAATTATTTAGACACCCAAACGCACAGCAATAATTTCTCCTGCGATTATCATTCATTTTTCATACATTTAGCAGTGCCAAAAAGCCGCGACGTGCAAACCTTGTGCGGCGTTAGCCCCGACTGGCGCACTCTAAAACAGCCGAGATTTTGTTAAGTGTGCGTGCGGCGACGCATAGATACAAGCCACGCACACATACAAGCCGCGCGCGGTGCGTTTCTATGAAGATAACTTACTTCCTCTCTTTATACTATGACTAAAGTGTACCTATTTGGCGGCACCCATAGACGAAATGACGTTCGTTCGTCTAAGTTCACAAATATTGTCCTCTCATTAATTGTGCCTAACATAACTAACCGATCTACGAACCACTAGCTAACTCTTATTAGTAATACCAAATCTAAAGCCAGTCAACACCAAACCTGAAACGCATACCTCGAACTGTCTTCAGTCTCCCGCTCTCGCTCCCGCTACACGGTGGGCCACTCGCAAACTATCACGCACTCGCCATGAGTCTCGCGCCGCCGACACCTACTTTATATACTAATGCACATGCAGATTGTCCCCGCGGCTTGTAATGCCAATATTTATTACCGCCACATCTTTTATTCACGCGTCCACGATTCTGCACTGATGTACGGAATTATGTATGGTATCCAATGTCGATTTGCTCTATGACTTTCGAATAGAAGTTGTGGAATTTTATGAAGATCTATTTGAAATATCTTTTTCCTTATTATACTTTGATTTGTTTTGGTTCAAGGTATTAAAGATTATTAAGATCATACTGGGTGGATTTTTGAGACGGGGCAGTACCTAAGGTTGGAGTAGCTCATTTCCTACAAAATGTATGGGAAAAGTTTATTTGCGATATCTGAGTTTTAGGTACTCAAACCTCAGTTGGTACTTTAGAGTTTTTTGATCCATAGAGGAAACAGGATCGATTGCCATCAAAAAAAGTTTTTGTGAAAACTGCTCGTTTTCTTGCTGTAGGTACATTTGTTCAAAATCTGTGAACGCAGATCAAAATATCTCGAAAAGTTAAGGACAGTCTCAAATGACCATTTTCTTGTAGCGACAACGGTTAAGGTACGTGCCCTTACTGCCCCATCTCAAAAATACCCTGTATATACATACTATACGATCTACACTTAACATGTACATCAGTACCACGATACCTATATCAAAGTGCTTGTTATGCTTGAGCATCCTTGATATTAACACGGTTGATTTAGATAATTGATTTAGACTATTTCTGACACAATGGATTAATAACTTACCAACGTAACAAGTAATTAAATTTTGTAATAGATTTCGAAATAAGCGAGTTATAAAATAAGATTTAAGGTTGAATGGGGTCGTTTAGCGCTCAAAAGATGGTTTTTCGACACGCCTGAAATCTGCCACAGTTAAACAAAACTTGGCATAAAGCCCTAAAAATAATTGCACGGTAGCTGCTAAGTACTTTTATTTAAGTATCTAACTTATTAATCGTTTCGTTACAAATCTCATAGAAACGAGCTGAAGCAGCACTCAAACTTTAACATCTACTGTAATGTAAATTGAATGACCTCATCATTGTGATAGCGATTACAAAAGGTTATGTAATCGCTTCGTTGACAATATTCCGGCTAACACCGCGTCCATTACTAACTGAATTATCAAAAACAATTCCAAGTTATTACAATATGAATACGCTGCTTTAATGGCCGCAATAACACCCCAACACTGTAAATCGAACCATATCGATATGGCCTTAAAGCTCTCATTTCTTTGTCGATGATACAGCAACTCTTTTCATGCCATCGCATTCGTTTTTATTGCTTGACATTAAGGTTGATTACCGTTTGCGGCAGTTTTGCAGAAGTTTGTTTAGTAAAAAGTGTCCAACTATAAATCAGGATTGATGAATGAATTCGTTGGATGCAACGGAAATGTGATGTTACGTGTTTGTGACCACTTCAGTAGAATGGACGCTGAGAGGTTGATAGCGAAATGTTGGGATATTAAACCGATAAACGTAGCGTTTACAATATTTTATGACTCGGTTTACCTCTTAATCAATGTTTTCAGTGTGGAATTGTTAAAGTTAAAATTAATGGAAGTTATTTCGTCAAGGAATAACATTGTTTATATAACACAACTTTTAAAGGTTTAAGTAGGTACAAATAATAATGATCAAGTAACAGATTAAAATTATGAAATGGATAATAATGAATGTTATTCAGAAGATTAGCTGTACATTTTAAAACATACTTTTGTGTATAAACTAATACAGAAAGAAAGAAAATACATTTATTTAGCACGGACCAAAAAGCACACAATATATACGAGTATCTTGAGGGGCTTGTGGCTAAGTAATAACAACCGCACGGGTCGATCGATCAGGTTAAGCTACGCTTGCCGCGGTTGGTCCGTGGATGGGTGACCATCTTTACATACCGAGACCCCTCCGTGCCTCGGAAAGCACGTTAAGCCGTTGGTCCCGGCTGTCAGTTGTAGATCTTTGACAGTCGTTACAGGTCGTTAGAAGCCCAAAAGTCTGACAACCAGTCTTACCAAGGGGTATCGTGTTACCTAGTAACTAGGTTGTGGAGGTCAGATAGGCAGTCGCTCCATGTAAAATACTGGTATTCAGCTGCATCCGGTTAGACTGGAAGCCGACCCCAACTTAGTAGGGAAAAAGCTAGGCAGATGATGATATACGAGTACCTACAGGTTAAGTTTTTAACCAGTGCACAAACTTAAACACGTGACTTTACTCATCATTATGAACAACATTTACTATGTGACAAACCTGAAATCGTGAAAAAAAAAATCAGCTGTTCCCTACATTTAACCCTGCATAACTCGTCAAAGTGTAGGGAAGAGCTGATTTTTTTTTTCTCAAAAATTTCATGTATTTATCTTTAAGAAGATCATGGTAGTATATAGTTACATACACAAGTTAGGCACGCTCCATAGCCTCACAACGTCCACAAGTGATTGTTTAGCAAAATTTAAGCTCCGCACTTAATTGCCGTCCCCCGATGAACTAATCAATTAAACTCAAAATAGCACTAGACGTTGTCGACTGCTCCGCTGCCCACACGGCCTACCTTCATCCCATTTAGTAATTGTGTGAGAGCAGCCGTCGACGCCTATGACGCGTGCCAGCTGGTACGAGTGGGCTACTCGGACCGAAGGACCAATAGACGGCCTCGGCCTAGTTTGGAAAATAATGTGTCATAGTGATTATGGAAAAGTTCTGAAATTATGGCGTCAAGGAGGCCTGCTATTTGGCTGTCGATGTTGTATTTCATGAAAATAATAATCGTTGTATTTTTTTGGTCAGTTTTGGTATTTTCATTCGTTTCGTTAAGGAAAGTATTTCTAACATTTTCTGTAGTAGTTACGTTTTGAAAAAACTCATGCTCTTCGTATTTTAGTTCCTATCAATTTTTTATTCCACGAAAATGTAATGTAGTAAAATTACATAAATTGACGACAGATAGCACTGAAATTCGATCATTTATTTCCATTATTTCCTACAATATTAAGATAAATACGCCGTCATTGAGAATAGTATGAATAAAGTGAGTCGAACAATCTGCAATGAAATTAGACTCATTTTGTATCGACTTACCAGCCACGACGATCAGAAGCAGTGCGGGGAGCTTGTTGGAACACATGTTGGTTGAATATTCGGTGAACGTTGAGCCAACCTGCCAACAAATTATATCAACATAAGTTTACTAGATTAATGCAATTATCCAACATGTTCGATGTCTCCGGCTGCAGGTGAAACTTGTGTTCGTTGCAACACATCGAATTTTTGTCATCCCAGCATATCAGTTTCTAAGCTGTAGCTTAAAAATGATCCCATTTTGGCAGAATATTATTAAAGTTGAGCTTATTTCTAGTAGCAACATATAAATAACAGAGAATTTAACGGAATACGGTAATTCTGTGAATTATTTAAGCAGATTGAAATATTTCCGTCAAAATAAATCATTCGACCTTCGATATTATTAATATGAATATTGTGTGATCCTGTATTTATTAATAGATGTGCCGCTGTCTTTGTACTGAAGCTTTTAGATTTTTTCGAGAAATTGAGATAAAGTCTGACGGTTAGAAGCAGTAAGATTCATATTGATTGTAAGCTGTGGTTACCTGTAATTGAGTGTGCGTTACAGGATAATGTAATAAAACTAAGTTTTACTATTGTAAAAAGATAATTTGTAATGTAACTCGTTGGTAATCCTTAAATAAATAAATAAATAAATAAATATTGCAAAGTTACATAGCGTTGACTATTGGCTGATACTTTCCTACGTCAGTTTTACGACTTGGTGAACGTTTGACATTTTAAATTGATATATGATTTTTTAAATTTGGCAAGTAGGCATTAGAAGTGTCTTTGGGTTGATTAAGCAGCTTTACTAATCTGTTTGTAATTAGATATTAATAGGTTAAGCAGTAAATATCCTCTGAAGAACATAAAACTGTCTAGATTGCTGAAATTACTCGTCAGCAAGGTGTGAAAATAAACAATCTCGTAATTAGAAGTTAAACTTAACCGTCTCCAACCTAACACGAGTCTAATCAACTTCAATTAATGTCTCGTTATGTTCAAACTGACGCGTATTCATAGTCAAGACTAGAACAACGTCTAATAAGTCAAGTGTCGTGTCACGTGACACAATACGAATTGTTTCTGATGTATCGTTTTCTGTCGTGTCGGTACAGTTCGTTGATTGATATCAATTATTTCGGCTCGTAAAAACTAGCGCGTGAAATAGCTATAGGTAGTTTGTTAGCTGTGTCCTGTGTGATGTGTCCATTTGTAAATTCAATATTTCATTGCAAATAAGTTTATTATTGTTACGGTTTCTACATCTCATATTGAATTTATCGATTAGATGCAAACTTTTGTAAGTGTGTTGTTGTTTTTGGATTTTCGTACCTCAAAAGGTAAAAAACCGGCCAAGTGCGTGTCGGACTACGCACAATGAAGGCTTCCATAGTTGAGATGAATTTATTTATCCCAAGAACAAACAACGTTGTAGTTGAAAAACAAGTTCTCCAATCAAAATCAAAATCAAAATACTTTATTTTACATAAACCTACAAGGGCACTTATGAAACGTCAGAAGCTAGGTGCACGGTTCCAATTAGTCCAATACATTCCAACAGCAAATGTAAGTTTGTACGCACAATATTGAGAGATTTACCATGTTATTTTAAGACCATAGACTTCTTATAGGTTTTCCTGTAATTGAGCAAAGAGCCATACTATGTATTTTTTTTCAATGGTATTTTTAATGGAATGGTAAATTTTCATCGAATTTCGTAAATATCTTTAAAAGTATTTATTGTAAAATGATATAAAAAATATGTTTAAGATCCTCGCAACAAGCACTTTCATTCGATATTATGTCACAAGGTACTGTTAGCAAAACTATTTTTTTTAAATTTTCTTGTTTAACGGGAGAAATTCTTTAGCAACCGTCCAAAAAACCGAAAGTATTTTTAATAATGTTATTCAACGCAAACCTCAGAGTACACCACTTTCTGAAATTATGGAAAATTTCAACAATATGCATGACGGTCAAACCGAGAAAACCACCAACTGAACCCAGCTCATACAGACCTATAAGCTTCCTCCCAGTTCTGCCTGCCTAGCCTTTTCCCAACTATATTGGGGTCGGTTTCCAGTCTAACCGGATGCAGCTGAATACCAGTATTTGACATGGAGCGACTGCCTATCTGACCTCCACAACCCAGTAACTGGGTAATACGATACCCTTTGGTAAGATTGGTTGTCAAACTTTCGGGCTTCTGACAACCCGTAGCGACTGTCAAAGATCCACGAATAACAAGCTTCCTCCCAGTTCTATAGAAAAAAAATGTTGTTCAGACTTTAAACAGTTTTAGACGAGATCAAGATAATCCCAGATCACCAATTTGGATTCTGAGAGAAACATGCTGCTGTCGAGAAACTGCACAGAGTACATAGCTCACAAAATGAGACAATCCTTCGAGAAAAAAGAGTACTGTTCTGCTGTATTCATAGACATCCAGCAAGCATTCGACAAAGTTTAGCATAAGGAACTTCTGTATAAGCTTAAAACTCTACTTCCAAACTCATTCTACATGATTCTAAAATCATACCTGGAACAAAGATGGTTTCAAGTAAAATGTGAAGACGACTAATTCTCAAAGCTTCATCAAATTAAAGCCTCAGTACCGCAAGGGTCGGTACTAGGCCCTGTACTTTACTCCATAACTCATCATCTGTTACGATGCCTCATTGAGGTGGATAACAATTAAAATTCTATTGTGTCTCGTTAATGACAGTTGAAAGGATATATACGGCAAACCTGCCTGAGACTGCTAATGTGGATACAGTGACCTATGCAAATGATACTGCGTGCCTAGCAAGCGATACTGATCCCGTAAAAGAATTCACTAAACTGCAGGCACAGTTGTATAAGTTCGATGTGTGGCTGCGAAAAATGGTGAATCAAGCCCAGCGTAACAAAGTCCACACACATGACATTCTCACTGAGAAAAGGGGATTGCGCATCTGTTTGCATGGAACGAGGAACCCTGCCAACCAGCACCATGGTGAAATACCTAGGCTTGCACCTAGATAGATGACTAATATGGCCAAACCACATTAAAGCCAAGAAAACGAAGGCAAATAGAGAATTTAAGAATTTCTCATGGCTATTAGGCCGAAAATCACAGCTCTCTCTCAGCAATAAATTGCTTGTCTGAAAAGCTGTCAAGAAAACCAATTTGGACTTATGGAGTGGAACTCTGGGGATCTGCTAGAAATTCTAACCTGGAGATACTTCAGCGATTCCAAAACATTGCTTTAAGAACAATTTCCAGCGCACACTGGTTTTTAAGAAACTCAGAAATACATGAATACCTAAAAAAATGCCAACCATAAGGGAAGAAGTAAACAACTACAACAAAAAGTACAAAGAAAGACTTAACAATCACAACAAAACATTAGCTAAAGATCTAATTCAAGACATAGACCACACAAAACGCTTTAAAAGATGGCACATACTGGAACTCGACCAAAGGAACTGAAGTTTCCCAACTATATAATAGATGGTGCTATTCACTGGAATGGCTATCAAACAAAATCCACTCCAGACCACATCTAATTATGGCTAAACAGCCGATTGTAGATAAAACGGAGGAAAAAGAAAATGTTTTTGCGCCCAAAAATTACCCCTATATTCAAAATTCATTTATTTACGTTACACGTTAATGTTTGGGTCACAGAAATACATATGTGTACCAAATTTCAACTTAATCGCTCCATTAGATTCGGAGCAAATTGGCTGTGACAGACGGACAGACAGATAGACACACGAGTCCGAGTTCCGTTTTTAGGGTTCCGTAGTAAACAAGGAACCCTTATAGTTTCGTCATGTCCGTCTGTCTGTCTGTCTGTCTGTCTGTCTGCAGTCTAGCTCCGAGACCCTTAGTACTAGAAAGCTGTAATTTGACATAGGTATACATATTAATTACGCCGACAAAGTAAAATAAAATTATGAAAAACATTTTTTTTAGGGTACCTCCCATACACGTAAAGTGGTGATGTTTTATTTTTTATCCCATAGTGTGGGGTATCCTTGGAAAGGTCTTACAAAAACATTATGAGTTTGCAAAAATTATTTTTGGATTCAAGGATCCGTTTGCAAAATATTAAGCTTTAAAGTGCTAATTTTTGTTAGAGCCAAGCGTCTCCCCCCCCTGCCAGCTAAATGGTTGGTTTTTGATGTGTTAAAAAAATCACAGCAGTAGTTTATATAACGAAATTAAAAGGAAAACTATCACAGCTAAGTAGGCTTTACTAGTTATCGAGTAATAATCGACCAACTTAACTTTGCAGTTGCAAAAACATGTTTTCCCATACATTCTGTATGGGAGAACATGTTTATCAACTACAAAGTTAAGTTTGTTTTTGGGATAAATTCATCCCAACCACGGAACCCTTCATTGTGCGTGGTCCGACACGCACTTGGCCGGTTTTTCATTTTTGAGGTACGGAACCCTAAAAATGGAACACTTTTATGATTACTTCATTGTCCGTCTGTTTTTCTGGTTATCAGTCTGTCAAGACCCTTTATCTCAGGAACGCGTGGAGGTATCAAGTTGAAATTAAAATCAATTACGTAAGTATACAGCCCCTTGCAGCTCTAAAAAAATCAAGCTTTTCAGTAAACGCAATAAAAAAATGCGCATTAATAATGGATATATTTTTTTGCGATTTTTACATTTACAGTTAGATAATTGACCGTGACGTATATGGATGTATGGGAGAACATGACATGGGGATAAATTCATCCTAACGGAACCCTTCATTGTGCGTGGTCCGACACACACTTGTCCGGTTCTTTTCTTGTTCTTTCCTTTTGCCGGGTAAATGCCTGTTCATAATTATGATTGATCTATAAAATACCAAACTTTCAAAGTTAGAACTTTACAAGGTTAGCTATTTCAAAGCAATTTGACTCTAACATACTTAACATATTATTCAAATATTCCAGTAGCTTAACACCTGTCTAAATTAACAATAGCATTAGTAAATAAATGAATCATCATCAAAACTTGTTCGCAGTCAACCGCTAGATATGTAACCCTCTCGTATAAATCAAGTGTTCCCCGGTTCCTGCTCGGTATAAAGCAGCAACAGTAAAGCGCGGCCACACTAACACCGCTTTAATTTATTTTTTGGTCTTTTGTTCCGCACGACTCGGAAGTGGACGCGTTAACTCTTTGATACTTAAATACTAAAAGTACTTTGTACACCAAAGCCTTTGTACTTCTTTTTTGGTTTTTAATTGTGGATAATAATTGGACATGTTGCGATCAGCCCAAATAAGGACAAGGGCAGGAGATTTATGAATTCTGGATATTAATAGTTTCTGTATTCTTTTTCAGGAAGTTGATAAAGTAAGGTAGATGTTGTTTTAGGTTTTAGTTTTTAAAAAAACGCATGGTCTGAATAAAGTTTCCACGAGGGCAATAATAATAGACATCAGCTGAAGTTCTGAAATAAAGTGTGTGAAAGACCAAGGAATTTTGTTTCAGTCGCTACTTTGTTATTGTTTTTATAATTAACAGCAGTTATTTCACACTGAATCATATAACATTCATTTTTAAATAGAATGTAAGTATGTGTATAGTATTTTCCAATAAAAGGAAAAACCTACAAAATCTTTTCCCTTATATTTTTATTAAGTAAAGAGGACAGGACAGTCATGGTCAGATGTCAGAAGAAAACATAACAATACACTTACGGCTAACGTGTTGATATCGGCGCCGCTAACGCAATGTTCAAGTTCCTTGAGCTAACATCCCGTAGCACTCAGTCATAATAAACTATTCAACACAAAAGTTCACCCGCGAAATACTTTCCGATGGCGTAGCCGTAGCACCTCTACGCCGTAGCGGAGGACCGCGCGCCTACACAACGAACTCGCGAATGGCGGGAGATGCCATACACCGCTCCGCTACGCGACACAGACTAGAATATTCACACCACAGATGTTCCGATAAACCAGTGTGCCAATTGATTCTCTGCTGCTCAATGTTCGTGTTAAACTTTTATAGGCACACTCGTATAGGTAAGCGCCTCATTTCGTATTCGCTTGTTTCGGACATAATTGAATATGAGACCGTGTTTTGCACAGATTAACGTGGCTTTGTTTCATTCCTATTGTGCGAATTTCGATTAATAATTAAATTAGGCAGCCGGGTTGTAGGTACTTATAAATGTTTGAAATTAGTTTTCGGTCGTTTCAGGAATATCGTAGATGAAGACTTTTGATTAGCAGTTTTTGGAATTATGAACCGTAGCACATTGCGATAAGAGCAATAATTAATTGCATGCATAAAACTACCGCTATAATGAGAACGGTAGTGTTTTGATAGTGGTACTTTTATTAAAACGGTTTATATTTTTAAACGCTGTTTGGTAATTGAATTCCGTGTATTTTATCGCACACACGTATTTTTATACCATTTGCTCATCTCGCTAATTGGAAGCTGAGTAATATCTATCTAAGTCTCAGTGATAATTGTAGTTTGCACATTATGTTTTAAAAGCAAATATTTTCTATTACTTTCATCTCTACACTCTACAAAATGTTTAATGGTTACATGGTAGAGGGTGGATTTTAATTATAATTCTGACAATAAGGTAAGATATCATTTCATTTAAAAAAAAATAAGTCATTAATAACACTAGATAATCAGTCTAAGGATTAAATTATTTCTGATTATTTGATCGGAACCTTGAGTCTTTGCAGTTTATCTCCATAAACAAACAAAAGCGTTAGTACCGTTTAAAACTCAATTTAAACTTCTCAAAACACAACGTCATCACTTTTAAATAAATTAAAATGCAAATCCATGGAGTCGTCGCCGTCGATAACTTATAATCCAATAGAATCATAATCGTCGCGAACTGGATCAAACTGGAAATAGAATTCGGAGCTTTTCAAAGGAATGCGCTTCAACTTTCATGAATTACATTCACTAGCGATCGTTTGCGAATTTGTGTGGAAGAATATTTTATATTGTATGGGTATGATCTGATTTTATAACGTCAGTTTGTATAGTTATTGGGTTCTTGGTACTTCAAAGATTCTGAATTTAGCGCGTAGGATAGGTCTACCGTATTGTAGGTATGACTTAACTTGCTAGTTAATTAATACACATGCGAATCAACCTTTGTAAAAACACTTGCTCCTATTATTTCAGGAGTACTCCAAGTACTTCCGCGGACAGCACAGAACAGCTATGAACCAGTTGGAGGGGTCGGCACAAGCAGTCTGCACGGCATTTCGGTGCCATTCCTATTCATATCAATATTGATACTAAACACTGTGTAACTTTTATAATAACGAGTTTAAAAAACGGATTTTACTTAAAAATTAAGATCTTTATTTAAAGTCCGTTTTTTAAACTCGGAGACTAAATTGACAACTGCAAATATCAAACTTCAAAATTCCGTGTTATTCTGATGATACCGGTTTTATAATCGTTACGTTTTATATTTTTTTCAAATGTCTAACATTCGAATTTGTATTTTTTTTTTATTCTCTTTATTAATCATTAATGCATGACTTAAAATTATCCAAACAATATTACACGTATTTTTCGTTTTTATATTAATAACAACAGCCGCACGGGTCGATCGATCAGGTTAAGCTACGCTTGCTGCGATTGGTCTGTGGATGGGTGACCATCTTTACATACCAAAACCCCTCCGTGCCTCGGAAAGCACGTTAAGCCGTTGGTCCCGGGCTATCATTTGTAGATCTTTGACAGTCGTTACGGGTAGTTAGAAGCCCAAAAGTCTGACAACCAGTCTTACCAAGGGGTATCGTGTTACCTAGTAACTAGGTTGTGGAGGTCAGATAGGCAGTCGCTCCATGTAAAATACTGGTATTCAGCTGCATCCGGTTAGACAGGAAGCTGACCCCAACACAGTTGGGAAAAAGGCTAGGCATATGATGATGATATTTTATATAGTGATATAGGTAACGATGTATCGTATGTATCGATGTATTGTATCGTATGTTGTAACATAATTATGATTTCGGGCATCATCACTGTGCTAACATGATAAAAAGATGCAAAATTAAGCCGTCGCCGTCGCCAAAAAATCACTCGCCGCCCGACGGCGACGCCCGCCGTGAACGGACATGGCGTTTCTACCAGCTCACTGCACCGCTGACTCACCGCTATCGCCGACCGGTTCATTACACCTGCCGTAACGACTTCTGTAGTCTTCAACTACAACCAGTGTTATCAATTGCTGCTTTTATCAAGGCAGTATTGTTATTGTATTTCTTTGATGTATTAATTGCCATTGTAAAATGTTTGTCGAGGTCTTTAGCCCCTTCCCGGCAAAAACAAAACGATGGAAATATTTAAAATGTGTAATGATCGCAAGATACTCAAATACCCGTTCGACCCAGCAAGGCATTCAAGTCGCAGTTCCCAAGTTTTCGGACTATAGGGATCTCTCCCGTCTCTTCTGTGCTCGGAACTACTCGTTTAGGAGCATGAGGAACAGGGTGTGGGGTGGCGGTGTAACCGCTACACTCGTTCCATACCTATTCCCTCCCGGAGGAAACTCCAACCCGCATAGTCATCAAACGCATTCTAAAGGATATCCCCACTGAGGATATCCTTAATAACCGTGTAGCCCAAGGTATTCCCGTTTCGGTCATCCATCCCGTGTGCAACTATGTTACTCCAGACTTATCAGACTCGAACGCTTGCTTTCACAACGCTTTCAGCAGATACTGGCTATACGACTTGGCGTGGATTTTTCCTCCACTGGCTCTGCTCCCACGTGTGTTACACTATCTCAACTCAGCAAAAGGAAATTTGATGATAGTAGCATCCAAGTGAAAACATCATTAGTGGACACAATGACTCGGCGTCCCCCAGCTCAAGTAATCAACCTACAGCTGGATGCCTGGCTCATTTCGGCTAGGACTCCCTAACACAAAACTGGTTAGGTGGGGAAAAGCAGCTTTTGTCAACATATTGGAGAGCTTCTACGCTCTCAAAACTTATACTCCTTTATGGAGTAAATGGGTACTGTGGTGTAATCTTATAATTTAAACTGTCTGTATCCAGCACCTTTTTTTTTTGTATCCAGCACCTGTCAATGTAGCCCGGTATTTAGCAAAACTTTTACTTGAAGATCGATTAGCATACCGTACCTACTACTACGAGAAACCGTATGTTATAGAAAATATTTAAAACTGCCAAAAACAGGTAACACTGGAAATGTCAATTTAGTCTCCGAGATTAAAAAAACAGACTTTAGGTAGTATTTGTGACCTATACACACATACAACCTTCACGTAAAAACACGTCAGCTTTCGGTCGAATCAACACCAAGGAACTCACACGTGCCAACGTTATTTAAAGTAATTTCACAAACACAATAAAACTTCCTTTATTCTGGTAGTAGTTTGTAACTTGTTATACAAAGTTACAAAACGCAATAAAATGATAATCGTCGATCGCAGCGACATCTGACTAACGGTCGCGCAAACCCGCAGTTTCCCGCGGGTACCACAAGTATTCACGTTGGTACCTATCTACTATCCACAGAGTTTCAGAAAACTTTTAACACAGATTCGACATAAATGTTTCCGTAACTTTTACGATCTTTTAACAATGTATATATTATTCGGAAATTGGACTCTTTTTGTATTTACGTAAATATAAATTTTACATGAACAATAAGCTTTGTCAAAGCCCGAACGAATGTAATCCTCTTATAGGCTTATAAAGGTTCATTTAATATTTTATTAATACACATAAGTTTATTAATGGCTGGTTATTTATTTACACTGGATACATTTCTTATTCTAAATTAAGTAACAAACAGTCAACAAAACTAAAAATTTAATATCCTTACCTAACTAAAACTATTAGTAAACTAAAAATATGTCGTCGAAAAATTCCTCCGCGTCGCTGTCAACTGGTAATGTACCCAAGAGACTGGCGGCATTGCCACGTTGTATGGCAATGCTTAGCCTCTGGCCAAGGTAAAAGCCAGCCCTTGGGTCACGGGAAGTGTCAACCAGTCGTTTGGAGATTTCATTGGCTGGCTGTCTCCTTTTGTGAACATTATACTAGTGTACAATATAATTATATTACAATATAATTATATGTTATTGACGTGTAAAAGTGTTTGTACAAACCTACTTACAGAAATAAAATCATTTATCATTTAATAATAATAATATGAACTTTAATCATAGGCACTGTTTTTCAGCTAAAATTACACCCCTTTTGAATGAAATGTTGGTATTTTTTAAATACTTACATTTAAAAAAGTAGTACGACCTTCGTTCCGAAATGTATTTAATAACTTTTTTTTCATTAACGAAGTTTCTTATCACACTTTATACTCTGCACACTTGGCGAATGAGAGCTAGACCGAAAAAAGGTGTAACATTTTGACCGTCACGACACTTTATTATGTAACAAAAGTGTCATGCATAATCAAAATGAAACTTTTTTCTAACCGAGTGTTTAAAAAAATTAAATTAATGTAATTACTGTAAACATGAGTTCTATACTACCAACTTAACTTACTACCGAGCCTCACAGAAGCTCGAACACAAAATCCAGTAAACCGAGAGCAAGCTTAACTCGCACCATCTACTGGTTGACTAGCGAATTTCTCAGTTTTAACGCAAAACTTATAGAAACAGAAGATCCACTCCACTTCATACGCGAGAACAAGCTCAGGCACTTGTATAATGGTCAAAATTAATAATTTTGGATAAAACATACGCAATTTACAACTCCAAAGGTTCGAAAACGTTTTTATCTAACTAAACTGTAACGCCTATTATGTACAAGTTGTTTGTTTGAATGGATCTTCTGTATTTTCTTGTGCGGTGCTTTTTATCAGTGTCTGACAGTGCCTGCCGGCCGCAGATACCGCGCTAACCGAGCGGATTCAAAGATATTTCAACTTTCAACACTTATTTTATACACTGAGGGATTCGCGCGCTCATTCTTACTGACGACCTGGTAAAGGGATTAACTGCATCTATTATGAGGAGTTTTTAAAAATGGCTGACGTTCTGAATTTTTATTAGAAGTACTTTGCGTTTTTATGATAGAAAGTAAGAAATATGTTCATTACTTTAAACAGTAAATATAGGTAGGGATTGTGAGATTGTGATTGCTTCTAATACTTTGAAATTTTTCGATACTCTATAAGAAAATAGGTATTTTAAATTGTTTTTTAAAGAAAATAAATTATTTTTCGCTTTACCTTCACAAACAGACTTTTGAATCATAAGTCAATAATCATTCATAAACGAACCTGTCATTGTTTATCGTGTATATCTCGGCTCTCAATCGGCGTCACATCGACTCGTCGGATGGCGGCACGCGACGCGGCATTCGGCGACTTAGCGCGAATTATATTCAATTTAAAGTTTCATCCGATTCAGCCCCCTGCCTCGCGCCTCCCCACCGCACGAATACTGGTTCTAATGCAGCTAATCGTATTGTTGTAACACATCCCTGTAATTGCGATGTTCATACAGTAGACGAGAGTTTGTACGAATGTGATTAGACATATAATTGTTTTTCTGGCATTTTAAAATAATGTGTTAACGTTAGCCTATAATGTATGTTAGTTGGTGATACTAACATACATTATAATAATATAAAATATTAAATAGTCTTTTATCAGGTGGAAACAAGGTGCGTGCCTTCAACAGTTCGGTCATGCCGGTTTTGATGTATTTTTTCGGCATACTCAAATGGACTCAGACGGAACTTGACGCTCTGGATTGGAAGGTCCGTACATTGCTGCCGGAAAATTGGATGCATCACCCACGGTTATCAGTGATGAGACTGTACATCCCGCGGACGTGTGGGGGTCGAGGTTTCTTAAATGCTAAAACCCTCCACAACCGCGAGATTTACAGTCTCAGTGAATATTTCCTTCAAACTGACGTGGGTATGCACCGAGATGTGGTCGTAGTGGACAAGGGCCTCACCCCGCTCTCCTTTGCAAAAGAGAACTGGCACAAACCTGCAGTACTTGATACTAACGATCGTAAGGAAGTATGGCAGGGCAAATCCGGTCCCTCCACGGGCCTGATGTAGACTTTTTGGCGTCTGTATCCTGGCTGCGTTACGGCGACCTCTTCGAGGAAACCGAAGGTTTTGTCTGTGCGATTATGGATGAAGTTATCATGACAAATAATTATCGGAAATACATTGTCAAGGACGGTACGGTTGACATCTGTCGGGAATGTCTATTTAATTATATTAATAATTAAAATAAAGCACAGTTGCTTATTTGCCTGAACTAGGTTGAACCTGTGTTTCAGGCTAAGGTAATTTCATTATTTAAAATTTGCCCTTCCAAACTATGGTTGACCATTTCTTATGCAAGATACAACTATCATGACTTTAGGAACAATATTAGGTATAGGTAGTATTTTTATATATATATACTTCTTTTTCTAATATAAAATACCAATAACGTTATCGGATCCGCTTTGATATTGAAGACGAGAATTAGAGACCTACCAAACCACATTTTCTACTTGAACCAAATCACATCACGACGTGTCGGTAAATACGTAAATAAAATGCTGTAGGCTTAAGGTCTAAGCCGCAATCGGGAAAGTGCCTACATTCAAATTTACTTATACGGGCACTCCATGTAAGGTTGTGCTCATATTGTAGACTTTGGGTTGGTATTCAGAATACGGACGGCATCATGGCATTTATTCACCTACTTACCTATCTACTCTTGATCTTCTATCTCTGTTCTACGAAGCATATACATTATCTATTCATGGTAGCTCTGCTAATGCTCGTTTTCTTTATTTATGATATTACGACTGACGCGAGGCTTCCATTCCTTTTTTTCATGACTTTTCTTTCCAAGTCAACAAAGCTTCTGAGAAAAAGATAATTTGGTCTTCTTACCCTAAATCCTTCTCGTGATAGTTAGCACATAGGTCCTCATGTTTAGAGGTTATACTCTAACCTCTAAACATGAGGACCTATGTGTTCTCGCGCCTACTTCTTTGTTCGGCTGCTGGTATATGCGCGACTCGTATTTGTCTAATGTTATTGTGAGTCGCGTATTGTTAGAGCACACAGCGTCGCGCTGCGCTGAGTGAATGCTGAATATTCATGTTTTGTGGCTACGCTGCTAGGTGGCGCGATGGTGACAGCGGGGATATCTGACAAACCATGAGCCTCTCCGTAAGTCTTGAAGTTATAATCAGGTGAAATATTTGTTGTTTTTTGATTATGGAGCCCCGACAGTAAAGCAGATAGCAAGGAGTCACGTATTATTTGGTTCATTGCATATCTCATACCTGTAACAAAACGCTCAAATTCCACGTTTTATCACTTAATCGGAATTAACTGACCGCAGTAGTAGGTACTAACTAGGTACTGGAATTATTGACCAGAATTTATAGAAATCAAATGTAAAATTTTAGGTATAGCTACATAATCGACAGTCCGCTATTACTGACGCCCCACTCACGTCGGTAGGAGTTTGAATAATAGAGGGAGCGGTTGTAATCCGCGGCGATTCGTGTCGCGGGATTCAATCTAACCGATATTCGATCCGAGCTGATCTGATCCGCAGTGATTGGACCACTGGACAACCATGCTAATCACTACTGTCCTGTTGTTGGGATCTGAAGCGGTCGGAACGCGGACCGCTTCCATGATTTATTACTAACCATTAATGGTTAGAGTCAAAAGTATTTATATTATTTGAAATTCATAATAATAATACTTGGCTTCCAGCTAAATATTCTTTAATGATATTCATTCTGATTAATTTGGATCTGGGACACTTGTGCGAAAAGATATTTCCGCGAATGAAAAGTAGCGTGAAACACAGTTGCGCAAAGAACTTTTGTTCGAATCCACTTGTGCGAAGGGACGTTGCGTGAAAAAGTTACAGAAAAGAGATTTCTTCATAACATTACGCCTATATTATTTCAAAGGGTTGGGCATGGTTTTAAAAGTGACTGATAACAAAATTTGGGTTTAAATCAAAATTCAAGATGGCCACCGGTTTTTTTTTGACCCCATTATTGTTGTCAACACCTCTAAAACCATGAAAACGACACCGATGACGAAAAATTTACATATTTTCGGTTCATCTTGAATTTTAATTTTGACCCCGTTTTCATTGTCAGCGCCCTAGTAAACTAAGAAAACGATACCCATAACGAAAAATTGCAAATTTTCTATGGCGCCATCTTAAATTTTGACTTTGATCCAAATATTGTTAGCAGCGACTTCGAAACCCATGAAAATGACACCTGTGTTGAATAATAATAATAGGAAACTAATAATAAAATAATTAACATCCCTGCCCAACCCTTTGAAATAATACAGGCGTGATGTTAAGAAGAAATCTCATTTCCGCAACTTTTACGTGCAATTGTCCTTTCACGCAAGTGGATTCGCGCAAGTGGACTCATGCAAGTGTCCTTCGCGCAAGTGTCTTTCGCGCAAGTGTCTTTCGCGCAAGTCTCTTCCAGCAAAAGTCCATTTGCGGAAATATCTTGTCGCGCAAATATCCCTTCGCGCAAAAGTCCGTTAGCGCAAAAGTCCATTTGCGGAAATGTCTTTTCGCGTAAGTGCGTTCGCGCAAGTGTCTTTTGCGCAAATGTGTTTCGGGCAAGTGCCCTGCTACTGATTCATTTCACAGAAAACGTAATGAAAGCACTGCACGTTTTCTTTGAATGTAACCAAATTAAAAGCATGCAATTATTATTTCACGATACCAATAAAATGAGAAAATCCTCAAAGTAGACTTTTTGAAGGATTTACGAATTTGACTGAAGTGGTGTTCAATACGTTTGTTAATTAGAGATCCCAGTAATCAGTATGCAATGTACACCTTTACAATAATGTATACCAGTACAGCACTCGCTCACTTGGCATCACGCAGCCGACGCTATGCGTATTGTTTAAAACGAGAACATTTAACCATATTTGCGATTGTGAAGCTGCTAGGGCTGGCACGCGGGTTACAAACCCTAATTTAATAGTTTAACTACAAAAAGAATAGTCAATCAAACCAATATGCATTTATCATCCAAGCATTTTTTTCATACTGTGTATGTGGCTCATAAATTTCCTGGCAGGTAAAGTGGTGTTGTGCAAGTAAGTTTACTCATCGGTTCAATGTGTCTCGGTAGACCAAACAACCTGCAATAAACACGATTGCGTTCACACAACAACGTAAAGAAACAATTTTATTGTAAGTCGTGAACATCCTCTGCTAGCATCCCTAGTGCGGCAAGCAGGGCGTCAATAATTCACGCGTGCTATAACTCGAGCTCAATAATGAGCAACAGAGTCTGCTTGTTGGTGGAATGTATAAATATCGTTGTTCCATTGATTACGTACTGCGGTAGGTGCGGGTCGTCTACTGCCAAGATTGCTGCTTTTACTTCGACTTCACTGCAATTCTTGTTGCTGTTTGCATTTTTTCACGGAAGTATTTCGTGATATCTTGTGTATTGGTGTATAAATTAGACTTGTAATGGCCGCGAGGTTTATGATATGACTTTTTCTCTTACTCGATAAGTTCTAATCATTATGGTAGTCATAAGTAACGCAAGTTTGCCATAATCACCCTACTTGGCAGATGAATGATAATGGTAGGGTGTACGTACAGACAACCACATATCAGTGGTAACACTTTGTTATTGACACGGACTTTATGTTGTAGGAGTAAGGGCTATTTTTGTAATGCAAGTGTTACCTACTACAGATATGCGGTTGACTGTATCTGATTGAAAAGAAGAATACATTGGCTGCCTAATCTATCTTTCTTTCTCAACTATAGCTAGGCGACAGTCTCTCCGGGTTGTCCTGTCATTTCCTCTACCTCTATCAACGCGGCGAAAACTAGTCGTTTCAAGTTTTGTTTCAACCATAATGTGGGTAGTTTGATGGTTTAGGTTGGGTTTGGTTTATGTTAGCGAGTGGGTAGACCACATTAACATAATGAATATTGAATCATTGAGACCACTCACGATTGAAGTAATATGGCATAATATAGACAGAATGTTCCGTTATTACTCGGCAGTAGTAACAAGCCGGCAGTGGCCAAGTAAAAACCGAATTCGATAAAACAAAGTAATAAGTATTGACAGCGCCTCCATGAAGTTTCTAGCAGCCTCATTTGTAAAATTCAAAATAACATTTTAATTAACTGGTTACCGCTCCAATTAACAAGTAACAGCTACTTAAAACATTTGCTCCTAACTGAAACAAACCGCTAAAAAGTCCATTTTAATTCTATTTATTCTATTTCAAGACAAACTTGTAACAATCTTTTAGAATAATCGGCTAACTTCGCTGCTGTAGCGAGAATTTTAACCGAAACCCTGCTGCACTTGTTTAAGGTGTGACGTAATAGAAGAGGCGGGAAGAGCCGAAGTTTGCCGAACAAACAGAGCGCTGTTATGAGGTGAAAAGCAACGCAAACAGTCGTGAACTCGTGAGACTCGCCAATATCGAGTTAGCGTCCTTTGTAAGGCTATGTCTTAGCTGAGGAGTGGGTTGAGTCAGCGACCTTTGTAAGACTATGTCTTAGCTGAGGAGCGGGTTGAGTTAGCGTTCTTTGTAAGACTATGTCTTAACTGAGGAGCGGGTTGAGTCAGCGTCCTTTGTAAGACTATGTCTTAGCTGAGGAGCGGGTTGAGTTAGCGTTCTTTGTAAGACTATGTCTTAGCTGAGGAGCGGGTTGAGTTAGCGTTCTTTGTAAGACTATGTCTTAGCTGAGGAGCGGGTTGAGTTAGCGTTTTTTGTAAGGCTATGTCTTAGCTGAGGAGCGGGTTGAGTCAGCGTTCTTTGTAAGACTATGTCTTAGCTGAGGAGCGGGTTGAGTCAGCCTTACAAAGGTAAGGCTATATCTTAGCTGAGGAGCGGGTTGAGTTAGCGTTTTTTGTAAGGCTATGTCTTAACAGAGGAGCGGGTTGAAATAGCGTCCTTTGTAAAATGGATGGAAATACACCGGTTAAAACACTTTGCAAAGCGATGCGAATCGCTGCTCGCATGGGACAGATGACTGTTGAACTGTTGATAGGTGCTGCACATTGCGCCGCGGAGACCTAAGCCGATACTCTGAACAGTGTAATTGAAGTGTTATTTTGGTACAGGATAGTTAGGTTAAGACGGTCTTTCCTAGGCTTTTCTGTTTTTGGTACTTGTTCAACATTACTGGCTTTATAATGCGATGTTTTCTTCCGAGAGTGTGAGATAATTTCAAAGAAGAATAAATAAAATATGTGTAAATAACAGCTTTTTACTAAAAGCACAATATGAAAGTACCTATATACGGCACTTATACCAAAAAACCGGCTAAACGCGTGTTGGACCACGCACAATGAAGGGTTCCGTAGTTGGGATGAATGTATCCCAAGAACATTGTGGTTGAAAAACATAACCTCCCATACGGAACATATGCTTTTTACTGTAGTTGTCATTTTTTATTATTATTGTTGAATGAATGAATGAATGAATGATATATTTATTTGCAAGAATATAGGTACATATGTTCTTAAGTTCTATGGGTTTCACTATATTCGGCATTTCAGCCGTGCAAATATTTAGATTTACATCTTGGTTATACTTATAGCATGCAGTGCAATCATGTTGTGCCTCTCCGGGTAAAACCACTTCACAAACAACAGCATGCGTATTCCACGGGCAAGTCAACAGAATCAGCGCTGCACAGCGTGGTTTCTAAAATTGAATGCGCAGTGGACCACAAATGCTCAGCACTGGCCGCCTTCATTGACATCGAGGGCGCCTTTGACAAAACCATGTTTAATAGCATAAAAATGGCCCTCGACCAACACAGCATAGACTCGACCCTGAGTGGCTGGATCACCAACATGCTCAAATTGAGAGCTGTACAAGTCACAGTAAATGACACTACAAGGGCCATCGTTGCAAAGGGCTGCCCACAAGGAGGCGTCCTCTCACCGCTTCTATGGAACCTGGTAGCAGACAGCCTCATCATAACACTCAATGACAAAGGTTATTTCACTGTAGGCTACGCCGATGACATAACCATAATAATAAACGGGACCCACGAGAACACTCTATGCAATCTCATGCGTCAAGCCCTGAAAATAGTAGAGGAGTGGTGCAACGAGCACTAACTCTCAGCGAACCCTACAAAAACCGAACTGATTCTCTTCACTAAAAAGAGGAAATTAACCACACTACAACTACCACGATTCTTTGGAACAACCCTAAGCCTTTCAACTGAAACCAAATACCTGGGCATCTTTTTGGACAAACAACTGAACTGGGCAAAACACACGAACTATATCACTACAAAAGCCAGCATATCCCTGTGGCAGTGCAAGCGACTGCTTGGAAGGAATTGGGGTATTAGCCCCAAGGTCACCCACTGGCTATACACCACAGTCATCCGACCAATTATTACATACGGCTCACTGGTCTGGTGGCCTAGGACAGACCTGAGCACAGCCCAAAGAGATCTCGAAAAACTGCAGCGGTTTGCTTGTGTTGCAATCACCAGCAGTATGAGAACTACACCCACTGCCGCCCTACAGGCAATGCTTGGATTACCGCCTTTGCACCTCATCGTGCGGGAGGAGGTGGCCCTGGCCGCCTTTAGGCTCCATTTATCAGGAACCCTGAGCAAAGACTCCAGGGTTAGGCACACACGTATAAAGGAAGATGCGATCAAACGACAACCAATGATGGCATCACCCTGTGACAAAGCCTCGAAGTCACACCACTTTCAAAGACACTACAACATAATACTTACTGAAGAACAGTGTGACTACTCAGGCCCGAAAGAGCTGAGAGTATACACCGACGGATCAAAGACCAACTCCGGAACCGGAGTTGGAGTCTTCTCACACGACCTCAACATAAATATATCCCGCCCGCTGGGCATGTTCAACACCGTCTATCAGGCGGAGTGTGTGGGCATCATACAAGCGGCCCATGCCATAGCAGCCAGGAGAGTTACGGACACTCACATACGTATACTCTCCGATAGCGCCTCAGTTCTCCAATCCTTACAGAAAAAATATATTACTTCAAAGTTAACACTAGAATGTCACAAAGCACTAGAACAAGTAACGGTATCTAGCTGCAATACGGTGACACTGCAATGGATAAAAGGACACAGCGGATCGCTGGGTAACGACGCTGCTGACGAACTTGCGAGGAGAGGATCTAGCACAGCAGTCTGTGGACCCGAGCCGATCGTGCCAATTCCATTCAACCAGATACGCAGGTGGCTACAGGAGTTCATCCAAACCCAAGCGGAGAATTGGTGGACCTCGACACCGGGCTGCAGGCAGTCCAAGGAAGTAATGCCATCCTTGGATAGCAGGCTAACGAGGCGTTTATTAAGCCTTGACAGGAATGGCCTGCGCCTGATGACGGGGACCATCACGGGTCACTGCTCGCTAAACAAACACTTCCACACAATAGGCATAACGGACAGTCCTCTGTGCAGGGCGTGCATGGAGGCTGAGGAAACCGTCGCGCACGTACTCTTCGAATGCACAGGTGTTACTAAAATTAGAACAGAAACCCTCGGGTCACCCAGATCTTTCACTGACGTTCTGAACAGACCAGGAGTTTTAATTAACTTCTGGAGGGAGGTAGGCTGGTTGGAATAACCACCAAACGGCCGCCATGGCCCACGCACAATGGTCCACCTGACGGACTAAGTGCGGAAACCAAACCCCATAACATAACATAGAACATAGATCATGTTGTGCGAGTACGCTTTGGGTGATAATCAGGTCGAAACCTATAATGTGAACCTAGTGATATGATATACTGTGATTGTTACCTGTTGTAGTTGCCTTGTGAATAAATAAATAAATAAATATGGGAGAACATGTTTTTAATAATAAATAATAATAATAATTAGCCCGTATTGTCCCACTGCAGGGCAAATTTCAGCTTTCTAGTACTTACAGTCTCTGAACTAAACCGCGGACAGACAGATGGACGGACATGGCGAAACTATAAGGGTTCCTTATTGACTATACTCCCTTAAAATCATTTTTTTTTTTTTTTGTCTGGTCTGTCTGTTTGTTTTGGCTAATCTCCGAAACAGCTGCACTGATTTTGATGGGCACTGGCAGATAACAGGAGTACCTTAGGCTACTTTATTTTAGAAAAAGAATTAAGCGAAGCCGCGGGCACCAGCTATAATTGATATGTTTTCTGTGTATCGGAACACAATATTTTTAATTAAATCCTCCTTCCACAGGACCAATCATTTCATGTATTGTACCCACACCATAACTTATTTACGTGAACCTCATATATTTGCTTTATAAAGGTAAATGAATAAATGAATGGGCATTGAATCCGCATTAAATCCTCAATTGAACCCGTATAGAGCTTTGTGGAACAAGGCTTTAATTCCTTTGTCTGTGGATACGCAATAATACCGGCCTGTGTACGTCACTATCGGTTCGTAAATAGCGATGTGCTGTGAATAGGTACTTATACTTACAGCGAGTTCAGTAATTCTCTTATGACTAATTAAATGATAAGCTGCTAGCTTGTTGTCTATTTAGTTTGTAATAATTATCACATAACTATAGTTATTACATAACAATCTATTGATTGATTGCATTCAATATCATTAAACAAAACCAAATAACAGAAAGACCCAAAATTTTTACCATTTTTGCTTTCAATCGCCACAGATGTTTAGGTACGTCTGGTTGTCAATGAAACGTGGGTACCTCTAGGTATAAGGGTGCGTTTCCACTGAAGTGGAAACGAGCGGAGCGGAGACGTGCAAGAATGGTCCAATCACAGCCGAGACGAGTGATTTCTCTCCGATTCGACACTATAGGTACAATCAGGGAAATTTATTGTTAAGCAAATTTACCATATTATTATATTCAAATCACAACTCTTATTCTTTGACACTTCTATTTAGTGTGTGAATTTGTTTAATAAATAATTTTCCTGACTGTAAAAAGGCGTAGAAAAATGCTACAAAAGTCTACCCTAAAAAAAAATCAAATTCATTTATTAATTTTGTGAACATAAGGTAAAAGATTATACAGCTGTTACAAATAAATATCGGTCCATACTACGTCCCGCCAGAAGGCATACAAAATTGTTTAGGTAAATAGATAGGTAATCAAATGTAACATTAACAAAATGATAATAAAAACTCAAGGTACATGTCACAATTTCATGCCAATAATAATAAAATGTCAATAAATTAAGATGGCACATAAACAGATAGGTATTTAGCCACATATATTCTCTTCTAAAATAATAAATTAAATAAAAAGAATAAAAATGTCAATATGAAATAATTATTAGAATATTACCATAAGGGAGCAACATTTCAGCAAAAGAATTTCTCTGATAAAAACTAAACATTCTGAAAATAGATTTTAGAACTTGCATCGTCCTTTATGTCGTAGTTTATTCAACATACGTTACGGCTGCTAGCAGCGATGATCCGTTGTCCAATCCGCGCCGTTTGCGTTTAATCCGCTCTGTCTGTGCTTGCCGTAGCTAATGTGGGATTAGCGCGCTGAATAAACGAGTGTATAATGAGAATTAACGCGATGCGAAACAGTTGACAGTGTTTTTGTTGAAAGTAGTTGTAATAGTTTCAGAAAACTGGAGTTTTCGTACTTTATAGGTGGCCTTTACATCATCTTGTCGTTTAGTCCTCATATAGTGACTTTATTAAGTAGGTAAACGAAAAGAGAGGTTATGGAACAGCTTATAATATCTTTATGTAAAACTGGGCTACAAAACTCAGGTAGGTTTTAATAATACTACGGAAACAGAGTGTTTTTAATGCGCTTAGACACTGAAGCTCGTTGCATATTACAATGTTTGCAGTTACGATCTCTTTAGCGCGTTAGTGCTCTTCAGGATCGACTGAAACCGAGCCATTTACATAATGTTCGCAACGTTTGAACTGCAACATTTGTTTTAGAGAAAACAGCATTCAGTTATTTGCACAACGTTGTACAATGATCCCTAATGTGTGATCATAATTTTATTGTAAGCAATAACCTGGTTGTGAATTCTAAAGGATTACTTAGGGTAGTCAAATTTAGCAAACGTAATAGGATGTTTTTTTTTTTGTCAAAACCCTGTAGAATATAGACACTACCAGTCACCTTGTCAAAGACAAAGTCAAAGTAAATAATTTATTTCAAATAGGCCCATATATGGCACTTTTGAACGTCACATTTACAAAAACATAGAATAGATTCTAGTCGCCCCTTTCGAAAAGTAGTTTTCATATGGAGAAGAATAAGCAAGAAACTCCACCGTTACTTTTTTGCTTGACATACCTCCAAAATAATGATTGTTGTACAAGTATGTTGTTATTTTAGCATAACACGGTTTGTTCCCATAGACGTAATATCTATACATAATTATAATAAAATCGTAGCAAAAACAAAACTTTACATTGAATATTTTTGAAAAAAAATAATTGCTAAGTCAAAGTCAAATAGTTTATTTTAAAAAGGCACATAAAAGGCACCTTTGAACGTTAAAAATTAACACGAAAATTTAATTGTTTCTAGTCGCCCCTTCCAAAAAGTAAGTCCGTATGTAGAATAACAGACATGAAACTCCACCGTTTACTCGGTTATTCTTTTAAAATGTTTTACAATATTTTGTACACATTAATTATAGCATTAGAATATGTGAAGGCGAGACAACTCTATTAAAATTACTATACCTCATTTTGTAAAAATAATGAAAAATGAAGCAACGACAGATACATTAATTAAGTATGTGATAGTTAAGTCGCAGATGGATTGTCGAATCCGCTGTTTAAATAACCACCGCTAGCTGTTTTACAAAACAGCTGAACGACGTTTAGCGATTTTCCATAATTACTGAATAAAGTTCAGTAATTATGGAAAATCCCTCACACGCAGAATTGCATAAACGTTTTGCATTTATCAATGCAGCAGGTCAACGATTACAGGTTATGTAAAAAAACCGGTCAAGTGCGTGTCAGACCACTCACAGTGAAGAGTTCCGTAGTTGGAATGAATTTATCCCAAGAACAAACTTAACATTGTAGTTGAAAAACATGTTCTCCCATACATTCCAACAAATGCTAGTTTGTACGTACAATATTGAGAGATTTAGTATGTTATTTTAAGACAGTAGACTTCAAGGTTTTCCTGTAATCCATGAGTAAAGAATCATTATCAGTATTTTTTTCAAATAATTTGGCTCTGTCATTTCGGAGATAAGGGGAGGAATGGTCAATTTTCATCTATTTTCTTAAACGTCTTTATTTTAAAATTATTAAAAATATATTTGAGATCCTTGCAATAAGCCCTTTCATTTGATATGTCACAAGGGACAGTTAGCAAAAGTTTTTTTTAATTCAATAAGTTTGTATTCTTTTACAAAACCGCAAATTGTAAAAAACGAACCAAAAGGTTAGAACATTGCACATAGTTATAGATTTAACATTTAACATGATTATCATTGCGCTCTACCTTTATGGAGCTACGCATTCAAATATTACGTATAGTTATAAAAGAACAGCTATTATCAGTCAGCGTATCAGTGTTGTGCCATACAGAGAAGTTTTATACGTTTAGAATATTGTGGTGTCTCACGAGTTCCGCACGAACGAAGTCTCGGGTAGAAGCTAGTAATTTTATAAAGCGCGTGTATCTTACACAACCCTGTTCCTGGACCTTTCAAAATTCAGAATGTTTGATATTGCTAGACCAAAACATGCCAACACCAAGAGAATCTCAAACGTTTTGTAATACAGACATTCCATTCAATATTCTTTTGTACATACGTACGGTAGGTAAAGGCGCAGTCACGTTGTAGTAAAGAGATCAGTTTGCCGAGGTCGCGGCAACAGTCGATCTCTGCCATTTATACAACTGACTTATTACGATGAAACGTTTTGAAATATTTAAGTCAAGTTACATTTATATTTAAAACGACCATAATTATAGTCGTCTGTTAGGATAAGCTTTTGTGACAGCTGGGATGCTGGCTGGTAAAAATACTATTTTATTAACCGACTTCCGATATTAAAGTAATTTTTCACTTTGTAGTGTTTTCTTTGAAGTCGGTTGTTTTTTTTTTTTTTGTAAAAAAGTTTTTTAAAGAAACTACTTAATAAAATAATATTATTGGCATGAAATACGCCCTTGCTACGATCGCTACGACGGCTACGGTAATCCGTATCCCTTGTAGCGATCGTAGCAAGGCGTCGTAGGTGCGCCGTACAACTATACAATATCTTCTAGTTTTACAATAGTTCCAACTAGTACCTACCTATTGGTCACCACTTGCATGCGATTAATTACAAGTTTATTTTGATCTACGCATCCGCTGGAAAAAATAATGTAATAATACAATTTCTCAAGATTTTCTAATTTATATTCGTAAAGCGAAATACAAACCGTGACCTCCCCTAATTACAGTCAGTTTAAATCCGTCCACAAGTCGCAGCTCCCCGTAATCCTCACGAAGCGACACATCTCTTTAAACAAGCCTTGTCTTATTAACAAACTTGTTAATTCCAGCCAACTGCCACTCGATGAGTAAACAATACCATCCCCTCCTCCCCTCCGTGGCCCCTCTCCCCTCACGTATGTTAATTTAACCTAGTTTCACAAATTAGACCACTTTGGAAGCTCTGAGTACGCTGGAGCGTTCTTGCGATAGTATTTTCTGTGAAAACAGACAGACAGGCTGCAGTCTGCAGTCTTAGTGGAATGATACGAGGTAGCTTAGTGCAGCTGTGAGGAGACAAGTGTAATCGTTGTATGCTAATGACTTCAATGAGAACGCTTATGAGGCATAGCTGCATAGTGATGAGAGATTAATTGAAGAAAAGTTTACAACTTGTGTAAATGAAGTTGGATGTGACATTGAAGTGGAATTCTTTAACTACAACTTTATAGGTTAATAAGAGGTTCTTATGCGTAATTGTAGTACAGCGAAAAGCTTCTGTAGCGACAGTAACTGACAAAGCACAAGCAAGTCTCCAAATAGGTACTCTTCGTGACTCTGTCCCCTCTATCTTAGCAACATACACACAAAGTTGCTAGCATATCCGCCAGTCTTTGGTTTAATTTAGAAACATCTCGTTTAAGAGTCATACGTTCCTCATTACCACGGCACATGTGTGTCGCCAGTGCTGATGAACTGGAGCAAGTACCAAATATTTGTGTTGCGATAGTATATACATCTACTGGTAGGTACATCGATGTCACTCACGTCAAAGTTAATTCGCTTCAATTCTCACAATACGAGGATCTTTCCAATTCCCAGGGCAACTTGCAAACGTTTCGGTAGAGGTAGCTTAGATTGTATGATGCTGGATAAGAAAGCTAATCTAAATAATAATTCCTTCTGCCATGAATATCCTCGTTATTGTTTGATGGAATTACAATTTCGTTTAATTAAAAAGTATCTCTCATTGAAAATATCTCAAACTATGTTAATAAAATCATCAAGTTTAGAAGGAGGAATAATGATGGCATTCATTTAATAGACTTTTCTCACAGATAAGAGACGCTGTTTTGAGATGAATCCCATAGTTACATTTTACTACAACCACCTAGTCTAAAATTCCAATCCAGTCTTCACAAAATCTAAGTCCAGAGTAAACCTCTTGGAATAACACAAGTGTTCCGCGAGCGCTCGGCCGCTTGGTGTCCGAGCAGAGGGGTGACGGGGTAAAGAGCAAGGGGAGGTGTCTCCAAATGTGTCGGCCATAGTGCTGCCTCACACATCCGGGTTATTGCATCTTGAGCAAGACTCGTGTGCTGTACATCCGGGAATGTAATAGTGGCCAGAAGCAGAAGCCTAGAAGTTGTGAAAATCATAAAAAAACTGAAATTAGAATTGACGATACTGATTGTTAGAGCAAGTTCAGTAATATCCCATATAGTATGGGTTTGTCCCTTCATTTGAATAAAATGATGATGTCATCTACCATAGTAATTTGCTTTAAAATCGTTAACAAATAAGGCTCCTTTTGATCTTTTATACTATCTACACTGCTCCAAGGCTGGTCGTTGCTTAATCTTACGTAAATTGGTTCGTGTGCGGTGAGCCTGTCCGCGGATCTGAGGCGTCTCACAAGCCCAATATTGAAGTAAAACAAACAACTGAGTCTAATAGTAAATATTGCCATACTCTTTATAAGCACAATGGTTTCTCTGCTAAGGGTTGAATTGAAGGTTGAAATCCTCATGGACATTATAGTCCCAAATAGTTACGAAATGCCCTTTTGTTTAAGTATCTTATTATAGTGGCGAATCGGTAAGTAGATTCAATTAATAAAACACAGTTTGTAGCTTGACAGCTTTAACATAACATTACCAATTTGTTTTCCATTTTATCGCTCATGTAGTACAACATTTTCAACGTATCGAATATACATGAAACATTTTAAAGCATTTCAAGCAAGCTCAATACATGAAATAGTTTTTAAAACGTTTTAAACGGGTGTGCGTTTTTTAAATCCCAATATCTACAATTTACAAAATATGTAGATACATAAATGAAAAAGGCTTATATTCAAATAAAGATTGGTGTTTAAAAAGCATAATGATGCCTATAAAAGAATTTTTATTCTGAAGACTAGTTTTCACGAAAAGAAATTTATTTTTAGCATCCTTGTTATTAACGCGTGCTGCTTACTTTCAAATGTTTTGCGTCATTGCAGCTGATACCAGTCTGAAGTCTAAAATTGCCAATGTTCAGGTAATCCATTAAAAGTATTGGCCGATAATAAAAGAAGACCTTTCTTTTCAACTTTAAAGTCGGTGCTGTTCTGTTAAACTTGTCTCATGTTCTAACAAGTTGTTTATTCGCGTCTCCGTAGAAGCTGGGCGGTGTAATGTGATCCGCGACTATATAATTAGGTTAGCGCCGCACACTCATGATACGAAGCAATCACTTGACGTGATATTCTCCATGGAATTTATAGATTTGAGAGTGGATAAAGCTTCGCTGATGTTTCCTTTTAAGCTTTGTTATTAAGTACGAGAAGTAAATAGAAGTTCACATGTCGGCTGCGAAAGTCGATTTACACAATCTTAGTCACACCATACTAAACCTAGCATAATTATGAAGACATCTTTAAAGTAATGAATCTATAGTAATACATCAATAACCATACCGTCAGTGTCCTATCGTATATTATGGTGGTGTAATCGTAACAAGGTTTGTATCCAGTCTCGCAAGCCCGCATCGCCGTCATCGGCACTAAACCAATTTGGCCATTTTAATACGGTTTGCAACAGGACCAGTCTTTGAACGAATACACCTTCGGTTATTGTGTTACGGAACATCTAAAAATTTCCTGCGAAACATCTTGTTTGTGATAGCCTTAGGAAAATATTATTAGCAAAACGTTTGAGCTTAGGGACGGTAACATTGTACCTGGAGTGTCTTTAAACATGCAAACGTTTTATGCTGAGCGGTAAATGAAGATACCATAATAAACATTGATCATAATCTTATGAATATTAGCACATGGAACAGATTTGATGTATTAAGTGAAAATCTGTAAAATGTGGCGTTACGCCATCAATAGTCTGAAATTGGCCAAGTGATAGCCAATAAAAAACATGGCCTAAACATTATGATCAGTTAGAGGCCCAAATTGCCAACATTTTAATCGACAAACAGAATCAACTTCAGCAAACTCACCGAATGATTCCAATCGCGTATGTTTGTTTGAACATTGAATATTGCCGGTAAAAATTACATAGGTATTTTTAATGTATTTAGTCTAAACAAATAAATACACATTTGTTTGAAAGCCGGTATCGGCACGAAGCATTAATTCCGTATAACGTTATTTGCATTGGTCTGATAATAAGCGCCTGCGTTAATATTAATGTATCGAATTATAACGCGACTCACGAAACGTGGTAATACGATACCTATATAAAACAACCTGTACATACTGGAAAATGCAAAAAGAAACACATTTTCCGTGACGCTTCACTTATACAGGATGTTAAGCAGACGGCTGAACATACGAAAATGATGGATCCGTGGGGCCGTTTGCTACGTATTTAGGCCCAATAACAAAACCCAGGCCACACGGATTGACGCAGGTCCTCACCGAACAAGGTTGCTTCGGCAGGTTCCTGTTCAGGATAAGGCGGGAGGAAACGCCCGGGTGTCACCATTGTCTGGATCGCCTAGAGGACACGGTGGTACATACGGTGGAGGTCGGCCCGGCTTGGGCGGAGCTTGTGTTCCACGCGCGCCTCATAGAGATGTCAGCAGAACTGATGGGGTCCGCTAGGACCGATGCCTGCCGGGGTGCGAAGTAGTCCGAAAGGGAGATCGTGGCCCCCAGCAACATGGCAACTGAAGGAACACGGGTGGGGTTTAGTCAATAAGAGTCTGACACGCCCTCCCGCTCCGCCCAAAGCGGGAGAAGTTATTTGACTTCAATATCTCTTTAAAAATAACAAAATTGGCAACATATTTTATTTATTTTCATATAGAATAATACATGTAAAAAAAATTTGCTTGTAAGTAATTTATTTCACTTTTCGTAAATGTAGAGTTCCGTGAAAAAAGGCCCAGGCAGTTAACATTGGCGACTATTGCTAGTTATTTAAATAAAAATGTGCATTGTGCATACCGTTAGAACGGGCATGAACCAAAGATGTTTTTTTAGAATTAGAACTGCTCCATAACTCTTAGTTTTTTTTAACGCAGTTCAAAGTTGGGCTTTCGGGATGTATTTTTAATTTGTTTGTAGTCTAAGAGCTCGTATTTAATTTTCTAGCAATCATCTGCATTAAATACGAATTTTGTAAGATTTTATAGTTGCTCCATATGAAAATAAAATTTAAAAATTGCCAGTTTTGTTATTTTTAAATGAAATTATTGACGTTTAAAGTTTGAGCAACGACGAATTATGAATAGAATTAAAAATTAATCTTTTAAAAAAATGCATGTGGCCTGCATGGGTCTTGTTATTGGGCCTAAACACGTAACAGACGGTCCCACGGATCCGTCATTTTCGTATGTTCAGCCGTCTGCCTAACACCCTGTATACTAGACTTACTAGATATTAGACTATTTCCGTGTAAGATTTTATACTTGATACACATAATATTACATTTTCATTACTAAGAAGTCACTATCAGTTTGTGTACTACTGTGTTGCAGTAGATTGCTTGTCAAGTGAGATGCGGAAATTTCTCCACATACCCGTTTGTTGTAGCTGTTTGCAGGATTATTGTAACAGACAAAATGTCAAAGGAAGTTAACAACCAATGATTTACTTACTACCAGTGTATTTGGATGGAAATATACGATACAATAAACGTGGGGATTATGATTCCTCCACTGTTGTGCCGCGTGTGCTTATAGTGTAAATCCCGCGGCGAACAAACATGCCGCCGCGGGATAAATAATTATAAATCGCCGCGAAATAATAATAATTCCACATTTCCATGATTACTAGCTGTGTTTTGCTTGTTGTTTATGTACAAATTATAGTTAAATAGGTCATAACTTAAGCCTTTTCCAGATTATGATGTAATAAATAATGCAGTTCAAAGCTTACTTTCCCTTTTAGCAAATACAGACACCTGAACTACATATCTTTAGAATCAAACAAACAACGGTTTGTGCCGAATGGCTCCGCCACTGATATAGCATCAATTCAATTCAATTCATTTATTCACAAAAAATTTCGTCGTATCACTCCTCATTATCATCTCATTAGTTCATAGTAAGTAACTGGCAGATTTTTTCTAAGAAACACATCAAGCGCCTACCGGCGGGGACAGTCGTCGACAATAGTATATTTGTATTATTGTTGGACACATTAATAAATCCTCATAGGCAGGTGTCGATGTTTATGTAAAGGGTAAATATAAAATCATATCTCATGAAATTCTTGGTCACAGGCAAATGTTCAATCATTTAAGGCCACGAAGCTGTCGATACATTGAATGTATGTGTGACTATTCGCACATTTATTTAGATAGAACACAGCTTATTTTAGGGAACAAGCAGTAATTAACTAGTGAATTATATTAATGCGCTGGTCGTATGCAAACACCAGTCTCGTTATGTCACACATACAGGGCTAGTATAACGGAAATAATCAATAGTCTACTGACACAGATTTGCAATATTTAAGATGGGTAAGTGACCCTGAATAAGCACTCTTGCCAATGATAGAGCCTGGGTGTTTTAGAAGGAAAGTTGATTCCCAAGTGGTCAGTCGGCACGGTGAATGCTGCACATTTGTTTCCGAACACAATCTCCGTGCTCTTAAAATAAGTACCTACACAAGCAGTGCAGTTAAAGTTTATTATCTTGCGTCACATTAACGAATATACAACAAACGAAAGCGCTGTTATCTCTGCGCGGTGGCGCCCGCATCGACTCTTTATGTCAGTCACACGACACGCGCCGCGTAATTGACCACCTTTTGTTGTTCTGAAAATAATTGATTTCAATCTTTTTCAGTTTTCAATAAAGTACTTATTATTATTTAAATCATAGGAAACTAATTACGAAAAATTAGGTTGTAGTTTTTACCGGCTGACATGTAATTTAAACATGTTTCAGTACCTTAAATATCGTGCATTATCTTTTTGAATATTCCAAATTGACGGATCCAGATGACTACTTGCATTCAGTTTTCTAAGTGGCAAAAACTATCTCATTAGCGCCCAAAACGACGTAATGATATTAAGGCAAACTGCATTACAGAATAAGTAGAGAAGGTTCACAAAAGCTCACGCAACACAGACGCCTGAGAAAAACAACATATTTGGATGCATTTGTCAGTTCTTCACTATTTATCATGGCGAGTTTATAATTATGTATTAGTTTTCCCATAATGGTGACTATAGGTAATATATTTTTCTGGAGTTCAATTAGAGAAAATCAGCAAAAACGCGTTGACCGTCATCAATTCGAGTCTGCTGTGCATTCATCTACAACACGCGTGTCACGTACGGATGCGTGTGTGCGTGCAGTCCGTGTGTGTGTGCGTGCGGAGGCTCACGTCATGTCGGCGTCATCGATCCACTCGCATCCAATTATTCATATATGTACATAGTTATGTGCAGTGCTGCTGCCATGCGATTGCTCAGTGGGAGACTGGATTCAAGCTCTGAGAATTATAGCTTCACTTGAATTTGAAATTTTAAACCCAGTCCGGTCCCAATCCGGTCTTGCAAGAAAAATAAATTTTTGTATGTTTGCTCCCCAGGTAATTAAAAATGCATAACTAAGCAAATAAGCAAACTATCATAATGATGTTAGTACCTACTCATTAATTGCCAGAACAAAGTAAACTTGAGAATGGAATAGACAAAATCTTTGTTAGGAAGTGCCTAAGTACTTAAAATATTTGACCGTATTCTTACCGACTAAAAACTTACCTAACTACTGGTTTCAAAATTTTTGTTTACGTAAGTATGTTGATACCTCATTGGCTACAATTTTGTCAATTGGTTACTTACTTTGAAGTTCCAAGTCTTCCATAAACGTGAATATGAATAGTCTTGTCAAAAGTTTTGTAGTAAAAAAAGGCCTAAAAGTCCAAATGGTAAGACTGGATAAATTGTAAAACAAAGCAAATCTAGAAATGATTAGGATGCACAAAAAAAAGCTATATTGTAGATTTTTTGAACACGAAGCATCACCTTATGTTTTAATTAATTCAATTCTACAGCATCATTTAATACGAAAACCTCTTACATGGTCACCGTACATGCAGTTTGGGCGCACCATACCAACATAATGTGCCACACACGTACCTAGGTGGAACAATGTGCGGCCTGCACACAATCTTCAAGCCTGGTCCGAAGGAGCTGGGCTGTCGGCTCAGTGACGGCTTTGTTTGCAGGTTTCTCACTTATATGGGTCAGGCATCATACAATCTAAACATTGACGGGGAGAAGAATATATTGTTTCGTTTTGAAAATTTCATATCAGCCTTTTAAGGGCTTCGTCAAAAAATCTACATGGGATCGGGTCCGTGGCTTAGGCCCCCAGTGGTCGAGGCACCTGTGGCCGACGCCCCCGATTCGATTAATTTAATATCTTAATTTTTTTGTGCTTTTTCACTTAGTACAGTAAATGAGAAAAGTGTTTCAAAAACAAGTGTTTCAGTGTGATAAAGCATTTTTCCTTGCTAAACAAAAGTTATCTGTCAAATAGCAGAGAGAATAGATCGCCACTTAACCTTACCCTTACACACCTTTTTCCCCATTAAAAGCATATTTATTATGTACAGTGGACTAAACTAAACTTAAGCATGCTCAGATGCTTTAGACTGAAAACCAAAAAAACATTTGTGTGAGCAGACGAAAGAACAACACAAGAAAAAATGAAAAAATGATTGCCAATTTGACTGAACAGTATAAAAACAAAAAAATTACCACGATCATGTTTTTAGAACAAATTCGCCCATATGTGGCAAGCTGTCCAAAAATTAATTAAATTAAACTTACTTAGTGAAAAGAGATGATTTTGCTTGTATATTATTTTTAAGTTTAAAATTTATAAATTAAATTTTTTACAGTTGTTTATGTTTTTACAGTTGATCATTTTTATGCTTACAAATGATAAAAACATTTCACATAAAAAAAAAATCTCTCCTACTTCATCTATGCTGTGCCCGACAGGGTCCATAATTGTGACTAATATGATTATTTCCCTACCAACTATATACATTATTGTACGCAATAAAGAATTTGAGATTTGATTTGAGAAACTGACTGTTATAATTAGGTAAAATTATTCTCATTTATTTAAGGTTTCACAGTTGATTATGTTTAATTATTATTGTTAAAAAGATACTCGTAAAAAGAACATTTCACTATGTAAAAATTTAGTTGCTTTGCAGTAATTTTTAAGACTGATTATTTAAAATCACTATCTTATTTTATTAGATTTGAAACTTATTATTATAATTAACTTAAATGATGAAAACTGTGGTTTATATACAATTTTTTTACTAGATTTCTTATTGAGATAAATAAATAAATAATGAAAAATAACTAAAACTTTCATTTTTCAAAACATACATCCAATATAAAAGCATTTCTATGTTATAAATATAATTATGATTTAATATTATACGTACAATTATACAATCAATATACATTTATTATTTTTGTAAAACATTTTTGTGCCTGCCAGTACATTTGATCAAAAATTGCTTTGAATTAAATTAATCGAATCGGGGGCGTCGGCCACAGGTGCCTCGACCACTGGGGGCCTAAGCCACGGACCCATGGGATCTTCATACATAACTGCACAAGTAAGTGGGCATACAAATGTATCTGCATAAATCATAAAATGTTTTCGAATGTCACTAATAAATCAGGAACAAAGGGTAGAAGAACAGTTCAAACGAAATTAATTTATTCGTTGTTTCTGTTTTAACATACAGGAACGTAATGATAGCTTTGTCTTAGGTACTTAATTTGGAAACAATGGCGATTGCTCAAAAGATATGATGATGAATCCTCCTACTTCGCCTAGGTTCGTCGATCTCAGTATGGTCGTTCATCGCATAGGCTAACAAATCCAATCCCGTATCGACCGCGTCTGGACCGTTCGTAAGGAACATTGCAAATTACTTAAGACCATCCATCTATCCTTTGTCTGTTGGCACAGTTATGCTACGGGCAGCCTTAAGTAAAAGGTTTACGTATTGTCGGCAAATGTACCTATTATGTTATCTATGCTATGGATATGGTAATTATTCCCATTCCTAGAGTATTATTTTTCAACTCAGTTTTTACTAGCTAATAAACTACAGCGCTGTGCTCATGGTTTTTGCAATCTTTTCTTTTTACCTAGTTGTCATCACCTTCTTTTGCGCCACAGCAGGACATTTACGTCAATCTCCCTCGTCGTGTACCAGTCTTACATACTAGCTTTGTCTAATGTAACCATGGTAACCCGTGATTAACCCCTTTAAGCTTAATTCCTGTTATAAGCGTGGCTTGCCATCAATTCATTGTGCAAAAGGCGGCCATAAAAATTCCCGATCTTTCGATAGCTGTTGAGCTTTTGTCCCCGCATTCTGTGTATGGAATTCCATTTACATAAGTACAAGCATCACATAGGTATATGCATTCACTAGGTAAATGCTCTACATAATATGTACGTAGTTATATTTATTAATGTGTAATTACATTGCGGTGGCTTTGACAAGCGAGCCGCGTAATTGTGTACCGCTCAGTGCGAATCATTCCGGATCATATCCCCCACAAATATTGGCCAGCTCTCGTTTATGCTCGATATCTATGAAACTACCCGACCGATGTCGATGTCATTTCCTCTAAGAGAATGAAATAAATATCTTTCCTATTTCTTATTTGTATGAGCTTAGATTTTTGTACTTACCTGTAACTAATATATCAGTATTATGTTTGCTCCAATTCAAGCGACCTTTGGCTTAGTAAAGCGAAAAATTGAAGTCATGCGTGGCATCTTTGTTCCTATATTTGGTTCTACTACCGCCACATATTATGTCCGAACCATCGTTATTCTAGGAGTTATGACGGTCAGGAGGCCACACAATGCAAAAACCTGAGCGATAATAACGGGTGCCTTGTGATTTATAAAATTATGCTTCAATATCAGTATTTACTATCGTTTATGATCTCTTGCTTATTATTTGATTTCGGGAAATGGTAACCGATAAACTTAAGTGGTTTCCGGTAATTGGCCAAATGCATTCATTATGGTTGATCATATTATCATAGTAGTAATAATTAAACAACATGGTAGTATTTGACAAAACTTGCAACAATGCTGCGTCCGTATGTGAAAAATAATACAATATTAATACAAAATTATCATTATATTAATGCATAGATGTGGGTATTTTAAATGTTATACACTATAACAATTATTGAGCAAATAAATCAAACTATTAGCTTAACTTTCAGCAAACTTTATAGTAAAACAAAACCTTTTAATAAAGTAAATCGAGAGTACGAACTAATTAGTTAAATCAACCGTCAGATTAAACAAATAAATAATAATAATATGTTCCAAAATGAATGAAGGAGCTAAAAATGAGTGTTCCGTCGTACGGTCCAAACGAAAAGAGACCCGGCGCGCCGAGCGAGCCGGTCTCCTCCCTACCACCAGCAGCTGCGGTGGCCCGATGTTGACGTCACGGCTAGTTAGGCGACGTTTTGTAGTTCCGGTCGCCAATAACAGATGGCGCTCGCTCCACGAAGTTGCCAACACATAGTAATATTTTTCCTAAATGCCTCCTTTCCTATCCTTCATGTCATTGTATGAACAGATCGCCCCACTCGGTACTAGGTATATATATGGTAAATTCTGCTTACAAATTAAAAAACAATGCCACACTGCTAAACAAACTCAAAACAAGACACATAGCAACTCGTTACCGGTTTAGGTACGCAACCCCAAAAGAAAATCAAATCCAATTTTCTTGTTCACAAATTCCGTTGGCATTCGTATTGAAATTACGTATTACGTTGTTTAATACAATTCAATAAGCGTGAACTTAATACCATCCTTGTATCAAAATAAAGAAAAGAAGGACAACTTACAAAGAAGGCGTAAATATGTGTACAGATTGACATTGAACTAGCTGATTATTGCAGTTGCAGTGCCAAGCTTCATTGTACAGCAGAAGTTCAATGGCAGGCATCCTCACCAGTGATGAGAGTATCTCAAAAAAAAATCAAAAAAATCAAAATATTTATTTCAATTACAAAAAGGCATTTACATACATATGATCGGAGATCACCTTTTAAGCAAGGAATTGCTTGTGTTAGGAGACTCCGCGCTTCCACTTATCATCATCTTATGTAATTGAGCAGTGTAGACAATGTAAACATGCAGTAAAATAAAATAAATTAAATGGGTAACTTAAAATTAAACAATTGAAAGGGTAAATGAGTGAGAGTTATGCATAGAAAAGAGCCAAGTCGCGTGTTACGTGTGATTATGTGTGAGTATGGGTGAGTGATTATGTGTGAGTATGGGTGAGAGTGTGAAGTGTGAGGGTGTGTAGTGCGTGAATTATAGTTAGAATATTTAGAGTTATACTGTCGTTTAATATCCTGCTCAACATAAAAATAGATACGAGAATGTATTTGTTTATTAGGAATTTGTGTGTTTGCATTGTTTGTTTGCTTGTTACGACTTCACGCCGAAATGGCTGAACAGATCCGGATGAGATTTGGCAATTAGGTAGATAATATCTGGGTTCTCTGGGTAAGGACACAGTTTAGGTGTAAGTGCAAGCTCAACTGCAGAATGTAGGTTGTAGGTTGTAGGATAGCCCTGCGACAATGTCTTGGGATCGGAAGAAGCCAAATACAACTTCTTCCACTAACCTTGTACACAACAACCCAAATGCAAGTAATTTGGTTATTGAAGCGTAGATACAAAAGACTCAACATCGTCGTAGGTTTTAGTCTTGAGCCATTCGGTTACAACTCTTTTACAGTCGCGGAGCTTCAAGGAGTATATACGTAGTTCTTTATTCAGCAAGTTGTATAGGTAAGAAGATTGCCTCGAGTATTGTCTTTTAGCGAAAGTAGATCTAACCTTGACAGTTGGAGCGACTAAGTAGTTCCTTCTCTTTCTAGGCTTAGAGGGATCATATGGGAGGGATGTGTGCTTTTTTAGTATGAGTTGAAGCAAATAAAGTTTCCTTACAGACAGAAGACCAGATAATTGGTACAGGCTTCGAGTAGGGAATCTATAGGGTTTAAAGAACATGACCTTAAGCAAGGATCTTTGGGCCCTCTCAAGTTCTAAATTTTTTATTTTTGTTGTCCCTCCCCAACAAGGCAAACAGTATGTGAGGATCGATTGGGCCAATGATATGTATACTTGCTTCAGAAGCCGCTTTGAAGCCGCATGTCGCAGTGCCTTAAAGGTCCATATCATTTTCCTAACTCTTTTCATTATAAGTTCAGTGTGCATGTGCCAGGACAGGCGCTGGTCAATCATAACCCCTAGGTATTTAGTGTGTTGTAACCTATCAATCCTTACACATGTGCAGTCGAGGGTTGGGGGGTCAGGACAGTTGTGTATTTTTATTTGGAATTCTTGCGACGGTTGCGAGTTATTATACTTAGTAAAGCAGATATAGTTGGATTTAGAGGCATTAAGCGTGAGGAGACTATAATTTAGCCAAGCTGCAATCTTTGCCAGGCCACATTCAGCCAGCCTTCGAACACTAGCCCAAGTTTTAGCAGTGAAGACAATGGCAGTGTCGTCGGCGTATGAGAATATGAGTCCGCCGTCAATCTTCATGTTGCATAAATTATTAATGTAGATAAGGAACAAGGTCGGCCCAAGGACACTGCCCTGACCGACTCCGAAAGTAACGGCTAACTCGGAGCTAGTGTAATTCGCAATTTTAACCGTTTGTTTGCGATTGCTCAGGTAAGACTTAAAAAGATCAAGAGCGGGTCCCCTTAAACCGATGCTTTCTAGCCTATGTAAAAGTATGGGGACAGACACTGTGTCAAAGGCCTTTTTGAGGTCAAGAAAAACAGTTAGACACTTGTTGCCACTATCCACTCCATCTACCAGAGCAGAAGTTAGTGACAGAACTGCATCCTCAGTAGACTTTCCTTGTCTAAACCCAAATTGAGAGGGCGACAGTATTTTATATTTAGAGAGGAATTTAACTAGGCGCGAGTTTATAAGTCTCTCAAGGATTTTTGAAATGGACGGTAGGACAGAGATTGGCCTATAATTTGACGGGTCAGTCCTGTCCCCAGACTTGTACACAGGTGTTATTAGGGCCACTTTCAAAGCGTCCGGGAAAAATAAAGTATCTCTTGATAATATGTGATGATGAATCACATAATCATATCTTGAGATACTACTACCACCGTGAGCAGCACGTTGCTAATGATTTCATTTAAATTTTAAGATTATACTCCGATGACGGACAGTCAAGCCAAATGTAACTTTTTCAGATTATCAAGAGGGTATATACTTAATAACACTTTTATCGTTCAATAAACTGTCTGCAACTTCTGTGTCAATCTTCCTGTTCGGTTGTATCCTTCGTGTTGGTAATCTTCAAACGCACATAATGTAGCAAAATGTTTCTTTTTGATTATGTGACACAATCGCGCACTGAATACTAATCCGGGGCCCTCTGCTAAAAGCTTTGACTGAGGGAACGCGCTGTACTTCGCGTACTCACTAACTTTATGTAAGTATGTAGAAATATGAGTGGATGTCTTGAAAATACTTGTAGCATAAAGTTAGGTAAAATACTCCGTTACCGTGGTTGTAGTTTTTTTCTAAACAAGCTGGTTAGCGTTTGCGTCAAAGGAGTCCCGCCTGCAGGCCTAACATGACACACGCGACATACAGTGTGAGTCTTCATAATGTGCACATATCGAAATGAGGGAGTCTATGCTTAATTTTATCGACGGAAAAAATGGTAATTTTTTTTTTTAGTTTAAAAAAAAAAAAAAAAAATTACAAAAAATTTTTTTTTTTAAAAATTTTTTTTTGCTCTCTTTTTATTATTATCTTATTTATAAATTTTACAATTAAAAATTGAAGAAAAAAATACAGATTTTTACTAAAAAAACATGTTTATTTTCAATTGAGGGTAGTTTTTTTCTCAATTTTAATTTTATGTGGACGGCTACTTACTTTCAATCATTATGGAGTTTGTTTCATCGCGATAGCTGATTCAGTTTAAAAGTTACACAGTTTTGTTACAATTTTTTTTTTAATTTCATAAAAAGTATAAAAAACAATATTTAGATTTTTTAAATATTTTTTCTGTCGTTAAAATTAAGCATAGATTTCCTCATTTCGATATGTGCACATTATGAAGACTCACACTGTATATCCACTCTCGCACGACAAATTTTTGTCTATTTCTGTAGTTTTATCGTTTTCTGACAGCTACGCCATACAAAATACTCGACTCGTTCTGTCAAACTTGATGTTTTGTCGACAAACCCTAACATGACACGTTATTTATCTCGATTTTTGACAGTTCAACACGATATAATCAGTCATTTTGTCGTTTTTAGTCTTCCTCGATTTTGACGACGATAGAGAGTAGACAAAAAGACAAAATTATGATACATAAAAAAACTCGAAAAAAAGGTGGCAGATTCATAGTCGTACTTATTGTAGACAATTTTTTTTTTTTGTCAAATTGCGATCGTCGGCCCATTTGTCATTTGTGGTGATTATCTAATGAGTATAGGTACCACTAATTTTAATTTCTGTCATTTTGTATTTTAATTTCAGCATGCCAAAGAAATCATTTAATTTTTATCAAAAAGTCGGTTAAATAGAAAACTAATCATAAATAAATAAATAATAAAAAAACTAATCATAAATAATTAAATAAATAAATAATAATAATTAAGAGAATAATTAAGAGAGAGAGACGTTTATTCAATAAAGTACATAATTCCATGCATAAAATTGAATGAATGAAACAGAACTTCAAGCCGATGTTGCTATCATAAAAATAATTTGTTTTTAATAGTTTGCAACATCGGTTTATCGTCGCGCGATAAAAGAATGTCAAAGTGCCTTTTTCTAGTTTACTCGTCGTTTGCGGTCATGTTAGGGATTAGAATGACGTCAGAATCGTAGACAAATTACGATAAAACGAGAAAAAGAGCGTTCTCGCGCTTGTCATGTTAGCCCTGCAGACCGCTTTATTGTGACAAAACTATCCAAACCAATATGTCTAATGTTCTGAGAAGCTCGGAGATTTTAAACAACAAAGGAATTACGAAAGTCTAGATTTATATTCATAAATGTTTAAATGTTGATCCGGTTGAAATGTAAGTAAATAAACAGTACAAGATAAACAAGTTTTGTACTAGGTATTAAATAATATTCGAACGTGGTTATCTATTATACGGCTTCCCGTCCCGTAGATACAAGTTGCAAGGATACTTACCACAGTGGTAGAACCCAGTGAAGTACAAGTGAACTATTAGGACCCTTGAACTCAACATGTTATTGCACTGCATCAGTTTGGGAGTATCTAACCTACTCTAAGGTAAGGCATATTATATGTGGAAGTGCAGTTGAGTGCCCAACAGAAGCTAGATGCATCCTAACTAATATTATAAATGCGAAAGTGAGTTTGGTTATTACACTTTCACGCTAAAACGACTGAACGGTTTAAATATGGTCGTAAATATCATTTAATCTCTTTCACACGCTATGAAAAACAGTCATGCGAGCATTCTTAAAAATCTTTGAGAACCTACGTAAAAGCCTACCTCCACATAAAACCTGAGTTTGCTTTAGCGGCACGCACGAATTATTCCAACGTGGCACTTGTAATTCATCGCCAAACCGTAATAATATTCAAATTGAAGTAAAAACATGTATTTCTAATGAATCCCATTTGTAAATTGGATAGGTATGAGTGTCGGAGTATCGGTATCAAATCGTAATATATTCACTAATTATATCGGCGGTGGATCGTGGCCGCGTCAAATTGTTCATTAGCTCCTGATCTATTTCAGATTCATTGATGGAACTAATCATACGGCTAGCATGGCGTATTTAGCTTGAAATTTTACCAAAATTGCCACTGAAATGACGAAGTTCATGAGGCAATTTTTGGGGTCATGTACAGGATCTGGATTGTTCCATTTCAATAAGTAGCAGCAGCAAGTACTTATATTACACAAGTTAACATGGAATGATTTTGGTTTTATGCAAAATACTAATTAATAGTAAAGACATTGGACCTTGTTCGTAAGATAATATCCTGATTACGAAGACATTGGTTCGCTGCAATAAGATTCGTTATTATATATTAAATCCATAGCACACGTGTTATATGTAGATGAGTGACGTAGATGTAACTCAGCGGAACCTGCGGTAATAGGGATCTTCTTCTTTTCGTGTGATTAGTGACAGTAGTAATAAAAAACGATTTAGTCTGTCAGTCAGACAATATAAAAATATTGAACAGGTATTTTTTGCTTTATCATATTATTAAAGGCCGGATCACACCGGATGCGTGGCGTGACGTGATGTGCGACGTGACGTGCGAGCCCTGTCACACCGGCCAAGACCGGTGCAGCAAACGTCGCGCGCGCACGCGTCACGTCACGCAGGTAACTGCTGCACGCGCGTGCGAGCCACCTTGTCAGCAGCCATATTGAGTTGAGAGCATTTGGCGAAAAGATGTTAGACAACAGCAGTTCCTCTAAGATGCGTTATTGTCTATTTCCAGCGTTGTCCCGATTCTCTCCCATAGCAATAATTTATAACTTTTATTTTTGTACTCTTTATGTTTGGTATTGTAGAGACACTCATATTTGCGAACTATTTCTATGAGTCTTTCCTTTAAAATTGTCTCTATTCTCCATTGCGAAAAAAAAACACTCGTAAACTGTATTCTGTTTGTAAATAAATACAACCTGCCGTGCGTGCGCACGTGCAGCAATGACCGATGCGTGTGCGTGCGTGCCTGGTCTGGCATCTAACAGGGAGCGCCATATAATACAACGTCATCACTGCAGGCGCGTGTGCGACGTTGCCGTTCCGCTACACACGCGCGCGGATTCGGTTTGTGAGTAGATGCGACTCTGCGTGCGTGGTCACGCACGTGCACACGTCACGCATCTAGTCTGGCATCTTTCTTACAGTTTCATACATAACAACTGGTGCGTGCACGCGTCACGTCATGCCACGCATCTGGTGTGCTGAGGCTCGCTACGTCACAACTCAGTATAAAATCTAGCAAGGCGTGACGTCATGCCACATTTTAACTCAATGTATCGCCGTAACCTTTTGATTACGTAAAAAAAGAAAATCTACGCGTTCAAAATTTTTTTTATAGTCTACCTGACGGACAAAACAATGTTGTCCTCATCCCTATTACCAGTATATTCACATCGTTGATTGACGCACGATTACAATCCTTATTTTATGCAATTTAATAGTTAGAAAAAGATACTGATTTGAATATGACGTTTTTTTTAAAGCGGTTTTATCTTCGATCAACATATTGTTGATCGAAGGGTTTTAATTTAAAACTGAAATTTTATGTTTGGTGCCGTCCAAGTATTCGATAAATGATTTTATTTCTATAAGTAGATTTATCACAGTTCAAAACGGAAAGACTTATATTATTAAATAAAAGAAAATAGATTCGGTACCGGAGCTAGCTAACATGTCACACTGCTGATGTTGCTGGGTGCCGCAACTTGAGCGTGAAATCTGAAATAGCATTGATTACCCAATAACTAACCTTCCACAACTTGTGTTTTAGTGACAATTTTAAAGTGAAGTCTTTTAATGAACAAAACAGAACATAAAATAAACTGGCGTACTGGAACTTATTTTAAAAGTCTAAATAACGTCAGTCCAAATACAAGTAAAGGGCATTCACCCAACACCCGCAGAACTAACTCGGCCTTAATCCAACACCACGACTTAGACGATTAACCGTGAGTAGAAATGATTAAAAGATCGTGAAGTTAGGCCGAGAGCTGTTCACGAGCAAGAGCTCTTTGTAGGAGTTTTTGTAGTGCTCAAGCTTTTTTAGGCGCTTAGGCGATTGGCACACTGCACCGCATCACGCAGCGTAGCGCGGGGCAGCAGATTTAACATAGTACCAGTTTGTATAGAAAACATAACCTGCGCGCGCGACGCGCTCCCCGCACGCAGATTGTTTTCTATGGCCGCCCCGCACCACGCTGCGTGATGCGGTGCAGTGTGCGAATCGCCTTAAAGTGGGGGTTTATAGCGTTTTGATAAACTGAATTTACAAATATAATTCTATCTTTCACTTGAGTAGTCGGAGAAAACCGCCAAGAAATGTGAATACTAGCATCAACAGGTCCAACCAGTAAATCAACCTAGCACAGTCCACTGCTGCACATAGTCTACTTTCAACGCCGCAAGAGTCGATTTTCTGCCATCCGCATTCAGTCTATTCCATTCTATTCTATCTTGTCTATTAAGTTACTTGTGTATTGTATTTTGGTTAATATTTTAATTGTATTTTGACATTTTAATAGTATTTTTTGTGAATAGTATTTTGATATTAGAATTGTATTTTTTGTGTTTCTTTTTTTTATCATAGCATAATTATTAAATTTTGCATGTCGAATCTTGGGCAGAATGTATGGCTCAACTTTAATTCTTCACGATCTTATTTTTGTATACCTGCATTCTAGCAAATAAATAATTTGATTTGATTTAAGATAGTTAATTGATTCAGGAGTGACTTTGCGGAAATCCTTATCCTCATACTTATATATATACATATTATAAAACAAAGTCCCCCGCCGCGTCTGTCTGAACGCGATAAACTCAAAAACTACCGAACGGATTTTCAAACGGTTTTCACCAATGGACGGAGTGATTCATGCGAAAGGTTTTACGATTATTGTTGAAGATGTCGGAAAGAATCATACCGACTGGGAGCTTTACTGGTGTGCGCTGCCTAAACCGAAAAAGACAGATACATCAAATTTATGTTCAACGGTAGTGTTCATCGCCTTGCATCTTCTAAGGATGACCCATAATGACCATTTTCATGTTTCAGAATTTGATAAAAATTTAATTGTTATTTCCGAAGCTATATTGACCGGTATCATATTAATCCTTATCCAATAAAATATGTTATTTAAATTGGGCATTTAATTTGGATTAAAATATACCTGTCTATCACATCATTTAAATTAATATTTTAAAAGATATCACAGTTTCAAAATTACGCGTAGTAACGCTGGCGCAGCGGTAGGTGTCAATGACAATTTCCTCGGTTATTAAGTATGAAATCTCGGTAGTACGTTCCCGTGGGATATTTTCCGACATCCATGTGGGCAAAGCCGCGGACAAAAGCCAGTCCATTATAAAATACAATAGACGTGGATATATTTAGTAACCTTTATTTATTTATTTTGTTAGGGAATGTGTCTTTGTCTTTATGTTTATTAACCTATTACAAAGCGGAAAGGGTTACTAAATATATCCACGTCTATTGTATTTTTTTATTTGATGTTTCAATTGTATCTAAAACCATCCGAGAACTTCCTAACAATTGAGTTGGTACTCAAGTCTCCAGGATCACACAAGCTACATTGTATGACTTACCTCGGAATTGTAGTACAAGTCTGATGGCTGCCCCGGATGTGAACCAGGCAAAGTTCCCAACCAGCCACCTGAGCAAACAACCCCTTGCTCAGACCCCCAACTACTTCACAATGCTGCTTCATGACTAGTTTGTAACTGCGCTCAAGCGAACACAAATTAACTGCGTCTAAGGGATGGCCAGAGTATCGGACGAGATAATGAATTTATTTTACATTCAAGTTACATGATAGCAACATTTACTAACAATTGGGATCAACAGAGAAGCAGCTTTTGCTTTCAATAGACATTATGTTGAATAGTGCTCTTGTGAATATAAAAAAGTCCTATAAATCGGTAAATCGTAGTCGGTTTCCATAAAAAATTAAAATTTCTATGTTAATGTTTGTAATTTTTATGGTGTACATAATAAACAATATTCTATGTTTCTAATTATCTAAAATATTTTCTATTTTCTCTGAATTCCTTTTAATATTCAGCAATACCTATTCAAGACAAGCTTGATCAACCCAAAATTATATGTCCACGTCTTACATGGCTGTAGTGGTCACTCGGGGCCACTCGGGACTCGGGGACATTCGGACATGGCACGACCGCGGCCCGACTGTCACTGACAGAACGCGGGACTCGGGCAGTCGGCACAGCCACCCATGCGGTATAATGAGATACTGATATGGACTTAAGGATTTAATTCTGGATTTAGGTCATGAAACTCGTTAATAGGTTGGAAATAATTAAGCTGTGAAAGTTTAATTAATTTAATGTGAAATTCTATGAACTTTTATTATAAGAAAACTATTATTGTTTTTTCGCTTCTTCATAATCTTGTTTTAAAACTTGAGCACATGAGAGTCCATACCTACAAGGTGTAAATACCTCACCAGTTGCAAACCCGCTCCTGTGACCTAAATAAAGAAATAAGCAGTTCAAACAGCAGCACGCGTACAGCTGAAAGTGTTGGGGAATGGAAAACAGAAGGTTTCAGCACAATCTGGAGAATGCTGACTGAATTCTAAGGCTGGAACAAAAGCGCCACTCGCGTTATATAGAACTGCAGGGCGATGCGAAACGACCACGGAATACAAGTTGACGTTCTGACACTGAATTATAAAACCAAAATCATTCCGGATTTGTAACTGGTAGATATTTCTCAAATGCATTTCATTTTTATCTTATACGGTCATGATTTGATCAGGTTTCCATCCCTCTTTTAAATAATAATTGTTTGGGTGAAACTTCAATAGCTGTTGTAAGGAACAGATACCGATGTTTTAATTAGTAAACTGCAGTTCAACTCTCAAATACTTTGTACACTCTATAAAAAGTGGCAAAAAACTAGATATTTGGACTATCAGCAACAAAGAGGATTCAATTGAATCGCGTCGCAAGCGTCCAGCGCCAAGCGAGCGCGTCGTTTGTCACCGTCGCTGTCAAACCGGACGCGCTTTAATTAAAATTTATTCATTTCACACTAGCATTTAACTTTACTTTTTCATATGACGCTTCGGAAGGCTTTATGTGACGTCATAGCGATAAAACTACTGAAGTTATGGAGAGTCTGCACCACACGTTTCCGTTATCTAAATTATAGAAGCGGAGGTAATACGGTTAGCTCCTGCCCGCTAGTAAGTAGATGGCTTTAAATTTTAACATAAAATTAGCTAATTAACCTTTCTTTTAATTCTTATAAATGCGCTTGTCAATAATGATGGAAGCCATCGAGAAGTCTAACTAGAAGCACTTATCTGGTAAGTATCCTTATCCAACTGAATTTGAAATTCGGTTAAATGCATTCCACTAATAAAATACAATCGGATCACGTCATTCGTGGATTTTCGTGGAAGATTTTATTTATAACGGAATTTAATTTAAGAAATCTTTAATTCTCAGAATTTGGGCAAACGTGTGTGCGAGCCATGTCCGTCCATTGCAAGGGAGTGTGCCGGACACACGGCCCGGACTGACACTGACTTGGCCAGCGCCGCCCCGGGCCATCCCCCGCTATTCAATTATTCTGTCTGAACACTGATCACATTGGTACAGCATAATTAGATGACTTCGAAAATATTCGTTTTCTACGCACGTGCACTGAGACAGTGACCGATTTCATGAAAAGTAAAGGGAACTTGCGGAAACTGTACAGTCAGTCTATCAACTAACTGACCGTAAATTCAAAACACAGCTGTCAGCCACAGATGGATTTAATATTTTCAAGCAAATTACTTACCCTTATAGCGGTTGCATATTATTATCGCCTTTTGGAACTGTCATTTTCATTTGAAAATATTTATTTATTTAGTTCCTTTAGAAGACTTACAACTAAACAAAACAGACTAAGAGCTTGAAAATGTGACTGACAGCCAATAACAAGTCTTCACATATAATTAACATAATAGTAATAAAATAAATCAGTAGCAGCTCGGAGTCTGGATTTGTGCCCGGTTGATGGCAATAGGCTCGCCCCCTATTACATGGGACTTAAACATAACTGGCGAAATGTGGGTGTACCTGACACAGGTACACCTCTGCCCAACCCTTTGGGGAAACAAAGCGTGATGTTATGTTTATGTAATAAAATAAATCTGTGACAACACAGTACTGCCAACAAAAACAATAAATCGCCAAAGCTATACAAAACTATACATAAGAATACTAATACAATACTACAATATGTGTGGTAAAATTAGGCTACTGAGGCTAACATAATTTGAGCAATATCACGCATCACGTGAAAAGGTTAAGGCTCAAGCACTTTCTGGCCACAGATACACCTGTTGTAAACGGATCGAAGTCATGCTGTACACATGCCCTATTAAAGTTTCTGCTTGCACGCACAAGGAATGAGTTCTGCCTGTAGTTATTCGGAGCAAACGGCACACGGAGCGGGGAATTGGACCGCTTCGACCTTCCGGGATGTTAAAGTAAAATTTAGATAAAATTTCAAGGCTATTAATAATATTATTAAAGGTCTTTAGTAATAAAACGCAGTCAGAGATCTCAAGACGATTAATAAGGGACAATAAATGATATTTCTTACAGAGATTTGATGGTAGTATAAGTACTTTATAAATCTCTTTTGGATATTCTCTATCAATGTATTTGTGGAACACGGATTCCATATTTCAGACGCGTATTCCAAGTGGCTTCTGACAAAAGTACAGTATATGATTTTTAAGGTTTTGGCTTGAGTGAAGCACTTGGATAGTCGCATTATGAAACCGAGTGATCTCGATGCCTTAGCAACAATTGCATCTACATGTGATTCAAATGTGAGTTTAAAATTGAGATGGACCCCCAGATCACGGATGGAATTAGATCTGGGTAGTACTTGATCACCTAAGGTGTAAGATATGGTTATGATGGAGCGTTTTCGAGAATATGTTATAACCAAGCATTTAGTAGGATTCAGATCCAGTTTATTTCCTCGACAGTATTCCTCCAAATGGTGTAAATCATCCTGAAGTACTATCGCGTCCATCTACGATGATATTGTGGTATAAATTAAATCGGAAAAATAATAAGTTTCAAGCAGGGACTGAATTACCCAAAAATTAAGGTACCTTTAAATTTCAGTATGACGTCATACCGTTGTATAAGGGTTACCGAAATATTTCGATACCGTTATTTTTTTCAGTAGCGGAATTTTGAGGTTGGTAATGCATACCGGTATATTTCGGTAGCAGTACCATTAACCTTTATAAATATATCGGTAGCAGTACCAAACCTTAATAAATAGGGGTTTTCTTTGACGCACCGCCGCCACACTCTGTCTGTCGTTCACTTGCTGATTGTAACTCAGTACCTATTGGTTTTTATTTCCGATCGGAAGGACACGACTGTGTAAGCACCCGCGCCGCGCCGTCTACTTTCGCCATTCTTCTGCCACTTGTATAGATAATATTTTTTGTAGTTGTGATAACTTACACAAACAAATTGTAAATAAGTTGCTATCAGATCACAGTGGACAAACAATAACATTTTGCTTCTACATACCTTTACAAAAAATTCAAATAAGGTTTAGGCCAATTACATGTAAAAGTTTAAAGAAATTAAATAATTCTTTGGCCATCAAATTATGTTTAATGACACTTATCCACTAAAGATTAAAAGTATTTACACAAAGTTCTTATTTAGTGCTTGGGCGACTCCAGGTATTCGTAAAAGCAGGGAAAACTATTTGAACTTTATGGCCTAAAGCAACATATGAATAATACAAGCTTTCATAAGTATGCTGCCAAATATTCAAAAACTTTTAAAAGTGTGTGCAAAATAGCCAAAGCTCTTTATATTAGCAATAAAAACTATCTGGCAAATAATAAATAATGAAACAGGTAGGAAAAACCAGCGAAATACTGAATTTAATTTAGAGACTGCACAAGGCCCATTAACTCAGATATAGATATAGCTCAAGAATTTGAAAACTTTTTTGCCAATATTCCCCTTAAAACTACTGAAGCTTTAAATTCCTCACCCGCGCTTTCTGCTGCCTTACTTAGACAGAATGTGAAGGCATGCCCTTTGGAATTTAGATTTCGGCATACAAACCCCCAGGCTATTATAAAAGCTTTTAAAGATCTAATTAAATCAACAGAGGATCTCTGGGAAATGTCTGTAAAAATCTGTAGATATATTATCGAAACCATTGCGCCCTATTTATTAGCTTACATATTTAACACCAGTGTCGACCAAGGAGTCTTTCCAGATCTCGTGAAATACCACAGTAAAGTAGTTCCATTGTTCGGTGACAGTAAAGAACCCAAAAATTATAGGCCTGTGTCAATTCTTCCAGTTCTCAATAAGGTGTTTGAAAAGTTGATGCTCAATCAAATGTTACGTCACTTTAATAAAAATTTCATCTTTCATGAACAACAGTTCGGTTTCATCAAAGGGCGTTGTACCACCCTAATCAAAATCAATCTGCCTAGCCTTTTCCCAACTATATTGGGGTCGGCTTCCAGTCTAACCGGATGCAGCTGAATACCAGTATTTTACAAGGAGCGACTGCCTATCTGACCTCCACAACCCAGTAACTGGGTAATACGATACCCCTTGGTAAGACTGGTTGTCAGACTTTCGGGCTTCTGACGACCCGTAACGACTACCACCACCACCCTAATAAAGAACATTTTTAATGCCTGGGAAGAAGCACAAGATGCCATTGGTATCTTTTGCGACCTCTCAAAAGCGTTCGATTGTGTATACCTTTGTTTAAATCAGGTAGTACATCAGACCCCACAAATCATAGACCTATTTCAGTACCTACCTTTTGTAAAATTTTTGAGAAATTAATTGTAGAGCAATTGCAAAGATTTTTTAATAGACATAAATTATTACATAGCAAACAGTTTGGTTTTACAAGGGGTCATTCAACTACTGATGTCGATGTTGAACTTTTAGGGCATATTTATAATGCATGGGAAGATAAATGCGATGCCTTGGGTATCTTTTGTGATTTGTCCAAGGCGTTTGATTGCGTTCTTCATGAAACGTTAATCAGGAAACTCCGCCACTATGGGATCCGGAACAGCGCTCTGAATCTTCTTATTTCATACTTGAGTAACAGAATTCAGAGCGTTGACGTTAATGGAAAAAGATCTCCCGGATCTAAAGTAACAATAGGAGTCCCTCAGGGCTCAATTCTTGGTCCTTTCTTGCTTCTTATCTATATTAATGACTTGCCTTACCTCATAAAGGATAACCATGATATAGTGTTGTTTGCGGATGACACTTCACTTTTGTTTAAACTTAAACGTCAGCATCTGGTTACTGACGATGTAAATAGCGCGATCTCAAAAGTAGTTTACTGGTTCAATGTTAATAATTTACTCCTTAATGAAAAAAAAAAACCAAATGCATTAAGTTTACCCTACCTCATGTTAGGCAGGTGAAAACTAGTGTGTTAATAAAGGGCGAAGTATTGAATCCTGAAGATAGCACAGTTTTCTTGGGCTTAACTATGGATGCTAAGCTTCTGTGGGGCCCACATATAGATAAATCGTCAAAAAAGCTAAGCTCCGCAGCATATGCTGTTAGAAAAATTCGTAATTTGACTAACATAGAGACAGCCCGTTTAGTGTACTTTAGCTATTTTCATAGTGTAATGTCGTACGGTGTTCTGTTGTGGGGAAATGCCGCCGACATTCAGACTATCTTTGTTTTGCAGAAAAAAGCTGTTCGATCAATTTATAAATTAAGTCCGAGACACTCTCTCAGACATAAATTTAAGGAGATTAATGTAATGACTGTGCTTTCTCAGTATATTTTTGATAATCTTTTATATGCCCATAAAAATATAAAATTGTTTAAAAAATACAGTGATATCCATAACATAAATATTAGAAACAAACACAAATTTGTTGTATCTACAACAAGGCTCAAGAAAATAAGTGGCTCGTTCAGATGTCAATGTATACGCTTTTATAATAAACTTCCAAGCCCCGTACAAGATCTAAGCCTTAATAAATTTAAATCATTCATTAAATGTAAGTTGTGCCAGTAAGCTTTTTATACCGTTAAAAATTACATTGAGGACAAAAAGGCTTGGGATAAAGCTGCTCCAATTATTATTTTTTACTTTCGGAACTTTGTTTATGTTGCTAACTTTAAAATTATATACACAATGATATGAATATTTACTTTGTGAAGTATAATATTATTATTATTTAAATTACTGTGAATGTGAGGCCTATGTGGGTCATATATATTTTTATTTATTTTTTCTCAGTTCTATTGATAATCTGGCAGTTTTGAATACTTTATGTGGCCTACCCAAATGTCCTTTCTTTGGTATTGTTCGTCGAATCGTTGCGCTCCTTTTAAGTTCTGAGTTGAGCTACACTATTACTGACAAATGCGTGCACTGACTGGACAGGTCCACTCAAATCTGTATGGTTCTTTCCTCAGAAGACCATTTCAGACACAAATCTACATAGTTCTCAAATGAAATGCTCTGACCAAGATTATTTCCGGGTTTTCATATACACATTGACATATGAATTTTATTTATACAAATGTGTTATTTGCAGATGACACGTCATTGATCTTTAAAATAAACCGACGGTCACAAAATCTTGACGACGTGAATAGCTCTATTCTGACAGTCCAAGATTAGTTTACGATAAATAATTTTGTATTTGGTTGACGACAAGGTTGCGTCCTTTAATGACGTTGTAGTCAACCTGTATAACATCCATGCTCCCGTCAAAAAAGTTAAGATGGAACGCCCACCTGCACCATGGATGACAAGAGGAATACAGATGGCAATGCGATGTAGGGACTGTACGTTCCGTAAATTTAAAAGGGAGCGTACTGATGAGAACTGGACTTTGTTCAAGGCTGTAAGGAATAGATACAATCAGATGATACGCAATGCTAAACGCCGCCACATTCTGAATACTATCAATTCTTACTCTTTTGCCGATATTTGGAAATTTCTTGGAACTCTTGGTATCGGCAAATCACGATATTTAGACCTTTCTAACTCAACTGATTTAGACGATCTCTACCGACATTTCTCCACTGTTCCTACCATGGATCGTCTAACCAAGCAACAAACTCTGTCTCTAATATTTGGTCTAACGCGTCCTCATATTAATCCTTTCAGTTTAATTCCAGTTGAACCAGGAGAAATCAGAAAGATCATTCTCTCCGTCAAATCAAAAGCGGTGGGATGTGACAATATCACCCATGGTACGATTTTAATCATTCTTGGTCATCTACTATCTGTGATTACCCACAAAATTATTTTTTCCCTTTACATCGGAGTATTCCCTTCCCTGTGGCATAAAGCCTATGTCCGTCCAGTACCTAAGGTATCTAATCCCTCTATTCCAACCGACTTTCGTCCAATTTGTATCCTTCCCTTCCTATCCGAAGTGCTCGAGGCCTGTGTCTACAAACAATTCTCCAATTTTGTTTATTGTAATTTACTCACTAGTCCTCTTCAATCTGGGTTCAGGTCTGGCCACAGCACTGTTTCTGCCCTCTTGAAAGTAACTGGCAATATAAGGACAGGACTTAAAGATACCGAAGTTACTGCTTTAGTGTTGGTTGATTTCTCGAATGCCTTTAATACCGTCAGTCACGACATCCTGTTAGCCATTCTGTCATACGTTGTGGTCTCTCCCGAAGCACTGAAATGGTTCTCCTCTTATCTTCAGGAACGTTAGCAGTCCGTTCATGCTGGGGATTCTTCTTTATGCTGGTGTGAAATAGAGGCTGGCTAGAAATTGGCATTTTCTGTGACCTCTCAAAAGCGTTTGACTGCGTTGACCACAATACACTGATCTGTAAATTACACCACTACGGAATTCGTAGACAAGCTGCTGATCTTGTTCTTTCCTATCTATCAAACAGGCAGCAAAAAGTAAATGTTAATGAGGCGACGTCTTCGGGGTCTCTAGTTAAAATGGGCGTGCCTCAAGGCTCAATTCTTGGCCTTTTCTTATTTCTAGTTTATATAAATGATCTTCCTTACATGATGACTAACTTATCAGATATAATTCTATTTGCTGACGGCACTTCTCTTATTTTTAAAATAGACAGGAAAGATACAGATGTATTACATGTTAACGATAGTCTGGCTGTACTTTCAAAATGGTTCGCAGCTAATAATCTTTTACTTAATGCGAACAAAACGAAATGTGTTAGGTTCTCATTACCAAATGTACCTCAAGTAGGTCTAAATCTAAAACTTGATGGCAAAAACTTAGATGCAATAACGGAAACTATATTCTTAGGAATTACTTTAGATTCAAAATTACAATGGGGCGCTCATATTAGAACTCTTTCAGGTAGATTAAGTTCAGCTGCATATGCAGTAAGAAAAATAAGGCAGTTGACTGATATAGCCACAGCTAGGTTAGTATACTTTGCTTATTTCCACAGTATTATGTCTTATGGCGTCTTGCTGTGGGGATCGGCAGCTGACGTAGATTCAATTTTCATTTTACAAAAGAGGGCAATCCGCGCGATCTATAAAATGGGCCCTCGCGAGTCCCTTAGAGACAAATTTAAAGAAATTGATATACTGACTTTGCCTTCACTTTATATCTTAGAAAGTATTATGTATGTTCGCAAAAACTTAAGACTTTTCAAAATAAGAAGCGATTTCCATAATATAAATACACGTAGTCGACATGAAATTGTGATACCCAAATTTAGATTAACTAAAACAAGCAAGTCATTTCTTATAAACAGTATCCGCTTTTATAACAAGTTGCCAAAGTCTGTGACAGAACTTAGCGATGGGAAGTTCAAAACCCACATCAAACGTGTCCTTATCAAGAAAGCATATTATAAAATTAAAGACTATGTTGAAGATAAGGAAGTTTGGCAATAATTCCTTCTGCACTTGTGGCTTCCCTGGTACCTCATTAATGGCATAAATAAGTAAGAGTCTATTAACTGCTCCCAAATTACCATGTTTATTTAAATCTTTTTTTTTTTTACATTCGTCCTTGACATATTTATTATTCTATTATTTGACATTATATACCTACGATTTAATTTCAACTTTTTTTTTAGTGACTTTTGTGGACATGATAATTACTCAGATTGATTACAGTTGTAACAGCAATCATATAATTGCGTTTTATTAAAATAGGTTTTTTTACTTTTATTAATTTATTTATTTTTGTATAGATTCTTTTCTACATATTTTGTGAATGTGAGAACGCTGTAGGCTTAGTGGATTGTAGACCTGTTGACCATTTTCTATTTTGTTAAGTACTTGGTACTTATTGAAAGACCTACACTGTCCTCCCATACCTAGAAACACTGTTATATGAAAGTATTGTAAAAGCCAATTATTTTTAAAAGAGTAACCGTGGAGTTTCTTGCCGGCTCTTCTCCATAGGAAACGACCAATTGGAACCGTGCACCTAGATTCTGACGTTTCATAAGTGCCCATGTAGGTTTATGTGAAATAAAATATTTTGATTTTTTTTTTTTTTTTTCGTTTCTTGTCTCTCCCTCTTCTCCTAGTTATCTAGCTCCCCACTTCCAGTAGATTTGCGCAAACAACAATAAAAATCTACGCTCATCACATAATCGTCTTCTTCATTGTCCCACTCACCGCACTGACTTCATACACTCTTCCTTCTTCGTTCAATCTATCTCTCTGTGGAATGCGCTTCCCCTGGAAATCAGTATGGCAACCAACCGATTATCCTTTAAAGTTAAAGTTCGCGAGCACATTCGCAAGAAGCTGGCAGTTTCATTACAACGTTAGTGTTTTCCCGTTGTTTGTCTTATTTGTTTTAGTATATTTATGTATTTATGTGTGCTAATTTTATATATGATCTTCATATTCATATTCATTTATTCATTGTTTGTCACAGGTGAAAAGACAGTTCTTACAGTTAACATTATTGTATCACTGTAACATACCCATGGGGTATACAATATTTATATGTATGTTCATGTTTTTATGATTAGGTATATATATTATATTCATAGTTTTTAATAGATATATGTATCTTATATTTAAATAAATATTTATTCCTAAATTTTCGTTATTGCACCTACCACTGTTTGTCTCTGCATCACCCAAAGGTTGACTGGTAGAAAATGCCTATGGCATTAAGTCCACCTCTGTACATTTGTGTGCTTAAAGTATTAAATAAATAAATTGATTTTACATTCTGTGATTACCTACTTCCTCACACACTGACTTACTAATTATGAAATTTTAGGAAAATCGTCTACTTTTACAATGTTTGTAAATATGTGAGCACTATGTATCTATCACATAATTAAATTATCTGTCGTTGCTTCATTTTTAGGGTTTTGTACCCAAAGGGTAAATACGGGACCCTATCACTAAGACTCCGCTGTCTGTCCGTCCGTCTGTCTATCACCAGGCTGTATCTCAAGAACCGCGATAGCTAGACAGTTGAAATTTTCACAAATTATGTATTTCTGTTGCCGCTATAACAACAAATACTAAAAACAAAATAAAATAAATATTTAAGGGGGGCTCCCATACAACAAACGTGATTTTTTTTCCGTTTTTATAGATTCTGGACTCGCGCACGAAGGGTTCCGTACCATTGTACGGAACCCTTCGTGCGCGAGTCCGACTCGCACTTGGCCGGTTTTTATTTTTTTTTACCTATTTTGGTAATAGTAATTTTATTTTAGATGCATCGTCTTCACTTATAATTATTTAACTAATGTAGGTGTACCTTTACAAAATATTGTAAAACATTTTAAAAGAGTAACTGGAGTTTCTTGCTCATTCTTCTCCATACGAAAACTACTTTTTGGAAGGGGCGACTAAAATCAATTCTATTATATTGTAAATTTTGACGTTCAAAAGTGTCTTACAAGGGCCTATTTGAAATAAATGATTTGACTTTGATTTTGCCTCGCATGCGTTTCGGTACCGAAATCGTATAAGGGTTAAATAACTATTTAGCTCAACCCTTTTTCATGAAGAAATCGGTATAGCTCAACCTTTATTTGAAACCGGTACCGATATATTTTTGAGGTATTTTCACCTTTAACCGTAACCGCTTTCAGTCCCTGGTTTCAAGTAAAAAAATAACCTTGAGGCGCTTAACATTTTTATTTCTTGACTGTACATCAAGCTCTGTGCGCAATGAGCTTCATGCTTAGGAAATCAAAACTTTATATAATTTTCTGTCGGTATTGTAGTATGCATTGTCTCGCCAAGCTGGAGTCGATTGGGGTGCGCGGTGATGCCCACAAAATATTTAAAGACTTTTTACTGAACCGCACGCAATGTGTGAAGATAGGGGACAACATTAGTAGGAAGCCTCCTTAGTCCTCTCCTTTTTCAGATATACGTGAATGACCTCTGCACCCTCTCTCTGGCCTCCACACAAATCCTTGCATACGCAGACGATACGGTCATTCTAACTTATGGAAATGATTGGGCGTCGGCAAAGAGGACTGCTGAAAAGGCACTGCGTGAGACAATGTTCTGGTTGGCTAATAACAGTCTTACATTAAATATTAGCATAACTCACTTTGTCACTTTCGGCCTCAGACTTTCCCTTCTGCCACCAGTAAACTCAATGGTACTCAAAGCGCATATATGCGCTCCCAATGTTCCACAATGCGCATACCCATCCGTGTCCCGAGCCCCTGTCGTCAAATATCTAGGCCTACAGGTTGACGCCTGCCTATTTTGGCACTATCACCTTGAGACTCTGTCCGCACGGGTTAGAAATCTTATTTATGTCTTCAAAAAACTTAGACTGTCCGCCCATAAGGAAGTTCTAAATATGGCCTACTGTGCTCTTTGTGAGTCTATTTTAACGTATTGCATTACAGCCTGGGGAGGAGCAGCGAAGACAGCGTTTACACAGGTGGAGCGGGCGCAAAGAGCAGTAATTAAAGTGCTTCTTAGTAGGCCTTTTAGATTTCCCACGCAACTACTTTATATGGAGTACAAGGTTTTAACGGTCCGACAACTTTTCATCTACCGTACACTAATCCGCAAACACTCAAACTCACCATTAAACATCAGTAATCCTTCCATAGCAAGAAGAAGACCAGTACCCCCATGTCCTACAAAAAGTACGAACACGACTTTTGCTAAACGACACTACCCATTTCTAAGTGCCCTCACCTATAATAAATTGAACCAGATTTTGAATATACATTCCCTTAACACATTTCATTGTAAATCTAAAATTAAAGAATATATTTTAACTCTTGACTACAATAAAACAGAAGACCTATTAAAATCGCAATATACATGACCAACCACTCTAAACACACACACCCTCACACTCACGTACACTTACTCATACACACAAACACACCCCCCATACACACTCCCACACGCACGTACCACATATTTTTTTTTTACACTAGAATTAAATTACATAATTGTACCCCTAAAAATAAGTACTGTTTACTTACCTGTAATTTTTGTATAATGGACGGATGGATGACCCCTGTAACACAGGTTCCACCTAGCATGGGGGTCATTGATCAAATTTCTGTGCACTTGTAAGTCCTAAGATGTAAATGCTGCGCATGCTACTTTGTAATTTACTTTTGGAAATAAATTATTTATTATTATTATTATTTATATTGTTTAACATTTCTCGGGACCCTGGGGTCCCGGACTTTTGGAAGGCGTACGAGGGGCCGAAGCCAACTCGCAGAGGCCCCTTAGACAATTTTAAGTATTGAGGCACCAACCGAAGATTATCCCTGTTCGCACTATGCAAGGGCACCCAAAGACAACCCCCGGTTGGTGTAGGACTATTGCAGAATATCGAAACAAAGATATTGGATTATGGGTTTGGGTGGCTTAAGTGAACTGGTTACCTGGAGCTATGGAAGGACTATGGCCCCTGCCTGATCAATTTTTAAATGTACACGGATAAAATGGCAGGGGGTGACTTGCACGCTCAATAATGGGCCCCCGGAAACGGTCGCTAGCACATAGTGTCGTAGCGACAAGGGGGCAACACGTCCTGAGGTGCTTATGAGGAGTGGAGAGGTATTCCACGGCTATCAGGACAATCCCGGAAGTACGGTCAAGATCCCTACCAGCATCTTACTGGAACACTTCCTTCCTCCGAGCACGTTTGCTCTTGCGAATCTCCACTCAAGCCGGCCAATTAAGGCAAGAATGAGGCGGGAGCGCCGTTCCTCGTCAGTGTTCACTCCAGCCGGCCAATAAAGGCAAGCCAGAGGTGAGGAACAAGACTTCTCCCGGGAGATAGGGTCCGTGGGGTCGCTACTGCCCAACAGCTCGCCACATGCTGCCCTGCGGGTTTTTGTATCTCTCTTGGTCTGGCTCCTCATCTCGACCTGTTCCAGCAAAGTAAACTCTACCGGCATAGGCCGAGAGTTCGGAGCGCGCAAGCCCCACCACGACTTCAACGTAGAGATACGACGGTGGGGTTATTATTATTATTATTATGTAATCGGTGACCTAAACAATATTCGACACAAAGCTTCTCACGACGAGAATAGACCATTCAATTTACCTATATCGGGCTCGTAACATTCTCGGTATCGCTTATTTTCTGTTTTGGAAATTCAACGTGTGAATATACTTTGTGTTCATTATAAACTGTTCCAAGAATTCGAGCTGTGCCAAGTGGAGCTTATGTTTTACCGTTTACTACCTGTATGTGTTATGTATCATACATAATCTGGTTACGTATGTAATAAAGTACTTAATTAAATTAAACGGACGGCGCCCACATCATCATCATGCTCCTCATCACTTCAAAGAAGGACTACCTCATAATGGAAATGCAGGTTTGTGGATAAAAGTTCTGTTTTGCCTCTCCCCACTTGTTTTAATTGAAAGTCCAGAGTAATAAATTCTTCATGACGAAATCTCCTTAAACTTTTAAAATACTAGCGTCTGTAATCCTGGTTGATAAGTAGCCTATATTCTTCTCCGAGTCATGGTCTACCCATGGGTTATTACTACCCAAATTTTATCCAAATCCTTTCAGCCGCTTTAGCGTAAAAGCGTAACAAACAAAAAAAACTTAGTTTCGCATTTATAATACTAGCTGCGCCCCGCGGTTTCACCCGCATAATTCTCGATCCCGTGGGAATATCGGGATAAAGTGTGTTAATCCAGGTTAAAAACATCTGTGTGCAAAATTTCATCCAAATCCGTTTAGTAATCTTTGCGTGAAATAGTAACAAACATCTATACATCTATCGTCACAAACTTTCACATTTATAATATTATTAAAAACATTATCTCCAGGTGTTCTCGTCTAGCTTACGAAGAGTACTTACATAGACACAACCTTGTAGCCAGGCTTATTCATCAGCAACTTGCTCTGAAATACGGCTTTGTGGAATCGGAAGTGCCGTACTACAGGTATGTGCCCGACCCAGTTCTCGAAAATGGAAATATCACATTGTACTGGGATCAATCCATCATCATTGATAGGACTATTGTTGCCAATAAGCCTGATATAGTGGTGGTGGATCGAGTAGAGCGGCGCACAATGATTATTGACACGGTCCCGCATGACGGGAACCTCGTGGAAGCCGAGAAAGACAAACAAATCAAGTATCTTGACTTGGCTCACGAGGTTGTCGACATGTGGGATGTGGACTCAGCAATCATTGTGCCGATAGTCGTATCAGCCAATGGCTTATTTGCTAATAGCTTCGACCAACACATACGGAGGCTCTCGTTGGGCAGCTGGATTCAGAAAGGAGGAGGAGGAGGGCTTAATTCAGAAAGCGGTACTCCTGGACACGGCTCCCATTGTCAGGAGGTTCCTCTCTCTGGAGCCCTGACCGCCAGTAGCTTGGACCCTGTTCCCGATACCAGTGGGCTACTATTTTTTTATATTTTTAAATGTTTTTATATTTTCCATATTCTAATATTTAAAATGTAATTTAAAAGTATTTTAATGAAATAAAGGAAAAAATAATTAATAATAATAACCCCACCGCCGTATCTCTACGTTGACGTCGTGGTGGGGCTTGCGCGCTCCGAACTCTAGGTTTGTGCCGATAGAGTTTACTTTGCCGGAATAGGTCTAGGATGAGGAGACAGACCAAGAGAGATACAAAAACACGCAGAGCCGCATGTGGCGAGCTGTTGGGCAGTAGCAACCCCACGGACCCTATCTCCGGGGAGAAGTCTTGTTCCTCACCTCTGGCTTGCCTTTATTGGCCGGCTGGAGTGAACACTGACAAGGAACGGAGCTCCCACCTTATTCTTACCTTTATTGGCCGGCTTGAGTGGAGATTCGCAAGAGCAAACGTGCTCGGAGGAAGGAAGTATTCCAGTAAAATGCTGGTAGGGATCTTGACCGTACTTCCGGGATTGTCCTGATAGCCATGGAATACCTCTCCACTCCTCATGAGCATCCCAGGACATGTTGCCTCCTTGTCGCTACGCCACTGTGAGCTAGCGACCGTTTTCGGGGCCCATTATTGAGTTTGCAAGTCACCCCCTGCCATTTTCATGTATATCTAATATATATAAATTACGTGTCACGTTGTTTTTCCGCGATGGACTCCTAAACTACTTAACCGATTTTAATCAAATTTGCACACCGTGTGCAGTTTGATCCAACTTGAAAGATAGGATAGGTAGGGTAGGTAGGGCAGGTAGGGTAGTAAGTGATAAAGATGGTCCACCCCAAACATTTATGTGGCAAAACAACGTTTGCAGGGTCAGCTAGTTTTATATAAAACATAGGTCAGGCAGGAGCCATAGCTCTTCCATAGTTCAAAGTAACGAATCCACTATAGCCACCCACACCCATAGCCCAATGTTTTGTTTTCATGTTCTACAATAGTCCTGCACCAACCGGGGATTGTCCGAACTTGTATAGTGTTTACAGGGATAATCGTCGGTTGGTGCCTCATTCCATTTAATATTGTCTCTAAGGGGCCTCTGCGAGTTGACTTCGACCCCTCATACGCCTTCCAAAGGACCCCATGGTCCCGAGATATTAAAAATATGTAATAATAATAATCTACTAAACAGGGTTACTGGTAACTCGACGTATTCCTTGCAGGACGTCATAGTAGGGTTAAAATGCAACAAATTAAGCCACCAAATGTTCTACCGAAATTCAGTAGTTTTTGAATTAGTTAAGAGTTTTAGTTTTTTTATGAAAAATCCCAGATTAAATCATTTGAAACCAATTTAAAAATGATTTACGGCGCGACTGTACTGAAATTTAAGTTATTATCATAGTTGACGCCGTAGCAGACCTTTGTTAATAATTAAAAGTTCAATAATGCCTAAAACTTTGGCAAATATCACTAACCAAACATTTAATTTGATAAAAAATGTAGTTCAAAAAAAAAAAATACTACACCTGGTGTACAAATTACTAGGAAAATATCCTTGTCTTATCAGTTATTCAGAAAGGTATGATTGTCAATACTTTTGCATGTGTGCCAGGGAAGAGAAGAGTTTTATGGGGGGCAGGTAAAATTGCGAGACGGTCAACCTATTGTTTCGTATTCGTATTATTCGTAGTTTTTACCTGCGCTTGAACTCCAAACACTCGGGGAGCTTTGTGATTGGTCGCTATTGTTCTCTCGGCATGACAGGGGGTGCGATTTTGCAAAATTTGGTCGTCAGCGTTAGTTAGTTTCAACTCTACGTCGCGCAAGCTCGTGTTTTGTTACTGGCTATTTCCCTAACTGTTGCTGCGTATCTTGCTCTTGTGCTGTGCTGTGCCTTCATAAGCGCTGACTATGGCTGCATATTCTAATCCTGAATACGCTGACATAATGTACTGTTACGGACTTTGTGACGGTAACGCTGCTGAGGCGCGGCGAGAATATCAACTTCGCTTTCCCAACCGCCGACTCCCCCACGTTAGTGTCTTCGGATCGACTTATCGGCGAATATCTGAAACTGGCAGCGTCCAAAGAAGCAGGCAAGTTGACACTGGTCGTTCCCGGAGATACACGGCTGAGGACGAGGAGCTTATTCTTCAACGTTTTATTGACGATCCTAACACATCGACAAACATCGTAGCGCGTGAGCTTGGTATGTCACAGTGGAAAGTCTGGTCTGTAGTTCACTTGTTAGGCCGACATCCATACCATTACCAACCAGTCCAGTCATTAGAAGAAGGAGATCCGCCGAGACGGCTTGAATTTTGTCGTTTTATGCTAAGTGCCGACGCCGACAGCGAAAACTTTTAAAAAAACATTCTGTGGACCGATGAGTCATGTTTTGATCGTGATGGTATCACAAATTACCACAACTTACATTACTGGGCACCGAAAGCAGAAGCAAACCCTAAAAAACTGAAACCAACCGCATCCCAGCGAAGGTTCTCGCTTAATGTTTGGATGGGTATTATTGACGACAAATTAATTGGCCCACATTTTTTACCCCGAACACTAAATGGGGAACTTTATGAAGATTTCCTCAGAAATCATTTATCAGCACTGCTCACGGATGTACCGGAAGAAAGAAGAGCAAACATGATTTACCAACATGACGGATGTCCAGCCCACTTCCGAATCACAATTCGACAATTGCTGGATGAAAACTATCCAAACCGATGGATAGGGCGCGGTGGGCCGATTCCGTGGCCTACACAAAGCCCTGATCTGACGCCGCTAGACTTTTACGTCTGGGGTCATATGAAAGATCTAGTTTATGTGACCCCAGTAAATTCAATTGAAGAACTAAGGGAGAGAATTACAAATGCGGCGGACCAGATGAGGGCAACAATCACATCAAGAATAACAAAAACCGAAGTAAGGAAGCGAATAAGAACATGTATTCGAAACCGAGGGCAGCACATCGAACAAGACGTGTGAAATGTGTGTAATTAAAGTTTTTAATTGATTAAAAAGAATAATAATGTTCACGATTTTGTTTTTGATTTTTCGAATAATCACCTTTTTGTGAAATGCACGCCTGTACTAAATCAAAAACGATTTTCATAATGTAGTCCATGATTTTGTATTAACTTTCATACCTTTTATCTGATAAGACAAGGATATTTTCTTAGTAATTTGTACACCAGTTGTAGCATTTTTTTTTGCACTAGACTACATTTTTTATGAAGTAATAGCAATAATTACAAAAAATTAAATGTTTGGTTAGTGATATTTGCCAAAGTTTTAGGCATTATTGAACTTTTAATTATTAACAAAGGTCTGCTACGGCGTCAACTATGATAATAACTTAAATTTCAGTACAGTCGCGCCGTAAATCATTTTTAAATTGGTTTCAAATGATTTAATCTGGGATTTTTCATAAAAAAACTAAAACTCTTAACTAATTCAAAAACTACTGAATTTTGGTAGAACATTTGGTGGCTTAATTTGTTGCATTTTAACCCTACTATGACGTCCTGCAAGGAATACGTCGAGTTACCAGTAACCCTGTATAAAAATAAGTCGGGTTTTCCTTCCTGACGCTATAACTCCAGAACGCACGAACCGATTTCCACGGTTTTGCATTCGTTGGAAAGGTCTCGAGCTCCATGAGGTTTATAGCAAAGAAAATTCAGGAAAAATTTCAACAGAAAAGCGAAAAAAAACAATAAATTCTTTTTTCACATACAGCGTCATCTCTGATACATAGCATGTACTACAAACCAATATATTAAGTAGATGGCGCGATACATTATTTGACAGCTACTCATTGTTCTCTGCTCAGTTAATTTCATGTGACAAACCGGTATTGTGTTCACTGTGAAATTGTGAAAAAAAAGTAAAAAAAATAAGTTATTCGTTTCCTAACATTTCAATTGGAAACCATCAAATCAATCACGTGTATTGTGCAAATTTTTATTCAATTTCAACAGCAGGCATTTGTCTTTAAGGTGATAAGTTGAACTGTGTAAATTATGTGGATCGTGCATTTGAGGTTAAATTCACCACTCTGTCCATAGTCCAAAATTTTCTTCAACACATCCTTAAATACAATAACTGCTTTCGCATGACTTCCTTTGGAGCTAATATCATTCGAGAAGGCGGCTTCATGCCGACTTGCAAGGTAAAAGATACAACACACATAACCCATCACTCACACCAACACAATGAATTGCAACACATAACAACTACATATACACCACACACTACACCATCACACGATCAGAAGTTACACCGTATTCTTCAACATATGATTGTTTGCAATTACAGATACAAGGACAAATATATCATTTGCATGGTTCAATGGTGCCAACACCAGATGAACCGCATCAATTTCTGCAAATATATTTCATTTCGTCGATGGTGGATCAGCTGAATGTGCAGTGCAATATACAGGGAACACAACAGTTAAAGAGACGAATTATTGAACAGTTGCAAGCATTTTTTCACGCTAATAATGCTGTGGTTAATATGTTCAAAACAGCATTGGAACGAATGCCATCGGATACGCACAAATTTGTCATAAGAGCGGATTGTACCCCAACAGGTGAACATGTGCGAAGATTCAATGCACCCACCGTTAATGATGTTGCTGCAATTATTGTTGGCGATCCAACTAAATCGCGAGACATTGTCGTTCAGCGAAGAAGCAATATCATGCATCGTGTAAACGAGACACATCGTTTGTACGATGCGTTACAATAACCAATCATTTATTGGCAAGGGCAAGACGGATACGACATCACGTTGAAGATGGTCGATCCAATTACAGGTACAATATTCACACACTAATTATTGCTATTATTGGTTTCTATTAACAATTCATTTAATTTTGCATTTTCAGGCGTATCAACGAATAAAAATCTAAGCGCAATGAATTACTATGCGTATCGTATGATGATTCGTACACATGAGGAGAATGTCATTCTGAAGTGCCGTCGGCTATTCCAGCAATTCGCTGTCGACATGTATGTCAAAGTCGAGACCGAACGTTTAGCGTTCATCCGATTCAATCAGCCAAACTACGATCTGAGGACTATATACACTTGCGTGATGCTATTCATTCAGATGGTGATGTTCAGAATATTGGAAGTCTGACGATTCTCCCATCATCTTATATCGGAAGCCCACGCCACATGCACGAATACGCTCAAGACGCTATGACGTACGTGCGAAATTATGGAACTCCGGATTTATTTATTACGTTCACATGCAATCCGAAGTGTTACATAAAACGAAGCCATCTGGTGGCGAAACGGAGTTCGCCGGGTTTGCTAGTATAATATAATTATTCATCATCATCATCATTTCAGCCGAAAGACGTCCACTGCTGGACATAAGCCTCTCCCAAGCACCGCTACTTCGACCGATTCTGTGCTTTCCGCATCCAGCGGATTCCTGCGGCCTTCACAAGGTCATCGGTCCATCTTGTGGGAGGCCTTCCAACGTTACGTCTTCCGGTACGTGGTCGCCACTCCAGAATCTTTCGACCCCATCGGCCATCCGTTCTGTGAGCAATGTGCCCTGCCCATTGCCACTTAAGTTTGACAATTCTTCGGGCTATGTCGGTTACCTTTGTTCTCCTGCGGATATAATTATTAGTAGGATTAATTAGGATAGTTAGGATACCCACCTTGCTTGCGTTCGTGGCTTTTGTTGCTTCAATTTATCATAACGCCACCTAACGGTTGTTTATAAAGTTACTGGAGGACTAAGTCCTCCACGCCTCTCAGAATTGAATGTGAAGGCAACAACAACAGCGCCCTCTGTCGAGGGGTAGACAAATGCATCCCTAACCGTAGACAGTTTCATATTAAGTTTCAAGTATCTGTGCATAGATGGCGCTTGTAACTTCAAAAGGGTTTGGGAAGGTTTTGTGGGGAACTGTGTAAAGGAAAGCAACTCGCTATTAATCTCAATGTTCTCGTGAAGTTTCAGAAGATGGAGTTTAAATTTGTGTTGGAGTCATTCTTTGCCTTGATTGTCTGTACCCTAAAAAGGGTATATTAATCATAACCCTTCCTTTTGGCTTTGCCGTAGTCGAGTAAAAAATAGCGTCTAGATAAATATTAGATTCTTTTTAAAATAATGTTCTACACGTTATTTTTATACACAATAATATTAGATTATACAACAATTGAAAAAAAGGGAATTTAATTCGAGGGACTAAGTTGGATCCCAAGAGCAGCGAAGGATTCTAGAGTAAAATCACGAGCGAAGCGAGGGATTCTAGATTAGAATTCTGAGCGGAGCGGGGGATACAAGGGCCGAGAAGAATATTTTTTTTCACGAGTGGTGTACTCTACTTTTTAACATTGACTGCGAGAAAATAAATTTTGGCGGCAACAAATTATCTAGGTACTATAATTGCTGATTTAGAACAAAATGATTCCGGAGTCAGTGTCTCATTTCCGTCACTGGAAGAACTCATTTTATTATAATTATGTTAATAGATTTTCTAATGACATAAAACAACCACGATAACAGATAGAAAAGAACCTAACTATAACTGGCGGGATATTAAAAAAAAATTAAAAACTGTATAGCTCTATGGCATAGCTCCATTTAGCCAGCCAGTAGGTACTTTCAGCACGTTTTATTTATTGTTAGAGTTCCGTACATCATAAGGAAAAAACAAAACCCTTATAGGATCAATTCGTTGTCCGTCTGTCTGTCTGTCAGTTTGTCAAGACCCTTTTTCTCAAGAACGCGTGGAGGTATCAAGTTGAAATTAATATCAAATACGTAAGTCTATAGTTCTTTGGAGCTCTAAAAAAATCAAGCTTCTAAGCCTACGCAATAAAAAAATGCGTCATCCGTTATGCGTCATATTTTGATACTCGCAAATAAATTAAAACCTACAGGGTACTTCCCGTTGAATCATGAAATTTGGCAGAAAGCAAGGTCTCACTGCATATATAAAGGACAAAAGTCCGAAAATCGTTGATTTGTAGTTATATCATACAATTATTATTTTTTACCTTTCATTGTGCGTGGTCCAACACGCACTAGGCCGGTTTTTGTACATAATTCGTGCTTGTTCCAAATTCAAAATATTTTATTCACTCAGTGAGTAAAAGAGAGTTTCATTCACTGTTATCTATGAAACAAATGCCCTTTTTCGAGTGGCAATGGTAAAATCATTGAATCATTTTCAAACCGAATTTACGGTTGAATTGTACAGTCAAAAAAACTAATCCTGCTATTTTCGTCGGAATTGACTTGATTCAGCTAAAAATTCGATTATATACCTACAGTACTATAGGTATAATTATTCTTTATAATATTAATTACATCATCATTTAAATAAAAAAATGTAGAGTGCACTTCATGCTTATATAAACAATGTAGAATTTAAAATACCTATTACAATTATAAACGGTTTTCCTTCTGCTTTTAGAAACAAAATACTCTAGGGAAATGTTCCTACTCGTAAATATTTATGAGTTTATATACCTAAGTGCAGTCTAAAGTACTACAAACTCTTGTGTATATTCCAATTTCATTTGAAAGTTTACATCAAGTGCAGTACTGTGTTCTACTATCGTGGTATTAACTTCAATGCCGAATGTCTGGAATAAAATGGAGTATTTGTGGCGACTTGCTATAACTGTACATAAGTTACCACTCGGGATTTCGACTGAGAACCATCTGTGTCGTCTGATGCCCAGTGAAGCGAAGTTATCGAAGTCTATCTGCGACTTCAAACAGATAGAGATTTACTTGGTATATACCACTTGGGGCGTTGTGTATGCTTGATTTATATTTACAAGTGGATCAGGCTAGAGGGCTTTCATGAAGAAATAACGAAACAAAACCCAGTCATGTGTAATTGTGCCTTCAAGTCTAACATTTTGTCAAGCTCTCTCGCTCAAGTGCGAGGCGGACTCGCACTTCGTGTGCCAATCCTACTCGCACTTGAGCTCTCCGTTCCGTACCACCGTACAGTATTTAACACTACATATTTTTTACGCGTTACTTGTGTAGTTGTTATAGTAGCCATAGTAATACATATTCTGTGTAAATTTCAAGTGTCTACCTATTACGGGTCAAAAGATGCAGCCCTTTTTTTTTTTTTTTTTTTTTTGGGTGGGAAATCATCAAATAACTTCTCCCGCTCTGGGCGGAGCGGGAGGGCGTGTCAGACTCTTACTGACTAAAACCCACCCGTGTTCCTTCAGTTGCCGTGTTGCCAGGGGGCCACGATTTCCCTATCGGTTTTCTTCGAACCCCCGGCAGGCATTGGCCCTAGCGGACCCCGTCAATTCTGCTGACATCTCTTTGAGGCGCGCGTGGAACACAACGCGCCGTCGACCCGGGCTTGGTCCTTATCGGACGGCGAGCTACCCATTGCTCACCGTCCGCAAGCCCGCGCCTACGGTGGCCGGAAAAAAGATGCAGCCCTGTGACTGTGACAGACGAACAGCGGAGCCTTAGTAATAGGGTCCTTGGCACCCTTTGGGTACGGAACTCTAAAAAGACGAAAGTAGACACCAGAGTTGTTACCAGTCAGATAGTCTGCAAATAGCTTGGAACCCTGAAATAGAGCAACCATCGAAGTAAATTATGTAAGTAGCTTATTTCAATTTCTACCTTATATTTTTCTATGCCTCGTCAAAAAGGCGCGACGTTCACCTGCCTTAGATTTAACTTATAACACATAGCGTAGCTTATGATAAAGAGAGCCACATACCACTATACGTGTATTATAGTAGTGAAGGTTCGTACATTGTGTCTCCCGTTTACTTGTATTAGGTTAGTGCGAGCAGTCTCGACGCAAACTTAGTTAGATAATGTGAGCCGACGGAGCCGACACTGCACCAGCAGCGGCGTTCTTAGCAATTACTGCACTTTGCAGAGGTGTAGTGCTTTAACTTAGTTATTGTCAACTTTCTTTACTTCGTAACTCTGCTACAACTAAACACAAGTTCTGGTTTCAAGGTATTATGCTCCGGTGTGCAGTTATATTTTACGTATTAAAGATGCGTCATCTGCAAGTATAAAGAGATACCACGGTGTATTATAGATGACGTCCTTGATATAAAATGTCTCCTGTCTCTTCAAAGACTATACATTTTGTAGACCAACCAGAGTGGTCGGTATAAGTATATAAAAATATCAGTATAATTATGTATTGAATTTTTAATGACAAAGCAGCACTTGACAGATATATATAATAGCACGATAAAGATAGTTATAAGAGAGAGATAAATAAAGCCAATCCTGAAATAGATATCTTTTTCATCAATGTGATAGATACTAAGTAGTGAAGTAAAGTAAGTGATACGTAACGATCGACACAAGGTGGACATAATCTGTCCAGCTTCATATTGATGCTATGAAATATTTAGTGCCCTTCAAGCTGAAATGTATGTTACTTAAACATTTATATCTTCCTAACTGTTTCATATTTTATTGTTAAATAAATTTTGCTCTGACAGTGTTGTAAAAAATATTAGTGTTTTGGTTCCTTAAGTTTTAATTTTATAGACGACTTGCAGCGCCCCGTGGTTTCACCCGTTTAAGTTTCGGTCCCGTAAGAATATCAAAATTATAAACTATCTGTGTGCCAAATTTTATCCAAATCCATTTAGTAATTTTTGCGTGAAGGAGTAAAAACATCCATTCATCCTCACAAACTTTCGCGTTCATAATAATTATAGTAGGATGATGCTAATCTTCCAACAATAGGCATAAAAGTGATAGGAGCTTCTGTAGAATGTTATATGGTAAATAGCTTTACAGCTTATCGACTCAATACAGGTTAATATTTCTGATAGGAAACATATTATTATAGTTAGTATACCTATTTATATGCAGTGTTGTGATTCACGGACGTATAGGTAACGACCTATGTCATAATACTATACAGTTTACCTTCACAACATAATTACTAAGCGAACAATACAACAGTTGCTTACCTATAAAGTATAGTATGCGCAATATCGACGGAACGTGTCCTCAAAGCGGGTATTGACATCGCCCGCGGCTATTCTACCTGACCGGTCACAGACGAAGGTATTTGGACACAGACCTGGTAGGTAAAGTTTCTCTGCCACTGTCTCACGTAGCTGTGTACAAAGTTTTGGGAGTTTTGAAAACTGTAAACAGTAGTTATGGCTTTCAAAACTTTGGACAGTTCGAAACAGTTGAGAGTAATTTTTCTCTCTTAGGACTGTACTAACATCAAGGTAGATTGAAAGAGGTTGTGGATGAGAGCTTAATTTTTTTACAGCAAGGTCAAATTCATGTTATCTGCTATGATTAGTTAACTAAAATAACAATAGCAATCAGATCGGTTGACAGCAGTTTGACAACCTGTCCGATTTTTTGTTGTTGATTCATAAAGCGGGTGCTATGATTGCTTAATGATACACATTGGAAATTAGAACTTAATATAATAAAATTGTTTTCAAAATGGGCTCAGATTTTATGCTTTCATAATGGAGGTAGGTACCTATGTATCAGTAGGTAGTAAATCAAAATAGAAGGTATTGTATCGCACACTTTTCCGCTCACCGACATGAGACCGCTGGCGGCCATCGTCCGAATATAGCCGATCACAGAGTTCTCTGAGATCGTTCACTTCGTAGGGGCACGGGACAGGATTGGGGTTGAAGTTGTCGAGTTACTGCCTACTGTTGTTGTTCACGAAGTACGTCCAGTTTTTAACGTCGTTCTGACTTTGAAAAGTTTCATCACTATGTGTATCTATGAGTAAGTAAATGTAGGTATACTATGTCTGTAGATAATTATGTACCGGTTAGTTAGCTTTAGCAACCTACTTGATAGACACTTGTGTTAATATTGTGTCAGTTATGTAGCTGCGTGATTATTATGCATATATGCAGGATGTACTGATGATTCATGTTCTAAGATACAAATAGTGGTTATATTATGCCTGCGGCTTCGTCCGCTTGGATATCGGAATATATCCCACGGGAACATACTACCGGTTTTTTTACATTTATTTTAGAGAACCAGATTCTTAATAATTACAATCTAGCATATACGACTAATAAGCAATTTTAATATAGCTTTATGAAATAATGATTTTAAAACTTAAAATACTGTTGAATGTCCTTCACAAGTCCATTCCACTTTCTTAGAGTATGATATTAAAAATATATACACTTTGCTTATGCGTTATATGTGTGTCATTGTCACTATTTTTCTTACACTTTTTACACTACACTAACTCAAAAGGCTTTGTTCGTTTTAGTCTTTGCACTATATTTGTTTGGTCTTACAGCTAAATTGCGTTGATGTTCACATGTCGGTGGAGTCGATGTTTATGGGCCTCAGCAAATTTTTGGATTGTGTTGGTGACGAGTTTCAGTTTTAGATCATGATGAAGGTCGTCATTTCTATACCAGGGCGCATTAACTGGACTCTGAGGGTTGAAAGGTTGGAATCGCGCCACAACATCAACTTTAAGTCATTCGTGGTACGAGTTCCAACCCACCATCTACAGATTTGCCTGAAAGAGGACTTTTGGCCGAAAGGTGTCGTATATCGACGTTTCCGAGGACGGTTACGCGACACCACGCAGCGATACACGACGCCGTCAACATTACGTGTATAGTTATAGTTGTATAAGGTTTTTAATATGTATTAGTTTATTATTGTATAAGATTATTGTGTGTATTATATTTATGGGCCTTAGTTGCCTGATAATAAAGTGATTATTATTATTATTTTTCTTTTTATACTTTTGCGTATCTCAGCGTTGCGCCGGGTTTATGGGATAGTACGGGCCGAAGCCAAGTGCTACCCCTGGAGATTGGTTAAATTATGATGAGATGATGGTGTGTTCTGATTTTGTGATGGTGAGTGTGTCTGTTCATGAGACTGTGTTCGTGCGGTGGTTGTTGCACTCGTGTATGATGTGACGATTGATGTATCGTTGTCATTTTGCAGAAATTTTCTGACAATCCTGCAGGTATTCAAGATTGCAGCTTTCTGAAGAGTCTGATATGTGTAGGGTGGTAAATCGAGTGTTTTTAAAGACTGGTGGAGCTGTTTAGGTATTACACCTGTTGTTGATAATACTATAGGAACTATGGTGACATTGCTAAGCCGCCACATTCTGCTGATTTCTATTTTCAGGTCTATATATTTTGAGAGTTTTTCCGCTATAGTATTCTGCAAATTGTGTGTATTAGGAACGGCTATGTCTATGATTTGTGCAGTCTTGTTATTTTTATCTAACAACGTGATGTCTGGTCTATTGTAGTGTGTTGTTTTGTCAGTGAGGATAGCTCGGTCAAAGTACAGCTTGTGAGTGGAGTTTTCGAGAACAGTTTCAGGTTGATATTTGTAATAAGCTACCGGTGGTGTGGGAATTAATTTATATTTTATTGCTAATTTTTGGTGGATTATATTCGCTATCTGGTCATGTCTGTGTTTGTAATCAGTTTGGACTATTGCTTTACACGCACCCGTGATGTGTTGAATGGTTTCGGTGCAACTATTGCATCGCCTACATCTGTCTATTGTTTGAGGAACTCGCATTATGTGTTTCTGGTAATTACGAGTTTCTATTACTTGATCCTGTATGGCTATCATGAATCCTTCTGTCTCAGGGAACAGTTCTCCACGCCTTAACCATTCGTTCGACGCTAACTTGTCGACGTTAGGTTGATTAAGGTCGTGTCGATGTCTCCCATGCAGTGACTTTTGGGTCCATTCTGCGATTTTAGTTTGTCGGTCTGTCTGTTGTTCATTACTCTGGGCTATCTTCTCAAACATGTTTAAGGGGGTAATTTTTTTATCATTGAACGCAATGGCTTTATGTAGAGTTGAAATAGTACCTTTAGCATTGAAGTATGTTCTTAAAATAGTTATTTGCTTGTTATGTAGGTTAGTGATATCTATTATTCCCCTACCACCGTCGTTCCTTGGCAGTGTGAGTCTCTGAACACATGACCTAGGGTGATGCCTTCTATGTTTAGTCAAAGTGGTATTTATAATCCGTTGCAAACATTTGAGTTCAGTCTTGTTCCAGTTTATGATACCAAAAGAATAGGTTAGAATAGGGATGGCATAAGTGTTTATGGCTTTTATAGTATTTCGAGCGTTTATTTGTGTATGACATATTGTTTTTAACCTGTGTTTAAATTGTTTAGTGAGTGTAGCTTTAATTTCTTTATGAAGAATCTGTTTAGCCTGTATGTAACCTAAATATTTGTAAGTACCGTTTTCGTCTAATGATTCTATCGTGTCACCTGTCTGCATGGGGTATGAATGTGAATAACTTTTGCCTGCTATGATTGAATTAATTTTACATTTGTCAATCCCAAACTCCATAGCGATGTCATTTGAAAATTGTTCGGTAGCATTAGCTAGTTCATATAAGTCGTCTGGTGATGATGCATATAATTTGATATCGTCCATATAGAGCAGGTGGTTTATTTTACAATTTTGCTGGTCAGTCAGTATGTCAGTCGTTGTATCACTGTATTGAAGTTGATACCCGGAATTTAAGGCATTGAGTTTATTTGAAAGTGGATTTAGTGCGAGACAGAACCACAGTGGACTGAGTGAGTCTCCTTGGAATATCCCTCGCTGGATCTTAATGTATTCTGTCTCAACTATTCCTGTGAATGTATTCAAGTGTAATCGCGTCTGCCATTTGTCCATTAAATTTCCTAAAAAGTTGATGAGTTGTGGATGTATCTTGTATAAATTCAAAACTTTGAGTAACCACGAGTGAGGTACTGAGTCGTAAGCTTTCTTGTAATCAATATACATAGAGCATAAATTTTTCTTAGTACGTTGGACATGTTTAAGTATTACTGCATCTATTGTTAACTGTTCTTTACAACCTTGACTGAACTTCCTGCACCCTTTCTGTTCTTCTGTTAATATTTGTTGTGTTTCAAGGTGTTTGTATATGACGTGAGTAATGCACGATGTCAATATCTTATATAAGGTTTGCAGACATGTAATTGGCCTATATTTTGCTGGATTAGATGTGTCGTTAGGGTCTTTCGGAAGCATGTAAGTCTTGCCTTCTGTAATGTATGACGGAATAATTGTTGGGTTTTTTATAAAATCGTTAATATAGTTGTAGAGGTGTGGGTGTACGTGCGTAAATTTTTTGTACCAATAGTTGTGTATGTGATCAGAGCCTGGTGCTTTCCAATTATGTATCTTTTTAAGGACATCGTGAAAAGTTTCTACCTCAACTTGATCAAAATTCATCGCTTCAAGGTTTGTCTGATAGGCCTCCTCTTCTTTGATCCATTCTGCTTCACTATTATGACAGACTGGGTTTTCCCAAATACTAGCCCAGAATTGCTGCAACTCGTCTGTGGCCGGCCACGTTGTATGTGTGTTGTTGCTTGGTGTAGTGTGGTTAGTTGTTGATGCCTTTAATTTTCGGTAAAATAATTTTTCGTTATTCCTAAATTGGTGGTTTTGTGTTTTACGGAGTGTGCATTTATTGTATCTATCTAGTCTGCTTTTAACAACTGTTAGTTTTTGTTTAAGTGTGTCTAGAAAGTGTGTGAGGTGTGTATTTGGTTCTTCATGCGATGTATGTGTTTTGTAGTCTCTTAATATTATATTTACTTCTTTAATTAGTTTTCTGCTCCTATGGCCTTGCATGTAATATGTTAATCTTCCAATTTTGGCTCTGATAACTTCTATTTTGTGTTCTAACCTTTTTTTCCACTTAGGCTTGTGATCTTGTTGGAGTCTACTTCTATGTTCAGGCGGTGATAGTGAAATTTTACTACCGTTGGCCTTAGCAGCTGTCCACGCAGCGCAGTATATTACGGTCTGAAGATGATTGAATTCTGTATCTCTGGTAACTTGTTCCGGTAAAATAACTTTGTTAATATAACTAACTATATTCGCTAACCTCTTTGATGACTTTTGCATGGGTATGTAACTCCTCTCTGTAGGATTGGTGTCTCTGTAGTACTGTAGTGTTTCTAAAAATATTTTGTCTATTTCAAGGTTTCTTTCATGGCTTGTTTGTGTATTAAGGTGTTGGGAGTGTTCTGACCCTATGTCATTGGGGTTATCAACTACCGTATCTTCTCCTGTTTCTGTCCTTTGTAACACCTCTGTATTTTCTATATTGAAATTTAGTGTATTTGTGGGTGGTTGTGAGTGTAAATTTTCTGTATTTGGTCTTATACTATCAGATTGCCAATGAAAAGAGTCCGTCTCAAGTAATTCGTTTTCAACTATTGTTTTTAGAACCTGTAGCCGTGTTTCTGAAATCATACTATTATTAATTATTACCCTTTTTTGGTCCGATATGCGCTGTTCTGATAAATGTGACAAATGAGGGTAACACTCTATGAATTTTTCTTTTAAATTTTTCCGCCATACTGTCATATCGGTCTCCATTTTTGTTGCCCTAAAATAACATTTCATAAGTGTTTCATTGAGTTCGTTTGACCATTTCATCCTGCGTTTAGATTCTGATTGTGAGTGCGGTTGTGTGTTCGTTTGAGATAAAAGAAGCTCCTGTGGTGTTTGCAGCTGTAGTTGTAAGTCATTATTGGGTGTTTGTAAACTATTTCTTACTTCTAGCCTAATTGAATCGAGTGTAGTGGAAGGTAACAACTTTTTGGACACTATTGCTCTCCTTTGATCTCCAATCCTTTGCTTGGAGACTTTCATGTTTGGAAATTTTTCTGTGAACTGTTGATGTAATGAAGATAGGTATGCATTTATGTCAGATTCTAAGTTTGTGATGATAAGGTAGGTACGCCAAATGAATTCGTTCATTTCTTTACTCCATTTCTTACGCGTATTTTTTAAGACAGTAGCGGGTGAAGGGTTATTGGCTAAATTAGCCTCCGACACAACATCTACTGACGTTGGTGATGATGTTGATGATGATCGTGATGAACGTGATTGATATGAAGGTGGTGATGATGCGATTGATGAAAATATGGACCTCGGAGAGGATGATGATGAAACCGGTGATATTTCATCATCTACAGAAGGCATATTTGCCTGAATACCTTTTTTTGTTTTTGATCTTGTTATCATAATTATTCCCACGAGAAGCTAGGGACATAAAAAGTCGACCACAGCAGAGCCCTGCGTTCACTGTGGCAAGGGTAAATAAAACTGGAGGTCCCCCTATTTTCCAGAGTTGGCACACTAACGACTAGCGCTCTCTCCTAGCCATGCAGCCCTCGGCATGTGCGACCTTGGCTTGGATTGTATCTCTTTTGGTCTGGCCCCTCACCCTAGATCTGTCTCGGCAAAGTAAACTCTACCGGCACAGACCTAGGGTTCATTGGAGCACGCAAGCCCCACCACGACGTCAACGTAGAGATACAGCGGTGGGGTTATTATTATTATTATTAACAATACTCCTAATGTAATTTTTATGGTGTACATAATAAAAAATATTCTATCTATCTATCTATCTCCTGAGTACCTTATTCTAGAATGTTTGTGTAATTTTGTGTCATCCACAAATATTGCAATAGTCTTATTTTCCAGCTATGGTATATCATACGTGTACAACAGGTAGAGGACTGGACCCAGCACACTACCTTGAGGCATGCCAGCTTTTAATAATCTTTATTTCGGAATAGGCGAGTATGATTGCAAGATATCGGTAAAATCACTGGGCACCATTATAGCTTGTATAACAAAACCTTATGCCAAACTCTATCATTCTATGTTAAATCATTCATTAAACGTAAGTTGTGCCAGAAAGATTTTTATACCGTTAAAAATTACATTGAGGACAAAAAGGCTTGGGATTGAGCTGCTCCAGTTATTATTTTTATTTTTTACTTTTGGAACTTTGTTTATTTTGCAAACTTCAAAATTATATACACAATGACATGAATATTTACTTTGTTAAGTATAACATTATTATTATTTTAATTGTTGTGAATGTGAGGACTATGTAGCTCATGTATATACGTATATATTTATTTATTTTTCTCAGTTACTACTAATGATAATCTGGCAGTTTTGAGTACTTTATGCGGCCTACCCAAATGTCCTTTCTTTGGTATCGTTCGTCGAATCGTTGAGCTCCTTTTAAGTTCTGAGTTGAGCTGCACGATTACTGACAAATGCGTGCACTGACTGGACAGGTCCACTCGAATCTGTATGGTTCTTTCCTCAAAAGACCATTTCAGACACAAATCTACTTGGTCCTCAAATGAAATGCTCTGACCAAGATTATTTCTGGGTTTTTTTTTTATATACGCATTGACATTAATGATTTTTATATATACAATGACATGAATATTTACTTTTAAAGTATTATATTATTTTAATTATTGTGAATGTGAAGACTATATGGGTCATTCCTTTTTGTTTTGTTTTTAATTTTTTCTCAGTTAGTTTTAATCATGGTCTGACAGTTTGAGTAATTTATGTGGCCTACACAAATGTCCTTTTTTTGGTATTGTTCGTCGAATCGTTGAGCTCCTTAAATTCTGAGTTGAGCTACACCATAACTGACAAATGCGTGCACTGACTGGATAGACCCTCTCAATCTGTGTGATGCTTTCCTCTAAAGACCCCTTCAGACACCAATCCACATGGCCTTCACATGATCTGACCAAGATTATGTCTGGACTTTAAAAGAGACTGTAACCTCTGAGTTTGTTTCGGCATTTCTTCTCAGAGTAGTCAGATAGGAAACTCCGACCTCATCTAGTTTTTAAAATATGATTGACGTGTAAAAGTGTTTGTACAAACCTACTTACAGAAATAAAATCATTTATCAAAAGGTTGTGCAATATTTAAAAATACGGTGGAGCAGACTTTCTTTTCTCTTCAAGCGTTATCTTGATGAAGTTGGTAATTCTATGTACTTAGTTATTGAGGAGTGTTTCTCTCTGAAACCAGGTTTCTCTCGTTTATGGTTTTAGGCGTTTTAAAAACAATTTTTCAAACTGTTTTGATAGCATGAGTAACAGGGAAATGGACCTGTATGATAATGCTCCGTAAAGTGGTTTACCGGGCTTTGCAATCATAATCACTTCCGCAACTTTGGCATGGGTCAGGAACATGCTTTAGTACGAATGCAGCATTGATGTATCTAGTAAGCTTAACAATGGCTTTACGCGGGAGATGTTTCAGGATTTCTCCGTAATAAGGTCATATCCTGGGAATTTTTAAGGCTAATGTTTTGAATTTCCTTTGCAACTTTTTTCGGGGTCACAAGCTTAATTCTTTGATCTTGCAGAGTTTTGGCAAACTGTAGGTTGTCTACAGACCCGTCATTTGGCTGAAAGGTTTCTTTTAAGTGATGTGAAAATTATAGAACTTTTTAACTTTCCGTTATATCTGGTAGGAATTTGTGTAATTGGCCTTTTGAGTGACTTTGTCGCTTTCCAAACAGAGTATTGCGATGTATTGTCGCTAGTTAACTGACGTAGGTTAGCATTGAAAGCCTAATTTTGAAACGTTGTTTGTTTTTCTCTTCAGTCTTTTCGTAAGGTATTCAATAAATGTTTATCTTGCGGGAGTCTAAATAGCTGCTATCTTTTTCTTTGAGTCCTTTTTTCATAATAATAAATGGTCAAAAATTTCCTTTGGGTAGGTATTTCTTTGAATTTTTTAGGGTTCCTCACCTCAAAAGGAAAAAAACTGAACCCTTATAGGATCACGTCGTGTTTTGGAGTATGCGGCCGCTACTGTAACATGAAATGTATTTGTTTTAACTGATATTGCTACAGCTTGCGTTAATGATACTACCTCCTCTACTACTACAATACGAACAAAAACTTATAACTGAAAACCAAAATAACATCAAGAAAACATGGAACTCAATAAAAACCATTTGTAATATTAAAAAGGTTGCCAATAAAAATGAAGACTTACTCAAAATTAAACCTAATTCTGTAGAGTCACTTAATGTAGTTAACCACTATTTTAGCTCCATTGGTGATCAGTTGGCAAGTGCGGTACTTAATAGAATCGGACAGACAGAAATTGAACTAGCAAATAAAATGAGCCAATCAGGAAACACCTCACCAGATTCGCTGTTTCTGTCACCAACAGATGAAATTGAAATAATTAAATTAATTAGTACACTAAAATCTAGTACAGCTATTGGACACGACAACATTAGCAACGATATGCTAAAACTGACCAAACATGTTATAGCAAGCCCTATAACATACATTTGTAACTTGAGCATATCCTCGGGCGTGGTACCTAGAGATCTGAAGATAGCCAACGTAATACCAATATTGAAAGCAGGTGACTCATGCGAACCAGCTAACTACAGGCCTATTTCGCTTCTGAGCGCACTTTCTAAAGTTATTGAAAAGGTGATTAATGTAAGGTTACTGAAGTATCTTGAACAAAACAGCTTATTGGCCGGGAATCAATTCGGATTTCAGGCTGGCAGGTCCACGGAGGATGCCGTCACGCATCTTGTTGATTCTATCGTTAGCAAAGTGGATAAAGGACAAAAATGTGTTGGCGTCTTCCTGGATCTAGCAAAAGCTTTTGATACAGTTTCCCGGCCGATCCTACTAAAAAAACTAGAGGCTCTTGGGATCAGAGGCTTAGCTCTGGATTGGTTTAGATCCTATCTAGGAGAACGAAAACAACGAGTTCGTATTGGTGAGCACGTCAGTGATTTTGCAGATGTTGACTACGGCGTCCCGCAGGGCAGTGTTCTGGGCCCCACGTTATTCCTGATCTACATAGACGACCTATGCTCTCTTGAACTTCGTAATGCTAGCGTCTTTACCTTCGCGGATGATACCGCGATAATCTTTCATGCAAAAACCTGGAGTGATGTCGTTTGTGTAGCTCAGGAAGGACTTGGAAAGGTTGCTATGTGGTTGCAGAACAATTTGCTGACCTTAAACGTCGGCAAAACCAAGTCAGTGTGTTTTAGCATTACTGATCGGTCTGCACTTGATGAACAACTGAAAATAAAGATCCATGTATGTGGCAGTGTCAGTAATGAGAGCTGTCTCTGCTCGCAAATTGAACAGGTTTCTTGTATAAAATACCTAGGGATACTAATCGATAATCATTTAACATGGAAAGCGCAAATTGATGCACTCGTGAAACGTGTTAGAAAACTCTCGCACATATTCAAAAAATTAAAGTCCATTGCAAAACCAAAACTCATCCGTATTGTTTATTATACCTTGTGTCAGTCAATATTAAGTTACTATGTATCAGTATGGGGAGCAGCAAACAAAACCAATCTGCTTGCGCTGGAACGAGCTCAACGAGCTATTCTAAAAATAGCCTACAACAAACCTTGGAGATATTCTACTGACACCCTGTACTCAGAATGTAGCCTCCTTCGTGTGAGACAGTTGTTTATTGTTTCGGCTCTGCTACGATTTCATAGGCATGCTAAAGAACTGGCCCGTCATTCATCCAGAACGTTAAAGTGGGATCGGCCAAGAGTACACTCTTCTTTTGCGCGCAGATCTTTTACATTTCTTGGGTCATATCTCTACTCAAAATTCTACTCCCACAATAGAACTATACTCAACTTAACGTACACCAGCTGTAAAAATACTATATTTAACTGGTTGCATCCCAAAAATTATGACCAAACAGAAGATCTTTTGCACATACAGTCGTAACATCTGATATGTCACGCAATCCACTTTCACCACTTACACCCCCACACACCCCACACACATCCCACACTTCACACACACTAACACCCGAAAGCACCTGAACGTTTTTGTAATCCATTTCTTTTTTTTCTTTTCGCTATTGTTTCTTTAATTTTTTTAATTTAATTTTTTTTTTTTTCCAAATTAATTCACTAGTTCAAACGAATAAATAATTGTTTGCCTTACTTGGGAAGAGACTGGACCCCACGACACAGGGAATCCTAGTGTGGGGTCCAGGGAATTTGTAAAAAACTAGCACCTAAGGCTCCTATGTAATTTGTTACTCGTTTTTATTTTTATTGTACCGTGTTTTTGTGAACTGAATAAAGCTTTTTTACTTTTTTTTTTTACTACCTCCTCGGGCCGTGTTGTTAGGCCACGTTCTGATATACGCGTTTTATGCGCGTGTACTCCCAAAGGTTATTGCAATATTGAGTCCCATGCTAATTACATAAAGCTTATTTTGAACTTCTTCTACAAACACCGCGTACGCGCAGCCACCGAGCAGCAACCGCGTAGTCACCGATCTGCAAAAATAAGCTTTATGTAATTAGCATAGGACTCAAAATTGCAATAACCTTTGGAGTACACGCGAATAAAACGCATAGTATGTCGGAACGTGGAGCGAGTGATAAACCTTATAGCCTCTAAACTTTACAAAATATTGTAATAGTGAAGTGAGTTTCCGAGATCAAACACACATCAATATTTGCTGTGTCTAGGACTACTTGCAACTCATGTCGGTGTTGCAGCAGTCCGTTGGAATTGCACGCCATTATTTTTAGTGTGTTATTCATTATGGATTGTATAATGCTTGATTCTAATTTCTCTATTTCGGGATTAAACGTACCATAAGTGTTAACCCAGGTTACGAACTTTGTGCCAAATTTCATCAAAATCCGTTCAGCCGTTTTTACGCCAATCCGGAACATATATCCAAACAAACAGACAATAGGACAAAAATTATAAAACCATTCTAAAACTATATTTTCGGCATCAGATTCGTTCCTAGACCTCATAGCAATTACTTTTTTTTTCATATATATTTAATTATAAAAATATTCAATGTACATTTTTGACTTTATTACTATTAAAGTGTCAGCTATGTTTGCATTAATTGCTCGTTAGACAAAAAAGCTATAAGTTCGATATATTTAGTAATTTCGATGTATTAAGTTAGGGTTACTCTTGAATAAGCAGGATTTGTTTTAGAGTTCCACACAATACCTACTTATCTAACACTAACTTCTACCAGCGGCTTCGCTCGCGTGATATCTTTATAAATTATAGCCTATTTAACTAAGAGATAATAAGTATAGCATCATAATGGTGAATGAATTTTTAAAATCAGTCCAGTATATTTTGAGTTTATTCATTCTTCTTCTTCTTTTCGTATGGTTAGTGACTAACCTGGTGTCAGAGTTTTAAAGCCGCCCATGGGCCTCTGACTTGGGTTTACGACTAGCTTCTGCCTGACTGTTCTGTCTGTGTGATCTATCTGACTTTTGTGCTCGGCTCCTAAGGCTCGTAGCGTGATGTTAAATAGCCTTCCTCAAGAATTAGGCTATTAAATGCATTTCAAATCCGAGTAGTACTTCCAGAGATTAGCGTGTTCAACAAAAAAAAAAAAAAAATTGCCAGTTTTATTATATTGTAAGAAAACTGATAATTGGTGGAAAAGCAATTGATACGCAAAGAAGAAAAAGCTACTCCATATTAAATATTATGTGCTAATTTGACAAAGTAAACCTTTGTCAGAAAATAAAGCAACAAAATATAATAAATTATATTTTGTAAACAAGCTCTTTGTGAAGGACCTCTCGACAGATCTCATCGACATGGCCACGTAGCGCGCCTCGTCCGGACATCAAACGGAAATCGTTCGCAGCCATCGAGCCACTCGCCCGTCATCCGACATCCTGTCCCCCTGTCCCCTTGCTCCCCATCTGTCCTCAAACCTGGCCCCCTACATGTGCGTGTTGTCAACAGATAATAGAACAGCCAAGTGCTGCTGATTATGTTACAAGGGTGCCGTAGAAGGTAACTGAATAGAATTACTTTAAAATAATATTCATAGTGAAAGCAGTATGAGTTTCCTCTAACGGAAAAAATTATAAATAAAATAAATAAGCCTTTATTACTGTTAATTTTTAACATAATTGACAATAATATTTAAAAAGTTTCAAATAGATGTAAGAGAGCTAATTTACTTATACTAAATCATATGCTTGTCTTTCGAGAAAGGCCTTCTCTAAGGCTTTCCACTTGTTTCTGGCTTTTGCTGTACGTAACCATTCTGAACCTGCTATTTTCTTAAAATCATCTTGCCATCGCTTTGTCTGTCCTCTAACGGAAACATTGAATTAAATACATAGGTACCTACTAATAACAGTAATGCTCAGAAGTCAAAAAGTTAAAGGAAAAGGGACACATTACAGTGACGGACGGACGGACATAACGCAATTATAAGGGTCCCCTTGACTGCGGATCCCTTGAAACATGTCTGTATTAAGAGCTCACAATCTGTCGTCAACAGCCCTCTATCCGTGAGGGCCGCATCGATACCAACTGGATCTACATGTAACGTGCCACAAGGATATTAGTTTAGCAAACAGCCGTGAAATCAGGATCCTGTGGGAAGTATTTATGCAAACAGCAGTGAGCCGCGAGGAGGCCTTACTAAATTAATTTGTTCGCTCTAAAGCAATATTTGCGAAATGTATTCATGAAACAGGTATTATCCACGCTTGGTTTAACTATTCGCAGCGAATGGCTTCCTCGCCTAGTGGTTGTTATGAGGAACCGTTTTATTTCATGAAACTATCTTTGATCCTACACAGCGGTACACGTGCAAAATTGGTATTCCCTGAGAGTAAACATTTAATTTTCCTTTTTCCTTAACTCCCGATGTAGTAGATACGAATTAGCTCTTTTTCTGAGACATTATCTAGTTATGTTAAAGAAAAGCGTTGGCTTAGGTTGCTAAAGGCACTAATTCACTTGCTTGTGATCAAGTTTTTTCTGCCAAAACTATCAATCATTTTCCAAAATCTGTTTGATGTGCGCCTGACAGTTACTGTCTATTAGTCCTTGGTATACAATGCTCTCAGCTGAAAGTGCAGTATAATGCATTTGCGGGAACTAGGCATTTGGTGAAGACATTACGCATGTCACTTGACGGCAGCGGCGGTGCGGCGTCTCGAGTCGCGCTTCCGCTAAGGTCTGTCTCACGCGGGACGTAGCAGTCGCAAACTAAAGCTTCGTTGTTTCTTAATTTTATTCAATGGTTATCACAATAGAAGTGCTTAAGGAATATTGTAATTGTATTTGCGATATTCCCCACTGGTACGCATGTTACAGCGCGCTGTAACATGCGTGCTGTATACGTATGTAAAACTGTGGGCTTGTAATATTGAAATTACGCTACAATATCCACAATACAATAGTCATCGATGCAATCGCAAAATCGCCGATAAAACCAAAGGTATCACGTGTGCAATAATCTTAACAGCACCCAAGCGGGATGCCGGCGACGGAATCCAATTATATTGTTCTCCAGCACGATAATAGCGTCCATACCGCGCCGGCGCGGCGCCGCGCCGATGCCGCACCGATGTCGTTCCGATGCCGTGTCGCTGTTTATTGCGGAACTCGTTGAATGATTCGCGGCGACAATGAGCCGAGATTGGAAATGAAATGTTTTGTGCTTCTTGCTGCCTCCGGAGTCCGGAGCGAGCTCGCTGTAATGAGAGGCTGCTACTGGGACTTTATCACTTATTGTTGTACACTGAATTGCAATTTGTTATCAGCAGAGATCAGAGTAGGTAGATTGATTTAGGGTCAATGAACTGGCACGTATATTTTTATTAGTATGGATATGCCTCCGGGATTCCGGGATTTTGAAATTATTAAGATTTTTTTAAGGAATTTCAAATGTTGTAATGTGTAGAATAAAGAATACATCAATATGAATAAGAAATGTTAAACCCTTTTGCTGTCTTTTTAATAGTATATAGGTGATCGGACTCCAAGAAAAGAATAGGTATATTATAAAAACAATATGATAATATAATATATTTTAAATGTTTATCTATCGCATTCTATAAATTTCTAATGTAGTAGTTTAAAAATCCTTTAACAATATTTGTCAATCCCGTAAGTACCAAAATGAAATCCCGGAAAAAAGGCTTATCTATTTTATAATTTCTATGACTTTTCATGATACGAGTACGTAAAATCAATCTACCTACTCCGATCACTGGTTATCAGTTAGTGGCACGGTACTGTGTAGGTATTTAATCATTTGCTACTTGCAGTGATATTCATTCACTCGCGATTAAAACATACTCTCATTGCACACCACGATGATGATGAATCCGTATTCTAAGCACGATGATTTGGTGTTGGCAATTATTCCCGTTGTTTATATCAAGGTAGGGAAGGGTAAATGGCGCGGGGCAGACATGAGTAATGTTTTTTAATTAACAGACATAAATTCAGACCTCAATAAATTTAACAAGAATGATTATTTCAATTTTTTCTTATGAGTTTACCGAGGAATGTTATTTCTCTGCGTTTCTCCTGGTGAAGATCATTTCCACGTCGTTTTCTATGCACATTTATTCATCACAATATTTATTTACACACATATGCACACGTATAACTTGGTGAATATCCTGACAGTCACATCTCACACGTAGGTACGTCTGAGCGACGTACAACACAATGGTTTGACGAGCGGGCGGTTGTAAAATTCACTTTACTGCGCTCAATGTTATTTACTGCAGATGCTCTGTCTCGTAAAATAACACGGTTTTACGTTTTTCCTAACATTATTGTTTGTAACTAAAATCTTGAATCGTAAAATTCATGAGAAACACTGGCTGGTTCGCTCACTGAAATGAAATAGTCGCTTTTTATGGTCCAGTAGGATCAAATGCAAAATGTTTTATTTTAACTTGACTTGTAATTTCAATACTTATTTTAACTTAAGTTCTGTGCACTTTTATACTTCTTGGCTTAAAGTATCTCAGTTCTAAAGTCTTGGCTTTGCAACAAATATAATACCTAGCATAATCGACCTATAATGTTCCCACTGTTGGGACACAGGCCTCCTCTCTTCAAGAGTGGGCTGTAGTCTACAACGCGGGCCCAGTGCGAGTTGGTAGATGTTACATGTCTTCAAATTTTTGGTTCTAGAACATGCCGGTTTCCTTACGATGTTTCCCTTTCTCCGTTTTTGAAAACAGTGGTGATGAAATTATTTACACAAAGTAAATCGCCTGCCTGGGTTCAAACCCACGATCTACAACTCGTAAGTCGGGGCCGTTACCGCTGGGCCACCACTGCTCTTAAACAAATACAATATTTGAGAAGAATAGGATAAATGCAATTTATTTAACTCACAGTTTTTTTGCTAAGAGTTACATTAAAAGAAAAATTGGCTTCACGATAAAATTGAAATATTTTATGCTGAAATTAAAATACTGCTAGACTTTTAAGAATAAGTCGTCTTATAGTTTATTCGTTAAGGAATGTCTCGGTGAAGCTCGCAGCATTCCTTAAAGCTGGTGCACATAACACTACAATAGCGCAATCAGAAGACGCTGGCATTACAGCGCAGTATCATCCGGCTATTATCGTAAGCCACGGCAAGCACACACTACATGCACAGAACACAGAAGATCAAGTTTTATATAAGATGTTTTATAGAAAGGTAGCGGCAAATAAATAAAAGTTTTCCAACACTATAACTGGATATTTAAGGTTATATTTAACATCATTGGCTTAATCCCAAATCCCTAAGAATTTTGAAGTTGTTGTTTTGATAATGTAGTAACTGCTGTGGTATATATACAGTTTAGTTTAAGATAAGACAAATAGCTGAAAGCCCTAAATTGTATTTAGTATAGCCAGAAAGGGCACAGGCTGCTTGTCTTTAAGTGAAGCTGGAAATATCAAATGTGACGTTTTGCAGGTCCAAAGCAAAACTTTGAATGGGACCAGGGACTGTTTCTTGTCAAGCTTGGAGTTATTAAGAGTGGTGCTTTTGTGTCTCGTCCATTGTAGCAAGACGTCGGATAGCAATACACGCTCCAGGACAAGGCCGGACGCGCGGGGCGGTGGGCGCGGTGGGGGGAGAGGAGCGCGCTTGCGTGTGCCCCGCGTCGCATCCCGCTTTAATTGAATTTGTTGCAACTCCAAAATGTGGCGCGTGGTGTGAATAATAAAGGATAGCGGGTTCTAATAAAGATTTTAAATTAGATTTAGGTTATTTTATTTTGTAGGATATACCTACAAAATAATGAGAAGATTATGTCAAGGAAGCTTTGTTGAGTAAAAAAAATTAATTTAGACAAAAAAGTAATTTGGGAGCAGTTATTAGAAATTTACATAGTTATGCAACCAATCAATCAATCTTTATTCGTGAACACAGGTATTACAATAAAGGTCTAATGTATACATTTTAGTCGAGCTCTATGTCCTATCAATGAAATTGGTGTACAAATATATTAGATTTTTAGCAATAATCCTAAATTTATACAATACAAAGTCTCGTTCGAGTAAATAATGTCAATTAAATATATGATTAATAAAAAATTAATTAACCAATTATAATTAATTTTTACATGCAAGTCAATGGTAAATTATATTAAAGGGCTAATAATATCATATTTCATCATAATTGTAAATATTGTTAGTAAATAATTAATCAATTATAATTTATTTTTACATGCAAGTCAACAGTTAATTATATTAAAGGGCTGGTAATTTTAAAACATTTTATAATTTAAAATTCTTCTATAGAGTAATACGTCTTATCTATTGGAAATAAATACAATTTACTTTTGAACTTGCGGACATTATCTTCACTTCTTATACATTTTGGTAATTTATTATAGACCTTTGGAGCCATCATGATGCTGTTAATGAGGTACCAAGGAAGCCACATGTACATATGTAATTATTGCCAAACTTCCTTGTCTACAAAGTAGTTTTTAATTTTATAATAATATGCTTTTTTGATAAGGACACGATTGATGTGGGTTTTGAGCTTTCCATCGCTAAGTTCTATAACCAACTTTAGCAACTTGTTAAACTGTTTATAAAAAATGACTTGCTTGTTTTAGTTAATCTAAAGGGTATCACAATTTAATGTTTACTACGTGTATCTATACTATGGAAATCGCTTCTTATTTTGAAAAGTCCTAAGATTTTGCGAACATACAAAATACTTTCTAAGATATAAAGAGAAGGCACAGTCAGTAGGTATATAAATTTCTTAGAATTTGTTTCTAAGAGACTCGTGTGGACTTAAGCCCAAATACAGTTTCCGTTTAAGTTTTTTGGGGTACATTTGGTATTGCGAACTTAAAACATTTACACCCGTATTCAAGAACGATACTATGAGGTCTTACAGTGCACACCAACGCATAGGGTCGGTAGATCCGATTCATAAACAACACATGAGTGATGTGCAAACCTATGCGCACGTAGAAGGACTCTTAGTAAAGTTGTTGGCAGTTAAACAAGTAGGCCTTTTTCGAGGAGGAGAGTGGCAGACTGGAATAAACACGTGGCGGGGGCGCACAGGGAGGCCCGGAGTAAATTTATGCTGTGGGTTTGGTATGACAAACCTGCTTCCGATTATGTCTATGACCAAATGTGTGAGGCTAGGAAAGTTTCAGGATAGGCAAAACCCGGTGGCTCTATGCGGGGGTCGTGTGGTCCATGGCCCTTTAAAGGGCACCGGTGTGGGCGCATTCCGTGAGGCGGCGGCCAGCTCGCCAGTTGTACGCGTCCCAAAGGCTCATGGCCAACCGGCTGGCCCGAGGATACCGCACGGTGTCCTGTGAGGTGGCGAGCCTCCTTGCCGGATTACAGCCATGGGATCTGGAGGTGAAAGTACTCGCGCACAGTGGCGCGAGGAGACGAAACGCCGCGGTTTTACTCCGCTGCCGCGAGAAATCACGGCACAGCGGACAGAGCTCCGGCGGGATCTCATGGCATCATGGAGAGTGCGATAGTTGCAACCCAGTGCTGGGCACGCCATAATTGCGGCGATAAGTCCCCTCTTTGAGGAGTGGCTAGAGAGGTGCCACGGCGTCCTCACCTTCCGCCTGACGCAGGTCCTCACCGGAGACGGTTGCTTCGGGAGGTTCCTATTCAGAGTAAGGCGGGAGGAAACGCCTGGGTGGTGACACCCAGGCGTTTCCTCCCGCCTTACCCTGAATACTGACACCCTGAATGACCCTGAATGGTGACATTGTGTGGATCGCCCGGAGGACACGGTGGAGCATACGGTGGAGGTCTGCCCGGCTTGGGCGGAGCATCGCCGTGTCTTCGTGGAGGCAATCGGTGAACTCTCGCGTCCTGCCCTGGTCCAGGCTATGGTACGGAGCGAGAGGGCATAGGAGGCCGACACCTCCTTATGCGAAGCAGTAATGTTCGCGAAGTAGGAGGCGAAACGCGTAAGAAAGAGGCAAATTTCATGCCCCTAACCGCCGTAAGAGATGCCGTGGGCGTCGGGAATCGCAAGTCGATTCCTGGCCACCATAGGCGTGGGTTTGCGGACGGTGAGCAATAGGTAGCTCGCCGTCGTGTTTCATGCACGCCTCAAAGAGATGTCAGCATAACTGAAGGGGTCCGCCAGGGCCGATGCCTGTTGGAGTTGCGGGTTTGTCTGAAAGGGTTACCGTGGCCCCTGGCAACATACAAGCAACTGAAGGAACACTGGTGGATTTTAGTCAGTAAGTGTCTGACACGCCCTTCCGCTCCACCCAGAGCGGGAGAAGTTATTTGATCATTTTAAAACCAAAAAATAAAAGGTTAGGTTGGTTGGGTTGAGTTTGCCATACCTATAGCTTATGTAGTTCTGCATCTGCTACTTGTTTTACAAAATTTTCACTTTAAGTCACCTTCAAAGTTCTATTCGAAGTGTTTTTCCGTCTCAAAGGACTCGATTACTCAATAAATCAGCATCAAAATCTTTCCACGATATTTTTTGTTTTATTTTTAAAACCACATAATCCTCCGCTCCCCTCTCGTAACTCATCCGTGCCCCACCCAGATCCGGGTGCAAGCGCCACTAACTCCTTTATACAGAATGTGTGCAGTTATTTAGTGCACGGCAAATGCACGATCAACCGGCCCACCTCACACGCGACACTCCCGTCTTATCCCAGGAGCTGAGAAAGTTAGATTCTGAAGAGCGCGATTACAAACTTACATTTGCAGTTGGAGAAATGACCGTGACGTATGTCGATGTATGGGAGAACATGTTTTTCAACTACAATGTTCAGTTTGTTTTTAGGATAAATTCATCCTAACTACGGAACCCTTCATTGTGCGTGGTCCGGCACGTACTTGGCTGGTTTTATTTTTGTACTGAACACACCTGGGATCCTTTTGGTTACGAAGACATTGAAGGTCAACTACAGATATTGATCTAACATTTTTTTTTTTTGTTTTTTTTTTTACGAAAACAAGTTTAACTGTTATAACTTAACTTTAAATACTCCTACAGTCTCTGTACCCATAAGCCTGTGGTGGCATTCACATTGCCAAATGCGAACTACGCATCACGCTGACGTCACGCAAAATCCTGCATCGCGCAAGCGGATTTAGCGCGATTAGCATATATATAACATCCCGACATCAATCATCGGGCAGTAGCCCACCAGACACAACACCCGTCTGGTCGGAGGATCCTCCCTTTTCTATAGAGGATGAGTGAACTTTACACCCGGTTGCTCATACCTCTATAAGCACGATGCGTGCGTTACATTGCGCACTACCGCAGCAGCAAATCACACCAAAAATTAAAGTCGTTTCCCAGTAATTATTTTTGCACAAAGTTATTTAGTTTGATGTACAAAATGCGTCGATGACGGTTTAGTGAAGGATCTTTTTACACCTGTATAAGGTTAGATACTTCATAAATCCTTAGCGTAGATAAAGCACTGATCGATAATCTTTTTTTAAAGGTCAATATAACAATATTTAGGGACAAAATAATCTAACAACCATATACCACATGAATGCAACAAAGTATTTGGCTGTTAGCACAAAGACTCATTATGACTACGTTTTCCTCTGAGTGCATTACCTGATAGAAACACGACCGTACTTACTCATGCTTCCTTTTGTATTTTCACTGCATTTAATTTATAAAATGTTTATGAATACGTATATTACGGCTCCGACGAGTTGTAACTACATTTTAATCCTAATGAATCTGCGGGTATAGAAAATATAGTATTTCAGATAAAACCCTGACAAACTGGATGACATACAACTTAAAAGAGCAATTAAGCAAGTGCCTACGTTACGTAGCCTAAAACGCGAGTCGGCTAAGCTTTTTATCGTGGTTTGCAACGTAGGCAGCTTAAGTCTTCCTAGAAAATTTTAATAACGTTGGATATTCAGCCTAGGTACTTTCGACTTCGAGATCTAATTTTTCAAAGTACACAGCAAACAGAATTGATCCCAATTCAACAATCAATGATTTCAATATGGGTTCGGCTGTTGTCTTAAATAATTCCGTGTAATATCCGGCGTGTTGACAGGCGGTGTTGACGGTGCGACTGTGCGACTGCGGAGCATCCGCGCGACCATTATCCCATCATTTTTATCAGTGTCGATATTTCGCGGATGAATAATACAAGGCTTATTGCCGCCGGCGAGATGATTTAAACCCGGGATTATTGACGAAAATATTTTACTGCAGAAGCTGCGAAACACCGCCAATGTGTTTATTCGGCGTTTGTGTTTTCAACCGTAACAAATACAGAACAATAAAGCTGTAGGTACATGATGTAACATTAAGGATTGAATACATGAAAGTAAGGATTTTGCTTATCCAAAGTTTTAAAATTCAATCAACTGAAGCAATTTTATTACCCGATCACCAAGGAGCACTAATGAAGGTATGAATATTAATGTACAAGGGTAATTAGTAATTACCCTTCTAACAGCTACAATATCAAAGCGAGTTTTAAACTTCTGCAACAAGCCGTGAGTAATTCTCTTGAAACTCGTTAACAACTAAAATTAAAAACTCGCGATTAAATCTCACAAGGTCGGGATCTGTGACGTCACAAATGCCGGCTCCAGTACGATACTGACACTTGGAAGACAACAACGCATTACAGAAGCTCCAGCATACACAATTCGGTAACAATCATGAAGTTGAAGGAAAACTATCAGCTTCAAAAGTGAAAATGCAAATAAATGAGAACCACAATGAACCGAAACCACAAAGGATGCTCTAACAGCTGATTGATTCTCAGATAGCTTGCTAGCTTACCTACCTATTAAAAAACAAACTCACCATAAGCGTCTTAGGGAATATTTTTCATTTATCTACTAACATAAGCTAACAAAAACCTTGGTTTTCCATAGCAACTCAAATAAACGAACTACTGTGATTTAAGCTATAATTCCTTACAAGTGATATGATATACATGATCTGTGCAAATGTTAAAGTTAAAGCTCAGTCTGACATGCTCGAATGAAGTGAACCTTCTGTATGAGCCTGTGCTTTGGCAACAAAGCTGTAACTTTGTGGCGCTGAAAGTCCCAAGTTAATAAACAAATTAAACAAGTTAGCAAAGGTCTTTGATAAGGGCTTTTGTGTCATTAACGGTTTACAGATATATTTTAAACAATGGAGCTGTTTTGGAATAAAATTTATTATTATTATAGAGATAAATTATTATTTTCGTGTGTGATTATTGCAAAAACAAGTTATAAATACCATTTTAGGTTGCGAAATGCCTTTGACGTGAAACTAAATACCGTGAAACTTTGCCCACTTTTCTCAAATTATTAGAAAAAGGAATAAAGAAACAAAACTTGTTTATTCATTAAATTACAATTTTAAGATGATTTTTCAATGGAGACGTAAGTATTCTCCTTCATCAGCTACAACTTGAGATCATGTGCATGTATTGCTAAATTTACTATTATTCAACGCTGAATTCAATATTTGTTCGATTTTGTTGGCGGGCAAAGTTTTGTGGACTTTCAGCCAACTTTGCCCACATTGATTTTTTTACGCAAATATGGCCTTTATGCAGATGACATAAGAACCACTACAAGAAATTTGGTAAAGATGGCGTTTACTGTAGAAATGTAAACAATATTATGAAAAGTTTTTTACTAAACAGACTGGGCAATGTTACCCTGACCTTGCACTAAAATTTGCACGCAAAAACATGCACTTCATTCGACGAGTTCCAACAAGTATTGTCATACATATAACCTCAAACTCAAACTTAAGGCATTTATTTCAATTAAACCATTTACAGGCACTTTTGAATTGTCAAGGAATCGGTCAGTCAGAAATATGAAGCTAGTTGCCCATTCCAAAGCGTAGTAAGTACCTATGGAGAAGAACGGACAAGAAACTCCATTGACACTCGTAACTAATATTTTTGTAACAATGCCTTTAATTAAATAAAAGGTATTGTTCATCATTAATGTTAAATTTATAATTATATGTGAGAACGATGTAAAAAATAGACGTACAAGTTAAAAGCGTGCAGAATACAACAAAAAGAAACAAAAAAAGCAATTAAAAAAATAAGCTGCTCAGAGATAACCAGTCCAAACTGCTGGCGTCCGTTCACGAACATGACGCATGGATCAGCATCAGTCAGCTCAACCATTTTGAAGGGAGCTAAAAGATTCAACACTCATGCCACCATCAGCGACACATCTGAGTGAGCATGACATACTCACTGCCGCCAGGGCACATTCAAGTCAATGCAAGACATATTACCCGGTACATGGTAGCTCTACAGTACATAGTACTCATGCTTGTGCTATGCAATTATATAATACAAAGGAGATTAAGTTTATTTAATGCATTCAACGAGTTCCAACAAGTGTTGCAATACATATAACCTCAAACTCAAACTTAAAGCATTTATTTCAGTTAAACCATTTACAGGCACTTTTGAATTGTCAAGGAATCGGTCAGTCAGAAATATGAAGCTAGTTGCCCATTCCAAAGCGTAGTAAGTACCTATGGAGAAGAATGGGCAAGAAACTCCACGGACACTCTTTTAAATAAAAAATTGTTACAAAATATTGGTTACATCGTTAATGTTGAAATTATACATGTGAGAACAATGTAGAAAGACGTGCACGTTAGAAGTGTCCGTAATTAAAAGATAATACAAAGAATAATTCAAAAATTAAAATAAATTAAAAATAAGCCGTGGCAACTAAGAGATGACCAGTCCCAACTGACGGCGCCCGTTCACGAACATGACGCATAGATTAGCACCATTCAGCTCAACCTTTTTGAACCTAACCTATTTTCCACCTAAGTCAATCAATGTTGCCATAATATTAAGATGTTTGCACATCAAAGATATGTTTATAAATGGTTCTTCGGGCAAAGTTTCACGGTGAACGTTTTCATGATATCAAAAAGCTGCTGTCATCATAATGTTTTATCATTTCTGTTGTTCTAATTTTTTGGGAATTATTTATTCGTTTTTTAATGGGTGGGTTCTAATACCTTTACCTTCTATTTTTTATGGTAGAACTTTTATGTCACAATATTATTTTGCATAAAAACGGATAACATTATCTTCATTTCGCAGAAAATTGTTTGGCATACACTCATTTAGCATACATTAAAAACTCATAATTTTGTAAGTCAGAATAATCTTTTGGCATAAATTTAATATCCATAATCATTTATAAAATTAAAGTAAAAACCTTTAACGGTCCCTTAACGGTTAGAAACAAGCTTTAAATGAACTCAAAAGTACAAAATAAAACTTACGTAAACATGGAACTTTAATATTATTAATAATTAGCTTGAGGCTTATCTTAAAGTGAAGTAAAAAAGTTAAGTGAAGTAAACCACGCATTCAGTGTGGACGCACACTTGGTGTGCGTCCACACTGAATGCGTGGTGACTGGGGCCTGAGGCGAGCGCAGCGAGCGGGGCGTGCGGTGGCCACAGTGACGCGCGAGCTCTTGTAGCAGTTTGACGTATATGGGGGGTTGCAAACTATGGACGAGGATTTGATATTTTTACTAGACAGTCCGATCCTGAGATGGTGTTGAACACTAGAGATGAATTTTTTAATTTATATGATGAACTGAGATTATACCCTACAAAATTCTTTGAGTACACTCAAATACCCGTATCAACATTTGACTACATCCTAAGTAAAATATCACCTAAAATCACCAAAGAATTTTACGAAAAACAATATGCAGACGCGCATACGCCGAGCGGCAAGACCGAACTGGTTTGTTACCCGCGCCACCCGCGCCTTAGATCGCTTGCTGACTAGGCCCGTAGTGCTGTAGCGGTTACACCGCCACATACGAACTACGCATCAAAGACATGACATCACACAAAACCTGCATCGCGCAGTTAGAGTTTACCGAGCGATCGACATACATACAAGATTTCAACTTCAAACTGATGGGCAGTTGCCCGCCAGACACAACACCCGTCTGATCGGAGGATTCTCCCTTTTCTATGGTGGATGAGTGAACTTTACACCCTGTTCCTCATACTCCTAAATTGGTGACCCCGAGTATGAACGTCAACGCAGCCTTCGTGCAATTACCTCGGCGTGACGTCATCATCATCATCACTCCTGCAAGCTTTCGTGAGGCGACTCACACAGCCGGTCAGCACCCACGGCTTCAACGGGTATCTTGACCACCAGCATGCAGCGAACGCGCATTCCTGGTCATCACCCTCAGCCTCATCACCCCGACTCACTGGGGAATCAACCTCAATCACTCCGACTCACTGGAGATCACCTCAATCACCCCGACTCACTGGGGAATCACCGCAATCACCACCATCACCACAGACAGTTCCGACTCACCGCGAACTATGTGGCACCCGGTTCCGACTCACTGGAACCACAGCTGGCACCGTGAAGCATCGCAAGATTTAGCCAACTATCGACCTCCGGTCTCCGGAGGGGAGTGATGTAGCGGTTACACCGCCACATACGAACTACGCATCAAAGACATGACGTTACACAAATCCTGCATCGCGCAGTTAGAGTTTACCGAGCGATCGACATACATACAAGATTTCAACTTCAAACTGATGGGCAGTTGCCCGCCAGACACAACACCCGTCTGGTCGGAGGATCCTCCCTTTTCTATGGTGGATGAGTGAACTTTACACCCTGTTCCTCATACTCCTAAAGTGCGGCCAGGACGTGCGGACAGGAACGTTTGAAAATTACGCGCGTTGTCTCGCTCAGTCTCGCCGCGCTAGGGTTCCACCTTAGTCACTACACTATGGACGCTAAAGCGCGTTTCAAACTTTTGAAATTTCGCACCTGTCGTCGTAACCGCATATACCGCGTATAAGGACGTTCACGCCTCAAGCTTTAAAAAAAAATTAAAGTTCTATGTTTACGTAAGTTTTATTTTGTACTTTTTAGTTCAATTAAAGCTTGTTTTGAACCGACATGTACAATTTCAACTCCGTAGGATAAGAGGAAGTGGTTTTAATTCAGCTTGCAAGATTTGCTAACTAACTAACACACTAACAAAGCAAGTTAATATAAAGCTTGTCAAAAGTATAATCATCATGTTACCGAAAATTCATACAAATATTCTAACATACAAACAAGCATACACCATGCATGCAGCAAGCATGCAGCATGTAAGCAAGCATGCAGCATGCAAGTGAGACTAGATACACAATGGTGAAAACATTTCTAAGAGCAACTTGGAAGTAGCGCTCGCCGTCCGCTGCTGCGGTACTACTCGCTTCGCTCGCTTGACTCGCGCGTGGTTGGTCACAGTTCTAACCTAACTTATTTCACCCAGTTCAAAATAACAAATCATACAATTTTCGCTGGCCAGCTTCAGCCACGTAGCAAAACATATTGACGTTTAAGACAAAATTTTAATTTATTTTAAGGTTAAAAATGCTATTTTACAGAAATGGCAATGTGCCCAATAAAATCATTCTAAAAAAAAACTGCTATCTGAAAAGTATGCCATTGTAAATTCGGACATACAAACATTAGGCCAAACAATAATTTATACTAAATGATTTTTATGCCATAAAAATATGGGTGTAAAGATTCTGCCAAATAGAGGTACCCGTTCTAATAAGATAAAGTGTATTCTAAAAATCGAGTTTCAAAAGCAGCGGATTCTCGTGAGTCCAGCCAACGATCACACATAATCTTATTAGTTTATAGACCGAATTTAAAAACATGCCATGTTAAAATCTATCTCCATCATCCATTTTCGAATATTCTGCGAGACAGATTTAATGCCATTACAACATTATGATATAATCTCGTAAGTACCAGTGCTGCGATGAGCGTAGTTAGCGTGCAGATTACCGCTCGGGCGACGACGGCGACCTAATCGGATTGCGTCTGCGCCGACGAGCGCGCGAACAGACTCGTACGGTTATATGAAACTCACTTGTTTTAGCAAGGCTTTATACATCATTTTAAAAAGTACAGGAGGTTTACGGCAGGTTGCTAAATAATGTCACGTGATGCCCATCTCTTCCAGCTTACGTGGGCAAGTCTTTTGAGTTTTGCAGGTTATAGACCTGCAATAGTACATTACTGCCGCGGTCTATAATGACTACTTTGCTGGTCGCGCTGATGATGGCCGACAGCGCAGCGTAGCGCAGCTCCAGGCCGACACAGCGCGGTCTGCGTGCAGCACTTGATGGACGAGCTGAGATAAAGGCCGAGGCCGTAGGTCGAGGCCTTTACAGCGAGGACAGCAAGGGCTGCAATGATGGCCAAGCTGGAAGGCCTAGAGCGTAGCTAGGCTAGCTCGAGGCAATCATAGCGTGACCAGCGAAGCAGTCATAATGGGCCAAAGCTTGTATAGTGCTTTACTCAAAAATGCAAGTACCTAATCTAAATAAAACCAGCAAGTAAAGATTTAGATTTCCTACTGATTTTCCTCTGCACAAATTTTTCATATGCAAGCTTATTTTTCCTTTGAGTTTCGCGGTATTAAATTTTCAACCACTAATTTAGCTTCATCTTTAATGTCTGGCGGTGTTTAAACACATTGAATCGGAATAATTTTCGCTTTGAGAGCTCATTTTTAGCAAAAAAGTCACTAAATAAAAATAAAATTTTCGCTAAACGGTGCTTTTGTTATTTCTTTGTTTTTTTTTTTTTAACAATGGTAGTTGGAACTATACAGCCAAATATGGAATAAAATCTTTTTGCACCTATCTCTATAAATACAAACAGCTGTGTTTTAAATAAAATCTTTTTGCATTTGATTTTTTAAAACATTGAAACGTCAAAATAGCGGCCGGCAATGTTTTGCCGGCCTGTTAGAGCGACCAGCAAAACTTTGCCGGCCGCTCCTTGAAACAGAACGGCAAGGTCGACTTTGCTCAAACAAGGTTGTCAAAATAATGACCACATTACATGCATTTTTGAGTAAACTGTATAATATGCCAGGGTTGCCCCTATTTGGAAACTAACATAACTATGATGTATATATTAAATCCTTTTCTGTTTCCGGGGATTCCGAGGGAAGTCACCCGCATCATTTTGCAACTTAGTTAATACTCAACTTTTCTTCCGCTTCAGATCATCAAAGAGTGAACGTCGTTAAAACTTCGCGTATTAATAACTTTTAATGATAACGATGTAACAGCAGTCGACAACAGTATCATCTTTCGTATTTTAAATGTCTCGAACACACTCATGCTAAAATAAATAAAGAAGCAAAAAATATTCCTTTCTAATTCCCACATCATCCGAACGTTCAAGTGTACTCGTTTGATATTATAATGAGTTTCCAAGAACTCGGCCTCGTTACAAATCGGGAAGAATTTTATTCCCCTCGTATTTCCGTGTTTGGAGTACCAGGTATTCATAAAGACGCAGCGGCTCATACTAAAAAGTGCTAATTCAATGTTGTTCGTTATACATTGCGTCATTTTATGTCTGGGACTGGCGAACACAATGGTCCTCGGTCGTGGATAAGAGTTTTTTTTTATTATTCATTCGTTCTGAAAACTCATTACATTACATATACAACAGTAATCCGTGTTTTCATTCAATTAACTCCGGAGCCAACATATTATTTCGTTTCGCTATTCTGAGAGAATTTAAGACGAAGTCATGTTGTGTTCCGTCGCATGCCGCGTGTCGCAGCGCAAGGACATGACATAATAAACATTAGCTCTCATTATTCGTCGCGAACAATACGTCTCAGAGCTCATAATTTTTCCTTTGTGATACAACAACAGGTGCGTCATTCACCCGTCCCGTCCGTGGGACGTACTTTATTAAACATGTCGTAGATATAAGCCGGAGATGATATTGTGTATTAAATCTATTATACACCAGTGGATATTGCGATCCATTATGATGGGTAGATTATCACCGTAATACCCACAAAGGATATCCAGGAGTGATAAGGGGAGCTTATATTATGTTATTATTTGCAGAAAACAGCTATTTTGGGACTGGAGAATCTTTATTTAAAATTGTACTTACCTACCATTATTTGGATTAATAGCAAATTAAAGAGTCTGAATAATTTATTCATAGGAACATCCTTGTTCATATCAAATTAACTCGCTTTATCTCAGTCTTTGTCCTATTGATATTGATCCAGGGCACAGCATTTTCGCATAAAGCCTCGTGAAGACTGGCGCGCCGCGACACCAGTAATTGTTCTACCGTGAAGTTTTCTTAGAAATTGTTTTTTTAGAGTCGCATCGCACTATCACGTCGCGCCAGTCTGCACAAGGCTTAACAATAATTGTGTCGGTACTCTCTACGGTACTTATCATCGTGCCATTAACGTGCGATGCACAATAATGTCGTGACGTACGCACTGATCGCGTCACAAATAATCAATCGTACGTAGCCACACGAACACTGACGTACCTAATTGCAATTGCGCTGTTTGTATGCAACTCTTTGTCCGCGCGCATCCGAACGGCACTTCAAACGACTTGCTCTATGTGAGAACTTGTTTATTCTTATTTGACATTGCGTCGCGTTCAAGTAGATGGTGAATAAATAAACCGTCGGAAGTAATTTGGAGTTTCGTTGTGTAAAAATTCTTAAGACCTTATCCAGGCTAAGTCACGGGCAGTAGAAGCTTACTCGGAAATACCTTACCTTCTCGGTGTACACGTATACATAACAGGTACATAATGTCCATAATTTCCTCTCAAAATGTTTTAAATATCGCGACATGCTTGGAGGCGCCTCTCGAGACATTTGCTCGGAATGCGGAGCTTGGCAGCGGCAGTGGGGCCGCTGCTCGGTGTGGCTGAGACATTTCCTGCGACGTATAATACCGCGCCTGAGCGCTGCGGCATTATCTTATGCGGTGGAACGCATACCATTAACTTGATTATATTTCGCTAATACTGTGCTGCTGTTTCGTAGGGAAACAATACTTAACTTATTGTACTTACGTTGTAGATCCGCATTTGACTCACAAAAATATATGAAAGTCAGTGTATGCCTACCAAGTATATGGATTAAGAGCACATGTAACATTACTTCAATCATTGAATATCATAAAAGCCACGAGAAACGCATACTAATTTAAATCTAGGGTCATTTTCTAATAATACATATTCAGTGGCAGCTTCCCAACCTCTCGCAAATAAGAGCAGTTAGTGCGCGGTGTGCCAATCTTGTGCTCGTTACAACACAAATATCATTTGCGTCCGTGTGATTGCGAACGTTAATTTTTATTGCATGTTACTCGGATAGCTGGTGCGCTTATGTAGTTTTATTAAACGAGCAATTCCAGTTGAGCTTCAGTTGTGCTGGAAGGGAATTGAAACAAAGGGAAACACTATTTGTGGAGCTTTTAAATTGCATATATCTGCTGAAACTGCTTCGGTGAAGGTTATAAATTATATGGCGGATAAATCTCTTAGTTAAATGAATCAGAGTACCCATTTGAGTACGTCTTGTTTCAGTAGACATTGATACTTCCCGCAATAGCTCGGTTTTCCAGCACCTACAAGGAATACAAGCGTCTATACTAGAGCTGTTTATGTATTTCCGACTAAACTAGCAAGGAAGTAGGTATGGCTAACAAACTGACTTCAAGTAAAACTTGCAAAAGAAGAAGACGAAACACAAAAACATTATAGCACTAAGCGAGGAAAATTGTGCTTTAAATTTTACAGATTGTTTTCATAGTTTTACTTGAAAGCTGAACAAACAAACTGAGATCCGCATATTCTGCAACACACACTTGCAAGACGAGCGAACTTCACAAAAGATGACCGCCCCACCCCCGTCCCTCCGTAACCCGCACGCCGCACACTCGCACTGCAAGTGTCTTTTGAGTTATTTTCACGATTATTTGTTTTGTTCTCTCATTCTTTGTTCGAGTTGAAAAAAACGTTAACATTCGAGGTTCTGCCCATTCCAAACACAATTATTGGAATTCAATTTTCGGACCAATTCTCGGTGTCGTGGGGATCGCTGAGTTCTTCGTAATAAGCTGAATGGAGTTATTTCAGCTGCGAGACAACAACACAAAATGTATCTGTTGTTTATTTTCTCACGCGAGTAGAACTGTCCCGGTGCAGTTGGAGACATTCCTGCACATTATTGTTTCTTGCTTAGAGCGGGTAAACACACCTTATATTGCTAATGGAGTCTTTCTTTTATGGGATGAGCGAAGTTTCGAAGTTAAAAGCACCATGAACGTAAGTAGCAACATTACCGTAACTCAAGTACGAACGCACACACTCCAGGATATGCTATTTTACGTTAAATAAGAGTGAGCTTCGGGTCTATTTGTTTATAATAATATATGAAGTAATTACGGGTTCTTTTGTACGACCCGTGGTTTCGGTTGCACCTTTATCTCTTCACAATTCGTATTTACTCGTCCAATACTGATCATATTAAAGCCCCAGTGTGAATCAGTTTCAACTCGATGCGGGTCACTAATCCGGTAGAGATCCTTGTTGCGGTTTATAGGATTAGCGATACGACGATGTTCTATAATATTAAGTACGTGTTGTTATTTGGTTTGCTCGCTAGAAAGTAAGACTACTCCCTTTATTTGTGTGTAATAGATATTATTATGGGATTATTTGTCGACGAGGGTCGGCTTCCAGTCTAACTGAATGCAGCAGAATACTAGTATTTTTTTAATACTGGTATACTGCTGCATCCGATATCGTATTTTACATGGAGCGACTGCCTATCTGACCTCTACAACCCAGTTACTGGGTAATACGATACTCCTTGGTAAGACTGGTTGTCAGACTTCCGGGCTTCTCACGACCCGTAACGACTGTCAAAGATCAACAAATGACAACTGGGACCAACAGCTTAGCGTACTTTGCGAGGCACGGAGGGGTTTTGGTATGTAAAGATGGTCACTCATTCACGGAGCAACTGCGGCAAGCGTAGCTTAACCTGATCGATCGAACCGTGCGCCTGTTATTACTTAGCCACAAGCCCCTCACACTAATTTACCAACCGTCGAAACATGAAAAAAAACCGTTTATCCAACGTCATAATGCAGTCTCTTGACTCCTCCTTATCAAAAGGACTTTTTTTCTATTTTGTTCTGCAATCAGTCAGTCAACTAAGAGCAGATGTACTGAGTAGGTAGGCTTTGCAGTTCTTATCTTTATTTGCATTAGACCAGCAAGGCATAGTCTAGCTTGATAGGTCTGTTATTGCAAACCTTTTATGTCTTCGTTTGTGGTCACACTTTGTTAGTGTTACTACTAATGGGTTTGGATGTTTCTTAAGTCTTGTCTTATAGCGTGCAGCAATAGACTTTGTCTCCTGTTGCAAAGTGTTAATTTTTAGAATGTCGTGTAACTCCAAGTTTCTGATAAACTATTTTGCCATTTATCCACATGATTAAGCCCTTGTTGTTCAGAGGCAACTTCAGGATTCTTGTGACTGGCGAGGATTGCAGGCTGTTTTGTCAGCATAAGTTGCAATGGTCACATGGAAAGAGGAAGATCTGATGTATGTATTGTGTACAGTTTAAAATTAATAGACTCATTGTACCCACCTACAATAATTATAGGCAAGGCTCGGAACCGGTATCAAAAATACCGGTTAAACCGGTTTATTTGGGTTTTACTCCGAACTTCTCTTAAGAACGTGAACTTTTTAAGAATTTTATTTTAACCTAAATTAACCAGTTTATTCGACGAGTGGCTTATTGGTAAACGCGTTGCAACTTGTGATTACTTGTAAGGATGCCACGCTGAATAAAATCTGAACAAAAACCGGTTAATATTGTTCTAAACCGTTTAATCCGAAAAAAAACTTTATGTAAAGACTCCTCCAAAACCGGTTTATAAAAAGCGGTTTTTACGAACGAAACCGAATTTAAAAGTTTTTGCGTCAAGTACATAATAACGATTTGAAAATTTAACCGGTATCCGAGCCTTGTTCACAGGACAGTGTTACAATGAGTGCAAGTGAGTGAAACGTACGACATGTACGTGTACAAATACTATTACCATCGGACGCATTGTTCCCGAGTCTATCTATACTCACAGTCCACGGTGCAGGTGGCACACGTGATACACACCTTGCGACCAACTGCTTGGCAGCCTGCCACGGCCACGGACCTAAAGAGACCTAGTAAGATAATGTAAAAAAATATATATATATATCATTAGGAGTCATGAGTTCTCGGGCAATCGCCGCGCAGCAATTACTTCATATACTCCTGAAAAAATTAAGATAAAGTTAGTATAATTACTGCCTACGTTTGTCTTTATTATCTAATATCTATATACAATTTTATTGGTTGTCATAATATTCTGTTTGTTTTAGCGACCGTTTGCGGTGTATGTACACACTACTATAGCCGTGCGGAGGACACACGAAGTTACGGACAACATTATGTTACGACCCACACCTTGTAACCGATCCCGGACGCGACGCGAGCTCAATGTCACTGAGTGAATTTGTCTCGTCCGGAATATGAGCCGGAAATATAAAATATATTTGTAGGTGTTTAGGTATCTTTTATATCCTCGTTAACGAAAGGATTTTTTTGTAAATGCTCTATGTAGAAGGCGGAACGAGGGGAGAGGAAAACGGGACTTCTATTTTTGTAAGTCACGGTGAGCTCATTCTTTTGTAATTAGATTACCTGAACGTTATTTCATACAGACAAGCATTGAGTATCATTTCGTAGCTTCCCGAACGCTGTCCAGCATCTTCTTCCCACATCTTCTCGTGAACATGCCTCAGTGGCTCAAGACGAAAGCAAAATATAAATATGGACAGTATGGAAACTAGGCCCATTTGATGAAATAATTACCGATGCGACAATCGCTTCGCGTCCCGTCAATGAGCGCGTCGTGTGTCGTTTCGAACGTTTACTATGTAGTTTCTGTACTGTCCATATTTATACTGTGACGAAAATCTTTGACCAGTGCGTGTTGCCAGTGAAGACCTATGGCACTGAAACGTGGTCGCTCACAATGGGCCTTATTAGAAGGCTAAAAGTCACCCAAAGGGCAATGGAGAGGGCTATGCTTTGAGTTTCCCTACGTGTTCGAATTAGAAATGAAGAGATCCGCAGGGGAACCAAGGGAACCGACATAGCCCGAATAATTGCCAAACTTAAGTGGCAATGGGCAGGGCGCATTGCTCGCAGAATAGATGGCCGATGGGTCTGAAAGGTTCTGGAGTAGTGATCGCGTAGCATTGGAAGGCCTCCCACAAGGTGGACTGATAACCTTGAATCCCAGGAATCCGAAAGCACAGAACCGGTCAAAGTGGCAGTGCTTGGGGGAGGCCTATGTCCAGCAGTGAACGTCTTTCGGCTGAAATGATGAGTAATGATTGAGTATTTTTAACCGACTTCTAAAAAGGAGGAGGTTGTATGTTCGTCTGTAGGTTTATTTTAATGTTATGTATGTTCATCGATATTTTCGTCAATTGTGGACCAATTTTGAAAATTCTTTTTTTCTTTTGTTAGACAAAACTTGCGCTGTGGTTGCATAAATATCATTTTATCAACTTTGCTTGCGTAGTTTTTGAGTTAACTTTAATAATACGTATTTTTCCCAATTAATCTATGTTGATGATGTTATAATTACTTCCTGTCACTGTTATTTACATAGCAGATAGTGATATTTGAATTTGTGTGGGGTAGGTACCTCAACTAAAAAGTGGAAAATAAAAACTTTTTCAAAAAAAAAAAACAACCGACTGCCAAAAATACTGTACAAAAGTGAAAAATAACTTTAATTTCGGAAGACGGTTGTTTTTTTTACCCGACTACGGCAAAGCCAAAAGGCAGGGTTATTTGTAAAAAGTTTTTATTAATTAAGTAATTCAATTTAAACAGAAATCTCCCATCGCCCAGTTTAAGACTTTGCTGTCTCACCTCATCTTATTTAGATGCAATAGTCACAGGCCATTTGCAAGGAAAATTTACTTGTAAAGAGAGTGCTCTATCATGCAAAATGTAACTTCTATATTGCGCCGCACTAACACGGCTATAGTATTATGAACAAGTACTCTGTTAAAAGGCTCTTTGTAAAATATTTTGCTTTTGTAAGTCGCTGCCGCCGCCGTGCCAGCGGTGGTCCTGTGACAGTTGACAAGGGGGTCTACACCCCCCACCTCGTCTCGCCACCCTCAGTCTTAATTAAACTGAACAAAATTTGTTCATAAAACATTTATGTACCTTTTATGAAATTTTCTATTTAACTAATCAACACTGCGAGCGATACCTCGCTTCTAATAATATTACGGCAACAGAGTGTTTGTCTTTACGGAGAACGATTTTTCATTTTAACGCGTTTGCTACGTGTTGCTTTTGTTTCTTCTATTTGAGCGGAGGTGATGAGAGTTTAAGAGGAGGTAAACAGGAAGAATCGTGTCGTGTGTGTGATACTATGATTTGAGAAACTGTTACGACGTTAAGAATTCCAAATATATGTACTTGTCCTTATTTTGGGAATAGATGTTATTTCAGTAATGTCACATACGGCGTTAGAGCCAGAATCCTGAACGTCTTCTCAAGGCTGCTTTGCTCAAGTCAAGTAAATATTCATAGCACCAACACTCAGGTAATTTTTGGCGCAAACCCATCTATCATAAGTCTTTTCTTAATTATTACTATCACCGATCTTAAAGAAAGTGTTACCCAGCTGCCCCAAAGCGACGACGGGGGGTCGCGGGGGTCGAAGGGGGGTCTATTGTCTCATCCAAATGCGCGGAAGGTAATTTCGGTGAGAATTGCCTTCAGGTGTTTACCGGTCTCTTAATGGGTTTCTTTTGTGCCACCTTCGCAAACGGAATGAGGATAAATTACTTATTTTGATACATACATACACCAGCTAATGGCACTCGCGGAGACACCGGCGTGTGTTCCTTTTTGTGTTGTTCTCGAAAAATACACTTGTGTTTTACTCTTCATGGAGTTCCAGCCCTTTAATTTCGTTCCTTTTTTGTCAGACTCATGTTCACATCAGGCGTGACTGTGATCAACTGAAGTCTTTGATATTAGTAAATGGAAAGGTGATTGTAACTGTTTTTATTCGTGAACAGAAAAAAATGCGCCACGTAAAGTGAACCAGATAAATAAAACATTTATTAAACACTCCGATCCGATTATTTTAAAGATATATTATCAATGCTATGTTCCTACTTCATAGCTAAGTTCAACGAATGAACTACGAATATAATTTCGCAGTCGTTCTCATAATAAATGATGCGACTGTAACTGCTGTTGTAAGATGTTTATTATTCCTTTTTGGAAGCTAAGCGAACTCGCGCGAGGTCATTATGAAGCATATTCTTGAGGATAACTGTGCTAAAGACGTATATGGGGCAGAGATTAGCATAATTTGCAAGATGTATCGCGTTGCAACTCTGTACCCACAAAGCTGTAATCGGTCTAAGTGCACTGCGGCATGCACATGCACTCTTTTACATTATACAAAACAGATAGTGCAACAGCCATGAGCATATAGAGGCATGAGGAACAGGGTGTAAAGTTCATTCATCCTCTATATAAAGGGAGGATCCTCCAACCAGACGAGTGTCGTGTCTGGTGAGCAACTGCCCAATCATTGATGTCGGAAAGTTAAACTCAATACTCAATTCTTTATTGCTTTCCATATGTAGGTATTACATAGATGGTATGACAAAGTAAAAGATCATTATGGACCCTGTCGGGCACAGCAAAATTAGGAGAGAGGAAGAGGGCTAAGTAGCAATTCAACATTATTATAAATGATTAGATGTGTTTAATTGGGTGTATAATTATGTATAGGTAAAATAAAATAAAAATAAATGCAATGCAGGATTTATGTAAGGTCAGGTCTTTGATGCATCTGTTCCGGATAAGGCGGGAGGAAACACCCGCGTGTCAGCATTATGTGGATCGCCCGGAGGACACGGTGGAGTATACGGTGGAGGTTTGCCCGGCTTGGGCGGAGCATCGCCGTGTCCTCGTGAAGGCTAACGGCAGCGGTGATCTCTCGCGTCCGGCCCTGGTCCAGGCCATGGTACGGAGCGAGAGGGGAAGCAGTAATAATCGCGAAGGGGGAGGCGGAACGCGTGAGGAAGAGGAAAATTTAGCACCCTCACGCCCCTAGCTGCAGCACGAGCCGCCCTGAGCTTCGGGAATCGCAGGCCGATTCCCGGCCACTGTAGGCGCGGGCATGCGGACGGTGAGCAATGGGTAGCTCACCGTTCGATAAGGACCAGGCCTTTGTCGAAGGTGCGTTGTGTTCCATGCGTGCCTCAAAGAGATGTCAGCATAACTGACGGGGTCCGCTAGAAACGATGCCTGCCGGGGTCGCGGGAATGTCCGAAAGGGATACCGTGGCCCCGGGCAACATACAGGCAACTGAAGGAACACGGGTGGGTTTTAGTCAGTAAGAGTATGACACGCCCTCCCGTCCTGCCCATAGCGGGAGAAGTTATTTGATAATTTACCAACCGAAAAAAAAAATCTTTGATGTATAGTTCGTATGCGGCGTTGTATATTATGCACCACAAGCCTGCCCAAATTCATTCGCAGTAATCGTCCAGCTTCCAAATGAAATGAAAGCACACATCAAGTGTCATTTAATCCGGTTCGTATAAATTCCTTTCAAGCTGCACGTCATACGGACATTCTGAAAAAAGCTCGTTACGACGATTAAATGCCCCAACACAATGACCGGTAAAGCCAATAGTCGCGCGTCGCCCGCACCGGACCCACACCGCACCGTAGTTGCGGGAACGCGCTAAATAAGTAGCCTTTTGTAGTTGTAATGGAGAGCGGATTGAGACGCGCCGGGAGCGGCGACACATAAACTTTGTCAAGTCGACGCGCTCGCACGTTTTTTGTGCCATTTATGCATATCATTTTGCTTTCATTAAATTGTTTCGTGTATGGTGTCACACGAGAGCAACTTCAACAGAAAATTTTAATTTTCTGGAAGTTGAATAATTTTCTTACCAAAAATATATGAAGATAAAGGTCTTTGTTGGCCGAATATAATCTAAACCCAGCAAGTTAGTTACTGTTTTTTAATTATTTACTGTAATAGCTATTAGTTATCATATGTAGTTTTTAACTTAATTCCAATCTCTATTCACCCCTCGCACACATACCCAACACAAAGTTAGGTAGGTAAGTATTATTCGCCGGCTCGAGCTCAACTATCAGTATCACCGGCATAGCGCTCGGAGACCACAAGTGCCGCTTTGGCGCTCGGTGTCCGCCCCCCACTGCGTCCTAGATAAGAATGCTTGGAAGCATGCTGGTTTAGCTCCATAGGACAATTTGTGTAATTAAATATTATAATTTGTTTTTTACATTCTGTGATTACTTGAACTTACACACTGACTAATTAGTATCACTTGTAATATATTTATTTTTCGAAATATCGTATAGGTACCTACTTTTACAATGATTGTAAATATGTGAACACCATGTATCCATTACATAATTACTTTTTCTGACATTGCTTCATTTTTAATTATTTTTACCTATTGTGGTATAGTAATCTTATTCCAGGTGCATCGTTTTCACATATAATTTTATAATTAATGTATACAAAATATTGTAAAACATTTTAAAAGAGTAACTGAGGAGTTTCTTGCTCATTCTTCTCCATACGAAAACTACCTTTTGGAAGGGGCGGCTAGAATCAATTCTATTTTTGTTTTTGACGTTCAAAAGTGCCTTTTTGTGCCTAATTGAAATAAATTATTTGACTTAGACTTTGTTACGTATAGGGCTATTGCATAATAACATACTTCGTTTGTGAGATTGTGGATTTGTGACTTTTTGTTGCCCTTTGGTTTTTCGTGTTGTATGTAGCCAGATAGACTTAAATCACTAACTACGTTTAGTGTCAAACGTACCTATGTATATAAAACATTGTTTTGTTTCTGTCTATCGTTTGAAGATGACAGAGATAGAATGATGTCTTATATAATACGCACTAAACATATTTAATTATTTGTGGTGCCACCGGACCTAAGTTGCATATTTTAAACTGTGTGTCGCAATGGCGCAACGTGTGTCGACACCCGTGCGCCATTCCATCTTCCTAACACGGTGGGCTGTGCTGGGGCTGCTGCTGCAAGTGCCGAAAGCCTCAAACGGCGCAAATACTCCAATCTTATTGGGAATTATATGTTTGAACCGTTTAGGGTTGAAACAGGGCCATGGGGTCCGAGTGCCCACTTAGTTTTTCAAGACATCGCCAAGCGGCTGGTCGACTCTTCACTTGACCAGAGGGCTGGCCTATTCTTTGGTCAAAGAATCAGCATTGCCATACAACGGGGCAATGCTGCCAGCCTTTTGGGCACTTTTCCTATTGACAGCGATGCGGACGAATTTTTTGATGCCCTATGATTCCTCTCCCCTTTTTTATATACTTGTACATATTATTATATTATGTCTGATAATTTTTAAACGATGTAAATACGTGTGCAAATAAAGTCATATCTATCCTTTTAAACTTATCTGATGCATGTTTCCAAATCAGCGATCAGCAACTCGGTGTTTTCTTCTTCTTCATGATTATGAATAGACGGTGTAGACATTTGAATAGTTCCGAGTAGCTAATCTTTAGCAAGTACTAGGCTATCATAGCTTGCGTAGCGTGTACCTCCAGCTGAATCCTCCAGACGTCTACTGCCTTCGCTCCTTCAAAGCCAATAAATTCTAGATTCAGACTTAAAGAGCTCTTGGTAGGTAATTGCAAGTAAAGTATTTATTAAATGCAATTAAATAAGCATTTAAAACTGAACCGAGCACGAAGATAAGGAATGTTGTTTGTGCCAAAGCTTTACTGAGAACCACAAAAGTAGGAGCAGGGATAAATGGCATAGAAGTTAATTGAAAATGTTATGATGGTGTACGGATACCTATGTCTGATAAAATAATGAATCTATCACGTGGTTACAAGTACCGGACTGTTTACCTATTGTGCTATGTACATTAAACTATTTGGCATTTTTTCACTTATAAGTAAGAAAGGAGTAAACACCAGAAGAAGAAGAAGGATAAGTACTATCTATAAAGTAATAACAATAGTACATAGTTGATTTTATGAAACCAATAAGTTCAATATCTTTATCCCTCTTTTACTTCCGAACACAGCGAAACGCTAGCGTAGTCGGAATCCAACCAAACTGTATCGTTGTGACTGCTGTTAGCCCCAATAGGGTTTAGATTCAAACGATGCATAAAAAATTGGATCTCTCGATCGACCTAACTCTCAATGGGCACTTAAGCAGAGATGATATTGTTTTCACTAAAAAGCAATTTGAGATAATCCAGTCCCTACTGAATTTCGATTACCAAATTTTTACTTTTTCTCGGTCGAAAAAGTCGGTTAATTAAAAAGTCAAAAATAATAATCGATCATAATTACCTAAAGCCTTCTAATTGCGGTGGTAATATAATATGCAGAAGAGGCCTCGCCGTGAATCAATAGGGGGTGAAAATAATTATAACAGATCTTTCAATTTATAATTTGTTTTTATTTTTAAATGTAAATAAATATTTTTTTAACGTAAACAAAAACATTTACTCGGATTTTAAGCAAAAAAGCATTATCACAAAGATTTCGGCAAAAAATCTAGTTCCGAAGCGGAATGCTAAGTTAAACCCTCTCGGCCGAATGGGCCGGGATCGAACGCGGGCCATCAGCCGCGAGATCGGACACCCGAGCACCCGACCCAGCCTGTGTGTGTGTCGCGTTATTTACTGAGCGTATGTACCGAATATGTTATATCACAGGCTTTCCGATTTTTTACAGCTTTCAACGGTTTCTTTTTAAGCTTAATAAAAATATTCAGTCATGTGAGTCTACCCTGTAGAGTTTAACTTTTTAAATCGCGCAGAGTAGTTAAGAATTCTAATGTATATTTTTCTAAGTAATGGCACGCCTACATGTTATCGGTCCCGTTATTAGACAATATGGCGGCGAAAACATTCCTTTATAAAGGACATAAATAATGCGCTTGGCGTCAGGCAGTAAATAAACAAATAAGATTTAACGTAATATACGGTAACATAGGACTGACCGATTACGTAGTTGTATGTAATTATTAAATCTATAATGCCCGTATCGCACACATTATGTTGAATAAATGTGTTTGCGTAGAATCCATTTTTGAAGTGAAAACTTCTTTAGGCGCGTTGGTCATTTCTGAGATGGGTCTAAACCATTGAATTTACCGACACCGTGGAGTAAAAGACATCAACGCTTTGATTAACGCGTTGAGTGGAGTAAAAGATATTAACGCCTTTATTACCGCGGTGCCGATTTTTTTCAAGTTTTCACTTCTGTCGGCACTCCCGGAGTGCCACCGTTTTTTTAAATAAATATTTTCTGTAATATTTTGGCAAGACTAAAGTTCTAATTCTGATCAAGAGCCACAGAAAATGGTTTTATCTAATAAAATATGGACTACGATGTAGTAGCCCATCACGCATTAAATGTGCCCGATATAGTTACGTCACCGTCGGTCGGTGCAGATGACAGTTATGCCGTAGCAGACTACAGCTACGCCGTAGAAGACGATAGCTACGCCGTAGCAGACGATAGCTACGCCGTAGCAGACGGTAGCTACACCGTAGCAGACGACAGCAGCGCCGTAGCAGACGACAGCTACGCCGTAGCAGATGATTATTTAAATGATTAAACTATATTTTTCGCCAATTACGAAACCTTGAAAAGATTGTGTCAGCCTCATAATTTTAATCTTCCGTACCAGAAAAAAACAGCTTCGTAAAGTAGTCGGAAAATTAAATTCTTATTTTTATCTATTTCTGGAAGCAGAAACCAATGTTGAGCGATGTACGTATAATAGAAACGCGGCCGGGTCATTACACAACATAATATTACGTCCGCGGTGGAGCGCTCGGCTGGACGCACACGACGACGGAGGAGGCCGCTGTGTGCGACGGTGCAAAGAACCACTCCCCACAATACTGTGTGTCAACAGTCGGAATGTTCACTGTACTTGTACAACAGCAATAATAGATTATGTATGTACCCGTGATGTCTACTGGGCTATACGAAACATAATTATTGACCGAGCCAGCGAAGCGTCTTTGCTTCAAGTCTGGCAAAATTTACTTTCGTGTGTCAGTTTGTATCAAATCCAAAATCAAAATATTTTATTTCACATAAACCTACAAGGGCACTTATGAAACGTCAGAAGCTAGGTGCACCTCTAAGACTACAGGTCGTATTTTACAACCGATCTGGACGATACATGGTGTACAGATTTTACGACTTTATCGTTCTTTTTTTTTTCGTCGGTGATTTTTAGGGTTCCGTAGTAAACAAGGAACCCTTATAGTTTCGTCATGTCTGTCTGTCTGTCTGTCTGTCTGTCCGCGATCTAGCTCCAAGACCCTTAGTACTAGAAAGCTGTAATTTGGCATAGGTAAACATATTAATTACGCCGATAAAGTGATAAAACAAAATTATGAAAAACATTTTTTTTAGGGTACCTCTCCTACACGAAAGTGGTGATGTTTTTTTTTAACCCATCGTGTGGGGTATCATTGGAAAGGTTCTTTAAAAATATTGTGAGTTTGTGAAAACCATTTTTGGATTCAAGGTTCCATTTGCGAAATATTAAGCTTTAAAGTGCTAATTTTTGTTAGAGTCAAGTGTCCCCCCCCCCCTGCCAGCTAAATGGTTGGTTTTGAGTGTGTGAAAAAAATCACAGCAGTAGTTTATATAACGACATTAAAAGGAAAACTATGACAGCTAAGTAGGCTCTACAAGTTGACGAGAAATATCGACCACCTACCTACTTGCCCTTTCCTATGAGGAAACAGAAAACTTGTTCACTATTCAGAAGTAGTAGTTACTCTTGTCCAATAAACGATTTAATTTATTTTTTATTTTTCGGATATACGTATTTACACTACCCAACACCCCAACACCTTTCATTACTCTACAGTTATACAAAATCACGCGCATATACACACACACTAAGACACATAAACTCATTTTGTATTTTTTCAGTTTTCATGTTTGTTTTAAGATCATTCATTGATGCATCTTTTCGTATGTCTTTTGGGCTAATATATGTATTATTGTTTGTTTTGAGGGGTCTGGCGCTGTATGCCGAGATACAGGACTCGTCCTAGTTCGGTTACAGATGCTCCCATGTTATGTATTCCCAAGTACTAGCATATAAGTATGTGTAATTGTATTATTATTATTTTTTGGTGAAATAAATGAATAAACTAAACTAACTTAACTTTGCGGTTGCAAAAACATGTTTTTCCATACATTCCGTATGGGAGAACATATTTTTCAACTACAAAGTTCGTTTTTGGGATAAATTCATCCCAACTACGGAACCCTTTCATTGTGCGTGGTCCTACATGCACTTTGCCGGTATTTATTTGAAAGGTAGTACCTTTAAATTAATCTCAAAAAAATGGTGAAGATCTGATCGTATCCAACAACCGAATTATATACCCTTTTACAGTAAAAAAAGAATCCTTCAAATAGGACAACACCGTAATAAAAAAACTTCCGTTAAAAACAGTTTTACATCAGATTTTGATAGCCACGTATTTTCACCAAAACGTCAAAGCTCAAAGGATACGTATTTTTTTTAAGTGAAAACGTCTTTAAGCGCATTGAGCGATTTTTGGTAGAGGAAAATCGGGTTAAAAAAAAAAGTTCGCGTCACCGACATGCTAATTATAACAGTACCTATGTCTGTAGCTATGATAGATTTCAGTTTGTACTTCTGTCCGCAGTGCCCATGATTGCCTGTATTATTTTTTTATTAATGTGGTTTAATTTTTTATTTTAAAGGTATAACTTCTGCCTTTCCTGTATGTAACAAGGCTAGCCGTCTGGAGTCCCGCTCCCGTGAGATTGCGTCGCGGTCACTCGAGCGACCACCCGACCTTCTCGATCATATCTCACCTATTATGATGTGTGAAGGTATTAAGGAATGTGAACAGAGATATTATTACTAACAAACCCGAAACTAGTCCAAAACTGTTCGTGACATTTTACACAAACTTTTTGAAAATGTTACATTCCTGCAAAACGAACTCAACATTACCAACAAGCAAACGAAACACAAATAATAAAATGCATTTCATTAATATTATGTTTACTCAAGCGCTCAATATTTACAAGCTCGCTACAAACGAAAAACTCGCCGCTCTGTTATATTATTAGACACAATATACTCGCAATAACAATTATGAACGTATACAACTCATTTGTTCCGCGTCACTGCGCCAGCCAATCCGGAGTATTACAGGAGAGCTCGCCGATATGTTAACCGACCAAATATTTGTTCAGCTTTGAAAACGTACCAACAACCCAATAAGTAAGTCTGTTTATTACTTTTATATTTCGTCGGTAACTCCCTACGGTATGCTTAGGCGTATTCTGTATCAATATGTGTCTTTTGAAAATAGACGTAACTACGTAACAGTCCTCGCAAAAATAAGGTAAAGACAACAGTAGAAGGTTCATGTTTATAAGGCACGTTGAAAATTTGAGAAAGACCTATTACAACATCCAGTCCGTGCAATCCACGAAGACGCGCCCCACTCCGCTCCGCACCGTACTAGATAGAGTTCAGCTTACAGTACAGTAATCGCGGAGTGGAGCGCGTCTTTGTGGATTGCACGGACTTATAGATCTACAACAGCGCACCTTGCGACTTAAGATTGTCTCGAACTAGGTGGAACACCCGGATGCTTACCAAGCATTTTATCGTTTATCATTTCTAAACTTTATTTGGAAGATTTCACTAGATACATATTTAAGTAAGTACCTATGCCTTTTTTGGGAATTGTCTTGAGTGCTCCTTTTCCCTTCCTGTCGTGGCTGCTGGAGTCCACGACAGCGTTCCTCCCGCCGCCTCATGAATACAGAAGCAGACTACAATGCGAAACAACAAGCGTTTTATTTTTATTGCGTTTATTTACAAACAGCCTTAAAGACGTTGTAATTGAACGGCTCCGTGAAATAACTGCCTTCATAAAACAAAGGGAGTTTTTGTTGTAACAGAAAATATAAGAAAAATATTCGATCGACTGTTTATTTTTGTATGTAAATGGAGAAAGAAAAGAACACACGCCATCGAGTGGAAGGTACTGTTTAATATTAATACCGCCTTAAATATTTTCTTTGGAAAATTTTGGTCTGTTTACCAGAAACCTTATTCTTAAACCAATATTATCATATGGCATAAAATTGTATTCATTCCGTTGATATAGGCTAATATCAGAGATAATTAATTTTATACGTCTAGAAATGGAAAATTACTTCTGCTATTAATGTAATCAACTCGGTATATTTCGATTCAGAATGACAGACATTATAATTAGTTGAATAATGGTTTAAACAAGATTTTCTGAACCCGTCAGAAGTTTCAGTTAGGTATAGAGTATTCGATTTCCAGACAATTGCCCATTGTTATCCAAAGCGGCATTTCGTAGATATCTTTCAGTGCCCTAATTACTTCAGGAGGCGAGGGTGAACACTGAACAAAGCGTCATACAATAAAGGAGGGTCCTAATGATAAAAGTTGCTTTAATAAAGTACACACACAAAATAGATGCAGAAGAACCACTCTCGACGACCGTTGGCATTTAACTTAAGAAATAACATTAACATCTCTTCAAATTAGCAGTTACCGTCTATAATACACCTGCCTTTGCACAGTATTTTTTTTACTGGTGCATTTAGTTTTAATAAATAAACAAATAATAGTTTCTTATTTTTATTTAGTAAAATATTTCAAGTCAGTGATTGTGTGATTGATAGACAGGTAAGCTCCTGGATGTAGTTGTTGCTGTTGACGTAGCCTACACACACGTCGGGCCTTATGGCTTTATGCGATACAGCTCATAGCTTTTTGGTGTATATTTCTTGGACCTTCTGTACCTACGTTTACGTTGTATAATGTAAGTGTTATCGTCGGAGGGAGTCTATTAGTTGGAATTAACTCAACTATCCGGCAACAAATTCAATTTGCTTGACGTTGAAGAATTATTACGTAGTCAAACTTTACAACAGCCTCTACTACCCGGCTCACTACGGAATCTCAATTAGCCGCCGGAGTCAGTAGTAACTTGGTTACATTTTTAGCATTGAATAGTAGGTTGTTTGCCAAGGGAGCAAACAACAATTTTTAAGGCGAGACTGTTTCTTTGAATCCAGAGCGGAGCGAAGAATTCTAAAGTAGAATCCTGAGCGTAGCGAGGGATTCAAAGTACGTCACTTGAGCTTAAAATAGTGTTAGGTACTTCTGAGGTGAACATTCTACTTTTATCACCCTCTATAAGAATAAAGACAACTATTTTTAAGGCGAGAGTGTTTCTTTGAATCCAGAGCAGAGCGAAGGATTCTAAAGTAGAATCCTAAGTGCAGCGAGGGATTCAAAGTACGTCACTCGAGCTTAAAATAGTGTTGCTCTCTAGATGAACACTCTACTTTTTATCACACACTATGAGAAAAAAAAAAACGTGTGTGATCCGACCCTCGACAGGAACGAAGTTCGTTCTCAAGTATGATTTCATAAATCGCTGCAGCCATCGTGAATTTACATTTTGACCTCACTATTGACTTTAACACCTTCGAAAATTTTGAAAACGATACCCATGACGAAAAATTTGAAAATTTTCTAAGCCGCCACTTTGAATTTTCATTTTGACCAAATTCACAATTTCTCTCTCTCTCTTTCTCTTGCCAGCATGTTAGTTGTTCATGCAATGTCCATGTTTGATATCTTTGGTGATTGGAACTTTTACTAACAATTTCCACATTCTAAATTCAAATCACTTTTAATCCCTAGGGATTAAAAAACTATTTTAGCCTGTTTACGAAGAAAAAATTAGCTCTTTTTAAATAGATGTGATAAAAAATGTTTTTTCGATCGCTTCAGTAGAGTACCCGTTTTCAAGAAAAATGCGACCAGGGGCTAGCGTCCTCAATTATTAGGATAGAGAAATGAACATGGTATCAAAAGATGCGTTACTAAAAGGGCTACTATACAACAAAAAAGTAGTGTTAGATGTTTTTTTTATTTATTTAAAATTGTTTACCGTTTCTTTTGGGACTTTTTCAAAGAATCTTGAACTTCTCAAAAACTAAAAGAAATATCGAAAAAATATAAAAAAATATCCTGGAAACTTTAAAAGGCTTCAAAATGATACCATCATTCATATGAACCATTCTGGTTTCGATAGGATTATAATTAAGGGTAAATGTTCAACCCTTTCGGAGACACTTTTTTAAAACTCTTCTGATTTTTAAATGCTTTAATTAAATAAAGTCAATGTAACCATGAGTCCATGATTCTGTGGATTTTAATGCCATTACTTTAGTTTGTGTATCAGCATTTTCATCAAATAAGTTGTAATTTTGGAATACATATCATAGGCCTCTGTACCATTAAAACGGTTATAACGGTTATAATATACACATTTAAAATGCCTCTCATTCAATTATCTCTATTTTACTGAAATAAAATTCATTTTACTCTGAATGCGAACGTACAAGTTGCAGTGTTGTACAAGTTTTATCTACTGCACACATTACAATGGACATAGGAAAGTTGTGCAACAAATGTAACAGTTTTGCTGTAGAGAACAAGAATGCAGAGAGCTCGCAGACTGCCGGCGACGTACCATAGATACCACGAGCACAATACTCTCCAGCGTTAACACGAACCTTCCGAATTTCTTTTTTCATATTCCACTACTTAGTTAGAAACGATTCCTCTTTGTAACGAACATTATAAATAAATTAAATGGTAACTTCAATACTCATACACTAGTAGTGCACGTATTTGTAGATCTTTTTTTTTTTTTGCTATTTCAACTTTTTATCACTCGAACATAAATTTCTCCTTTACATCAAAATGTTTGTATCTTGAATTAATGATTGGAAGATGATTGTTTTCATGTCTGATAGAATATTCTATTATAATGAAAATTGTAAACAAAGAATATGAAAAACCCGAGTAAAATTTTTTTTTTTTTTAAAGCGGTTCCCAGAACATTCTCAAAAAATAAAAATATAACTAGAAAACTATCAAGAATCGCGGAACATACGGGGTATTTTAGGATAACCCTGGGCATGAGAAATCTAATGTTTTTTATGACGTCACTATTTGGACCAGCCTGTGTAAAGGTTTACCAACTGAACACATACACGACATCACCCCACAGTCTTTGTCATAATTATCGATCTCGCATATAGCACGGCACTATTTATTATATTTCATTCATATGAGGCGGTTCTACTACGCGTGCCGGTCGCTGTAGCTGTTGGGGATCCTCACACTTCGTAATAAATCCTATTTAGTATCTAAGTTCTGTTTATATTCTTAACAACTTTTACCCCGCCAGAACTTTATTATAGTCCTCCATGGACTTACCAAACGCCAGCCTATCTACAGCGTAAAAATAGGAATATAAAGAAATACATTCCCGACTTGTACTAGTATAAAGCTGGGTAATAAAATAAAGTAGTAGCTAGTAAAGCAGCGCAGTTTGTCTCAGGGGGTTAGCGACTGCAGTGATATTAAGTTGAGAAGTTATTGCGACTCAGAACTTGCAGCAATAACCGTGTTCCAGGAATCCTATACATTTAGTTTTGACGGTAATCGGATCGCCGATATAGAGGAAGTACTTTGGGAACAGTGCGCTTTTCTCAAGTGTAGTTTGCGAGGCTACGGAACTCACATTGTCAGAGTCATTTAGGAAAATATACACTTTATGTGAAAACTTCAACTTATTGTAAGAATAACTTTTGATTTTTGTTATTTCTTTGTTAGTAGGTACGGTAAACTGGGGACTGTTTTGAGAACGCTTGTGTAGTCTGTTATTTGAAAGTTAGGCAAAAGTTCAGTTTAATTTCCGCAAGTTATAAGTTGGTTACAAACGTTTTTTACCAACATTTGAAGATTTATCTTATCTGCGTATCAAGCAAAGTCAAAGTCAAAGTCAAATCATTTATTTCAAATAGGCCCATGTATGGCACTTTTGAACGTCAAAAATTACAAAATAATAAAATTGATTCTAGTCGCCCCTTCCAAAAGGTAGTTTTCGTATGGAGAAGAATGGGCAAGAAACTCCAGAACTCGGCGCTACTGGCCGAAAGTTTAAGAGTTAAGTAACGAGCGCGCCTGGTCATCCGAGCAATTGGACTAATTGTGGAGGACTCGGCTGCCGCTGACCGTCTTCAGACCCTCGCAATTGAGTTTGAGTTCACAATTGAGTTACTTCTCGGTGTAAATTTAGTTTCTTGACGTCCACCAATTAGAACTGTGAAACTTACTGATCCTGTACATTACAACACGATGACATTAATCTTGTAGTACCTACCTCTTTATTTTAGTAATAATTTTATTATACTTATTTCATACATAATTGAATGAAATTCTATTTATTTTCGAACAGATGTCAATCGAAGATTCCCAAAATAGTTTCTTCTCTTACTGTGTGATGCCAAGAAACGAAATAAAATAAGTATGCTTGGAAAATATTTTAGTTTTCAAAAGCAGCTCACAGTAAAGAGCTCTCGTAAGCGCTAGAAATATAAACGACGTATCCTCTGAACACATCAATTCATGAACATCGGAAGTTTTAAGCTCTATCGTTCAAGAATTTCCAATTAGCTTTTCTGTGCCAGTAGCCGAGCGAGAGCAGCCGAGCGGCGCGCGTGGAGCGAGTGGCGGGAGCGCGCGATGTTTGCACGACTGGACTGATTCGAGCCTTGCAATATCCTCGCTGACGCTCGACGCCTCGTCTTTAACATACTGAGAGGAGTTTAAACCGTAGTGAACGACTCTACCAAGCTTTATTAGCTTTTCACGAAGCAGCTTTTTTTTTCTTTTCTTATTTTGGAGTAACCAGACTTCTTCATTGAAGACGCTTATTGGTGGTATCACAGAACACAAGGTAATTATTAATTTTTTCTCTTATTGATAATTTTGAAGTGCGGATTATTTTACATTCTTATTTGGTTTTATACATAACGATTTCAGCATCAATACCCATTCTATTTATGTGGCCCCTTTTATAAAAAGAAGGACAGCGCCCGTTAAAAATAGAATTACCCTCATCACACAGATCGTGCTCACCACTTCCAGCTGACGACAGCGCAGCGCGCGGTCGGGCGGTCCCGCGATACTCCACGTAATTCAATTAACCGTTTAGGCCGTGGATTGTAAAATCAAGGAGCGTGAAAAACCTTTCGCTGTCGAGTAAAAATGAGACACTTGACAAAACGGGACCTTCATTAAGGATATAAATTTAATCAAGCGCTGTGACCTTTCGAGTAGGGGTGATAAAGGCGGCGGCCACGGGCGCTGCTGGCCGCAGTACAAACACGGGGGCCGTGTGTCGCATTCCGCGCACGTATCAGTCGCTCTAATTACTCACGTGATTGCTGCCCGACAGAGTGCGGCGGGAGCTGTGAACGACAGCGGATGCTTTTTGTGTCATAAGTATCAACGAGCTGCAATGTCCTCGGTGTACAATATACATGTATATGTACAAATATCTTATTACAGCCAAGTCAAGCAAAAACATACAAAGGCATAGCCGTACGTACCATCTTTTCTCGAAGCCATTTAGGAAATTTTCAACCCCCGTAACTTCGTTGTGGATAAAGCTAGAAGCCTGAATTTTCAGTGACCAAAAGGACTTAGTATAACTAGGTATACATTAGAATAGAATCTACAGACAACAAAGTCTACCTAATATTAGCGCTGTAAGCGATTTATTTAATTACGACTATATTTTAAAATAGTAGATTATTCAAAATAATATGTGATTATGTTGCTATGCGATGGCCAATTCATTTTAATTAAAGAAATAAAGAAGTCTAATATTGATACGGTTACTTTAAAATGTTGTAAATTAACTAATTAGGTAACCATTTATGATAAAATTGTTGGATAGATGCTCCCACAGATAGGTACTGAATAAATTAACAGACTTAGTTTTACATTAGATCTCACATCTTTTTGCGGTAGAAGAACTGCGTCGAGAGACTTGCATTTTTTGCGTATTATTTTTTTGATGGGATTCAATTGAAATTTTAAAGAAATTTTAATTAAGGAAATTTCTCGTCGACTGGTCGACACTGCACGTGACCAAAGGCTGGCTCGTTCTTTGGCCAAAGAATTAGCATTGCCATTTAATGTGGTAATGCTGCCAGTCTTCTGGGCACGTTTCCCGATGACAGCGATGCGGACGAATACTTCGACGCCTAAGTGTCGTTTTGTTTTTATTACTTTTATTTAAACAGATAGTTAGTTAGTCTTTTAATTTAGTACCTAATGTAAATAGTTAGCTGCATTCTTGTAATATTAATAAAATGTGATACAAATTCAAATAAGGCTGAGAAAAAAAAAAAAAATAGTTTTTGAAATTTTTAATGGAATAATCATTTTCTATGAGATTATCAATATAATAGCCGATAAACAAAACTAAGTAGGTAAATTCGTTCTAGATAAACAAAGGGAAGACTTCAAAGGTTTACGCCGAATTAGGTACATACTTAGTGAGGAAAAATGATGAAAATAACCCTTCGTAATAGTCGGGGAATTAAAAGAATTTGTCCGCTCTTTTCCATTTCGTGCTGTCTAACCTCAAAATCACTAGACACGTAAAGTTCCCAAGATTTATGTTTACTATTTTATAATTTTTAGACCAAACGTTAAACAATTTGTAACCCATACAATTTCAATCTCTATCTTAAACCAGTAAGGTGTAAATTCCATGGTGGATGCAGCGGGATAGTTTTAAAGGCAACCAGTGCCAAGCCTTTGTCGTGGACTGGCTTCCTGATGGATGAAACTAATCTATTATTCTGTCTGGCTCATAAGTCCGGATCCGTGTGCCATTAATACAGTTGTCTAGGCATCGTTCAACATCGGGCGACATCGGGCAACATCGTGCGGCATCTTGCGGTGTCGTGCGACTTGCCTGATTGATCATCGAATCGTGTGGATATTTTAAAATTAATTGCCTGCATGTCTGGTCGGATTAGGTAGATGTATGTTGCATCTGTGCAGTTCAGTGAAACTCCATTTGTTGCTTGTCTTAGGAGAATGCATCTGGAGCAATGGAATTAATTTACTTTGGACCGTTCCGTGTGACTGAACAAATGAAAAGCAAATGAGTTCCCTGTTTGGAAGCAATACATTTGTGGGTTGCATTTCTAGTTAGCACTCGTAGGTACACTAAAGTTTTGCAGGTAAGTACCTACAATTTACCTGATCGTGTTTAGGTTACAGCGGATGCAGCTGTTTTATAGAGTTATGCAGTTATTTTTTTTCGCAAATTGAGAATAATTCAAACAGAATTTATAAACAAATGAATGAAATAACAATTAAACAAAGCTCTCACGCTAATAAAATTATATAAACGAATGCGTTGCACGGACGCGGCGGTCACCTGTGACCGGCTGCATAATCAGTGTGACCGCGACCGGCGCTGTTGATCCCACCCTTAGCTAATATAAAATGTTTAGCGCGCTGATTGGCTGATTGCGCGAGCCACAATGCCCGACCGCGCCAAATGAACGCGCTAGTAGGGCCACACACCAGGCCAGCATCACCAGATTAATCTAATGATTTTTAAATTACTGTTTATCTATACTTTACCAAAAAGGCTCTGCCAGACTATGTTAGGAAAGTATAGTCAATGAGGACTGACGAGTACCATGTTTAGCGGCTACGCTACGTTTACGCTAGTCGAGTCAAACAATATTTTTCTTTTTTATACTTGTGAACTGCGATAGGCTGAATAAGCAAATGAACCTATTGTGTCTTGCCGGAGCGAAGCGGAAATAAAATATTCGCCAAGCTCAACCGGACACAATTGTATGCTTTGGACATTTTTCATGACGTATAATTGCGCTATTTATCCACATCGACACTACATAAATCCGAAAAACTTTATTCCGTTACTCATAAATAGGAATTTCAAAATACCGATTTTTATCCTTATTCTTCCTTACATATTATAAAACAAAGTCCCCCGCCGCGTCTGTCTGTCTGTCTATCTGAACACGATAAACTCAAAAACCGCCGAACAGATTTTCAAACGGTTTTCACCAATAGACGGAGTGATTCTTGCGAAAGGTTTTAATTTATAATTCATTAAGGTTTTGTGTAAATTGGCTGAAATATGACGATTATTGGCGAAGATGTCGGAAAAAATCATCCTGACTGAATCATTTACTGGCATGCGCCGCGTAAACCGTTTATAGATACATCAAATTTATGTTCTACGGGATTTAAAATCTTAAAAATTTCAACAAAAAAGGCCGCTTAGAGTTAGAGAATTGTCAAAGATAAGGTTATGTAATTCCGAATGGTTTGAAATTCCTAATTTAACAACTCCGATTTATCATTCATTCTATTTTTATAATTCCAAAATGTCAATATTCCTAACGTTTATAATTACTATTCTCAAAATACCGAGTTTCAATAGATCGAATAGCAAAAAGTTCGACTTAGTGATAATTCGAATTCCGAAATAAAAACTCATTCTGATTTAAAACTGTGATTGTTTACTTTTGAATAAAAATATTTTCATTCGCTGGTCACAGTTTTAACCTAACCTAACCCAAGTCATTCACCAACAATAGAGGGAATCTGGCGCTCGGCGGCCGCTGCCACGACACGCTCGCTTCGCTCGCTCGCCTTCGCACTTTACTGGTCACAGTTCTAACCTAACCTAACCCAAAGGATTTAATAACAGTAGACAGTACCCGACGCAGGTATATATTAGGAGAAGAAGAAAACACTTTTTTTTTATTAATACACAAATATTAATAACAAAGTAGACGTTTTTAAATTAAATTAAACGTTATTTATAGATTTTGAATGTATATAAACCGAATATTATACTAATTGAATCAGAATCCTAATTTTAGCAGTATATTCGAAGTAATGAAAATCGGAATGCCGTTTTTCGGACCGAGAACCCATCGAGCATTTGATTCTTTGAACGTATGTATGAAAATTGGAAAACAAACAAATCGCATTTACGACTTTTGGTAAATTAATTTCGTGATTTTAATAATAGACATTAAATTCTTAGGTATTACAAAATTCGGACTTTTGGAAATCGGAACATCGAAATTCGGAATAAAATATTTCGGAGTATTTGGGTGTGCCCATCCACATCGTTCTATATCTTCGAACTTCCACCGATGTATTCGCCGATGTAGCGTGGTGTGTGAGCCGCCCGCGGCCGCGCGTCTGTAGTGGGCACTAATTCGCGTCGCCTCGTAATTCGCCGGATCAGTTGCGGTGCGATCATTTGACGCTCTATCCGCTCCGATATTGTTTTGCAATTGAATTAGCTATGCACAAAGATTCATATTATGGTTATTATTTGCCATTAAGCTAAACGCTTTGAAACTAGTAAGGATGGCAATACTTACAGTAAATTGTTAGCATCGGAAAATATTAAAAAAGTACCGGCCAAGTGCTTCTCGGACTACGCACAATGAAGGGCTCTGTAGTTGGGATGAATTTATCCCAAGAACAAACTTAACATTGTAGTTGAAAAACAGTTTCTCCCATACATTCCAACGGCAAATATAAGTTTGTACACACAATATTGAGAGATTTACCATGATATTTTAAGACCATAGACTTCTTATAGGTTTTCCTGTAATTCTAATAAAAATAGGTAAAGAACCATTCTTTGTATTTTTATTTTTTATTTTTGGCTCAGTAGTTTTGGAGATAAGTTGGGTGAATGATCAATTTTCTTAAATGTCTTTTAAAGTATTCATTTTAAAATTATGAAAAAATCTAAGATCTTAAGAAAATTTGAGATCCTCACAATAAGCCGTTTCATTTGATATGTCACACGGTGCAGTTTGCAAAACTTTCATTTTTATTTTCTTCTTTACCCCCAAATTAAAAATTCATTTATTCACTTTACACGTCCGTATTGAGGTCACAGAAATATCATCATCATCATCATCATCAGCCTATTAATGTTCCCACTGCTGGGACACTGGCCTCCTCTTTGTGCGAGGGAGTGGGCCGTAATCCACCACGCGGACCCAGTGCGGGTTGGTAGAAATATATGTGTACCAAATTTCAACTGAATCGGTTCATTCGATTCGGAGTAAATTGGCTGTGACAGACGGACAGGCTGACAGACAGACAGACACACGAGTGATTCCTTTTAAGGTACGGATCCTTAATATTGAAGTCATCGCCTGTTGGGTTATAGAGGTTGGATAGCAGTCATCAAGTTTAAAATAACCAATATTCAGGCGCATCTGGTGAGATGAGAAGCCTCTCTAGGCGGCGGAGCTCAGTGATAACACGACATAATGATAAGTTTATGTTTATGTGACCATTATTTAGGCAAGTTTCAGTTAAGTAATTAAGTTTTAACGTGAAATGGAAAGATAATTACAACAATTAATTTCTCTCACAAACTGGTTCTGTGAATCAGAAACAAATGCTAAGATAGGAGCCTTTTGGCCTCGTACAGAACTTTTTACTTTTATGTTTGCAGAGGCACGTATAGATGACTTTTATGCAATCATGTGAAAGCGTGTCGCCTCCCTGATGCGGCGGGTGCGGGACAGCGCCAACAGCCTCTTGGTCACTGTAGCCGATAGGCCGGAAGGTCTAATACTCAGACACTGGACCAGGACACAGGTATTACCGTCAAATCGTGCCTTGAAATGATATTAATTTTAATTATTGTATATATGTGGTTGTCTTATTAGTGATGTTGATATTTTTAATGGTGATTTTGACATTACAGTTATGATTTTGACATTATTGTTGTGATTTTGACATTATAGTTATGATTTTAACATTATAATTGTGATTTTGAAGTTATTATTGATTGTTTTGACATTATTAGTAATTATGACCAAAGTTTGCCGAATATTATTATGTACTAACACTAGTGTTTAAGATGTGTATGTCATTACTACCAAATTGGATTGTATGACATGAAATCTTTTTTTTTGATTGATTGATTTTTTTAATTTCCCTTTTTTTAATGTTTGTTTTATTTTTTTATTTATGATTTCATGAGTGTGTTTTATTCTAATTTGTGATTTCCTGTGCGAGTCACAATAAATACTTTTTCTTTCTTTGCTTTAAATCTTTTTGCATAAATCGAGACTATCAGTCTGAACCGTACTGTTATTAAACTCCACGCGCTTTTATTATACCCAAATATTCTGTGTTCGTATACTCCATTAAGAGCTAATATCAAGGAGTACTTGAGAGCGCGTCGTTGTCGCTCGTAACCACAAACCACGTCAGTAGAACAATAACGCGTCTCGACTCATGCTCATAACACACATGTTACGTCATCACGCGCGGCTCCGCACGCCTCCGCACGGAACCGCACGCCGCCACACGACGCGGCGCGGTGCGCTGCGGTCGCGCGTAATTGCCGCTTAATACACCCCGCATCGACACAAATATGAGCTCCGTTTGGACGCAGATTATGGTTTTAATTAACGTTTTGTCTCTATTGAAAGTTTAATAACGGAGCGGAGCTAGAGAGGCGGAACAACCTGCCGCTGTTACCGCATGCAGCTTTGAATTTAACGTTCACGACGAGCGACCCACTTGATACTCAATGTTAATGAATAGATTTTATGACAGGCGTTTCGTGAAATTTGATTGCATGAGTTTAATCAACGTTCCCTTTTTCGTAACAAAGGTCTCTCAAATTCCTCTCGTGGATATACTGCTGAAAAAAGAAGTACAGATAATAATCTGTACTTCTTTTTTCAGCAAAGCGATGTAATCCGACTTATAAATGAAAAATCGCCCTGCTTCGGTTAATCTCTCAAAGCCAGTTTGTTTTGAAACGTTATTTTCAGCATGACTGGTCGCACGGATTGTTCCAAAAATGCGGCAGTCGCTGGTGCGGGTTCGAGTTCGGCCTCGGGCGCTGGACCCGCGCCAGGAACTTTAATGTTATTATTATTATATCACCGCGAGTCCGACGGGTATCGCTCTACGTGACGCCTCGCTGTGATGGCCATCTACTGATAACGTCTGAACTCACCACGTTAAGGAACAGGCCCATCAAACTTTTCGTCGTAAATTGATTGACAGTGAATGGTTTAGGTGCATATCGTAAGTTTAATCTGAATGGACGAATGTTGCTGTCTGGTCACGTGGTCTACCTTATCAAACGAACCGAGAATTATTGAAGCCAACATTTTTAAATCTAGGGCTAAATAGAAAATTCAATGCAATTTCCCAGTTTTTTTTTTTTAATTAAAATTATTTTATTTCATATAAACATAAAACGTCAGAAGCTGGGTGCACGGTTCCAATTAGTCGTTTCCTATGGAGAAGAGCCGGCAAGAAACACCTTCCTTTTCCTCCTTTTTTTTCTCTTTCTATCCTTTTGTGGTTATTTACAAGTACTAAATCTCAATAAACTCCCTTTTTTGTTTGTGCTATGCCTTATGGAAACTGTAATAGAGACATGTGACAGTAAGTGACAGCAACTTGCGGAGGCGGACCGGTACTATGCGCTGTGTCTGTAGCTGGCTTGTGGTTACACCCTGACATCCAACAGATGGCGCGATGAGGACCCGACTGCTCTGCCGCGCACTCCGGGAAGAGAGCGACGGCAATCATCACGTCACCGACCACTCATCTCTACCTGTGCAGTCAATGGATTGGAAAATAATGGCTAACCCAGCGTTCCGTGTCAGTTTACGAACGTTTATTGAAATATAAATGTACAATAAAAATAATTTATTTCAATATCGAACTCGCTCTAGCTCGATTCATGCATTCCAAATGATCAGGTACTGCCGGCGTTGAGCGCTAACCGCAATTATAATGTGAAACTAGCGGTTCATATAATATGACGATTTATTTGCGTGAAGCTGTCCGGCGATACCTCCGCCTATCCGGCTTCTGGGCCATCCGTCCGGCTCCGCTCGATAAGTCTCTCCTGAATCAATGATGTAAAGAACTGCCGCTCGCGTGAGACTTTGCGTGTAAATTCATGTATGTATCGACTTACATTAGATATGTATACGTTTCGCTTTCCTGTTAGGATTGCATATTAGTCATTAGCTTATTTTCCTCATTTCGTATTCTTGACCGCTGTACGGTTTTTCTGTACAAGTAAGTTACCTTTCACGTGTTTAAGCTCATTTTACTTTGAAAACAATCGTTTGGATCACTATGATCTGTCGCTAGTGAACGTATTACCGGTTAAATGACCCATTTCTTCGTGTGGTTATTTATCTGCGGTTATTTATGGTTATCGTTTTCTTAGATCCGTGATTAACATATGAAGTGGAAAGTGCTGGTGTTTCAAAATATATATCAATGAAATGGTCCGTAGTGCCGGGGCCGGTGTGGCGCCGAAATTGATGCGGTCCGTCCGGATATTAATATCCGCACCGACGGATGTGCGCGGATATTACGTCTGCCACTGACTATGTCGTGACAGAAGGTCGAGCCGACGTGAAAGCGATCTAAAACAACGTGTGTTTATCGGGATCCGACAAAATTAGACTGACTCGTCACTTGATGTAGGTCACACGAAACGGGACTCGAGTATTATTTTCAGAGAACGAGCAATAACATCTATTTTTGTGCCACAATAAATATACTCTGTTAACTAACCCGTAACGTTAGTCGAGCTTGGATCAGGTGAGGGTGGTTCCTCCATTTCAGCACTGATTATTTAACATAGTCACAAAGAAGTCGACGAATCGAATCAAATTCTTTTATTCTACTTCCTTCCATTTTTGTGGAAGATTTGATTTTAAAGTTTCTCGGTAACGACTTTGCCGTTCAGCGGGCGTTAACGGCCTCTTTCATAAAACGGAAATGGAATTACTATTCACATTTAAGTAAATATACTGTGTATATGCCCTAACCGTGACGTGACACAAAAATAATAACACAATGGTCACAAAAATGAACAAAATGAACGTCCAAATCCCTTACATATAAAATAATATTCTTGTAGTTCCACCCTGGAGTTACTCGTGAAACAAGCATTTGACTATAATATTTACCATCAAGATCAACTACACTGACATGCTGCACTGTAAAGTATAGTACTTACAGAATTCATGTAAATTGGCACTTTAAAAACAAATTGTTGTTGTCCTTTTTATGACGCGCACGAAACGAAATCATCAGTTACAAAAAAAAATGGCTAGGCCAAAAAAAAACTAGCACTTTCTCGTTGTAACTATTTTAACGCATAGAGGGGCCATACTTAATTTAGAATTTACTTCTATTATTATAAAATATCAAAGTAACAATAAAGAATAACATAAAGGAATGGAATATGAGACAAATTTAAAAAAAAGACTACTTTTATGTAATTTTAATCTAATTTTATGATTGTATGTGTAATTATAATTACTAATAAATAATGTACTATAACTTGTATGTGTGGTGCAAACTGTTAGTTTAAGTTGGTTTTTATTAAATAAACACGTATTTGTGGGCATTTTTTTTAAAATTAGGTTGCTTATTGCGTGCATTATTTATTATTTGCTGTATTTTTTATATATGCGCGGCAGTGGATATTGCATTTTTGTATGGTAAACAAATTACGACAGGAATTAAATTAAGTTTTTAAAATAAATGATTGAATAATAAAAAACCAGTTTTTAAAACCAATAAAACAAATTTCCATATTAAAAAATGTATGTTTGCTATTTTATTACTAATTAGTCTAAATGTTGATTTATATGTTTACATTTTGAACTGTATTTAATTTTATTTTACCAATAAGTGTCGTGGATACATAATTACAACAAAATGTACATTAATTTTGAAAACGACCCTTATTCCAGAACCTGAAACCTGACTGGAAAACCTATTTTAACATAGATAGTGTGGTCTTTCTGCGCATATTTTACATCGTGAGAACGTAACTACTGGCCACCGCATAGTCTCAACCCCGAAGAAACATAAATACACGCCGTTTGTGTTGACCGTACTCGTGTGAATTGATAGCCGCATGAATATTGAACTACATCGCCCGGCTTGTGCTCAACTAATACACAGATATTCTGTCGCGCTAGGAATCGCTTGCACTACTATGTTTATATTGTTTTATAGAGCAATTCACAATGGAGACGCAATTCTGCTTGTACTTGCAAATCCGTGGCCTGTGTCGAGGGTCAGGGTTCCGTCACGCCTGCGGGGGAGGTCTCACTTGCGCGATATTACACTCTTTAAAGCCGATTCTTTGTTTGTAGATGCGGGTTCAGGCGATGTGTACACGGTTCAAGTTAATACGGCTTGCGGTTCTTTTGTTTACTTTGCAGTGCTCGCTTTTATTCCAAGCGGCTTTTGCAGAAATATTGTAACTCACTGCACTTAATATTCTCGATTTAGGAACTGTAACCTTATTGCGTAACACTCGGAATAACAATCTCTTTTAGTTTGAAATCTCTAACAATATTCATTGCGTTATTAATATTATCGAGCAGATGGACTTAGTATTTAGTTAACCTGTAAAAATCAAAGAGATAGTCTTTGCCAGTGTTTTACGCAACATATTGTTATAGTAGTTAACGATTTGAAGTGTTCCGTAGATAGTATAGTATTCAATGTCAATTAGGGAAAAACTAGAAAGAAGAGTTACTGATAAAATGAGAGACTTCAGTAAAGATGTTTAAAGTATGTGTTGACCTAAATACGTTTGCAATGAACCATCTGCACGTATCTAAGCATTGCTAATAGTAGGGTGTGCTTAGTGTAGCTGGTACACAAACAAGGTCTGATTGCGCCGACCGCGGCCCCACGCGGGCACACAACGACCCTCGGCCGCTGATTGTCATCCGCTGTGAATGCTCGTGCGACGAGTGCGTGTCATCCACGCGAGAGCAGCATCTTGTGAACCATCAGAACATGTACTTACTTACCTTTGGCTTAAGATAACCATCATGTCAGATTAATATCTCCGGCTTTTCCGTAGAGTAAGCAAGCGCTACATTATTATTTATTTTATCGTTTAACCATAATTTGGTCATGCTTAGTTTTCAATATTTCTTTTACAATGTAAATTCTCATCGCAGCATTGCCCTAGCTACAAATTGAACTCAGAGAATTAGTTGCATCGAGTAGGAGTTATGTTGCCCGAGAGCATTAAGAGCTGAATTTAATAAGCAAATAACCCGCCGAGCTGTTTTTATTTCAATCTGTAAGTTCACGTACGAACATTATGTTCAATTGCGTTACAATAATGTGTGCAATTGTGTTACATCGGCGAGACGAGCCTCGATATAAAACGTTGTTGTTTTGTTGTCTACTATGTTTTGATACTTCTATTACGGTCGGCGTTTGCCTTCACTTTTTAACTTTTATCGCTTCATTGAATTGTTGTCTCTCGGATTTGTTTCCATGTTCCCTGCGTACTGTTTCAGGAAAATTGTTAGTCAACTAAAAGGTGTAGCAAATCTTTAATAATCTTTACGTAAAATTGTAGAATTTTCATCGTTCACTTTTGTATTCTCAGTGTTTCCAGGCTAATGGTAAGTATAGTAATTATCGGAGCTATCACACGCATTTATACTGATACGAATGACGGGCTTGGTAAGCTTGCACGATTCACAAGGGGCCTAATATCGGCGGCGTATCAAAGCGAAGCTCTCAGATTACAGACGATTAGGTACGTAGCCGATGAATTAGGTACAAGCCGTAATTATATCTACTCTATTAAAAACAGACGAAATACATCTGCCGCGGCCCGCATTACACCGACGTTAACTGCATACATTTCAAAGTTACTGCAAACAAAGGCAGCACTATCATATAAAACACTCGAAGTAACTCAGCAGCACTGCAGGGTCCAACTGTGCTCGACAAGCAAGGAATGTGGACTCATTTCACAACTGAATTCAATTTGCTTTAGAACAAAAGGTACCAGTCAGATAATATTCATAAAGTCTTTTGAAATCGTATTCCCTTCAGCGTAGCCTGAATTATGTTACGACCGTTTTGTTTAAAAAGGACGCTCCTTATGTCTCCTTAAACCTATTGTGAAGGATACTTAATTGAGTTCTCGTCTGAGGACGTACTCGCTGGAGGCCAGAAGATTGGGGTGATGCCTATCTGAGTAATCAATTACCATTTAAAGTGCGTCTTCCTTTGTGCCTAGATCGTTCTCTCGGGAACTAAATGTCGGCGGTACTTATTATGGAAATGAAATGAAGGTACAATGATTCAGTTTATTATAAACATATCAAAAGTAGAATTCAGCTAGTAGCTAGTAGACCTGCATAATAACAGTTTTTGTAGTTTTCATATTACAATGATGCCTTATGACCTTTTTCTTTCTTTAAAAATATGTATAATTATTATCTTCCGTAAATAATGATTAACTCACGACTTCGCCTGCATTCCACTGTACCTAGTGTACCTGGCAGCACTAACCACAGGATCCGAATCGCTTTGTGTTAGTATTTGAGTTGAAACGGTTCTGTTTGACAGCGCATAATTGTTGCTTTGGCCGCGCTTTGATTTGCGGTCGCCATGGGCACGCCCGGCCCGTGCGGCGCGCGCCCGGCGTCCGGTGTGCTCATACGGCCCGGAAGGCACACACGCTACTGTTCAGGTGTTCCACACGTGTATAAGCTACTAGTACGCGTATTTTAATTACTGAACATTCAAAGTAGGTTATAAGTATTTTATTGCAAGTGCACATGAACATAGATTACTAGAACGATGCAAGTAGCGGGTCTATCCTTTCTAGCAGGACTTTTTGTCATTATTATTTTTCATAACAGCGGATAGCGTAAACTTCATTTCACAGAAAATCGTTTATCAAACACTCATTTATCATACATTCAAAACTCATAATTTTGTAAGTCACAATCATCTTTAGGCATAAAATTTCCGAATGCGTCGTGCTGCGCACGATTACAGCGCCATAATTATGCACTATCAAGTAATCGCTTCTATACTCTAAATTATGGTAATAAAATAATGCCGGTAGGTGCTATACTTTTAAAGTAATAAGCGATCGTAATGAAAGATGTTTCACTTCAAAAACTGGGAAAAGTTACTACAAAGGGAATACAGATAATAATAAAACTGCTATACTGTGTTGTAGTACCTATCGGATCAACAGGCAATAAATAATTAACTCCTCACGATAACAAAGATTTTGCTTTAGATGACTATTGTAATTTTTTAAATATTATGATAAAAAACAACTTTTACCTGCTACGACAAATCTTATTTCTCGTGCAAACGTCTCGTGAGTTTACTCTGGAAGATATATTTATGTGACGATGAGAAAATTACAAACACAAAGCAGCCGATATTAAAGACTAGAGAGAGTTTTATATTGAGTTTAACTGCTATCAGACATGTTTGTCGTCTGAGACTACATTATTAAAATGTCAGTTGCAGCAGTTGTTTCTTCAGATTAAAAACGGCTTACGTATAATGGATTCTGCATTATAGAGTTCACCCTCAGTCAACAAAACAGCGAGTCTCTCCATTCATAATGCTCGTGTTGTCGAGATCATGAATTCATAACGTGCGCGACATACTATTCGTAAGAAGCGAGGAAGCACCGGTAATGCGAGTGTGTTCTGCATATATTTACTTACTCACCACTGAGAGCAACTTTTGATAGACATGTGTAGAAAAAACTGCGGCTTCCACTACAATCATATAAAACGAAAAACTATTGAACAGTACCTACAGTCTTATATTCTTTCAACTGTCATTAACGAGACACAATAGAATTTTAATTGTTATCCACCTCAATGAGGCATCGTGACAGATAATGAGTTATGTATGAGTGAACAATTTATTGTGACTTGTGAGATTTTTTCAATAACTTAAAGATGAATCCATTAGATATTGAACAGACCTATCACCCGCAGAATTCTAATCCTGAACTTCGACACAATCATAAGTCCAAGACAAAGTAAGTCCAAGACAAAGAGCTATCTTCATAATAAAGCCGAAAATATTACGAACATCTCAACTAAATTCAGAATCTAGAGAAAACCGATCCAATTCCCGCGCAGCGGAGCATGAAGTAACTAATCTAATGAGTTAATCGTGTGCGAGGGTGCCGCGACCGCCGCGCGCGCCTGCCGCCCTGGTAGCCGATGCCAGTCCGCTGAGTTATGGCCCGGTTTATCATTCGCAGCGCTGCACAAACCAGTTATTGAACAAGAGAGTTTACTACAACCCACGACCTCGCTGCGATTGCTGGATTTTGAATTAAGCTTGGGTTTTAGAATGTTTGAAAAAATGCACGGTTGAAATCCCCGTTTTTCTTCCATTTTCGCTCTATACGCGACGCCACGCCGACGGTCATAGACGGGGCGGCGTTTTAGTTTTAAAGTGAGATTTATGATAAATGGTTGGTCCCAATTCCCAAAACATGAAAATTCCCACTCGTATTTCCTATTACTCGCTTTCTGTTAACATAATGAATTAAGTAATAGTGTAGAGACGATAAAAATTGTGATCACAGTAAAAGTTCTAGTTAGTTTTTTCTACGGCTTAAAGGTTAATTTATTTTTGACACAACTTTACTTTGCTCAATTCTTTTATACTACAATTTTGCCCAGGAGTTTAACTAAAGTTAAGACGATTCAAACTGAATTCATATTGGTACTTTGTAGAGAAAAGCGAATCATTTCACGTCGTACACGTTCAAGAAACAACAATTTAGCGGCTATGAGAGGTATGCAAGGATCCTAAAGCTCTCGACTGTCGGCATCAGGGGCGCAGAAATCGTAGAATATTCAATATCTACGTTATTGTGTTCCCAACAATGCGGCCACAGACAGAAAATAATAATTGAAAGCGGCTCCTTGGAGCATCGGATGGCACTCGTGTCGATACATTGTTCCGCTGCAGCTGAATTGAATAAATTGCTTGAGAGTACTCCACTTTATGCTTCTCTTACAACAATGCAGTACAACTCTGTATGTTATTCGTTGTGCCGGGAATTGAAAATAGTAAAATACTATAAATTGTTTCCGATTTAATCTGAACAAGTTATGCTTTTGTTAAAACTAAAAATACCTAGAAGCTTTTGTTGTTATTTTGAATTTCTATGAGTGAGGTACGCGTTCTTTTCAAACTAAACTGGTGACATGAAACTTATTGGGAAAATAAAATAAAATACCGGTTGAAATGTAAACATATAAATCAACGTTTATCCTTACATATTATAAAACAAAGTCCCCCGCCGCGTCTGTCTGTCTGTCTGAATGCAATAAACTTGAAAACTACCGAACGGATTTTCAAACTGTTTTCACCAATAGACGGAGTTATTCATGCGGAAGGTTTTAGTCTATAATTCATTAAAGTTTTGTGTAAATTGGCTGAATTTGACGATTATTTTTGAAGATGTTGGAAAAAATCATGCCGAATGGAAATTTAATATTACAAGAATATTATTTCTGTAGATACAAAAAATTTCACAAAAATGAACAAAATGAACGTGTCCCTTACATATTCATTTTTTTTTTTGGTGGGTGATTGAAATGAAATGAAATGAAATTATTCTGTAAATAGAATATCGGAATCACTTTTACACGTCATAAATTATCAAATAACTTCTCCCCCTCTGAACGGAGCGGGAGGGCGTGCCAGACTCTTACTGGCTAAAACCCACACGTGTTCCTTCGGTTGCCCTGTTGCCGGGGGCCACGATCTTCCTTTCGGTTTTCTTCGCAACCCCGGCAGGCATTGGCCCTAGCGGACCCCGTCAATTCTGCTGACATCATATTGGCCGAGCCATTTTTTTTTTTGTAACTGATGATTTTACTTCATGCGCGTCATAAAAAGGACAACAATAACAATTTGTTTTAAAGTGCCAAATTACATGAATTCTGTAAGAACTATACTTTACAGTGCAGCATATCAGTGTAGTTGATCTTGATGGTAAATTATAGTCAAATGCATGTTTCGCGAGTAACTCCAGGGTGAAATTACAAGAATATATACGGTTAGGGCTTGTCACAGTATATTCACTTAAATGTAAATAGTAATTCCATTTCCGTTTTAGGAAAGATGCCGTTAACGCCCGCTGAACGGCAAAGACGTTACCGAGAAACTTTAAAATCAAATCATCCACAAAAAAGAATGGAAATACAAGAAAAGAATTAGATTAGATTCGTCGACTTCGTTGTGACTCTGCCCTTATTCTTAATTTATGTTACTTTTGTGTCACGATAACAGAAGAAAACGACCCATGATAATTCGTAGAACGTATACAGAAAAACAAGAAGTCTAGACTTCTGTCATTTATGGTTAGTAAAAATAAATATTTATGGTTAGGTGACAGTTAATGAAAATCCCGTGTGTTAACATCTACTGTTATATTATTTGAGTGATAGCCGGGTTCCTCAGGAATAATCTTTAAGAATGCATCAGTCAGGGTATCAGTGTTATTCCATTCGGTAGTATATGCATGCAGGGACGCAGGCGTTACTTTAATTCACTAAAATCGAAAAACTTCGCAAGTAATGGGAAATTGCTACTGAAGGCTGCATGTGTCGACCAGGACGAGCAACTTCTCACGCAGACAAGAACGTCGCTTGCTTCCGCGTCACCACTCCCGACTCTCTATATATTTTGGGTGCTAACACCAAAACCACAAACTTATTATTCTGGGACGTTTTATAAAGATGTGGCATTATTTTTGGATATTGTGTATCTTACGACGTTCATGCAAACGGGGTCGCGGGCAAAAGCTTGTATGTAATATAAAGCTATAAAGCAACCATACTCGTAGTTACATACCTTTTTATTATTATTTATTTATTTCCAAAACACTTAACCTGTTACATTTGGGTTTAGCCTCACAACGAAAACCTCTCAGGGTTTATCTGTGTGCGGCGAGCCGTTCAAATAAATTTTACAAAAATGTTTCTTTTATACTACAGTGATGATATGACATGATACAATAAGTTTAAAGTGATGATAATAATTTGCAGGTACATTAATACATTAGGTGAGATTATGTGTAAGGAAACGTTTTGATTTATACTTATAACTTTTCGAATTTGCTTTGTATAACGTTTGTAAGTCTTCTGGTAGTTTATTAAGGAAAATAGGTACCTACTAAATATTCTGCAACCCTCATCCCGTACATATTATTGAACTTTGGTAGGATGTATTTATGTTTAAGTGGTATCGTTCTCAGAAAATCAGGTCTTGCTTTTCGGTTAGCAGCTCAGGTCTATTGAGTTCCGCAAGAGTAAAAAATTTAACTTTATTGAACACATTCATAACATTACAGTATTTAAAGAGATCGTCGTCATTGTTTTTGAATTTCTTGTTCAAATGTTTTGGCGTAATTACTTTTATCTACTCTCATAGCGTAATATTCGAATTATGAACTTCAAAACGAGTTTATATTGACATACTTTATAAACAGAATACCGAAATTTAAAAATAGAATCATATTATAACACTTTTTCTCTAACAAAATAATACTATAAAACAATTTTTTTTCTGTTACGATACAGCGCTAATCCAAGAAGTTAATATCACCAAAGAGTTTCCATCAACTTTTGGCGGGGGACAGCAGCACCCGCTGTAGCGCATGTGCGGTGATGTGCTGGTGCAGGCGACATTCATTTGTTTTGTAGTACTTACTGAATTTTGTGGGATTTTTTATTTATTCTTGATCTTTAACTTTGATCTTTTATTTAGTATTTTTTTCAATCCCAATGTTTGAGAGTAGATAAAGTAGTGTATGAAACTGCACATAACTAGGTATTAAAACATTCGTGTGATACTATTAAAAACCTCGCATACGGCTCGGTTTTTAAACACACACTCTTGTTTTAATACCCCTTATTATACAACAGTTTCATAAACTACTATTAATATTCTTAGTTGTAACTTGTAAATATCTGTCAGGTATGTATGATAAGTTCTCCCGTAGCTGCTGAGTCCGTAGTTGATAACCGAGCCTGTTAGGGCCATATACGGGGTGGTAGGGACATCGTCGCGAAAACTGAAACCATGGATTCAGTACATGATTCTGAACTGAAATTATTCGTCAGTTATTAAAAAAGAAATCTATCTTCCATACATTTTGACCGCGTAGGTATTGCACTTTTCTATGAAACAGCAGATATTTTTTTAATAACCGACGAAAAATAAACGTTGATAACAGTTCATGATTCTGAACAGGGGTGTTCAGAATCATGTACTGAATCCATGGTTTCAGTTTCCGCGTCGATGTCCCTGCCACCCTGTATAACATTCCAAGCGTTTTGTAAGGTAGTTTATATTGAAGTATACTAAGCTTACTTAGAATAGACCTCAATTGTTATGTTTAATGTTATGGGGTTTTGGTTTCCGCACTTAGTCCGTAAGGTGGACCATTGTACGTGATAGACCTCAGTTTGTTGCTTACGTAATCTTAGTGCGGTGCCCAATAGAATCGGCTATCAACCATTAGACCGATATAAATACATGACTGTGTTTATCAACTAGTTCTAAGAACGGACATTGGCAAGTCTTTGGCGAACTATGTAGGCAAGTGTGTTCGTGTGTATAGTGGAGCATTAACTGTTAACAACATTAACTGTAGGTATAGTGGAGCACAACCTACTTACAAGCGACGAGAAGAATGATGTTACCTTCACGGTGCACCACAGTGACCATACCGCGCGAGCTCCTGCCGCCACGTAACAGGCACTTTATCACCGGCACGTGAAAAATGAAACGTGCGCCACAACCACAAATGAGCTCAGGGTCCGCCTGACTGTCCACCCTTTCTCTGTGGTCCTGCTTACATGTAACGTGTATCTTTCGTAGAATGTATAATGTATCTAGTTGTATGTAGGCATGCACAGTAGGTATATACTTTTCGGTCGAATTTGGGTTTTATTGTTTCGGTTTTGCCAAACTTTTTTCGAAATCAGTTCAAGAATGTCTTACGACACGAGACGTAGGTTATATTTTTTTTATTAGTGCGTATCATTAATTTTAAGCAATCATCTTTCGGTTCACTGCACTTACTTGTGTAGCTCCCTGCACCAGCCTATACGTACCTACGTCTGTGACTGTACTGCAGTTGGCTTTGACTCAAATACGATTCGGACTACACGAAGTATGAAACTCGAAGCCGAATTACGAGCACAGTTTTTGAAAGCAAAATGGACTGGAAAAAATCTGAATCCAATCCTGAGTTATACCTACCGAAGGCAGCACAATCGTAGTTGAACTATACATAAACTTATACGTATACATGTTTATTATTTGAAAAACGATTTGCTGTATTTCCGAACGGTTAATGGTTGATGTGAAAATATTTAATTTTACTTAGGTATTTCTGTATAAACAAAATCAATGTAGTTTTTTAAGTACATTAATTGTTGCTTGTCTAAGCAACAATCCTCGTGTATTGATGCCACGGACACATTCGCCGGAGTGATCACGACACTATTCTGTACTCACATACAAGTCTGTGACAGGAGATTGTCTATTATCAATCCAGGCACAACCCCGGTCCATAATGGGTGTGTCCTATACCTACAATGTGTGTTTGTTCTAGGAGCTGTCACGAACAATTTCTTCTCAATTAGAATGTTTGCGAGAGAGAGGGAGACCAGTGGTGACCCAGTGGTATCGGTCCCGATTTACGACTAGGTCGTGAGTTCGAACCCAGGCAGGCACGTTACTTTGTTTTAAATACACAAAGTAAAATGCTTCAATTTTAACACCACTGCTCTTACAAAGATGAAGAAAAACATCGGCATGTCCTAGGACAAAAAACAAAAATGACATCCACTAACCCATACTGCGGCCGCATTGTGGATTATGGTCTAGCACCTCTCACAGAGAGGATGCCTGTGTCCCAGCAGTGGCAACATTAAAAGCTGCTTATGCTGGAATGTTTGGCTGGCTGTTTTGGCGTCCACATAAAGTGTCCCCATCACTTCTATCTCACTCTAGCTAGAGTATGGTATTTTTTTATACATTTCACAAAGCAATTGCACAAATGTCAACCAGCAGCGCCCCCTGTCAACGTCATTCGTGCGCCAAAATATCCTCGTGGCAGTGAACAATACACATCCACGTTCATCGCGACGACTTGTTATTATATTTTTGATTTATGGTAAATAACGATCAGCAAAATACGACGTTTCGTGCATGTGTGAATGGGCTATTAGATTGCGGTTATTTTTCTACCACTATTGCAATGTTGTATCAGTTTAAACTACATTAGTTGGGTAAACACTGCCTGCACTCACGTACGAGCCACTAGCTACTCTGAACTAATTACGTGTGGCCGCTGCCGCGCTGTCGCACGGTGCTGATATTACCATGCATGAAGGTTTTTCTTGTTTCAGTAAACAGCGCTGAAACATTATTAGTGCAGTGATGTCTAGCGTAAGTAGTGTGTTGAGTCGTGGCTGTGATGTCTTTACTTAACGTTGCTTTCACCATGAAACTTCCACTTAACATGAAATGGTACATTTTTATGATTTAAGTACGTATGTAAATTAATTCCCGTAGTCAAATGTTTCTGTACAAGTTAATATTCATATGAATCTACTATGTGTGTAAACTGTAATTTGCGGTCATACAGCTCATACATTCTTGCGCTTTTCCGCCGAAATGAGAAAAGAACAAGAGTGAAGAAAACTGAAATAAAAACAACAATAACTCCAACAACACTGTTTAAGTATTCGTGTTCATAACATTTCCGCCCTCGTTAGCGCGTTATGGAATAGCACAGAGTATAGAGGAGTGTAATAAAACTAAACTTTTAAAAATTTGCATCCGATCGCCTTATCTCGCCGCCTCTCCGACATAATGAAACAGTTTAATTATCCTCCTTCAGCGACCGCTCTCTCCCTGGGCAGGCGAGGTGGATAGGCGTGGGGAGGACCCTGGGAGTGGTGGGGGGCAGGCGCGCGCTGACCCGGAAACGATGCGGCTCCCGGCCGGATATTAATTTCTCCACTCGAACGCACTTCGCGCAGGTGACGAACACCGGAACGCTTTTCAGCTAATTTTCATTTACACGCGCTTTGTTTCACGGTGCGATGGCTGTCGTTTGTCACCGCCATCACACGGTCTACCTACCAAATACCAGTATTTCATACGCGACCCAAAGTTTCGGGTTTAATTAAAGCATAAATAAAATAACGGAACAGTGAGCGGTCATGAGTCGGGTTCATTAATTCCATTTCCTGATAAATTGTACGTGAGAGCGTTACATTAACAATGCAGCGAACATTACGCACACTCGGCGATTATACTAATGCAAGGCAAACACAGTGGAATTACAACAGTTGATTGTTAGGCTAAGTACATACGGTATGTCATTAGCGCAGCTAGCAGCGGAGCGAGCGGTCCGAGCGCTCGTAAGTAAAATTAAACTAGACGAGCGACGCTCGCGTGATGCATCACTTGCGTAATTGTTCGCTTGCGCTGTTTCATACTCATGTTTCGTAAGGCATGGCTTTTATTAAAAACGTTTTTCCTGAAATGTTAAACTATGCCGTCAGTTACATAAGAGTATGTCTTTGTACATCCTCATTTATCACTTTCGCTATTTTGGATAATTTGGATGTATACTTTTGTTTTTTAAATCGAAAATGTTGATTTTAGTAACTAGATTTTAAGCTGAAAACGAATAATAATCTGTTGACACAGCTAGTTAAGCGCTGGAGGCTATGCGAGCTTAGCGTTAATCTCTAATTCAATTGGCGCGCCCCAGAAAATAATTAATCAATGGCTGCTACTTGATAACTCGATCTGCATGTTAGAAACAAGTATTATACGGTTTAAGTTAAGGTTTAACATATGTAAATTCAATTGAAAATAATCACGATAGATACTTATTGGATAAAAGAATAATTAAGTCAAAAGTTTTTCTGCAGATTAGAATTCATTATTGGATTTTAAAAGTTTCATCCAATTGAAATGGTTACCTTAAATCTTACATACATTTATACCTCAACTAGGTACGTAAAGCAAGTTTTTGAGTAACGTATTTTCCGAAGCCTTACTTTTTATCCTTTTTTTAGGACGTTTTCGTTTGCCAAAGTCGTGTTACACCCACGTTACATGGCTCACAGGGAAACAAATAAATAACGTAACGTAACGTATAAAACAAGATTTTTCTGTGTATAAATATTTCCCGTTCCCGCGTAGAGCGAACAATCCTTCATCTTCGTTCAGTAATGTACTCGCAGAAACAATCAGAGTAAGGGGGAGCAGTTACTCCATCAAGATAAACCGTCACGTAATAAATAAAGCGAGTCAACGTCTATATGTACGAGATATACGAGGTGGCGGCGCGGCGGCGGCGGTCAGCAATCCTGCGGCAAATATAACTTAGATGGTTTGTGAGTCCGAGCGTGCCCCCGCCACCACCGCCCGCACCCCGCACCCGCCCGCGGGAAGCAAAGCGAGCGCTAACTTATCTGTGTGCAGTTACTGTGCCTTTACTGCCTCACGATTTTCATTGCTCTAGGTATAAAATACTAAATGGAAGGAAGCGGTATTAGACACATTGGAAAGTCTTGGACATAATAGTGTTTTTCTTTATTTCTCCTTTAGAGTAATCTTTTTCGTTTACAAGAAGGGTCCAGTGCGTAATAAATGATTCCGTGGCGTAGTCGATGCTACGTCTCGTAGCCGATGCTACATCTCGTAGTCGATGCTACGTCTAGTAGTCGATGCTACGTCTCGTAGTCGATGCTCGTAGCTGGCGTAGCCGTTTCTCCTCTTGACAGTCCAGTGCTCTCCTGGAGATCGATAACAATTAAAATTCCATTGTGTCTCATTAAGGACTGTTGAAGGTATAACCAAGCTACGTCTCGTATCTCACATTAACAATAATAAAAAAAAAAAATGGAAAACCCATAGTGATAAATGTTTCAGGTACTGATTACCATTTTATCCGTTGGAAATGTTATTTGACACATTTCAGGTGTCCATCCAGAAGGGTCTGTCGCGACGGGGTCCTATTGTGATGATGAGGGTGCGCGTCCGTCCCTAGTGCGACGTAAATAATTTAAATGAAAAACGTTGACGCACTTATTGAACAGCTCGCCCCTTTTTTTTTTTTTTTTTTTTTTTTTTTGGGTGGGAAATTATCAAATAACTTCTCCCGCTCTGGGCGGAGCAGGAGGGCGTGTCAGACTCTTACTGACTAAAACCCACCCGTGTTCCTTCGGTTGCTCTGTTGCCGGGGGCCACGATTTCCCGATCGGTTTTCTTCGAACCCCCGGCAGGCATTGGCCCTAGTGGGCCCCGTCAATTCTGCTGACATCTCTTTGAGGCGCGCGTGGAACACAACGCGCCGTCGACCCGGGCTTGGTCCTTATCGGACGGCGAGCTACCCATTGCTAACCGTCCGCAAGCCCGCGCCTACGGTGGCCGGAAATCGGCTCGCGATTCCCGCCCCGGGCGTCTCCTCCTGCGGCGGTTAGGGGCGTGAGGGCGCGAAATTTGCCTCTCCCTCACGCGTTCCGCCTCCTCCTTCGCGAGCATTACCGCTTCGCAGAAGGAGGTGACGGCCTGCCATTTCCTCTCGCTCCGTACCATGGCCTGAACCAGGGCCGGACGCGAGAGATCACCGCCGCCGATCGCCTCTACGAGAACACGGCGTTGCTCCGCCCAAGCCGGGCAGACCTCCACCGTATGCTCCACCGTGTCCTCAGGCCGATCCACACAATGGTGACACCCGGGTGTTTCCTCCCGCCTTATCCTGAACAGGAACCTCCCGAAGCAGCCGTGTCCGGTGAGGACCTGCGTCAGGCGGAAGGTGAGAACGAACACGGGTGGGTTTAGTCAGTATAAGTCTGACACGCTCTCTCGCTACGCCCAGAGCGGGAGAAGTTATTTGATAATTTCACACCCAAAAAAAAAAACAGCCAACCCAATAAAAAAAATACGGCCATTTATGCCACATATTTTGACACTCGCAAATAAACCAGTCTATTTGGTACCTCCCGTTGGCCCAGCAGCAGCACGAGTAGTATGGTCAAGTAAAGAAAAAATCCAAAAATTGGTAATTTATAGTTATATAATGAACGGCAAAGTTAAGTGTTTTCTGCAATTTGGGATGAAAAATGTATAGGCCGTATCTTGAAATAACATTTAGTCTGTATTTCATTACTCTATTGAAAGTTTTTTTCAATTAAAAGTTAAGTTTGTCCTTCAATCCAGATTTGGAAATTCGGGCAGCCGAGTAAGCACGGCTTTGAGACGGAACCCTCAGGGCGCAAGTCCTACTCGCACTTGACTGTTTTTTTTTAAATATATAAAACAAGTTAATATGATTCTAAATGCCTTTCTTATAATAGTAATTATTCGTTTTACTATTATTGTCATCACTGATTTGTAATACTTACTCTTGCCACCATTGAATACATTAATACAGTACCTACATGTTAGAAAGGTTAGTTTATGAATTTCAATTGTAATAACTTTGACCGAGTGGGCCGATTTTAATAAAGACTAAATATTAATTCAAGATACGGACTATCAATATTAGAAACAAATAAAAAGTAAGTTTAAAAACTAAAACCCGACTAAAAGATATGAAACAAGAAAATATTTCAGACAGAAGAAGACATGGGTATAAAAATGATCAAGGCAAATCCGTGATCGCATGCCATTATAATTTTGTAGGTGTACAAGCATGCGACCACGGCTTTATCTTGATCATTTTTGTACCTATGTCTTGACTTCTGTCTGAAATATTTTCTTGTTTCATATCTTTTAGTCGGGTTTTAGTTTTTAAACTTACTTTTTATTTAAATTATTTTGGGGTTATAGTTTTGTGATAAAGTATTTGCAGAGCAACTTAATTTTATTTTTTTGGTTTATATGGTATAATAATACCAGCCTATTATTGTCCCTCTGATACGAAAAGGCCTCTTTTCATACAGAAAAGGCACGAGCATTGATCACCACGCGCGCTCAAGACGAGTTGGCGATTTCAGAGTGATATAATATGTATATTAACTTATAAGTCCAGTACCTACCCTAATTGCGATTTTTTTTTTCAACTTATGAAACAACGGATTAGCAATTTATTTCAAATCGAAACAGATTGTGGTTGTGTTGTATTATGCAATTAGGGTACAGGTTTCCTCAGGATGTTTTTTCTTCACCGATGTTAGTAATGTCCTAGATAAACTCAGAAAGCACATTTGAATTGAAAAAGTCACTTTGGTACCTGCCTGGATTTGAATCCACAACCTCGTGCATGAGAGGCGAGGTCTTAACCACTGGACCATCACGGCATTCATGGTAAAATAGGTATTAATTTTATAGCCGCGCCGTACGTAGCATTGTCTCACTTTTACTTGTTTGTAACAATTTAAACATATTTATTTACTTGGAAAATATGATATATATACATATTTGTAATGTGCTTGTCAAGCCCTTTCATTTGATACCCAACATGGCACAATTTAATTATTTTTATTTTTTGTTTCGTTACTTTATGTCCTCTAGAGGTCGCCATATTGCATTTAATGTGACGTCACATAGCCTATAACCAGCGGACAATCAATACGCTTCCAATGATACCTCATTTGTTAAATTATGATCGAAGTTTAGAAGTTATGAGGTAACAGATGAACATACATTACATTTTGTTCTTACCTAGCGCAGGAGTCAGGGCTTCACTTTCCTTGTACACATTTTTTATGCCAATAAAGAATTTATTATTATTTATTTATTATACATACATAACATAAATACTGGTCAAAATCATAACTCTCCTGTTTGTTTCACCGTAGTCGGGTAAAAAAAACAATATTACATGTGCATTTTAAAATCATTCCCTATTTTACCCTCTTTAGGGGTGATTTTTGAAAAACGCTGTAATACGTCATTCTTTATTTGTTACCAAAAGGATGGCGAGCTACCCATTGCTCACCGTTCGCAAGCCCGTGCCTACGGTGGCCGGAAATCGGCTCGCGATTCCCTACGCCCAGGGCGTCTCCAACTGCGGCGGTTAGGGGCCCTATATCCCCCCTTAGGGATATTTTTGAGACAAAAAGTAGCCTACGTCCTTAACCGGGATGTCATCTATCTCCTTGCCAAATTTTATCAAAATCCGTTCGGCGGTTTAGGCGTGAAAGGTAACATACAGACAGGCAGACAGTTACTTTCGAATTTATAATATTAGTATGGAAGTATGGATTCAATAATTAGAGGTCCGATTAACTTATGTCAATTTTTTTCATTCATTTCCTACGGTTATTTCAGAAGTTACAAGATTTTAAGGTGTATTGTAATGAATGTAAAAAATCACTTTTCTTTTGGTATTTGAACAATTCCGCTATGTTTAATAGTTAATAAGATTTTCACAAAAAAACTGTTTTTTATTTTTCCTGTAAAATTTGGTTTTTACGATTATGATTTTATTCGCCGGGGACAGCGAAATATCCTTCATATCAAACACCTAGTACAATCTCGTTAACATTTAACTTTTAATACAAATCCTGTACCTTTCGCCATGTAAATAGTAAGTCCCAACTAAAGAGGATCACGTAGGTACCAGTGAGCTCATACTATTTGTCTTACGAGGAAAAACTCAACCCTTTTTGCACATGACTACTGCTGGAATATATTACCTCGCATTAGTATTGTTCCACTGTTTCTTACTAAATCTATGTAAAACGAGCACCTCATCTTATAGGGTAGAACTGGGTGGTTTGTCTGTGGAATTTGTTTTTTCATTGAACTATGATATGAGTACCTGGCCGACCGAGCTCTGCGCTGGGGAAAAAAGAGAATATTCATTTAATAGTATAGGATAGTTCATACTAATTCCGTGTCAGTACATAGTAGTAATTCCAGGCTGCCATGATAGTAGGTACTTACTAATTCCAAGCTACTATGTCATTATTCTAAAGTAGCCAGCCATCTTGTTTTTAACTTGGGGTGACCGAGCTCTGCTCGTGTGAAAATACGGAGAAAATGAATTTTCCCAGATATGAGAACTGGCTAGATCGAATTTTAGCCCCTATATTGCAACTAACTTGAAATCGTTAGAGCCATCTTCGAGAACGTGATTACAAAAATATAACTCATATAATCATATAAATATTATGCATACAAATATTACTCATTGAATAGTTTAGGATAATATTATATAATTTATAAAATCTACAAATTATATCTCTTTTGTGTAAATGTTTAATAATAATAATAAATAACCCCATCGCTGTATCTCTACGTTGACGTCGTGGTGGGGCTTGCGCGCTTCGAACTCTGGGTCTGTGCCGGTAAAGTTTATATTGCCGAAACGGGTCTAGGGTGAGGAGCCAGACCAAGAGAGATACAAAAATCCGCAGGACAGCATGTGGCGAGCTGTTGGGCAGTAGCGACCCCACGGACCCTATCTTCTGGGAGAAGTCTTGTTCCTCACCTCTGGCTTGCCTTTAATGGCCGGCTAGAGTGAACACTGACGAGGAACAGAGCTCCCACCTCATTCTTGCCTTTATTGGCTGGCTTGAGTGGAGATTCGCAAGAGCAAACATGCTCGGAGGAAGGAAGTATTCCAGTAAGATGCTGGTAGGGATCTTGACCGTACTTCCGGGATTGTCGTGATAGCCATGGAATACCTACCTCTCCACTCCTCAAAAGCACCTCAGGACATGTTGCTCCCTTGTCGCTACGACACTTTGTGCTAGCGACCTTATTCGGGGGCGCAAGTCACCCCCTGCCATTTTATTCGTGTACATATAAACATTGATCAGGCAAGGGCCATAGTCCTTCCATAGTTCCAGGTAACCAATCCACTCTAGCCACCCAAACCCATAGTCAAATATCTTTGTTTCCATATCCTGCAATAGTCTTACACCAACCGGGGGTTGTCCTTGGGTGCCCTTGCATAGTGCGAACAGGGATAATCGTCGATTGGTACATCATTACATTAAAAACATCTAAGGGGCCTCTGCGAGTTGGCTTCGGCCCCTCGTACGCCTTCCAAAGGTCCGGGACCCTAAAATTCCGAGAAATGTCAAAGACGTACAAAATAATAAATAATAGTAATGTTTATTTATCCAAAATAATACACAGTCACAGGCTGAGCACAGTTGTAGTTTTACAAAAAATTATGAAATTATGAAAAATCATTTATTCATTTGTTTTAACCTAGGTGTACAATATCTTTATGGTATATAAAGATAATAAAAAGTTCGCTAGGTTATACCAGAGGGCGTACAAATGTTTGTAATTTAGTAATTATTGAATTAAATAAGCCTGAACAATCAAAAAACAATTATAAATAATCACACATTTCATAACACAAATTAATTAATAATAAATAGCAATAGAAATCAATATCAATAAAAAAAAGGATTGTGTGGTTTTATGAAACCACGGTAAAAGTGAAACTTCTATAGGCGCCGCCATATTGGCCTTGGCTGCTCTGACGAGTGCCTTTCACTTTATCCCTACTCCGCGGCCGACCGTCACGCGACATGCAACACACAGACGAAAAAGTTTGTGACGATGTAATAAAAGTTTCACTTTAAAAATGAAAAATATATATGAATATCAATACAGTGCATGACAACACACAGACTGAAAACAAATAATAAGGCTATGTCAATATACAATAAGTACTAAAGTTAATTTATACAAAACCTGATGTCAATAAATAATACTAATGTCAATAAATAAAATTTATGACAAGGACCACAATACATTTAATTTCTTAGCCTGTCATCATTCTGTTATTAAATTTTTGTCTGATAAAAATTCCGAAATACTGTAATGTGCTTTGTTCACCAGTAAGGACTTTAGGCGTTTCTTAAATAAGCTCACGTTCAATTCTTTGATTGACCGTGGTATGTGGTTAAATATAACTGGCGCCATGCAGAATATACTTTTATATATTAATGCTGTGTGGGACCTTCTTACGCATAAGCTATTGATATCCCGTCGACTTCGGTTATTAATGTCTGACATTTTTTTAAATAACTTTGGATCGGTCTTAACAAATACAGCAACCTCAAATATATATAAGGTTGGAGGAGTCAATATTTTAAATTTAATAAATAATGGTTTACATTTTATCTTTAAATAAGATTCTATTAAATTCCTTAACTGATGAAAATGGAACAAAACAAGGTAGTTCAAGCAAAATTATCTACAAAATTTTATAAAAATCTATACGAAGATCAACACAAACAGTCAAGACACTTCATGTACTATTGCCCTGACTCTGTTGATCCTATCAGTCCCTACGCACTCCAACGAACTCTTCGCGAAATGAAATACAATAAAAGCCCTGGGACTGACGGGTTAAAGTTATAGAGAATCGTATCGCTCCGACACTTGACTTTCACCAACCTCACGAACAACCTGGATTTCGTCCCCACTTCTCTACAACTGATCATCTCCATACTATCAATCAGGTAATAGAAAAATATAATGAATTCAACAAACCGCTTTACCTAGCCTTTGTGGATTATGCCAAGGCATTCGACAGAATAGATCATCAGTCAGTTATTAATGCCTTGGAGGCCCAAAATGTTACGCACACCTACATTGACCTCATTGACACGATATATCGAAATAGCTCTGCGAACATAAAGTTACATATTTCTGGCCTAAAATTCAACATACAAAAAGGTGTCAAACAAGGCGATCCACTCTCACCTAAGCTGTTCACAAGCGCACTGCAGGAGGTTTTAAACAAGTTGCCTGATTCGTGGCAGTCACGAGGCATAAATGTTAGCGGCCACCAGCTCACAAACCTCCGTTTTGCTGATGATATTATGCTATTCTCCACGTCATCTTCAGAACTCGAAGAAATGCTCCAAGATCTGAGCACAGCAAGTCTTGAGTTTGGACTTTCAATGATCAGATCTAAAACACAGGTCATGACCAACAGCACGAAACGTAGGGTTGAGGTAGACGGGCATGTATTGCAATATGTCGATGAGTATACATACTTGGGCCAGATAGTGTCGTTCAAGAATAGGCAAGAAAAAGAAGTCGAAAAATGAGTTCAAAATGCTTGGAAGACCTACTGGGCCCTTAAAAAACACATGAAAGAAAATCTCCCTACAACATTGAAAAGAAAACTCATCGACATGTGCATTCTGCCCGTCCTAATCTATGGTGCACAAAGTTGGTCACTTACTGAACAACAGAAGTCTAAACTCAAGATTTGCCAGCGGGCAATGGAGCGCAGCATAATAGGTGTCAAACAAACGGACCACGTTAGAAACACCATCCTGCGCTCCATAACTCAATTAGCGGATGTAGGAGAAAAAATAGCTAGGCTGAAGTGGGAGTGGGCCACGTCGCACAAATGCACCCGGAGAGATGGGCAAAGATCGTCACTCACTTGACGCCTGAAGGAAGACAACGCCGTCGAGGTAGACCGCGGCGAAGGTGGTGTGACGATCTAGTTATGTTTGCGGGGCCAACATGGCCTGAAATCGCACAAAGCAGAGAGGTTTGGAAGGAAAAGGGGAGGCCTTTGCCCAGCAGTGGGACACAAAATAGGCTAACATAAAAAAAAAATGTTATTATTGAAAAGTGTTGGTACCAGTGAAGTGTGGTGTAGTGTAGTATCGTGTGGTGTAGTGTAGTATCGTGTGGTGTGGTGTAGTGTGGTGCAGTGTGGTGCAGTGTGGTGTAGTGTAGTGTGGTGTGGTGTGGTGCGGTGTGGTGTAGTGTGATAGACATTACTTCTAATGCCGTAGGCGTCCAGTTTACTAAACAAAATATCATGGTCCACATAGTCAAAGGCTTGAGTCATGTTACAATATACTGAGCAAACAGGTATTTTATTGTCAACATTCGTATGAAACGAATCGTATTCGTATCTTATTCGCGATCTCCCGACTTTGATTAAATGTATGTAAGTTAAAACTTGTTCCCACAAAAACAATGATCTCCTAAAACAGGGCTTCCTCTCTGCTACCCTTTTTGCTGTGCCCTACAGGGTCCATAATGATCTAAATTATATAATTACCACCTAAGTACACATTATGGTAAAGCAATAAAGATATTGAGTATTGAATATTATTTAAAAAGTCATAGATGGCCATATTGATAGTTTTACTTTTTCGAAAGCCTTTTTGTTCCTCTGTCAAAATGTTTTGTTTATCCAGGTATTTATAAAGTACATAAATGTATTTTTCAGACACCTTGGATATTATTGGAACAAGTGCAATGGACCTATAAGACTCCATGCATTCTTTTTTATTTTTTTAAATAATGGTTTAACCACAGTTGTTTTTAGGTTAGTTGGATATGTACCGTGTGTTATGCACAGATTGAGAATATAGCTCAAATGTCCACTAATGTAGTCTGAGACATACTTAATTACTTTGGTAGAAATTCCGTCATTACTCATACTACTAGTATTTTTTAAAGATCTAATTATGGCTTTACTGTCATTTTCATTACTTGGTGCCATAAACATCGAATTACTTGATTTTGCGATATTTGATGTCACCTGTACGCCTCTATTACTAATTGGTTTTATCTTGTCGACAAAAAAGTTGTTTAAGGCTTTCGCTATCTCGTACGGGTGTGTTACTTTTTTATTTTCAATTTTAATGTTTCCAATTGAGTTTTTGTTAGGCATATTCATCTTTGCTCGATTAATAATTTCCCTTCCTTTTGACTTTGCCGTACTCGGGTAAAAAATAGTCAAATCGGTCCAGCTGTTCTCAAGTGATGCACTCACCAACAAACAGCATTTAATTTTTAGGGCCGTACCTCAAAAGGAAAAAACGGAACCCTTATAAGATCACTCGTGTGTATGTCTGTATGTCCGTTTGTGACAGCCAATTTACTCCAAGTCTAATGGAGCGATTAAGTTGTTTGGTACACACATGACATGTATTTCTGTGACCCAAACATGGACATGTAACATAAATAAATGAATTTTGAATATGGCGGTCACTTTTAGGGGACAAATAACGAAATTTAAAAAAAAGTGTGTCATATCAAATGAATAGACTTATTCGCGGATCTCAATTTTTTTTAAAAATAATTTTCAAATACATGCTTTTAAAGATATTTAAGAAAACATATGAACATTGATCATTCCCTCCCCTTATCTCCGAAACTACTAACCCAAACATTTTAAATAAAATATAGAGAGTGGTTCTGTACCCATAGATTACAGGAAAACCTATAAGAAGTCTATGGTCTTAAAATAACATGGCAAATCTCTCAATATTGCCCGTATAAACTTACATTTGCAGTTGGAATATATGGGAGAACATGGTTTTAAACTACAATTTTAAGTTTGTATTTGAGATATATTCATTTCAACTACGTAACCCTTCAATTTAGCCGGCAGATAAAATAAAAAACAAGTAAGTCAATTTTAGGTGCCAACTCCATTGGTATGAAATAATTAGGTAAATTAATTAAAACCAGTTTAAAATATTATATTTCAAAGGACTCCGCGGCTAACAGCTAGTATTTAATAAGCTAACGATGTTGTGGAGCTGGAGCCACGCCCAGCCGGTGCCGCCGCTCGCAAGTGCTACTGGAGTCCGTTTCATTATGTTGGTAATAGATTGTTCGCTGCGGTCGGCTGCGAGGTAATCAGCACATCGTATACATTACGTACTCGCTAATTAAGTCTTTCTACTTTAGGAGTCACAATGGAGCTATACTACGATGCTCATTTGTTACAGTGGTTGCACTTTTTCTTTAGCACTGTGTTTTTCCGATTTGCAATACAAAATCCGATAAACTTAGTCCTTCTAATACATTTTTGTTCAAACTGGATTTGTCTCTACGTGCACAAGGTGACACTCTTTGAAAACAGTTAGAACTTTTACTGTTTGAGGTTAAAAGTTATAAAAGTTTGCGCTCTCTTTCCAAGACTTGCATTATGTAAAGTAACCACCATCCCGGCCAGATGACCGACACTCCAATAATCTCGCTAGCGCTATTCTAACAAATGTTGTAGAGGTAGAAATCACGCTACTAAAAATTCTATAATAAAGTTTATAAAACCAAAAATAGTCCACATCACATCATAAAATATCAGTAAAAACCACCTGTAATGTTTAACAAATATTTCAAATACATTGAACTTTTTCAGCAAAAAATGTTCACAGTCTCAAACGAGCGTTTGCACTGAACCAGTAAGTTACAAGCAGCTGTATTTTAATGAATTTCTCTTATTTACTGTTCCATTGCCTAATAAAATTACATCGTCCTCCCTTTAACTAAATATCTTGAATTTATTGGTCTCAATTAGAGCTCGTCAATGGCGCGATCGTCGCGTTTTATTGAGCCAACTTTTGTTAGGCCATGTTTTATTTTGCCAAGTATAATATTAAGCGCTTTGTCGCGTTGCAAACAGCGACTTTATAAAAGCTTGATTTAATTATGAGCCCGAGCTTCTCTGTCGAGTGTCGCTACTGGCTGCGCTTCATTGCTGACGCGATGTCATTTAGCCTTACTTTTTTTATTTAACGGCATAAGAATCAATGAGAGATCAGCATTATTCTCTTGCCTTTATCTCAATTTATTTGGTGACGGCGAAACTTGGCATTCTTTCATACTTCAATGAGAGATATACATGTTGGTTTTAATTTCAAAAACAGTTGTTCAAGAAATCCGACATAATGATTTCAACAAATATAATTTTGTCGAACCTCCTATGAAGTCCCATTGACGATTTGAAATGATGAATGAAATTAGTACCTACTCAATTTCATATTTCGGTTGATACAAAATGTAGGTACCAACCCATAATTATGTTTTGAAATAAAATAACAAACTTTAAAAAATCACAGACAGACAACGCACAGCCTATAACCACTGGGTCTAGAAATATAAATTTTATCTTCTTCCTCACCGGACACGGTTGTTTTGGGAGGTTCCTGTTCAGGATAAGGCGGGAGAAAACGCCCGGGTGCCACCATTGTGGGGATCGCCCGGAGGACACGGTGGAGCATATGGTGAAGGTCTGCTCGGCTTGAGCGGAGCATCGCCGTGTCCTCGTGGAGGCGATCGGCGGCGGTGATCTCTCGCGTCCGGCTCTGGTACAGACCATGGTACGAAGCGAGAGGGCATGAAAGGCTATCACCTCCTTCTGCGAAGCAGTAATGTTCGTGAAGGAGGAGGTGGAACGCGTGAGAGAGGCAAATTTCACGCCCCTAACCGCCGCAGGTAACGCCCTGGGCGTCGGGAATCGCAGGCTGATTTCCGGCAGACCGTAGGCGCGGGCTTGCGGACGGTGAGCAATGGGTAGCTCGGGCCCAGGTCGACGGCGCGTTGTGTTCCACGCGCGCCTCAAAGAGATGTCAGCAGAACTGACGGGGTCCGCTAGAGCCGATGGCTGCCGGGGTTGCGGGGAAGTCCGGAAGGGATCTCGTGGCCCCCAGCAACATGGCAACTGAAGGAACACGGGTGGATTTTTAGTCAGTAAGAGTCTGACACGCCCTCCCGCCAAGAGCGGGAGAAGTCATTTGATAATTTCCCAAACAAAAAAAAAAAACAAAAGCATGTAGAACAGGGTGTAAAGTTTTCACTTATCCTCTAAAGAAAAGGGAGGATCCTCCGGGCTTGTAGGTATAATACTAAATACGTTGCATGTCATCTTACGTACATAAAATGTTTCAAATATAATTTCAATAATAGGATTTAAATTTTGATTACTTTAAAATGCGATGCTTTTTATAGACAAAAGGAGTATGTAAGGATCGTAGCAGGTGGCGTTCTGTAGTTTCTGCCTGCCCCCATGGGAAAAAAACGTGAGTTTATACAACGTGTAACGTCAAATGCACAAAACCTGAAAATAGTTTGATCAGAATAACGAGCAGAATCAATTGAAACATTTTTTAATATAGGTCACATTTTTCAAAAAGTCTTCATTAAAAACGTTCAGAAGAGCTCGTGGCTAAATACTATCAGGTTAAGCTACGCTTGCCGGGGTTGGTCCGTGGATGGGTGACCATTTCTACATACCGATACTCCTCCGTGCCTCGGAAAGCACGTTAAGCCGTTGGTCCCAGCCGTCATTCGTGGATCTTTGACTGTCGTTACGGGTTAGAAGCCCGAAAGTCTGACAACCAGTCTTACCAAGGGGTATCGTATTACCCAGTTACTGGGTTGTGGAGGTCAGATAGGCAGTCGCTCCATGTAAAATACTGGTATTTACCTGCATCCGGTTAGACTGGAAGCCGATCCCAACATAGTTGGGAAAAGGCTAGACAGATTGGCTTCATTAAAAACGTTGCCGTATCTAATTATTAATAGGTCAAGCCATCACATGCGCAAACCCGCCAAAATAGGTAAGCAAACACAAATTGTTGTCGACCAATTTAAATTAACTCATATGCGGGATAATGATAGCTTTTATTTCAATGCAAATACGAATTTTACGAACTAAAAAAACTTTTTTACAATAAACACAACCGACTTCCAAACTACAAACTGAAAAATAACTTTAATTTTGGAAGTCGATGTCTTTGGATCAGATCAGTATTTTAGTTTTTTGACACCGACTTCCAAAATTAAAATTATTTTTCACTTTGTAGTGTGGAAGTCGGTTGTGTTTTTTGTAAAAAGTTTTTTTTTTTCACTTTTTAGTGGGTTGCTTTGTAATTTATCTAAGTTACAATAGCCTTATGTCAACTGCTCATCAAAAATACCCAAATCGCTATAGATGTGCCTTTAATATTTGAAGAGTTCCCTCGATTTCTCCAAGATCCCATCATCAGATCGTAACCAAATGACAATGGAACCAACTTGAAAGTATACCCTTTCGAACAAAAAAAGATTTTTTCAAATCGGTCTAGCCGTCTTCGAGTAATAGGAGAACATACATAAAAAAAAAAATCCCGACAAATTGAGAACCTCCTCCTTTTTTTTGAAGTCGGTTAAAAATCAGTTGGGGTGTCTGAGGTTTTGCGCATTTAACGTTACACGTTGTATAATGTGTACTTTAAAATGCAAGAAATTAGATAACGGTAGTGTAGGGTCAGTCCACCAAATAAAAGTCCAAAGTTCACACAAGACGGTTATATTCGAAATATGAAGAAAAGAACGGTTACAAAAGAGTAGGAGGCACGTTAACACAATAGAAAGTAGATAGAAAGATAAAAGAACACTAAACAAGATGTACGAAAGTTAAGCTGACAGAATTAGGAAGAAACAGAAATATTATATTATTACGAGGGTAGGCAAGCGAGCGCGTGAGTGCCTTGCATAGCGGCGGACAAAGGACTGGCACGTGAGGATTTGGCGAAACCGAACTTCCACGAACGGGGTGCGCGGCCCGGCGGAAACAGCCGAAAATGTACGATCGCTTCGTAGTGTGGCGGCGATGCCGCTACAGTAGTATAACATTCATTGTTTTGTTCACTACCGGCTTAGCCATGTTCTAACTACTTTTTTAAATAAAAGATCGTACAACAATAAAATGTAAATTAAATTCGTTCGAAGCGTTCCGGGTCACTGGTCAACTCGGTTCCACTTCCAGCCGACGATTACATAATTGAAAAAAATTCCAAACGACAGGTATTAAGTTGTACGTGAAACAATTTTTTATTTATTTTTATTTATTGCAGTAGGTAAAGTGTTATATTTTATTTTTAAGCTATTGCATAGCTTTTATCGCGGGCTTTGAGCGCGGCGACCGAATCAAGAAATTCCGTAACATAACGAAAATAATACCTAACACCCCCCACTCCGCCTACCATGTAATGACGGTTCAACATATTCGCCATGGTCAATAAGAAACCGATCGGTCTCGAAGCACAACGGTGGATTGACATTTCTTGTTCTCGGGTTCGATCCCGGCCACAGGGATTTTTTTTTTTATTTGTTCAAAGATATTTTATTGCATGTTGTTTACTTTTATTTTGTTTTTCATTGTTATGGTTAATTTTCTGTTAAAGATTTTGTTAGTTTTTCGTTTCCGATGAAGATTTGTAGTTGTTAAGATGTTAGTTTGTATTTAGATTTTAAAATTAAATTGTTTGTGCCACCTATGTTCTTCTTTCATTAGGTAGTCAGTTTACTTGGAACCCCGGTCATCACGTTGTCATGGGAAAGTAATTTTTGTTTTATGTCATCACGTCATCATCCCAAGTGTAGCGTTTACAAATAGGAAGTATGGAGGTAACAAATGCTGTGCAATAGCTTTACCGCGGCAGTCCCCGAGTGCCACACTTTTTTTTAATTTAATGGACTGATATTACCATTTTAACTGAAGCTTAGCGTTAGTATAGAATACCATAACAGTAGGTATAATCTACCGGTTGAAAGTCTTCTTATTCGCGATTATTCCGCTCAGTTGGCTCTAAAAGTGTGTCTCTATTAGAATTACTTGTAGCTACGAGCTCGTGTACACAAATAGGAACAGAAGTACCAATGTCTTGTATTAGTACCCACATGGCTGTTTGTACTTCAGTGGCAAAGATCTACACCTATAAAAGTTAATTGCTGTGCATCTGAAGTGTGCCCTAGTGAACGTTCGCAAATGTATAGACAGGTGCAGCGTAGGGATACTTGAAACAAATAATGCTACAGTGGGTACTCAAAACAGAGTTTGTTAACGTCCGCTCTTATTTTGCGAAAAAAGATTACCTGTATTCATATTTTTTTTTTTTTAAAGCGTATTTTCTGTGTATGCTTACGCTGTGGCGTTAGTTACGAAGAGTAATTAAGGTGAGGTTGATCCGAACAGTGGGGAATTAAAACCGCTTGTAATGTAATTGAATGAAAACTATTTACTTTAACTTTAACAGCGTCTGCCAGACAGCGCAGGTTCAGACTGAGCTTATTTATGTAACGTGCAATTAACTGAAGCCACTAGCTACGTGGTCGAACGTGAGTCTCACTTTGATGAAGTTACTTGTCCAGCGTGGCCAACGCACGCTAGACATTTTTGGCCAAAAGCGGACCACAACAGGCTGATGTAGATTATTTAATGGATTATTATTATTATAATTTATCTATATTTCAACAAATCTCGGGACCATGGATCCCGGTCCTTTGGAAAGCGTACGAGGGGCCGAAGCCAACTCGCAGAGGCCCCTTAGACGTTAGTAAGTATTTATTTATTTATTTATTTATTTATTTCCTTTGGAAGACTTACAGCTAAACAAAACAGACTAATAGCTTGAAAATATGACTGACAGCCAATTACAAGTCTTCACATATAATTAACAGAATAACAATAAAAGAAATCTGTGAACACCACAGTACTGCCAACGAAAACAATAAACCGCCAAAGCTATACAAAACTATACATAAGAATACTAATATAATACAATACTACAATAAATGTGGTAAAATTAGGCTACTGACGCTAACATAATCTGAGCAATATCACGCATCAGGTGAAAAAGTTAAGGCTCAAGCTCTTTCTGGCCACAGATACACCTGTTGTAAACGGATCGAAGTCATGCTGTACACATACCCGATTAAAGTTTCTGCTTGCACGCACAAGGAATGAGTTCTGCCTGTAGTTATTCGGAGCAAACGGCACACGGAGCGGGGGATTGGACCGCTTCGACCTTCCGGGGATGTTAAAGTAAAATTTAGATAGAATTTCAGGGCTATTAATATTATTATTAAAGATCTTTAGTAAAAAAACACAGTCGGAGATCTCACGACGATTAATAAGGGGCAATAAATGATATTTCTTACAGAGGTTAAGGTAATTTTCAGAGTGATACGGTACTCTTTGATGGTAGCATAAGTACTTTATAAATCTCTTTTGGATGTTCTCTATGCGATCAATGTATTTGTGGTAACACGGATTCCATATTTCAGACGCGTATTCCAAATGGCTTCTGACAAAAGTACAGTATAGGATTTTTAAGGTTTTGGCTTGAGTGAAGCACTTGGATAGCCGCGTTATGAAACCCAGTGATCTCGATGCCTTAGCAACAATTGCATCTACATGTGATTCAAAGGTGAGTTTGGAATCGTGATGGACCCCCAGATCACGGATAGAATTGGATCTGGGTAGTACTTGACCACCTAAGGTGTAAGATGTGGTTATGGTGGAGCGCTTTCGAGAATATGTTATAACCGAGCATTTAATAGGATTCAGATCCAGTTTATTTCTTCGACAGTATTCCTGCAAACGATATAGATCATCCTGAAGTACTATCGCGTCCATCTGCGATGATATTGTGGTATAAATTTTCATATCATCAGCGAAACACAACAGTTTGGATGAGGTCAGACAAGAGTCGATATCGTTGATGTAGATTATAAAAAGTAATGGACCGAGCAATGAACCCTGAGGAACTCCACTTGGGACAGGAACCCAACTGGATATATAATTATTCAATACTACGGCTTGGGACCTGTTCATCAGATAAGAAGAAAACCATCTGAGTAAGTCCCCGCGTATTCCCAGGCCATATAGCTTTGATAACAAGATGCAATGGTCAATTCGGTCAAAGGCCTTACTATAGTCAGTGTAAACGACATCGATCTGTTTACCATTAGCCATGGCGTCGGTGATAAATTCATTGAGAAGTATCAGGTTCGAGACGGTTGACCTACCTTTCAAAAACCCATGTTGAGATGAACTAAATGAATTTTTGAGAGCTGCGTATACCTGGTTATAGATTATCCTTTCGAAGACCTTGGCTATAATGCAGAGTTTGGATATCGGTCGATAATTCACCACGTCAGTTTTAACTCCTTTTTTATGTACGGGCGTTATAAACGCCGATTTCCAAAGCTCAGGAACAACACAAATACCCAGGGATTTTCTGAATAGAACCGAGATAGGGTGGGCAATCGTATGTGCACATCGTACAAGAAATTTAGATGAGATATTGTCCGGACCCGCTGCTTTAGTTGTATCTAACTTACGAAGTAAGTTAGTAACTTCTTCAACGTTGACCTTGATGCCACAGATATCAGATGCTAGGTTAGAAGATTCAGTAAGAAGGGGAGAAACAGATGTATGACTATTACTAGTATCGAGAAAAGTAGAATGAAAGTATGCGGAAAATGCCTCGCATATAGATTCGCCGGTACGCAAAGCTTCGCTATTATAATGTAAAGTGCTTGGCATTGCATTTGAGTTATGACGTTTCTTCACAAAGGTCCAAAAATATTTAGGGTTATCTTTGATAGATTTTTCTGTCAAATTCAAATAGTTAACGTAACATTGAGATTCTAATACTTTGACCCTTTCACGTAGAAGCTTAAACGTTAATTCATCGCTTTTATTGCCGTATATCTTAAATTTTGTGAAGTATTTGTGTTTTTCCTTAATAGTCTTGATTAGTGACGAACTGTACCAGGTTGGATACGTTTTATTCCGAAGCAATTTTTTCGGAATATATTTTGTGTGTAAATTCAAAATAAATTCATTAAAAAAATCTACTGAACCGTCTATTGACCGCGTCGAGAACTCAGTTTCCCAGTCAGTCATACTGATGTCTCTGTTAATGGATTCATAGTCACCCTTATCAAATAAAAATTGCATCCGAGGCGCACACTCCAACAGAGACGTTTCAACGAAATCCGTATTAATTAAAAGTGCCGGATGGTAAATATCAATGGGTACTAGTGGGCTTGAACATTCTGTAACATTAACTATTCGATTTGACAGCACCAGGTCCAGAATCTTGCCATACCCATTAAGCACACCATTATATTGTCTGAGATCCAGGATACATAATTCATCTTTAAGCAAAACTTCATCGTTACTGTTATAATTCCTTGGGGAAAGCGATAAGTCATCAGACGGTACCCAGTCAATACCACTCATGTTAAAAATTGAGGCACAAACCGACGATTATCCCTGTATGCACCATACAAGTGCACCCAAGGACAACCCTCGGTTGGTGTAGGACTATTGCAGAACATGGAAACAAAACATATTAGGCTATGGATTTGGGTGGCTATAATGGATTGGTTAACTGGAACTATGGAAAGACTATGGCCCCTGCCTAATCAATGTTTTAAATGCACACGGATAAAATGGCAGGGGGTGACTTGCACACTCAATAATGGGCCCCCGAAAACAGTCGCTAGCACAAAGTGTCGTAGCGACAAGGGGGCAACATATCCTGAGGTGCTTGAGGAGTGGAGAGGTATTCCACGGCTTTCAGAACAATCCCAGAGCCCGGAAGATGGTCAAGATCCCTACGAGCACTTACTGGAATACTTCCTTCCTCCGAGCACGTTTGCTCTTGCGAATCTCCACTCAAGCTGGCCAATTAAGGCAAGAATGAGATGGGAGCTCTGTTCCTCGTCAATGTTCACTCCAGCCGGCCAATGAAGGCAAGCCAGAGGTGAGGAACAAGACTTCTCCCGGGAGATAGGGTCCGTGGGGTCGCTACTGCCCATCAGCTCGCCACATGCTGCCCTGCGGGTTTTTGTATCTCTCTTGGTCTGGCTCCTCATCCCAGACCTGTTCCGGCAAAGTAATCTCTACCGGCACAGACCTAGAGTTCGGAGCGCGCAAGCCCCACCACGACGTCAACGTAGAGATACGGCGGTGGGGTTATTATAATTATTATTATAATAGTGATGGGTTTCACACAGATATCTACCATAAGTTAGTTTGAAAGAACATGTTAGAGCTCGATGATTGCTCAGGGTAGACAATGCACAAAATTCGCAACGCTCCGCCACGAGTTTGGTCGGTTTGTCCTCTGTGTACTAGAGTAGAGGAAACATCCAATAATATTAAAATGTTAATGAAATTGTTTATTCTGTAAATAGGATATCGGAATCACTTTTACACGTCATGTAAAAATAAACATAAAAAGCTAGATGGAGTCAACATTTTCTATCTGACTATCCCTGAGAAGAAATAGCAAAAACAAACTAAAGGTTTAAAGTCTCTTTTAAAGTTCAGACATAATTTTGGTCAGGCCATATGAGGACCATGTAGATTAATGTGTGAATTAGTATTTTGGGGAAAGAACCACACAGATTTGAGTGGACCTGTCCAGTCAGTGCAAGCATATATCAGTAATCGTGTAGCTCAACTCTGAACTTAAGGAGCTCAAAGACTTGATGAACAATGCCAAAGAAAGGACATCTGGGTAGGCCGCATAAAGTACCTACTCAAACTGCCCGACTATCATTAAAACTAACTGAGAACGGAAAAAATAATAAAAGAAAAAACAATGATCCACATACAGCTAGTCCTCACATTCACCATAAAATGATTAAATTAATAAAATACTTCATAAAGTAATAATGTAAATTTTACCATCAAAAACATAAATGTGAAAATGGGAGCCAAATTCCATAAATATGGTTGTCGACTTCGCCGACAAAAGAATTGAAATCTAAATGGGTGCCAAGTTCTGTAGATAATCCTGAAATTTATTTATAAGAACATGCAACTTTCTAAAATAAAATTAAAACACAAATTCTTGTTTTTTCTGCTATAACAATGTTTGCTATTTAAAAATATAACTTCTTAAATTTGAACAGTCGAATTATTTACACAAAGCACTTAGGATAAATTGAAGCTCAAGATTTGACTTGGCTAGTTTTTACATACAAGTTATCTTATATTTGGCTAATCAATTTATCATCTTTATATTTGTCTACAGTGTCGCGGTGCAAAAGAACTAAAACAAACAGGGTCACTTTTTTATGCTGGTGTGCATTACAGCTACGTCTTACACTCGCGCCACGTCATTGTGCTGTAATTTTACTTTTTTAGTGTGCGTGCATTAAGCGGCTAACAGTTGGACGCTATTTTTTTATCGAGTTTACAGCTTTGACTGTCTACCTAGGCATATTTAATTATTATTATTTAATTTTAAGTAGGCACTCAACATCAAATAAGTAATTCATGATGTGCTTACCTGTAAGAAATTTGTACACTAGTCTATAAGTTTATTGCATGTATCTCATATCTTTGTATCGGTGTACTTAATTGTTGGTGAGCCAAATAAATAAAGTAAAATATTCATATCTTTGTTCTTTATGTTATGCGCAAGTTACTGTTTCTTATTGTAACTGTTTACAGGTTTGACTGTCTACCTAGGCGTATTTATATATTTGTTCTTTATGTTATGCGCAAGTTACTGTTTCTTATGGTAACTGTAAGGTCAAAATATCTTCTTTCTCTAAAATTTCAGCTTGCTGGTAAAAACTAGCCAAGTCAAATCTTGAGCTTCAATTTATCCTAAGTGCTTTGTGTAAATAATTCGACTGTTCAAATTTAAGAAGTTATATTTTTAAATAGCAAACATTGTTATAGCAGAAAAAACAAGAATTTGTGTTTTAATTTTATTTTAGAAAGTTGCATGTTCTTATAAATAAATTTCAGGATTATCTACAGAACTTGGCACCCATTTAGATTTCAATTCTTTTGTCGGCGAAGTCGACAACCATATTTATGGAATTTGGCTCCCATTTTCACATTTATGTTTTTGATGGGATATCATTACTTTTTGTAAAGAAATTATTATTATTCGTCAATCAAACGTGTTCTATTAAATTCTTTTTGTAAATATGCGTAGCAATATTGTGTAAGAATGTAGGTATTTCTTTCGTAACAATTGTTACAATTTTCCGCAATGATGTCAGATCGCTGAGCCGGCGCGGCAAGTATTATTATTAAAAAAAACGTGTACAGTCGGGGAGCCTTATATCGTATGGTATTTTACTGTGGGGTCGGGCTGCTGACATTGAATCCATCTTTATTTTGCAAAAGAGAGCTATGAGAGCCATTTATAATCTACGTCGCCGCGAATCTCTCAGGAAACTTTTTAAAAGGATTAATATTATGACGGTACCTTGCCAATTCATTTATGAAAATATTATGTATGTAAGGAAAAATCCACATCTCTTTAATAAAATAAGTGATAGACATAATTTTAATACTAGAAATAAAGATAAACTAGATCAACCATTTTTTAGATTATCTTAAGTACATACATCTTTTATGGGGTACTGTGTTAAATGTTACAACAAAATACCTTGTGACATTTTGCAATTAAATGAAAGAAAATTTAAAACTCATATTAAAAATACACTTTGTAAACAAGCATATTACAAATTAGAGGATTATATCCAAGATAAGAGTGCTTGGAAACATGCTGGTCCTGCTCCATAGGACAATTTAGAATCAAGACAAAATCAAACTGTTTGCTAATTTAATTGTAAAATTTATTACTTTGTGTTTTATGACATTGATTTTACATTCTTTGATTACTTCCTCACACACTGACTTATTAATTGTAAAATTTTAGGAAAATAGTCTACTTTTACAATGTTTGTAAATATGTGAGCACCATGTATCTCTCACATATTAAATTATCTGTCGTTGTTTCATTTTTAATTCTTTTTACCTATTGTGGTATAGTAATTTTATTCTAGGTGCACCGTCTTCACATATAATTATTATTTAACAAATGTACGTACATATACAAACAATTGTAAAACATTTTAAAAGAGTAACGGTGGAGTTTCTTGCCCATTCTTCTCCATACGAAAACTACCTTTTGGAAGGGACGAATAGAATCAATTTTATTATTTTGTAATTTTTGACGTTCAAAAGTGCCATACATGGGCCTATTTGAAATTAATGATTTGACTTTGACTTTGACCCCGTCAGGAACAAAGTTCCTTCTCACGTATGATTTAATTATTTAATTTTTGCAGCCGCCCCTTTTTTTTTTTTAAGTATCTTCTCCCGCTCTGGGCGGAGCGGGAGGGCGTGTCAGATTCTTACTGACTAAAACCCACCCGTGTTCCTTCGGTTGCCCTGTTGCCGGGGGCCACGATGTCCCTATCGGTTTTCTGCGAACTCCCGGCAGGCATTGGCCCTAGCGGATCCCGTCATTTCTGCTGACATCTCTTTGAGGCGCGCGTGGAACACAACGCGCCGTCGACCCGGGCTTGGTCCTTATCGGACGGCGAGCTACCCATTGCTCACCGTTCGCAAGCCCGCGCCTACGGTGGCCGGAAATCGGCTCGCGATTCCCGCCCCGGGCGTCTCCTCCTGCAGCGGTTAGGGGCGTGAGGGCGCGAACTTTGCCTCTACCTCACGCGTTCCGCCTCCTCCTTCGCGAGCATTACCGCTTCGCAAAAGGAGGTGACGGCCTGCCATTTCCTCTCGCTCCGTACCATGGCCTGAACCAGGGCCGGACGCGAGAGATCACCGCCGCCGTTGCAGCCGCCCCTTGGATTTACATTTTGACCTCACTATGGACTTAACTATTCGTAAGTTTATATAAAAAATTAAACGACAATAGTCCCTAAAACAATAGTCATACGATCTATCAATTCAAAAACGTCTCAAGCATAGTACCAACCTACCAACTACCTTGAACATACCCACCTGACGTTTGTAACAACGTTTTTCGAGATCAGAGAATGAATGAAATGAATTCACTGCCGCCTAACATTAGGGACCAAGATTTTGACACGTGACACATCAGTTGACTCGACGGGGTGTTTTGAATTCAGTCATGAAATTCAGGAATTTACATCAACTTTTGGCATTCGAATCAAAAATGTATAGTTAGCTGTCAAATTATAAGACGCTGGAGATCAGCGCCATCTGAAGTGAGCAAGTGGCAGTTTTTAACCCCATTTGAAAATTTGTCGTCTTGACTGTCATTTTCATAGTTTTCGGGAGATAGTGCTGATATCGAATTAGATGGACATTCTGGATTTTAAGATGGCGGCTATTCCAAATAATAATAATATTGTAGATCAATTGTCATAGACATCAATTTCATGCCAATTGTAAACTTGATAATCAAAATCCGTAAAAAAACGGACCTCCTAATTTCGTCAAGTTCGTCTGTTCGTGCGTCCGGATGTCATACAGTCATTTAACATGGAGACTATTTACACTCTATCGATGAAAATTTTGAAAAAGGTGTATTTTTTGCACCGTTGCACCGTTAAACAATACGATAAACATAATAGTGGGGGTGGCATTCTCCATACTTACATATAACCGAGAGATGAAAAAAATCTATGCATATAAAGCGTGTATTGTTGGATCTCATAATTAAAATGTTAAGATGTTTCTAAGTGACTTTGCTTTTGAAGTCAATAATTTTTGAGATACAGTTTATTTTCGGTTACAACCGCAGAATTAACTTTGTTTGTTATAGTTTTTTCGAGAAATACAAACTTATTTTTGCAGTCGATAAAATTGATACTATGCAATGTTTATGCGTAAATATTCATCCCAATTACGGAACCCTTCACTGTGCGTAGTCCGACATACTCTTGGGCAGTTTTTTTTAAATTTCGTTTTGAAACTACCTCAAAAATAAACAACTTCTATTACTCGAGTAAGATTATCCTATTAAAAACAAATACTATCAAACTCATACAACTAAAAAAAAATGATTGTTGGTTTTATGAAACCACGGTAAAAGTGAAACTTTACACGGTCAGCTGCTGCGAACTATAGGCGCCGCCATATTGGCCTTGGCTGCTCTGACGATCGCCTTTCACTTTATCCCTACTCCGCGGCCGACCGACACGCGACATGCAACACACAGACGAAAAAGTTTGAGACGATGTAATAAAAGTTTCAATTTAAAAATATAGTGTGAGATCATCATACCCTTTCGTAAGACAATCTCACCTTTTCTATATTACTTTATTTAAATCGTGTGAACCACAATGATTATAAGGAGATAAATAGTAGGTGTGAAATAAATATGCCAAACTTGGTTTCACATAATTATATTATGTTTAAAAACATTCAAAATCACAACAACAAAGATTGTTGCATAAAATAAACTATAAATCATAGTACTTACATTTTACAAGTTTAGACTCAGAGGTGCGCACTCTACAATCATTCGAACTCGACTGGCCTGTTTGCTTGTGCAACAACCGTTTATATACGCCTTCTTAATGGCGGGAGTTATGAATAACACAACAGGTGCGTTTGCAGCTGCAGACGCACGTTTCGTTTTACGGTGAACACAAACATACTTTGTTTTACATTTATTTTATTATTTAACCCTTTTAGTATTTTATATTTAATTATACATCTGTATTGTCTACTCTATTATTAAGTTACACATTCTGACAGTCGGCCATCCTATGCTAAGCATGACCTCGTGCTTATGTAATAATAACAAATAACTCATTACTCTTTGTTCATTACTGAAGAAAGAATAAAATACGATTGAACCATTCGGTTCGTAATCACACGTTATGTTTAAAATAGGACACATTTATCCTAAATATTAAATTTTGAAACGCTTCACAAAACAATGTATGATGGGACCCTTCCGTCCAATATTATATGACACCTTTGTCAATGTAATACATTTTATGGGACCTTTCCGTCCAACACAATATGACACCTTTGTCAACAATATATACATTTTATGGGACCCTTCCGTCCAATACTGTATGACACCTTTGTTAAAATAATACAATTTATGGGACCCTTCCGTCCAACACAATATGACACCTTTGTTAACAATATACAACGTGTTAATGAAATAACCCAAAACCTCGGATACCCCAACCGATTTTTATATTAATAAATTGATATGACGTATAATTATTTTTTTTCATAAATTATGGTAAAAGATATTGGTAAATGTTGTTGTCGCGCTACTTCTTACAGATTCGTAGCTCTATCGCCGCGCCGCTGTCAAACGTTCGTTGACACGGAGCACTATCGTTTGAGGTTAATCCCCTCCTTCTGTTATTACTTAAATAATGCGTATGTTTTGCTTTGGAATAGAAAAGTGACTAAAATTTTTCCATCACACTTTTTCCAGGCTTTGGACTGGCTGCATGTAATCCTACCACGCTTAAAAATAAGCGAAGGTTAGTTGAAAGAAAAATCAAAAAGCCGGTGGTGGTATGGTAACAAAACTTGGCGTGTTTAAAAGATTTGAATCACCATATTTACAATAATTATTTCAAATAAATCAACCTACCTATTTACAAGAATAATACAGTTAAACACTTACTGAAAGTTCGTTCATTGTTTGTCACAGCAATGCCTCGAAATGTCTACCACCTTGTTGAATACACTTTAAAGCACGTTTTCGTAAATTACTTTTCAAAGAACTTAGCACTGTAGTGTCACTTCTCACTACTTCAAATGCCGAAACTATTTTATTTCTTAAGTCACTAATGTTTGTTGGTCCATTCCCATCGTCATAAACTAGAGATTTTACACGGCCCCACAAAAAAAAGTCTAATGGAGTTAGGTCCGGTGACCTAGCAGGCCACTGAACAGGCCCACCGCGACCGATCCATCGCTGCCCATACTGCTCATCTAAATATCTCCTTATATTCCACTGGAAATGAGCTGGAGCGCCGTCATGCTGATAAAACATCCTACTGACGGTGATTAAAGGTATGTCATCGTCTTCGAGCCACTGCAGTAACAAGCCCGGCAATGTCTCGGTAAGAAATTGTAGGTACGCGTCACCGGTTAGTCGGGGCAAAAATACCGGCCCAAGTACGTATTGGCCGATGATTCCCGCCCATACGTTTAATGAGAACCGATGTTGAAAAGAATCTTGTTCCATCAGAAAGGGATTTTCGTGTGCCCACATGTGCCTATTGTGTTGATTAAATAGGCCTCGCCTAGTGAAGGTACACTCGTCAGTCCAAAGAATGTTTCTTCTCCAGTCTTCAAGAAACCACTCGCAAAACTCAACACGAGGCTGGAAATCCAGTAGATTTAATTCCTGACACCGTCTGTAGTGGTATGGGTGTTGGCTGTCCTCTCTTAAAACGTTCCAAACAAAAACGTGGCTGCAGTTGAAGCGACGAGCTGCCTGTCTTGTGCTAGCTGTCGGGTTTTCTGCGAAATAATTGAGTATTTCGGTCTCCAGATCAGGATTATTCCGGGTAACTCCTCTGTCTACTGCGGTCGGAGGCCTAAATGTACCGTAATCCCGTAAGCGTTGTGTAGCGGCCAACATTGTCTCGTTCGACACAGATACACCAAACTGTTCCTGATAAACTCGCACAGCTAAATTAACGTTATCATCACATCGCGCTAACATTCGCACCATTTCACAATATTGTACATTTGTGAAGCGAAACGCCATTTTGTCGCCGGCCGGGAGACGTAGATCGCACGCGCTCGTCCTACCCCGTGTCGACACGTAACGCACGCGCCGCTGCTCTAGGGAGACTACGGAAGTACGGAGGGTAGCCGGGGTGGCGCGGGCGCCCCGGCGCGGCCGGCGCGCGGCGCGTCTCCCGGCCTTGGCGCCAGCTCTAGCACCCCCTCTCCTCACCCTCGCCCGCGCTGTTTGTTTACATCGCGTTGGACAGTACCTAGTGCGCAGCGTCGTTAAAAAATATTAGATGCGGCATGGCAAATAATTATTTTTTGGAAAAAAAAAAACTATATTAAAAATTACTGTATTCGATTTTGCTGCCGATTCTAAACAAACTAGTTTCAGGTTTTGGGTTATTTCATTAACACATTGTATACATTTTATGGGACCCTTCCGTCCAATACTATATGACACCTTTGTCAAAATAATACAATTTATGGGACCCTTCCGTCCAATATTATAAGACACCTTTGTCAATATAATACATTTTATGGGACCCTTCCGTCCAATATTATAAGACACCTTTGTCAATATAATACATTTTATGGGACCCTTCCGTCCAATATTATAAGACACCTTTGTCAATATAATACATTTTATGGGACCCTTCCGTCCAATATTATAAGACACCTTTGTCAATATAATACATTTTATGGGACCCTTCCGTCCAATATTATAAGACACCTTTGTCAATATAATACATTTTATGGGACCCTTCCGTCCAATATTATAAGACACCTTTGTCAATATAATACATTTTATGGGACCCTTTAGTTTTGGCAATTCAAAATGAATTACCTGCTTTTCCGACCACGATCCATGGCGGTCCGTTCGGCTCGATCCACAGCGGTCCGTTCGGCTCGATCCACAGCGGTCCGCCCGGCTCGATCCACAGCGGTCCGCCCGGCTCGATCCACGGCGGTCCGCTGGCTCGATCCACGGCGGTCCGCCTGCCTCGATCCACGGCGATCCGCCCGGCTCGATCCACGGCGATCCGCCCGGCTCGATCCACGGCGGTCCACCTGCCTCGATCCACGGCGATCCGCCCGGCTCGATCCACGGCGATCCGCCCGGCTCGATCCACGGCGGTCCGCTCGGCTCGATCCACGGCGATCCGCCCGGCTTGATCCACGGCGGTCCGCGCGGCTCGATCCATGGCGGTCCGCAGGGCTCGATCCACGGCGATCCGCCCGGCTCGATCCACGGCGGTCCGCTCGGCTCGATCCATGGCGGTCCGCCCGGCTCGATCCACGGCGGTCCGTCCGGCTCGATCCATGGCGATCCACCCGGCTCGATCCAAGGCGGTCTCGCCCGGCTCGATCCACGGCGGTTAACATAAAATAAGCACATTTTGTAAAATTCAGTGTTATAAAGCTACTAAGTATTACTAAGCTTTAACATAATAATCGTTATGAGTAAGTACATTGCAAATACCAGGTCCAACCTAATACCGCCAATACTTACTAAAACATCCAACGAGACAATATAAATTTTATTCTTATTACGTCTGGAGCGTTTAGTATCCCGCAAGCCCGCAAAATGTCAAGCTAATTTCTAATAGCATAGCTAGGCAGCGTTTCATTAGAATAAAAAAAACGTTTAAATTGTTGTTACTTTAATTAAAAAGTTCAATGTAATTTATCAGCCAATAACCAAAACAATTGTTAACGTAGCCAATTATAATGACAAATTAAGAGGAAAAATAAAATACACCCGCAGGTAAATATTAAGGGTACAAAAAATTTCAACAAGCCAGAACAGGAATCTTTATCCCACTTCTGATATGTGAGATCATCATACCCTTTCGTAAGACAATCTCACCTTTTCTATATTACTTTATTTAAATCGTGTGAACCACAATGATTATAAGGAGATAAATAGTAGGTGTGAAATAAATATGCCAAACTTGGTTTCACATAATTATATTATGTTTAAAAACATTCAAAATCACAACAACAAAGATTGTTGCATAAAATAAACTATAAATCATAGTACTTACATTTTACAAGTTTAGACTCAGAGGTGCGCACTCTACAATCATTCGAACTCGACTGGCCTGTTTGCACGTCGTAGTCTTCTCTGCGTCCCCTAATGGGGGCGCGAGGAATCGGTTTGGGGGCTTTTTGGCCCCTTGCCCGAGGAGTTGGTCTCTCAGTCCCCAGAATCGAGGACTGGTCGTTGGCTTTTCCCTCACCCTCTACGAGGGGGTGGGAGTGCTTAATGCACACCTATTCGTTGAGGGGTATGCCTCCCCTCAGCGCATTGGGTGTGTTTTTGGGGTGTATCTGTAGGAGCGCCCGAAGTGCTTCATGACGCCCGTGCGACCAGGCCCCTGCCGGGTGAGATCCCTAGTACCCTAGGGAAGGCCCAGCAAGGACCGATCTAGCAACGAGAGCGTCAGTTTTGGTTGGCGCTCCCTACAGTAGGATTTTCCCCACCCCCTGTAACGTGAACCGGATCTAGCCAGTAGCGTCACAGGGTGCGGGGCGTTGTAGTGTGTATCGAGCGGCCTGTTTGCTTGTGCAACAACCGTTTATATACGCCTTCTTAATGGCGGGAGTTATGAATCACACAACAGGTGCGTTTGCAGCTGCAGACGCACGTTTCGTTTTACGGTGAGCACAAACATACTTTGTTTTACATTTATTTTATTATTTAACCCTTTTAGTATTTTATATTTAATTATACATCTGTATTGTCTACTCTATTATTAAGTTACACATTCTGACAATAGACGTCATTTAAAAGTGTTTGCGGAATACCTACCTAATTTATATAATTAATTTAACATCATTCCCAAACAAAATTTTCTTAAGCCTACCTAAAAAATGTATACTAGGCATTCTATATCAGAAAGTATCAAAAATAAAATCCACAGTAAATAATTGTCCAAAAAATTAAAAATAATTTTGAACAACGTTCCGAATTTAAATTCAAATAAATAGAAACAATTCGGCGCGAAATTCAATAAATGAGGTAAGTATCTATCCTCGTTCTATGTGTTGACTCGTTTTATACTGAATGTCCTAAAAACGATTAAACACTAGAAAAGTATAAATAATTATTTTAAACAATGTTTATTGTATTTAATGCTTAAAACAATTTTATTTTAATTTTCAAGTATAGATTTCAGACATTCGACATAATTATAAATTAATCGAGACAATCAAAATTGAAAAAAAAAAAAAAACGTTTGGCATAATCGTTTTCGCACATCATTACAATAAAAAAAAAACAATGATCGACGATTTTTAACACAAATTGAGTAGTAGTAATGAATATTACGTGTTATTGAACATGTGTTCGTATAATAAGTAAAGATCTGGGCATTTTCTAGTTACTTATAATATTTTTAATCACATTTGTCACATTTAAAGTCGTATCAGATATGTGTATGTGTGTTAATTGTGAAAAGTTAAAATGTAAACACGCACGATTGGCGCGAATCTTCGACTTTTGATATCAAAAACTTCATTACTACTACTTATTTAACTTGAAAAATGGATGAATTCGTCAAATAATTAAATGTTGTAATAGTCGCTGTCCTTATGGTGGAGTTTGGATGTTCGCAATCCCCAATTTTTATGTTTTTTAGCCTCGACCTCGACTGTCATCAAAATGGCGATTATCGCATTTACAGACTTGAATTTTATAAAGGTAAATTAATAATCTTGCGCGCTAAATATGAAAGATTTAATGGCATAAACATTATTTTAGCCAACTCTCTTAATTAAAGATGAATAATCTCATTGGCAGCAGCATTTTCAGTGCTTCTATAGGAAGGTTTACTTTAACAAATAACACAAAAATACCTAAATACTAAAAACATTTTATTTCTCATAGAATTTAAAACGGCTTCAGCTTCATTCTCATAACGTAGTCATGGTATGAAAGCAGCGTAAGTACGGTAGATGGTAGATGTACGCTTTCCCACAAAACAGTAATAAGCAATGATGATCTCTTAAACAATTTGTCCTATTTTGCTCACTTATCAATAATTATGTACACTAAGTCCTGCTGCTCACATGTCACGATTTGATTCTGGCCCTAACCAGATTATTGTTTTGATCTATAATGGGTAAATCTTTTACACTCTAGGGTGGCTCTGTTTTTATCATCACTTGCTTGCCTATAAACATCTCTGGTAGCAGCCTCTCTCAGTAAGCATGACAAACTTTATCCAAATGTATACCTAACCTAGAAAGTAAGAAAATACTCTTATTGTTGTTTATTTACTTTTGTATAATAATTATATCACTCATAGTAATTCTGCCATTTTAAAAACACTAACCTGATGACTTCTGTGACTTGCAATTGACATGCCACATACATAACATAATATGCTTAGATTTTCCTGAGCAAGTAAAACTTGGGATAGAGTTGTAGATAATATAATCAATAATGCCAAGTCTTGCAATAACACATGTCATCGTCATACCTGAAAAAGGTAAAAAAATTCAGTGTATTTACTTATGCTATATAATTACATCATACTATAGACATTTACAGCTGACGACGCGCGACGTACCCCTGACTGAACATAGGCCTTCTACTAATAGGCTGCTAAAATCAATGAGGTTATACAATACGACGGTGTTTATAAATATTTAGAGAACATAATAAACTTACCCAGGGCCATGGAAAGATAAGCAATAGTTCCTATGGCTTCAATTTAAATTGACAGCATTAAATCGTAACGTAATATAAGTATAAAGTAAACACGGAAAAATAAATTCAAATCAACGTAAAACAAACAGCCAACAATGCCATTGATCTGACAGATAATTTTTGACAGTTTGACATTATGCATGGTGTCAGTGTTACCAGGTTTAATTATTTTGGTAATCGATTGACGAAATCGATTGGGTGATTATCAGTGATCGGAGTAGGTAGATTGATTTTACGTACTCGCATCATGAATAGTCATAGAAATCATAACATGGATAAACCTTTTTTCCGGGATTTCATTTTGGTACTTACGGGATTGAATCAAATATTGTTAAAGTAAGGATTTTTAAACTACTACATTAGAAATTTATAGAATGCGATAGATAAATATTTAAAATATATTATATTGTTTTATAGTATATCTATCCTTTTCTTGGAGTCCGATCACCTATATACTATTAAACAGACAGCAAAAGGGTTGAACATTTCTTATTCATATTGATGTATTCTTTATTCTACACATTACAACATTTGAAATTCCTTAAAAAATCTTAATAATTTCAAAATCCCGGAATCCCGGAGGCGTATCCATACTAATATACGTGGCAGTTCATTGACCTCAAATCAATCTACTTACTCTGATCACTGGTAGTTTATAAAATAACATTACTGCCTCGAAACACTTTTAAGTTGTTGAGTATATTCAGACCATATAATATTTTATTTATTGTAAAATCATAATTTTACAGTATTTGAGTATAATAAATAGCATTTAAAACATACTCGTGTAGTGGATACTCCACCTACTCCATGTGGGTTAGTATCAATATTTTCAATCGATTACAAATTATTTTATTGGAATAGTCTGTCATCTGGCAACATTCAGGTTAGGATTGAATGGCGGATGTAGTTCTTTAAGTATCAACAAAATAAATATTTATTAGGTTCTCTAATGCTAGAAGAAATAAATTTTAATAAAACGACTTGAAAAAAATACGACATAATTTTTGATAAATAAGCTTTGACACAGTATCATACCATGGGCCTGCTTTCGGGAAATCTCTTTTCAACTTTCTAGGTCACCCGGAAATGGGTTAAATGTTTTTGATGTCTAGTGACAGGTTGTTGATAAAAATGCCGATTTTTATACGTTAATATCTCAATAACCGTTTGAGTTTTATTTATGAAATTTGGAGTTCTAGTTAATCTAAGGGGTTTTTATAAATAAACCAAATTTCATGAGTCTATGTTACATAGATTTTGAGTTATTAAGGGGTCAAAAGAGGCTCCAAATGGTTCGTGTAATATAACACACTGCAGCCGTGTCTTGCCTAGTACTTGGCTCGACACGCTGCCGCGTGTCTAGATTTTCAATATTAATCAGTATCAATGTGTAGTATAAATATCAATAAAACTGGCATATTATGATGATATCGCATAATAATTAAAATGTTAAGTTTAGTGGTTTTATCACAAGGTTTGGCAGAGCGAGCAACTCAATCACAAGTTTTTTTGTCTTCTAAATAATCAGAAATTTTTTAGGACCCTTTTTACAAAGTTTGGTTTTAATACAGTTTTTAAATAGTTTATTGGGTAAGTTTCGAATGTCAATGGGAAGTTTATTGCAAAGGCTGAAACGTTGACCCATGAACGAGTTACCTACACTGTGGAGGCGAGTGCGATGTACAGCAAGATTGTGTTTATTCCTGGTATTTACTAAACTATTAATACCGGACATTTTCTTAAAATTAATATATTTTTGTGTACATACAATTTGCTTTCAAATATATATTGTTACTAACAGACTGTCAACCGTAATAACAATCGTCTTAACCATAACAATTTTAACCACTCCAAAGTTAAAACTGACAGTTTGCAACTATTAACTCGAATAACTGAACAGGTAAAGCAAGTTAGTTTACTTGTACAAGGCAAACTGCCAGCGGAACTTATTTGTCTTGGTCGACACACAGCGCTATTCTCACAGATAAGCCGCTGATGATAGCATAGCACTTGCCTCGTGTGGACTCATCAACTGCTCGCAACGCGCTGCTAAGCCGCTGAGAGTGAGCAACTTGCGGCTACAGCGGGTAATGTTGAACTTTACGTTTTGTCAATAACTTACTTGGATTGAATATTATTTTGTTTAGTTTGAATTAAATAGTAATAAACCAAGCTTCCGCACTTCATTATACCCACACCTAATTCTTTCGGTTCAACGACAACGAGAGCGGTGACGCGATGGTTGAAGTCCACTACGGATAAAACTCACATTGGTGTGTGACGGCCTTTACTTTATACACACGATTGATTCCGAATTTTGCCACAACAGTGATCAGTTTCTATTGTTAGAAAGCTCAGTACGAATTTCCTATACCTATGTTCCTTAGTAGAGTTTCCATAAACTTGCTATGTCGGAACGGCTGCTAATCGCACAGCTGCTAGCAACAACAATAATTACTATGGTTAGGCGAGTTGCACACGAGCGGACGTGCCGCGTTGCGCCGCTCCGCCAACCAGTCGCGGTAAGCGCGTCACGTGCCGCACTCCTTATTTAATTTCTAATACTGGGAACTTGAGGCGAGACGTGCCGCTCAGTGAACGTACAACTGAACAAGTTGCACCAGCGCTCGCTACAACTACCCACTTTCTTACTGCTTTGAGGAAAGAAAGAACATTCTATTTATTTAAGGAAAAATCTGGAAGGTGGAGGTATAACTGCAAAAATAAATATTGACACTGCAAAGCACAATGCAAACAGTTATTCTTATTAGTATTGATAATAAAGCTGCAGCGTACTTCGAGCTGATTAAAATAAAAGCGACGTTATAATATTAATTGTCCGTGCTTCCAATACTACCTTAAGTACAGACAACATAAAATGGTATATTTTCGCGTGATTTAAAGATGAAGGTTTATTCATAAGCTTATAGCAAAAATCATAAGATTTTCACATAGGTACTTTTATTATATAATTGAGTTAGGACTGTTCGTCGCGAGGACTACTTAAATTAATGACGCGGTAAAGAAGAGATATTCAGTATAGGTTTACAGTACTTCAGTCCCAACTTCGGTCCCGCAAGCCTCGACTCATTGTTGTATTCTATACTTCGTAACAAGAAGGAGAAGTTACTTCATTGCCTTGTTTTATTGTCATCTCCTTCAATATTTACTGCCACTAAAACGCAATAATTTGTGGGTCTTAAGAAGAGCTCGCCAAAGCAATGGACTGATACATAATACACACACATCACGCCTGTATTTCCCGAAGGGTTAGGCAGAAGTGTACCTATAGTACACCCACATTTCGCCAGTTATATTTTAAAGTCCCATGTAATAGGGGGCGAGCCTATTGCCATCAACCGGGCACAAATCCAGACTCCGGGTTGCTAATGAGCAATCCTAGATGGAAAAACCTAAAAAAACAAACCCAGTACCCAACCCGGGAATCGAACCTAGGACCTCATGCTCAGTAGTAGCGCTTGCGACCACTAGACCAACGAGGCAGTCCGCTAATAATCATATATAATATGAAAATAACATACGTAATTAAAATAATAAATCGGAGGCATTGCCATATTTAGGGCACTCTGTCGTCCGCCTACTGCGTTTAGTCTATCCTAGCGTCCTTGTGATCCCCATTCATCCATCGAGCCATATTCCAAGCTGCACATTAATTAGAGGATCACGTGATCCCCTAGCTTGCTCGTTGTGGCACTCTATATGGGCATTATTCAGCAATTACAAACGTATGTTGTTTACGTAGCACATAAAAGGTTATATTCCATTTCAATGTACGTTTCAGGAATTAATGTCGGCAGTACAGAAAACAATTCGTTTTATATCAGCAATCAAAGCGTATTGTTTAGCATCTGAACCATCACGGTGTCTCCACGAGCTACATAAACTTGCCGAGCCACATAAACAATGTTACAACGCCACAGATGGTGTACATGCAAACACTTTACTTCTCATATTCATCGCCAACGCACGCACACATGCGCGGTTTAGGCTTTTCTCGTATTACAGAAGAAGTAAGAGGATACACTGGAGACACACGTGTGTCGTGCTTAGGGCACCGTGTAAACTAGAGTCACGGCTGTGTGCGCGCACGAAGCGACGACGCCCTCTGTGGCGCGCCCACAGTGCTCACAATGGCACATTCGCCTCTCGGCGTACAGTCGACACTATTATATTCTTTCTCGTTTCATCTGAAATGAGTCGCGCTCTCGACGTGTAATTAATTGCACTCCAACTTAACGCGAGCGAGAGGGGAAGGATCACTCCATCTAATGAGAAGAATTCTTCCACAAGCTCGTATTTACATTTGGAAATTACCTTTGCGTGTCTGTTATTCTGTGAGCTATCTACATTCAAATGTGACACGGGAGCGAATAAAGTATTGAAATGCAGGGGAATACAATATGAGTTTCGTAGCATACAATATTAGCAAATATAATTCTGTCATGAGTAAAAATAATCGAATTCTATTAACAAAAAGTCTGCTTAAAGGAAAGCCACACAAAATAAAAGACAAAAAAGTTGGAAAGAGGATCTCAGGGAAATCCAAGATTAATCACGTAAAACAAAGTCGATAATGAAAAGTATTACAAAGTTTTCCTAATGGATATCTTTTATATTCATTCAAATACAGAAGTACTTCTGTATTCTAAGAGTCTTCTAAGTTTTCCATTTGGTGTTATTGCGCAAGAAATCTTTTGTTATTAAACAGTTATTTTATTGTTATGTTCAGAGCTCACACAGATTGTACCTTAATATTCTTTGTGTGTTTAAGTACCCGACCACCTCTGCATCTGTATGTGTGAGTAAGAATTTCACCTCAAATGTAATGACGTACGTCTGTTTGGGTGACCTGACTGCCACCTGTCTACGCAATAACTCCGGAATGATGATAACGCGGCGAATACGCGAATACCGAGCGTAATGAAAGTGGGGCTGCTCTGAAACTTTACAGTCTACTGCCAAAGCCATCCCTCGGAAGGTGGCTTAATGTAATACACCCTGTAGATGAAATTAAAAACTACAGATCAACCACAGAGCATAAAAAAAGAAAGGCATCGAGTAACGCGGATCACATTATTTACTGGAAATGTCAAACAGCGTCACAGTAATGTATTTATTTATTTAATACAGTAAGCACATAAAACAGGAGCGAACTTAATACCTGAGGTATTCTCAACCTTTGTGTGATGCAGAGACAAACAGTGGTAGGTGTAATAGCGAGAATTGAGGAATAATTAATATTTATTTAAATATAGAGATATACACATACCTATTATAAACTATGAAATAATGATAAATTATTTTATTTCTGCAAATAGGTGTGTACAAACACTTTTACACGTCAATTATATTTTAAAAACTAGATGAGGTCGGCGTTTCCTATCTGACTACTCTTAGAAGAAACGCCGAAACAAACTCAAGGGTCAAAGTTTCTTTTAAAGTCCAAACATAATCTTGGTCAGACCATACGAGGACCATGTAGATTAGTATATGAAATAGTCTTTTGAAGAAAGAACCACACTGATTTGAGTGGACCGGTCCAGTCAGTGCAAGTATTAGTCAGTAATCGTGTAGCTCAAGTCAAAACTTAAGAAACTCAATGACTCGACGAATAATCCCAAAGATAGAACATTTGGGTAGGCCACATAAATTACTCAAACTGCCAGATTATCCTTAAAAGTAACTGAGAAAGTGAAAAAAATAAAAATATATAGGCATTTGACCCACATAGTCCTCACATTCAAAATTATTAATAGTACATTACTGCCGCGGTCTATAATGACTACTTTGCTGGTCGCGCTGATGATGGCCGACAGCGCAGCGTAGCGCAACGTAGCGCAGCTCCAGGCCGACACGGCGCGGTCAGCGTGCAGCACTTGATGGACGAGCTGAGATAAAGGCCGAGGCCGTAGGTCGAGGCCTTTACAGCGAGGACAGCAAGGGCTGCAATGATGGCCAAGCTGGAAGGCCTAGAGCGTAGCTAGGCTAGCTCGAGGCAATCATAGCGTGACCAGCGAAGCAGTCATAATGGGCCAAGGCTTGTATAGTGCTTTACTCAAAAATGCAAGTACCTAATCTAAATAAAACCAGCAAGTAAAGATTTAGATTTCCTACTGATTTTCCTCTGCACAAATTTTTCATATGCAAGCTTATATTTTTACCCGACTACGGCAAAGCCAAAAGGAAGGGTTATGATTTTAGCAGTCTATGTATGTATGTTTGTATGTATGTATGTTTGTTTTTACGTGTGTTCCACCGTAGCGCCTAAACTACTAAACCGATTTTGATGAATGAGGTATCAATAGATTCGTAATAATGGTCCGGGTGACATAGGCTATATAATTTTTCCCTAAATTTAATTTGGTGGACTTTACACGTAAATTTCTAACCTCGAAAAAAATTAAAATGGGATGATCATGACATATTTGGTATCAAAAGAAAGGTCTTGACGAGCACATTACAAATATGTATATCATATTATATTTTCAAAGTAAACAAATATGTTTAAATCGTTAAAAACAAGCAAAAGTGAGACTGCGCTACATAGTATCGCAAGATGTTACCAACGTGCAGTTAATCAAATCTTAATAAGTAGTACCGATTTGTAATTCCACTCTTATGAAGAAAAACAAGTACAACGAAATATTTATATTTTGGATTTCTTCTAAGCTCGATATCGTTATATGGTGTTAATTGGCGTCGAAATAAATCGCTCTATGGTTTCGTTCAAAGCACTATACACTGCTATCGGAATTTAAAATAGGTTAATTACTGAACTATTGCATTACTCTACTCTTATTTACGTTTATCAATTGTAAAAACGGAAAAGTATAAAATAAAAATAAAGTTTAATAAAAACCTGTAACCCGACTACGGGAAAATAAAAATGATCTAAAAAGTACGAAACAAGCAAATATTTCAGACAGAAATCAAGACATAGGTACAATAAAAAATAAAGTTTAATAAAAAACTGTAACCCGACTACGGGAAAATAAAAATGATCTAAAAAGTACGAAACAAGGAAATATTTCAGACAGAAATCAAGACATAGGTACAAAAATGGTCAAAGTAAAGCCGTGGTCGCATGCCTGTATACCATGTTGGCCAAGAACACCTACAAAATTATAATGGCATGCGACGACGGCTTTACCTTGACCATTTTTGTACCTATGTCTTGATTTCTGTCTGAAATATTTCCTTGTTTCGTACTTTTTAGATCATTTTTATTTTCCCGTAGTCGGGTTACAGTTTTTTATTAAACTTTATTTTTTCCTTTGAGTTTCGCGGTATTAAATTTTCAACCACTAATTTAGCTTCATCTTTAATGTCTGGCGGTGTTAAACACATTGAATCGGAATAATTTTCGCTTTGAGAGCTCATTTTTAGCAAAAAAGTCACTAAATAAAAATAAAAATTTTCGCTGAACGGTGCTTTTGTTACTTCTTTGTTTTTTTTTTTTTTAACAATGGTAGTTGGAACTATACAGCCAAATATGGAATAAAATCTTTTTTATCACATCTATTCAAAAATTTCTAGTTTAGTCCTGGTAAACAGGGACTAAAATGGCTTTTTAATCCCTAGGGATTAAAAGGGATTTGAATTTGGAACGTGGATATTGTTAGTAAAAAAAAGTTCCAATCACCAAAGAGATCAAACACAAACATTGTATGAACAAATAACAGGCTGGCAAGAGAGAGAAAGTGTGAATTTGGTCAAAATGAAAATCCAAGTTGGCGGCTGCGAAAATTTTCAAATTATTCGTCATGGGTGTCGTTTTCATAGTTTTCGATGGTGCTAAAGCCGATAGTGAGGTCAAAATGAAAATCCAAGATGGCGGCTCTGAAATATTTTCAAATTTTTCATCATTGGTATCGTTTTTATGGTTTTCAATGATGCTAAAGCCGATAGTGAAGTCAAAATGAAAATCCAAGATGGAGGCTGTGAAATTTTTCAAATTGTTCATTATGGGTATCGTTTTCATGGTTTTCAATGGTGTTAAAGCCGATAATGAGGTCAAAATCAAAATCCAAGATGGCGGCTGTGAAAATTTTCAAATTTTTCGTCATGGGTATCGTTTTCATGGTTTTCAATGGTGCTAAAGCCGATAGTGAGGTCAAAATCAAAATCCAAAATGGCGGCTGCGGAAATTTTCAAATTTTTCGTCATGGGTGTCATTTTCATAGCTTTTGAGGGCGCTAAAGCTGAAAATGAGGTCAAAATGTAAATCCAAGATGGCGGCTCTGAAAATTTTCAAATTTTTCATCATGGGTATCGTTTTCATGGTTTTCAAGGGTGCTAAAGCCGATAGTGAAATCAAAATGAAAATCCAAGATGGCGGCTGCGGAAATTTTCAAATATTTCGTCATGGGTATAGTTTTCATAGTTTTTGAGTGTGCTAAAACCGATAGTGAGGTCAAAACACAAATCCAAGCTAGCTGCTGCTGAAATTTTCAAATTTTTCGTCATAAGTGTCGTTTTCATAGTTTTCGAGGGTGCTAAAGCTGATAGTGAGGTCTAAATGAAAGTCCAAGAATGTAGCGATTTTTGTTTTAAATTATACGTGAGAAGGAACTTCGTTGACTGCACACGTTTTATTTTCTCATAGAGGGTGATAAAAAGTAGAGTGTTCACCTCGGGAGCAACTCTATTTTAAGCTCGAGTGAAGTACTTTGAATCCCTCGCTGCACTCAGGATTCTACTCTAGAATCCTTCGCTCCGCTCTGGATTCAAAGAAACACTCTCGCCTTAAAAATAGTTGTTTGCTCCCTTGGTAAACAATCTACTAATTGTACCTATCTCTATAAATACAAACAGCTGTGTTTTAAATAAAATCTTTTTGCATTTGATTTTTAAAAACGTTGAAACGTCAAAATAGCGGCAGGCAATGTTTTGCCGGCCTGTTAGAGCGACCAGCAAAACTTTGCCGGCCGCTCCTTGAAACAGAACGGCATGGTCGACTTTGCTCAAACAAGGTTGTCAAAATAATGATCACATTACTTGCATTTTTGAGTAAAATAATAATAACTAGCTTTTGCCCACGGCTTCGCCCGCATGGATGTGGAAAAATATCCCACGGGAACGTACTATCGGGATTACATATCTAATAGCCATAGTAAATGTCATTGACTAACACCGCTGCGTCCACGTTGTCGGCAACCATAATTATAATAGTTACGAGTAATTTTGAAACTGTGATATCTTTTAAACTATTCATTTAAATGATTTGAAATCAAGATATATTTCAATTTCAATTTAATGCCCAATTTAATTAACATTTATTTTATTGGATAAGGATTAATATAATATCGGTCAAAAAAGCATTGGAAATAACAATTAAATTTTCATCAAATTCTGAAAGATAATAATGGTAACTGTGAGTCATCCTTAGAAGATAGAAATGCCATCGTGGATTTTTTTGTTGAACTTTTTTAGATGAACAATACTATAGAACATAAATTTTATGTAACTTTTACTATTTTCGCGGCGCACGCCAATAAAGCTCCCAGTCGGCATGATTTTTTTGACATCTTCAACAATAATCGTCAAATTTCAGCTGATTTACACAAAACTTTAATAAATTATAAACTAAAACCTTTCGCATCAATCATTCTGGCCATTGGTGAAAAATCCGTTCGGTAGTTTTTGAGTTTATCGCGTTCAGACAGACAGACGCGGCGGAGGACTTTGTTTTATAATATGTAAGGATAAGGATATACTTCACAAAGTAAATATTCATGTCATTGTGTATATAATTTAAAGTTAGGAAAAATAAACAAAATTCAGAATATAAAAAGTTAAAAAAACTGGCACTCCGGGAGTGCCGACAGAAGTGAAAACTTGGCACCGCGTTAATCCATTTGTTGATTGATGTCTTTTACTCCACGCACCGCGGTAATCAACGCGTTGATGTTTTTTTAATAGCCCTTTTGACCGTTAAAAAGACATCGACGCTGGTGTCGTCACAGTGTTACGAAATCAATGGTTTAGTCCCAGTTCAAAAACGCCCAACGCGCCTAAAGAAGTTTTCACTTCAAAAATTGGAGCAGCTCAATTCCAAGCCTTTTTGTCCTTAATGTAATCTTTAACGGTATAAAACGTTATGTTATGGATGTCACTGTATTTGTTAAACAATTATAAATTATTATGGTAGTGTATATATTATATTTATATATGCCCATAAATATAATATATACAACGAATTATTTAAAAAAAAGATGCATAAATACACATAAATACACGAATATACTAAAACAAATAAGACAAACAATGGAAAAACATTACCATTTTGATGATACTGCCAGCTTCTTGCGAATGAGCTTGCTTTAACTTTAAAGGATAATCGGTTGGTTGCTGTTGTGCGCGGCAGTGACAACAGCATTCTTAGCGTTGTGGCTGGTAGATTTGACTGCCCAATATTGTGGCACTGTGTACAGTTACATGTCTCAAAGAACAAGTAACTGACAAAATTCAAAGTCAAAGTCAAAGTCAAATCATTTATTTCAAATAGGCCCATGTATGGCACTTTTGAACGTCAAAAATTACAAAATAATAAAATTGATTCTAGTCGCCCCTTCCAAAAGGTAGTTTTCGTATGGAGAAGAATGGGCAAGAAACTCCACCGTTACTCTTTTAAAATGTTTTACAATATTGTTTGTATATGTACGTACATTTGTTAAATAATTATTATATGTGAAGACGATGCACCTAGAATAAAATTACTATACCACAATAGGTAAAAAAATTAAAAATGAAGCAACGATAGATAATTTAATTTGTGACAGATACATGGTTCTCACATATTTACAAACATTGTAAAAGTAGGCGATTTTCCTAAAATGTTACAATTAATAAGTCAGTGTGTAAGGAAGTAATCACAGAATGTAAAATCAATGTCATACTTAAAACACAAAGTAATAAATTTTACAATTAAATTAGCAACCAGTTTGATTTTGTCTTGATTCTAAATTGTCCTATGGAGCAGGACCAGCATGTTTCCAAGCACTCTTATCTTGGATATAATCCTCTAATTTGTAATATGCTTGTTTATAAAGTGTACTTTTTATATGAGTTTTAAATTTTCTTTCATTTAATTGCAATATGTCACAAGGTATTTTGTTGTAACATTTAACACAGTACCCCATAAAAGATGTATGTACTTTAGATAACCTGAAAAATGGTTGATCTAGTTTATCTTTATTTCGAGTATTAAAATTATGTCTATCACTTATTTTATTAAAGAGATGTGGATTTTTCCTTACATACATAATATTTTCATAAATGAATTGGCAAGGTACCGTCATAATATTAATCCTTTCAAATTATAATGTCAAATTATATTGATTGTATGTTTTATGATTTTTTTGTTATATGATTTTAATTAATTTAAAGATTTTAATGATTAAATTTTTATTTTACAATATTATTGATGATTTTAAACATTTTAGTAATTTAGAGATGATTGTGATTTTGTTTATATGATTAATTTAATCTGATATTTCAGCGCTGTGCTGTGGGTCCTCCATAGCACTGCATCATGTTGAGTGGAAGCCTTTTTGTTGCAGTCATGTCGTGCAGCTGCCGCCTAAGTGTTTGTTGTTTTCTAATTACTCTTGTCTTTTATGTATGCACGTGTGTCTGTGACAAATAAACCTATTTTTTTTTTCTTTCTTCTTTCTAAGTAATAATAGTATGATTGTGGTATATATTTGAATATTTGGTTACTAACATAATTCTTAAGTATACTAACAAAAAAAGTAAGTTTAAAAACAATGCCATTATAATTTTGTAGGTGTACAGACATGCGACCACGGCTTTACCTTGATCATTTTTGTACCTGTCTTCTTCTGTCTGAAATATTTTCTTGTTTTATATCTTTTAGTCGGGTTTTAGTTTTTAAACTTACTTTTTATTTAAATTATTTTGGGGTTATAGTTTCGTGATAAAGTATTTGCAGAGCAGCTTATTTTTTTGGTATATATGGTATAATAATACCAGCCTATTATTGTTCCTCTGCTAGGAAAAGGCATCTTCTCATACAGAGAAGGCACGAGCATTGATCACCACGCGCGCTCAAGACGGGTTGGCGATTTCAGACTTATATATATAATAACTATAAATCCAGTACCTACCCAAATTGCGTAACTTATTTTCTCAACATGGCACAATTCAATTATTTTTATTTTTTATTTCTATACTTTATGTCCTCTAGAGGGCGCCATATTGCATTTAATGTGACGTCACATAGCCTATAACCAGCGGACAATATGCTTTCAATGATACCTCATTTGTCAAATTATGATCGGCAGTTTAGAAGTTATGAAGTAACAGATGAACATACATACATACTGGTCAAAATCATAACCCTCCTTTTCGTTTCACCGTAGTCTGGTAAAAATATGGATAATTGTGTCTGAATTAAATACCTAAATAAAGTTAAAAAAGTTGCTATCCTGATTTCTTGGGGCAGCGCATTCCATAGAGAGATAGACTGAACGAAGAAGGAAGAGTGAATGAAGTTAGTGCGGTGAGTGGGGCATAGAAGAAGACGATTGTGTGATGAACGTTGATTTTTATTGTGGTTGGCGCAAATTTACCTACTAGAAATGTTGGTGCTCGAGATATTTTTGTTTTGCAATTATGGCGTATATTTATTTGGCGCATGTTTGGGAATAGACTGTCTGTAGCAGTGTGTGTGGAACAGGATAAAATATAAAGTTTATTAAGATGCCTGTTAATCCAGCCGCGTGTGTTCCGGAACTTGTTTAGTTTGCAGGTAGGGACGTTACTGAGTTTGTTAGGGACTCTATATACTTATACGGGCTGTCCAGCGAAGATGCGCACACAGTATATTTGTCACTACTAGTGAAGTGATATAGATGTGCCTAATGTGCGCCATATACTCGAGAAGAGCTTATTAAAGAAATGGTCCTATGAAGTAAGGTACAATCAATCGTCAGAACCACGCATAATGATGTAATAGTAAGATAATGACACAATGGAACCGGGCTCATCCCACATATTACTAACATAAATCCCCGCATCACATTGGTCCGTTAGATTACGTCTAAATGTATTGAGTCCGTAAGGGATGGCTCCCTGGTTATGAAGTTACAGTTCGGGACGTTTGCCGGTTCTTTCGATACGTTTAGGTACGCTTGTTTGTCTTTCTGAATACCGGATTAGGAAACTTCTCGAGTATGTTCACAGGTGACTGACTATGTTTGTACAATAATGTATACGTGTACTCTCCTACAACTTGTAATTCCTGAATGATAATTATTTGGAGGTATTTGTTGTTTAGAGATTTCGGCTCTATTGTTTTATAAGAGAATCAACAGCGATGTTCTCGAGTCAGTCCTGCGTACATTGTACCAGAACCGTGTATTAAAGTAAAGCTACAGCAATATTCGCGGCTCTCCGAACCGGAATCACTTCCATCTTCTGCTCCGCTCCGCTACGACGTCGATGTGCATCAGTTTCAACTGAACTGACGTAACCCAGCTGGTACTACTGCTGCTACTATCGACCGATACTTTGCGTATCTTTCTTTATACAAACCAGTCTATAGACATGAGTGCACATAATTCGACATTGCACATTACTACAAAAGCAGTTTTTTATTAATGTGTTCTCAGTTATGTGCGAGTTGAATTGGGAAGCTGATGATCGACCCAGCTTCTCAACCGGAGGAGATTCAATTGAAATTCAATAAATAGAAAAATGCTTCAACTTCGGGATAGAGACATCAATAATGTTTCATTGACCTTATGAGGGTTCCTAGCTATAGCAGTAGTAAACCCCTTCGGTACAGAGATAACATCGCCCTCTTACATAATGCGAAGCATTCTAATCTGCGTAGTAATAGCGCAAGTAGGACTCGCGCCAGCCACTCGGCGCGAGTGGGCGCACTCAGCATGCGTAGCCCGCGTTTATCGCATATAACCCATTTCGCGGACCGTTTGCCTACTTACAGCACTTACACGCCATGCTTAATGCCCGACACGGCCTCATATGCTTTTAAATTTGTTTACTGGCCACTGGATTCCAGTTTCAGATAGAGAGACATTTTTATTTTAGTCTACGCTGTTACTCATGCTTGTTTATGTTCGAGTATTCTCACTAGTATTTAAGAAAGAAAGAAAGAAAGAAAAATAAGTTTAATTGTCACAGACACACGTGCATAAAAAAAGAGAACAATACAATAAAATAAAACAATACATTTAAATATAATCACGAGCACAAACAGAAATATGCGGCAGCTGCTGGCACGTCATGACTGTGACAAGAAGTCTTCCACTCAGCACGATGCAGTGCTATGGGGACCCACAGCACAGCGCTGATTTTCAGTGGTCACCCGAAAAAGTCGTACGGAAACCAAGATAGGTTTAATGAATTAAATATAAATAAATATAATAAAAAATAAATATAATAATAAATATATATAATATTTGTTGTTTCAAAGTTTAAGGCACAAAAATGCAAATATTGAAATCATTAATATTCTTGTGCGAATGTAATAATCAATATTTGTAATGTAATACTGAAAAAAATATTTATTTATTTGTGTAAATAAAAATGTATCCAGTTTTACAATTAATTATGTATTATTATTATTTATTGTATGTGAGTGTTTTCTCCCTATTGTAGAAATGAAAAATTCCATCTCTAATGCTTCGTTATTTACGGATTCTCCGAACCCCTCTGTTGTCTGTTACTGTCTGACTGCTATTTACATTTCACGAGAACATTGGATTTCACGATTCATTTCAAAATGGTAAAAAGAAAAGTAACAGCGTCAAAAATCCAATATATTTCTTGGTTTTTAATATCGTAATGGAAATGAGTACGTGCCGTAAGCAGAACAAAGGAGCTAATAGAGCGGTGTGTTTGTAACAGGCTCGTTATCGTGAGCAATGCGAGCGGCCACTTGTGCTCTCCCGCGGCCTCCGGACGGACATCGCCACAAAGAAAGTGCCCGGAGCGGCGAACACTATCAGCACACTATCACGCAGTACAATATGTGACGTACTAATTAAATATACCTACTTACAACCAACGCGTATTGATTGTGTTTATTTTCTCGGTTTCTTTTGTTGTCGTGTGAACGAACAAATAAAAGCTCGAGAACTACCCCATTAGCTCTTCTATGTCGTTTTAACTATATTATTAAGTCGATAGTAAATACAGACTTCCTCTCTATACCTATTACCTACCAGAAAAAAACCGGTGATGGCAAGATCATGACTAAACGGATAAATGATCTAGCTAGATAGATACTCAGACCAAAGAAAGAAAGAAGCCGGATTCGTAAACATGTGTGCGCTTTGTGAGGTGTAGTTTGATTGTGAATGGTTGTACATCTGTGCGTGTGATCGTTTATGCACGGAGCGGAGGTGTAGTTTTGGCATGCTTCACTGTATTGTTTGCAGTGTTATGTCTTCGGTTTTTATTTGGTCTGTGGATAGATACAATGTTTTTACTTTCTTTCCTGCATTATTCTTAAGTTATTTAATGATTAGATTTAGAAAAGCAAGAGGGATACAGATATTTGCTCTATAACTGAATCTCTTTCTTCCGATTTACACAACAGAACACAATCACAACATAACGACACTTTATAATTATTATTTATTTGCACCACTTTCTTGCCTTATTTTATATTATTCACTCACTGCTTTATTTGTATTAATACCTCTTGTAAAGAGTGGTATATTCTTTGATTATATAATTTCTTCATTTACTCCAAAAATACTTTGTACAGATAAATTGACAGCCGATTGCATCGCAGATTTGTCCATTTATGCGTTTTATCTATGTTTTTCCCATTGATAATACTAATACACTCCTGCGCGCGTCCCTTCGCTTGTCACCATAGATTATATTATAATAGTCCATACCATGTACAAGTGATGTTGGAACGTCGTGTCGGGTGCGTCAATTCTTTTAATTTATACAATAGTTACGTATTTTTTTAATTTGTTTTATATTATTATATTTATTGTTTTATTTATTTTGTAATCCCCTAGTGGGATTTATATATGTTCATAGGTATGTCCGTGGTATCACAGCGGGCCCTATCAGAATACCAGCGCTGCGGTATTTATTTTTAAATATCGCAGCATCATGCTGAGATAGGAGCCTTTTTGGCCTCACATAGGTCGTTTTTATTTTTGTTTGTTAGTTTAAAATGCTCCTTTTTTATTTTTGTTAATATTTTTTTATTACTGTTTTGTATTTCCTGTGCGTGTCCCAAATAAAATGTTTTTTTCTTTTTTTTTCTTTATTTCTTTCTTGTCTACAATGCAGTAAGACTGCTCAGGTTTGAGATGTGAGGTGTGAGGATGACGTGGCGCACTGGTGTCACGTGTGGCTCTCTAGCTGCGTGTGGCTCTGTGGCTGCGTGTGGCTCTGTGGCTGCGTGTGAAGCTCCACAGCTGCGACGTGTTTCTCTTTGATTCCCGGCGTGGCCCTATCGGCCGCGCCGGGAATACCACGTGCTCGTATTTATTTATCTTTATCAATTTTATTGTATGTTTTTAATTAATTGTAACAACTAGACATTGCAGGCACAATTATTCTATGCCCTTTAATAGACCGACAATTTTGCTGACAATCCAGGTATCATTAAAAACCTGAAGTCTACAAAATAATCTAGTGCTCCATGCCCTTGTAATAAATAAGTTTATATTACCCCAGCATATTGCAGATACGTGAACAGTTGTACACAGAAGCATTTAAATTAATTGTACTTAAGTAAACGTTTATTCAATTATTTTAACATCATAACACGATAGCAATAATGTCTAAAGTTAATTACATAGTGGTGTGTTTATTAAAACAATTAGCGCCAGTCTCGGGCGGAGCTAATGAGACGCCTCTCTCATTACTTTAATGGCGTTAAGATTAATTACTAAAACGCGTCTATAGGAAACCGCGTCATAATGAGAAGAATACAGTCATGTGATACCAATTAGACTTAGAAACCTCAAGACAATCTGTATTACTTATTTATCTGTGTGTTGTTATAATACGGTAGGCATTGGTGGCCGGGCCTCTTGCCAAGCGGTAATTTCGTCGGTATCTCTCCCGAAATCCTGAGTGAATACAGTAATGTATCCGTCTGCAGGGAGATCGGTGTTCCATTGTTATGGCTTCACTCGCACACAAATATTATACTCAATTCATTATTTATTATGTTTTAGAGGTATGAGGAACAGGGTATAAGGTTCACTCATCCTCTATGGAAAAGGGAGGATCCTCCAACCAGACGGGTGTCGTGTCTGGCGGACAACTGCCCAACGATTGATGTCGGAAAGTTATATATAAGTCGATCGAGCGGTAAACTCTGTTAGCGTGATGCAGGATTTGTATGACGTCAGGATTTTGTGTGACGTCAGGTCTTTAATGCGCAGTTTGCAGGTGGCGATGTAGATGCCGCCACAATGTCTTTTAGTAGAAGTGATTTCCAAGAACAATATAGTAATTAGGAACAGCCATACAAGATTCACGAAATGAATGTGTTGTGTAGCTCTAACAGAGTCACACGACACCAGACAAAATCCCATCCCCTACTCGCTCTTGTGTCATCAGAACACACTGTATCACTGACCTTTTGTAACAGAATCCTGCACACGCCTCCACAAAAAATACAAACATTTTGACTGAATACAGCTGCATCAGTGTGCCAAGGCATTTATTTGTCGTGTTGCGGGTATGTTCACTTTCGCTAATTAAATGTGTACGTGAAGCGTTCCCGGTGTGTGCAATATCGGCGCCGAGTCACGTCGCGGTGTTAACAATTCACTCACTAGAGGGCGCCGCTCAAAGGATGAAATTTTTTCGAGCAATTATAGCTAATAGCAGGCACCACACCCGCCACACAGCACGCGGACAGCGAAGCAAGTGGCTATATAGACTAAATGTTACCTCAATATACAGATTATGACTAATGTCCAATCCCTTAAATCTCTTGAAAAGAAGTACACAATAAAATCAACATTAAATGTGAATTTACAATGATCCCCTATTTTTACCTATTTTACAAAAACACTTATCTCTTACCAAAAGCATAAATTTGAATTCTCATATCCCTAACTTAAGAAATGCCGGGTTTCCCATACAAACTTTATTCTCTTATAAATCATTACCGCCTTTAGGATTACGTTTAAGACAAAAAGTACTCTATGTTCTTCCCCAGGATGCCAACTATCTCCTTGCCAAATAGCTTGGGTGCCAGAGGAGATATTCAGTGATTCATGCAATTTAAAAACAATATTGTCATAATAATAATAACGACCGGCGAAGAAACAGTAGGTACACGTCAATATCTCTGATCAAGTTTACTACGAAATCTTGAAGCAATATCTAGAGGTTCTATGACCGATGTCCCTGAAGAAACCAACCGATGTCCCTGAAGGAACCAACAAGACACGACGTCGTTCAACACATTTAAATGACAAGCCCTCGCTCTTCGCCCGACCCCACCCGTTTCCACCCGATAAATACAAGGCTGCAAGGTTTGATCAAATGCTGGAGATAAGCATCTGCAGACCTGAGAGCCCATGGACGAACCCACTACATGTTGTGAAAAAGAAGGACAGAGGACTACGGGTTTGCGGTCACTCAACCCGATCGATACCCGGCACCCCGCATACAAGTCTTCACCTAACAGCTGCGAAACAAGAAGATATTTTAAAAACTTGATCTCAAATGGCATACTACTGGATACCGATAAATGAAGAAGACGCTCAGAAAACAGCAATTACCACAACATTTGGGTGTTTGAACATTTTTTTATTCCAACGCATGACGATAGGATTGACACATAGGATACCTTTAATCCCGGTACGTTCCCGTGTGATATTTTCTGACATCCACGCGGACGAAGCCGCGGGCAAAATCTAGTTACCAATAAATAAGAATAAAAAACATAACAACAAAATGTCGAGCTTTAATATGCAGTTACAATGTCCCTAGTCATTGTTTTATCTATAATCAACTTTTACGAGTCTGGCGATGAAATGGCCAATACTCTCATTTATCTGATATTTCCAGAGCGGAGTACTAGATAACCTATAAAAAATAAAGTTTAATAAAAAACTGTAACCCGACCACGGGAAAATAAAAATGATCTAAAAAGTACGAAACAAGCAAATATTTCAGACAGAAATCAAGACATAGGTACAAAAATGGTCAAAGTAAAGCCGTGGTCGCATGCCTGTATACCATGTGGGTGCCAGGAACACCTACAAAATTATAATGGCATGCGACGACGGCTTTACCTTGACCATTTTTGTACCTATGTCTTGATTTCTGTCTGAAATATTTGCTTGTTTCGTACTTTTTAGATCATTTTTATTTTCCCGTGGTCGGGTTACAGTTTTTTATTAAACTTTATTTTTTATTTTATACTTTTCCGTTTTTACACTTGCTAAACGTTACAACAACGCCGCGCGCAACGTCTCACTGAAAATTGAATTTACAACGAGAACATTTTCGCGCGATGATTTTGTACGATTTCAAATGTCGACTAAAACCAAAAGAATCATTTGAAAGACTTCGAATGATGTTCATAGACAAAAGCCCTTCTAAAGCGGCTGTTTTCCGCTGGTTCAACGAATTTAAGCGTGGTCAAGTAACTTTGGCGGACGAAGAAAGAAGTGGCCGTCATAGGGCTGACGGCTGTTACATAAGAAAACGTGCTGGCTGTGAAAAATTAAATTTAAGTGAATAGGCGAATTACATATGAAGAGATTCAGCATATACTGCAGATTGGATCGGGAAGTGTACATGAAATTCTACACGGGCATCTTCAGGTAAAGAAGATAGTTTCACGCTGATTACCACATAATCTAACGCAGAAGGAGGTTCGGGTAGAATGGTGCCGAGACATGATAGCAAAATTTGAAGCAGGCTCGTCTCGGCGCGTTTACGATTTCATTACGGGTAATCATGGATTTGTCATTTTTGTTCCCCAAAATAAAAAATCAACTCAAGGGAAAACAGGGATTAAAGAGGTGTCTGATGTGGACTGGAAAATGTGTAATAAAAATTGGTTAAGACGCATGAAACTGTGTATAGACGCCAATGGAGAGTTATTTGAAAAGATATAATAAATAAAATATAACCTGTAGTATATTTTTTTTTATTACCTATTGCAAAATTTTCTGAGTGCCCCGTGTATAAATATTAATATTTCGTTGTACACAGTGCTACACATCAAGCTATAAATTTCCAGTATTAGCTAACCTCGCATTGTACGGAAATCCTTTACAATGCCAGATCAGCTTAAACTGGAATTGTATAGCTTGATGTGTAGCCGTGTGTACTTGTTTTTCTTCATAGAGGAATTGAGGATGGAATTACAAACCGTTTTTATTTATTAAGATTTGATTAACTGCACGTTGGTATCATCTTGCGATACAACGTAGCACAGTCTCACTTTTGCTTGTTTTTAACAATTTAAACATATTTGTTTACTTTGAAAGTATAACATTATTTACATATTTGTAATGTGCTCGTCAAGACCTTTCTTTTGGTACCACACATGTCATCATCATATCATTTTAATTTTTTTCGAGGTTAGAAATTTACGTGTAAAATCCACCATATTAAATTTAGGGAAAATTTATATAGCCTATGTCACCCGGACCATTATTACGAATCTATTGATACCTCATTCATCAAAATCGGTTCAGTAGTTTAGGCGCTATGGTGGAAAACACGTAAAAGCAAACATACATACATACAAACATACAAACATACAAACATATAAACATACATACATAGACTGCTAAAATCATAACCCTTCTTTTGGCTTTGCCGTAGTCGGGTAATAAAAGTAGATTAGCCTACAATCTCCGGCAGTTGCGAGCATAGAGCCGCGCCAATTTGATTACTGTTTGTGTCTGGCCGAGAACCATCGACGACGCTGCGGACAACTATATGAGTGTGTTTCATGTCCAGTGCTTTGTATGATTATTATACTGAAGTTGTGTCTATGTCGACCCACATTTGTCTATAATACTACTTAACTGTACCTCGCAGGTTTTGCCTCCATACATTTTAAAATATTTTGTAGGTTTAAAGATATCCTGTTCGATTAGATAAAATTCAAATGCTCCCCATTCCTGTTCCAATGATGGCATTATTCATCGTTTTTAGGGTTGCGTACCTCAAAAGGAAAAAACGGAACCCTTAAAGGATCAATCTTGTGTCTGTCTGTCCGTTTGTCACAGCCAATTTGCTCCGAATCTACTGAACCAATTTAGTTGAAATTTGCTACACATATGAATTTTTGTGACTCAAACATGGACGTGTAACTTAAATAAATGAATTTTGAATATGGGGGAAATTGGAAAGTTAAAAAAAAAGTTTGCAAACTGTGCTGTGTGACATATCAAATGAAAGGACTTGTTATGAGGATCTCAAATACATTTTGTTATACTTTTGAAATAAACACTTTTAAAGACATGAAACATGATTCACAAGAAAATAGATGAAAATTGACTGTTCGCCCCTTACCTCCGAAACTACTGAGCCTAAAATTTTTAAAAAAATATAGAGAATGGTTTTATACTCATAGATACCTGTAGTACACCTATAAGAAGTCTATGGTCTTAAAATAACATGGTAAATCTCTCAATATTGTGTGTACAAACTTACATATCGACGGCTCCTAAGTATACTGAGTCAACTATACTTCTAATAACTTTACAGGAAGGCGATAAGAAGATAGAATGGTTATATTTAAATTGTTAATACAACCAAGAAAAAATAACTAACTATAGTGAATTTAATATAATAAAGCCTCTCATATGTACAAAATAAATTTCATATTATTTTATTAATTTATGAGATAATGTAGATAGACTAGTATACGGCGATTATTTGTTTCTTAAAAATGGATCAAATACCACTTATATTTTTATACGTCGCATTTTTGAATTACGTTATGGGGAAAAATTATTTTACAATTGTGGCAAAAAATATTTTTATTTACTTATTGGATTTATTGTATATTATATTGTCTGTCATGGATTTATATTTTGTTAAAATAAAATAAGTTGACTCACTATACATGGACATAATTTTAAAAGTGAACCATACTTAAATTGAGTCAAGTGTGGTACAAAATAGTTAAAACAATCAAAAACGCCTTTAATGTTTAATATTTTAATCAAAGAGATCTTAAAATGGTATTGGTAACATTAATACAACTTTAGGATATCTATAAAATTAACAAAAAATCAACAATACCACCAATAAAAACAAAAACCTAAGTTGGTCTAGTCTTAGGTAATAAAAATACAAAATATTGATTGTATCAATTACACATTTCTGTAAAATAGGAGAATTATTTATGATTTGTTTGAAATTACTATAATTTAGGAACAATACAAAACAAACAAACAAAAGTAATCTTTCTTAATTTTTTAAAGAAAATCACAATTCTTAATATCCTTATACTTAGTATTTATTGCTGAGAATAAAATCAGTCTCAAAAATTAACTTATGAGCTAAGTACGAAAAAAATCAATCTAGACAAAGAAAAAAGACAAATTATTAATTATTCTGAATCGCTTTCATTTCTATTGCTGTCAATCTTAATTAAACTAGAAAAAAACAAGTGATATTCCTTAGGTATCACTAATTTGTTGCACATGTCCATTAAATCTTTGTGTTTATTTTTATCTATTGGGATTGGCCTTTAGTGGTATGAGGAACAGGGTGTAAAGTTCACTCATCCACCAGAGAAAAGGGAGGATCCTCCGACCAGACGGGTGTTGTGTCTGGCGGGCAACTGCCCATCGGATTGAAGTTGAAATCTTGTATGTATGTCGATCGCTCGGTAAACTCTAACTGCGCGATGCAGGATTTGTGTGACGTCATGTCTATGATGCGTAGTTCGTATGTGGCGGTGTAACCGCTACAGGCCTGTTGTAAGCTGGGCGAAGATCACGAAAATCTATATTAGGGACAGTTTGATTACGTGTTGCTTTAGGTTTATTAGCACAGTCAATACAGTTATAAGAATCTTTTATGTACTTAACTAGTTAACCTTATCGATGGAGCCCTATTCTCCCCCCGCCCCATAATGGCAGGAGTCCCTCAGGGCTCAGTGATAGCTCCCCTCGCATTCACGCTATTTACTAGCGATATCCCCAAGCACAATAGGACACAGCTCGATCTGTTCGCAGACGACACAGCGATCATAATGTAAAGGTAGTTCCCCTTCGTCTCTCCTAACTCTACAAAAGGCTGTCAATAACCTTGGCGCCTGGTTTAGACGGTGGAGAATCGAAGTAAATCCTGACAAAAGTCAAGCGGTTTCATTCTTGAAACTAAGATCTAGACCCCTCCCCCCCCCCGACAAATCACCTTGTTCGGCAAGCCGATCCCTTGGGAGAAGCAAGTCAAGTACCTAGGTGTGATCCTAGACCATCAACTCACCTTTTCAGAGCACTTAAAACGGTTCGTTCGCGAGCCGCTTTCGCTCTAGGTAGACTTCACTTCATTCTAAACGCACGCAGCAAATTGTCTCTCAAGTGCAAATTGCGCATCTATACAGCGTGTATTCGTTCCATCATGACTTATGCGGGAGCAGTATTTGCCCACGCCAAACCCCAATCCATCCATAGGATGCAGACCCTACAGAACCATTTCCTTCGTAAGGCCACAGGAGCACAGGAGTTTCGTCCGAAACGAGATCCTCCATCTCGATTGTAAAATCTCAACCATTCACCAGTTTCTCAAACGCCTTACCAAGCGTTACTTTGACTCCGCTCTCAGACATCGCAACCCTCTGGTTGGCGAGGCAGCCGATTATACCCCATCCCATATTAGTTCGACCCACCAACCTAGGCATGTACTCTCCGACCCAGATGACCCCATCACACTCCTCCAGGAGCAGAATAGGGCCACCAGTACAGTATACAAAAACAGACGCCTCCCGTCATTCCGACCTCGTCGCCGAGGTTCTTTGCGATCGCGACCGATTCCCCGTGTAAATGAAACTCCCCCCCGACCCTTGCTCGAAAACAAGGTGCCAGCATTTGTTGCAGCTGAGCACGTAGCCTTAAATACCCCGCCTAATAATCATGATGGAAATATAATTTTGATCCAGCCTGTCCCTTCTTGCTGTCCTCCCCTCAGCGATGACCTATATATACAATTATGACTCTAAATTTAAAGTCTATACAATTATGATTTTAAATTTAAGTAAAAATAACACAAGAAAAGCAACTATTTCTTGATAACAAAAAGTACACAATAACGTCCGCACACCGCACTGTTTCGCCGTATACTGAGCCAGTTTGAACTTGCACCAAAATGAGCGCATTCGCGTCCCGCGTATATTGGTAGCAAACACTTGACTCAGTTTACTGAGTGCAAAATAAATAAATTACTATACTTGATCTAGCATACGCTATTTTTTTTAAGTTATTTATAAAGATATGTTTTTTTTTCTTTTACAGGTAAATAGAAAATGATTTAATTATTGTTAATACACAAAAAAGTGCAATTCTCAAAATTTGTTAGTTGACTCAGTATACTTAGGAGCCGTCGATATTTTTGTTAAGTTTGTTCTTGGGATAAATTCATCCCAACTACGGAACCCTTCATTGTGCGTGGTCTGACACGCACTTGGCTGGTTTTTTTTATCTAAACCTTCTTTTAAACACTTTCACTTTTCTATACTAATATTATAAAGAGAAAAGATTTGATTTCTTGTATGTTTGTTTGCTACGCTTTCACGCTAAAACGGCTGAACGGACTTGTATGACTATTTTTATCCCGATATCCCACGAGCCCACGGGATCGAGACTTATGTGGGTGAACCGTGAGGCGCAACTAGTTATTCATATTTCTTATGCGTACACGGATGGTATGATATGCCCCTGCCGGCAGTGTGACGTTTCCTAACACATGCAAGCCTTCATAATTGAGAGCGGCAGTCGTTCACGAATCGCTGAGCGCTACATTCTTTAATCTTAATAATGCATCGACTTAACACGCCCCGCAGTATTGCGAGCACTGTCTGTCTGTCCGTGGGTTATGGGATCTCGGCACACTCCATGACCGCATTTGTGTGCTATTTTCGCAATCACTTGTGAATTATCAAGGACATTACACTTATAAGTCATTACTTTGCACGTCTAGTGGCTAATCAAATATCATTGCAGTATGTAATCCTGTAATGATATTTGATTCTAATCACCACGCATAAATAATTTGTGTCTATAATATCTAATCCGCCTGCATAATTCGCAATCAGTCTCGCGGTGTAAATCAACTAGCGGTAATACGACGCGTCTATTATGTGGTTTGCAAGCGATTATGTATCGTACGTCACGATATCGCTATACATTTCTGACTGATAGAACGTGCGGAATGTATTATACGTGCGATATCAACCAGAAATGTATTGCAAGAGACACTGCATTCAATCTCGACACTCGCTATGCAATATCGACAGGCGATTACTAGATTATACCGTGGCACAAGTTACGAAAGATATTTGACTATTGTGTTATTTGTGTTTCAGTGTTTCTTTTAAATGATTGTTGACGTCCAATACTTTTAAACCTAATGAATTGATACCGTTTATTTGAACTTGCTGTTGTCTATCATGTAAATAAAATTTTACTAAATTGAACGCAAGTTTTCCAAGTCCGTAATGCTCAAGTTTCAAGAGTAAGGTTTCGTGATCGACGCAATCAAATGCTTTGGAGGGATCACAAAAAATCCCTATGGCATCTTGGGCCTCTTCCCACGCGTTAAAAATGTGTCTTAATAAGGTTACACCGGCGTCGATCGTAAAACGTCCTTTGGTGAAACCATACTGTTGATCGTGAAGGATTTTATTTCTGTTAAAATGATTGAGCGTTTGATTAAGCATTACTTTTTCAAACACCTTGCTGAATACCGGCAACACGGATACGGATCCATAATTATTAGTGTCTTTACTGTCCCCCGATTTGAAAAGTGGTATTACTAATAACAGTAATATTTCATTAAATACACTAAATACAGTAATATTTCATTAAATCCGGGAAGACTCCTTGACCCACACACAAATTAAATATTAAGGATAAGTAAGGCGCTATGGTCTCAATTATGGAGGGACAGACTTTAATGGATATCCCCCAAAGATCTTCGGTCAATTTAATCTTGATCAAATAATTTATTCCTTTGCAAACATGGGTAATTGGTACATAGATGATTTTTATAACAAAATTTACCATGTTCTACCTACAGTCACATGGACTTGCAAATCATGCTAAACTACAAATATTATATAACAAAAGGAACACTTAACGTATATATGACCGCACCACGGATCACGGATGCACGGATGTTTTTCGGATTCTTTGCAACTAAGATTGTCTGTGATCATAGTAGTTAGACATTGTTTGAGTAAAATAGTTTCGCGGCCGCTCATAACGCGCGCCGCGTCATCACGAGATAGAGGGTAGCCCGCAGAGTTGCCAAACACGATAAGTAATTTTGAAACTGCTCCGTAAACATATTGCATATTACCAGCCAGCCATCAAGCCATGAGCCATCCACACAGTCACGTACACACTTGCGCAGAATACTAAACCACACTTCATAGTCAATAGTCTCAATGATTTCATCAACGCTATTCTTGAATGTGAATAGATCATCTAATATATACGAACATTATTTGAACTTTGGCATTCGAGATGTCTTGGGAATGTGAACTTTAGTGAGTTTGGATGATCAGTAAATCAAATTATCTTCATAGTTATAGAATTATATCTTCCTGTGCAAATGATCGCATTTAATTGCCATCAGTACAGTAATGCTACGCGGCTACGTAGCAACTGCTACGGCGCTACGAGTATTTGCTATGAATTTAAGTTCTACGTAACAAAGCTACAACTTCGTGTTTATGAGTTTTACTTTGTTTAATTATTATGTTCATCTGTTTTAGTATTATCTATTAATTTTAAATCAACATAATTATGTTCTTAATCTGAAGTAGGTCCAAGCTCAACTTTTCAGATCGATCAACGTTCGATAAAGTGTACAATCTAAAGAGATTAGTATTCTTTTACTGCCGAGATTTAAGTCAATCCTTGCTTAATAGCGACATTGCTTACTTTGCGATAGACACCTACCAGCAATTGAATAACTGTGTCTCTGGAGGAGCGATACGATACAGATCACGGCCAATTAACGCGTTGTCATCCGTTGGGACCGTAGGCCAATAACCGACTGTGGGACGTGGCCGGCGCTCGAGCACAAACATCAATGTATAGAGGAAACAGCGAATAAACCGATCAGAGTCGAGCGGCGACCGGTGCGATCAAACCTATCGGCCGCGCCGGGCAGCGCACCGGACACACGCTGGACACAGGCCGGGCACTTGCCGGGCCCATGCCGGGCACTCATCGGGCAGAGCGCCGCGCGCCGGGCAGCGATGCCGCGCGTCTTGGTAGAATCGTGCCAATGATTGTGGGTTGTGCGAGGGGGATGTGTTCTTGTCGTGGAATTGTTTCCACCGCGTAAATTGGAAATAAAACCGTTTCTTGTGCAGCAGATACCCGTCCGTCAGAACATCAAGAGTGCTTTAACTGTTCCTATTTACATTTGCTGAATTCGTTACATGTTTTGGTACAATAAACAGTCATTCATTAATTTATTTTAAAAGTTCATCGTAGACTGTCAAAATGATTTGATTATTTAAAATCACAAATGGAACTATAAATACAGTGGTCTCCACGTATATGCAATTCTACAGTCTTTGCCTTCAAGGACATATTTTTTAACCGACTTAAAAAAAGGAGTTTCTCAGTTCGTCGGAATCTTCTTTTTTTATATATGTTCCTTGATTACTCGAAGACGGCTGGACCGATTTGAAAAATTCTTCTTTTTTTAAGGGTTTACTTTCTAGTTGGTCCCATTGTCATTTGGTTACGATTTGATGTTGGGATTTGGAGAAATCGAGGGAAATATTATAGGCACACCTATAGCGATTTGGGTATTTTATAGTAACTCGTGCATTTGCTCTCGGAAAGCACTATTTGGTAAAGTGGAACTGATGATGAAGGACAGAGATGGCCACCGGAACTACTCAATAAGTAATATGTATTTCACGGGTTGCGATTCGATTACTTTAATATGGTTGGTAAGTAATTGATGCTCGTCACAACTCATATGGTGCAGTTGAGATGATGGTGAGGTACCTGGAGAACTGCTCAACAGTTAAAGTCTCTGCATCGGGAAAAACAATAATTTATAAAAGGTGATGAGTAGTTGACATTAGGCTATTGTAACTTGGATAAATTACAAATCAACCCACTAAAAAGACAAAAACAAAAATATTTTTTTACAAAACCACAACCAACTTCCAAGCTACAAAGTGAAAAAAACTTTTTTCAAAAAAAACAACCGACTTCAAATAAAAAAAAAAAAACACTACAAAGTAAAAAATAACCAAGATACCGACTTCCGAAATTAAAGATTGTTAGGTTTCAATTTATGAATACGTAATTGTTGGATATTGTACTGGCAACACCCAAAGATTTGATATGTGAAAATGGGAGTAATAACGACCTTCTGGGTCTGGCGCTCGTGATGGTAAGATGTGCTTAGTGGATGTGTCGGTAAAAAGATAGATTGGTATGGTATTGGTTGGAGATCTACTGTAAATTAAAGTAATCTATTAGTTTAATGGTAAATATTAGAATACGATTAAATAGTGATATTATGTGGGGAATAGGAGATGTGATGGTATGGTGTACAATATTGAATTTGATGTTGGCAAAGAAATATAAATGAGTGACAAAATATCTTGGTGTTGCTCATTATTTTCCTTATCCCTGAAATATTGTGAGAGTTTCATTAAACAGTTTTAGATTATGATATTGGGGTAGCGACTTTAAGATTAATTTGGGTATTAGTATCCACTTTGAAGTTAAATAATTATACTCGAAATTAAATTAGTAATTTTAGAGTAAGGATGGTTCTTATTACAAGATATTTTTCACTTTGTAGTTTGGAAGTTGGTTGTATTTTTTGTAAAAACGTTTTTTACTTAATAATCAAATCAACAGTTTAATACACAACACTCTTCTTTATAGAATGCATTGTTTATAATTATATCGATGATGTTAGTATCGATTAAGTTAGGATACGCTCATATTGTTATCCTGCAACAGTATTATTCTCAGTTTCTTATTTCATCTCTACAGTATTCTGTTCAATCCTACAACCCCCTCTTATCTTAAAGAACGTTTCAAGTTCCTTCATGACACACATAATAGATATTTGAGGTCATCGGAAAATTTGAGACTTGCGATGCGGATGCATTCCACCGGCTTTTATGACAAATCTTTTAAGGTTCAAGCAGTATGGTTATGAAATGCCTTGCCCATGTCGATAAGGAGTGCTCAATCTTTGTCCACTTTTAAAATTCTGGTGAAAAAACACTTCCTCTCTCCTAAAATATCATCATTACATATAGTTCCTTGCTCTTGTTTCATGTTTATAATTTTATGTATATCTGTTATTTGTCTAATATATATTGTTGTACCTAACTCTCACCCCATTTCATAAATAAAAGAAATATTGCATCAGACATTGCATCAGACTACTACGCAGTAGCGATACAAACAATGCGTCATTTAGAACATTGTAGACGAATTTCATCATATAGAGATAACCCAAACAAACTTGTTTACACCTTACTATAAAAGGAGGCCTGCGAGCCCCAACCACTAATCGTAGCTCCGCATCCAAAGTGTACAGTAGTGAGTAAGAGCCTCTTCTAATAAAGTACTCAAGCAAGTATACTCAAAGTCTTTCCAATCAAGATTCTCCTGTGTTCCTGAATATTCCACTAAAAGAAGGCATACTCCGGACTGATGACCCTGTACTACTTCGGATACCATCATTGAAGACGTACTCCGACCGACGAGTCTCCTTGATTGGAGAACTATTGATTCATCTGGATTCAGACCATCCTTAAAGGTGCCCTGGTGACAGCAAGCCTACGCCTAGTATTCCTGGCTCCGACCGAGCTAGTTCACGGGTTTGAAAAAGGGAATACGACAATATATTTATATGGGTAAAAATATGCGTTATGTATCTGTTGTATATGTAAATGATACACCACTGACTACCTGCAGTATCTTTCCTCTTCCATTTAAATCCATCCAAAGGTTGTCCGTAAAAGATCGCTTTTAGCGATAAGACCGTCCATTGTGTCACCCAATGTAAAAATGTCTGTAATTTTTATGGTGTACATAATAAAGAATATTATATCTATCTATCTACATATCTAGTAAATGTAAGTTGATAAATAAATATTAATATTATAACCAAACGAACAAATCAGCCTGTACAAATGTTTATTTTTGAAGATATCGATTGCACCTGAACATCGGTAGCAAGAGATTGTGTACACAACATCGAACTAGATTGACAAGTGTTCTATTCTGTAGCAATTAAACTGGTTTGTTTATTTATAGATTGTGTGAGTTGTGTGACTCACTGGACCGCTCGAGTTGTTGCGTCAACACTCGAGATGCGGGCGAGCGTTGCGACCGCCCGGCACAAAGAGGAACTTCATTCGTGTTCCAAACCACATCAGACAGATTTATTTAAAAAACGTAAGTTCGTTCGCTCCGTTTTCTCATTTTATAATACCTAACAAGGCCACAATTGCGGCGATAAGACCCCTCTTTGAGGAGTGGCTTGAGAGGCGCCACGGCGTCCTCACCTTCCGCCTGACGCAGGTCCTCACCGGACATGGTTGCTTCGGGAGGTTTCTGTTCAGGATAAGGCGGGAGGAAACGCCCGGGTGTCACCATTGTGTGGTTTGGCCTGGGGACACGGTGGAGCATACGGTGGAGGTATGCCCGGCTTGGGCGGGGCAACGCTGTGTCCTCGTAGAGGCGATAGGCGGCGGTGATCTCTCGCGTCCGGCCCTGGTTCAGGCCATGGTATGGAGCGAGAGGAAATGGCAGGCCGTCACCTCCTTCTGCGAAGCGGTAATGCTAGCAAAGGAGGAGGCGGAACGCGTGAGGGAGTGGCAAATTTCGCGCCCTCACGCCCCTGACCGCCGCAGGAGGAGACGCCCGGGGTGGGAATCGCGAGCCGATTTCCGGTCACCGTAGGTGCGGGCTTGCGGACGGTGAGCAATGGGTACCTCGCCGTCCGATAAGGATCAAGCGGTCGATAAGGAAAAAGACGGCGCGTTGTGTTCCACGCGCGCCTCAAAGAGATGTCAGCAGAATTGACGGGGTCCGCTAGGGCCAATGCCTGTCGGGGGTTCGAATAAAATCGATAGGGAAATCGTGACCCCCGGTAACAGGGCAACCGAAGGAACACGGGTGGTTTTTAGTCAGTAAGAGTCTGACACGCCCTCCCGCTCCACCCAGAGCCGGAGAAGTTATTTGATAATTTCCCACCCAAAAAAAAAAACAAAAAGAAAAAGCCGTGCGCCTGATGGGATTTCTCATCGGCAATAATGACGAACTTCCATACAAACTTTCATCCCTTTTTTAACCACTTTAGGAGATGAATTAATTTAAAAAATACTTAGTTCTCTATTTCAGTAGATATGGATGCTTCTATATCCAGCGGTTTAGGCTGTGGATTGTTAGGTAGTCGGTGAGTTTTTTGTTTAAATAATGTTCTGGATATCCCAGTCTCCCATCTTTGCTGTAGGTATCTGTAGTGTTGAAACATTATTCAGACTTCTCTATGCGCTACCCAGACAGTAATAAGTACTAATTAAACATTATACCGACACTATTTCAAACAAAAGGTGCCATAACTCAACGTTTACGAGAGCGTGGGACGTTAGACCGCTGACAAAATTTTGTAATGTTTTTCTTAATTTTCTATTTGCTGTTCCTCATACAAATCAAGCTTATATTATATTATTTGCTAAATCATCTATTCACTTCCCTACGATTACTCAATACAAAAACCTACCTCAATGTGAAATGTTTGTGGTGTTTATTGCCAAGTCTATTAAAATTACATAATAATAATTATGAACAAAAAAAATGCTGTTTTGGGTGGCTCATTTGTGAAATAACGTTCCTAGTAAATCTCAGACATAATTGACCAGTCAATACATGAGTACGTGTCAGTACGTCGCGCGTGGGTCTGACCGCGTCTGATATTACTGACGCGCAATCACTTTCTACCTGTAGGTACATGCACGTATTATGTACTGCTCTGCTGCCGAGCGCTCGCATTCCGGACACACCGCCTAATTACAGCCACGTTGTGATTGACAGCGATTATTACTGACCCACATCCATATTAATTATGTTATGTATCTTCGGTAGGATCTACATCAACACGGAGCACAGCACTCATAGGGTTATTAAGTTTACGAACAAGATTATCGGTCGCAAAGATTATGTCCATTGGAAAAACTACAGACTCAAAAAGATTTTTTTATTTCCCATAAACCTACAAGGGCATTTATGAAAAGTCAGAAGCTATGTGCACGTATCCAATCGGTCGTTTCCTGTGGAAGCCGGCAAGAAACATTGTAGTTGAAAAACATGATCTCCCATACGGAATGTATGGGAGAATATGTTTTTGTAACTGCAAATGTAAGTTGGTCGATTATTACTCGTTACCTTGTAGATCCTACTTAGCTGTTTTCCTTTTAATTTTGTTATACAGTGTGAGTCTTTATAATGTGGACATATCGAAATGAGGGGGGAATCTATGATTAATTTTATCGACGAAAAAAATATACAAAAAATCTAAATATTTTTTTATCTACACCTATGCTTTAAAACCTTTATAAAAGTTTCTGGAACAGTTAGCTTATTGGCAACATTATAACAGCCAGTGTCATAGTAACCATTACCTCATCCAAACGAGTGTTACAATGTTGTACTAAATTTCACTACGCAACTCGTTTCAACGTTCAAACGGGGCCAGCAGCACCCGCTGCACGCATGTGTGTGTGATGTGCTGCTGCAGGCGACACTCGCACGTGTAGTAGTACTGGGAGACAGCACACCCGCTGCACGCATGTGTGTGTGATGCGCTGCTCACACCAATTCAACCATTAAAGTCTCCAAGCAACAATTTCCTCGTTTGACCTACATTCATTCGCTAAATCCCTTATACTGCCCCAAAATTCGTCCCTCTCCGTAGGTGAGCTTCCCATTTCGAGTGCATAAACGCACAATATAAAAATAAATTAAGGCCAACATTCAACGCATAAAACTTAAAAAATAAGCGACATACGCTAAGGGCATCCCATGTGAGTACGGGCCTTAGCTTAGGGAGACGCTGCGCTGGGGGGAGCAGCAAGGGACTGGATGGATCGGATTTAGATTATTTTGGGACGAATTCAAACCTACAGGCTCAGCGGTGCGGGCTGGCTCGAGCAAGGGTTCAGGCGGGCATGGACTGGAGCGTCGCAGTAGGCCTTGACGGTGAGGATGGAAGGACAGCGGTCTGATTTTGTACTTTCAAACAGTACATGTGGCTCTAATACTCTCCTGAAGGAGGGTTGTGGCATCATCGGGAATAGTGAGGGTATGCCTCGGTCAGCGAATCCTTCTTATGCGGGAGGTAATGTATCGGGCGACTGCTGAAATCACGGGATTGATTGGAACGCTTAATAGCAGAGTCAAAAAACGCTTTGAGAGACGTTTCATGAACTGCTGGATGGTGGGCATTTTAAGATCTAAGTCTAAATCCACATTGAGCACATAGAAGGGGGCTACCGTATCCTTTCCTATGAAACGGTTCTAGGAGGTCTGCATCCTATGGAGATAGCGTGGCTCAGCGTGTGCGAAGACGACACAAGCATAGGCAATTAAACCCAACAGAGCCTTTTTATTATTACAAGCTTTTATTAAACTTGCCTTGTTAGAGTGTTAGTTAGTTAGCAAATCTTGCAAGCTGAATTAAAACCACTTCCTATTATTCTGCGGAGTTGACATTTTGCATGTTGGTTCAGTTTAGAAGACAATGCATTTTTTTACGATGCATGATCTGATTTGACAGCCAGAATTGACTCCAGACGAAGGAACTACACAACAGTTTACGGAACAGACACGAAATTTAATATACGCATTAACCTATGACAGTCCATTCTAAAGTCTACCATGACCTGGTTACAGCAGCTTGGATTGGCTCCAGACGAAGAAACTCCTGAGCGGTCAACAGCAGAGACACTAAATGTTATATACGCATTCAATTATGATGGCTCTTTTTAAAGTTCACCATGACCTGGCTGCTAGACCCAGGATTAGCTCCAGACCAGGGAACACTTCAATGGTCAACAATACAAACACGAAATTTTATATACGCATTTAAAATATTGATAGTGTGTGTGTGTAGCGTGTGTGTGTGTGTATGTTGTGCGTGTGTGTGTTGTTGTGTAATTTACTGTAACACCTTATGTACCATATTCTAACAAATAAATATTTTTGATTTGATTTGATTATGATTTGAAGTCTACCATGACTTAACTGCTGCACCGACAATTGGCTCCAAAGTCAAAGTTCTCCATACGAGGAAATTCTTCAGCGGTCAACAGTACGGACACGAAATTTAAAATACGCATTTAATTATGAACGTCCGTTCTGAAGTCTCCCATGACTTGCCTGCGGTAGTCAGGATGGACTCCAGATGAGGAAACTCCTCAGTGGGCAACAGCAGCTACACTACATTTTATTTACGCATTCAATTATGATAGCCCGTTCTAAAGTTCACCATGATCTGGCCGCTGCACCCAGGGTTGGTTCCAGAAGAGGAAACTTTTCAGCGGTGAACAGCACAGACACAAAATTTTAAATACGCATTCAATTATTATAGACCGTTCTCAAGTCTACTATTTCCTAATTGCTGCACCCAGGACTGGCTTCAACCCCTCTTTGAGAAATGGCTAGAGAGACGGCACGGCGTCCTCACCGGACACGGCTGTTTCGGGAGGTTCCTGTTCAGGATAAGGTGAGAGGAAACGCCCGGGTGTCACTATTGTTTGGATCGTCCGGAAGACACGGTGAAGCATGCAGTGGAAGTCTGCTCGGCTTGGGTAGAGCATTGCCGTGTCCTCGTGGAGGCGATCGATGGCGGTGATCTCTCGCGTCCAGCCCTGGTTCAGGCCATGGTACGGAGCGAGAGGAAATGGGAGGCCGTCAACGAAGGAAGAAGTGGAACGCGTGAGGGAGAGGCAAACTTCACGCCCTCACGTCCCTTACCTCCGCAGGAGGAGACGCCCTAGGCGTCGGGAATCGCAGGCCGATTTCCGGCCACCATAGACGCGGGCTTCCGGCCGGTGAGCAATGGGTAACTCGCCGTCCGATAAGGGCTAGGCCTGGGTCGATGGTGCGTTGTGTTCCACGCGCGCCTCAAAAAGATGTCAGCAGAATTGACGGGGTGCACTAGGGCTGATGCCTGCCGGGGTTTCGAAGAAAACCGAAAGGGAGATCGTGGCCCCCGGCAACAGGGCAACCGAAGGAACACGTTGGGTTTTAGTCAATAAGAGTCTGACACACCCTCCCGCTCCGCGCAGAGTGGGAGAAGATATTTGATAATTGCACCCAGGATTGCCTCCAGACGAGGGAACTCCTCAACAGTCAACAATACCTACTGACAACAAATGTTATATACACATTTAATTATGATAGTCCGTTCTAAAGTCCACCATAACCTGGTAGCTACACCCAAGATTGGCTCAAGACGAGGAAATTGCTCAGCGGCCAACAGCAACGACATTAAATTTTATATACGCACTAGCTTTTGCCCGCGGCTTCACCCGCGTGGATGTCGGAAAATATCCAACAGGAACGTGGTACCAGCTTCAGGGTATCCTATATTCTAACCCAGGTCATGGCCTATCCTATGCCTTTCATCTAGAAATCCGTTCAGTCGTTACGTCATGAAAAGGTAACAGGCTGATATTAAATCTGTTTTAGGGTTCTGTACCTCAAAATGAAACATTAAAAACCTTAAAGGATGACTTTATTGTCTGTCAAGACCCTTTTTCTCAGGAACGCATGGAGGCATCAAGTTGAAATAGATATCAAAAACTTAGATCTACGGTCTCTTGTAAGTGTAACGAAAATCAAACTTCCAAGTCAACGCAATAATGGGCACGCCACTACTGTGGCGATAAGTTCCCTCATTAAGGAGATTAAGGAGTGGTAGAGAGGTGCCACGGCGTCCTCACCTTCCACCTGACGCAGGTTCTCACCGGACACGGTTGTTTCGGGAGCTTCCTGTTCCAGATAAGGCGGGAGGAAACGTCCGGGTGAGACCATTGTGTGGGACACGGTGGAGCATACGGTGATTTCGCGCGTCCGGCTCTGGTCCAGGCCATGGTACGCTAGGGTCGCGGAAAAGTCCGAAAGGGTTACCGTGGCCCCTGAAAACACACAGGCAACTGAAGGAACACGGGTGGGTTTTTGTCAGTATAAGCCTGACACGCTCTCCCGCTTCCCGCCCAGAGCGGGAAAAGTTATTTGATAATTTCCCACCCAAAAAAAAGTTAACGAAATATAAAATACGGCCATTTATGCCACATATTTTGACACTCGCAAATAAACCAGTCTATTTGGTACTTCCTGTTGGTCCAGTAGCATGAAGTTTTGCGAGAAGTAAGGTCTAGTAAAGCGAAAAATCCAAAAATTGGTAATAAAAAACTTAACTTTACCGTTCATTATAGAACTATAAATTACCAATTTTGGAGTAACAAACCAAATAATAAGGATCGACCGGGATCAAAAAAGTTTTTGTGAAAATTGGCCATTTTCTTGCTGACTGTACAATTTTTTCAAAATCTGTGAAAGCAGATCAAAATGTTTTAAAAAGTTAAGGACAGTCTCTTAAGACTGTTTTCTTGTAGCAACAACGGTTAAGGTACCAGCCTGCCCTTATTACCCCATCTCAAAATCCACCCTGTATATGCTATGATTGACTGCTTAGCTTCATAAAGGTAAAGCGTGATGATAATCTTTTAAAAGGTTAAATCCGTAACTATCTGCAATATTCTAACCTTTTGGCTAGTCTTTTTACAATTTGCGGTAAACTAGAAGAATACAAACATAATGCTATATTGCTCATCCCCATTAGCAAATAGCGTGATAATAACTTTTGAAAAATCTATTGTGACGTTTCCACTACTTGACTTATAGATTATTTATACCAATTTTCAAGTTAATTAAGCCACACAGTAAAATCCTTCACTGTAAAAATTAATACTCCGTTTCACCCGTAGATTTTCAAAAAACTCTGATATACATTTTCATTTATTTTCAGTTTTAATTGTAAATACTGAGTTTTGAGTTAATCAGACCGCTTGTTAAAATTCTTCCATACAAACTTTGACACCCCCAATCCTCCTTTAGGGAGTATTTTAGAAAAACTAAAAATGGCAAACTTATAATTTACATACGAAAGTATTTGTGCCAAGTTTCAAATTTATTAACTCAAGGAATAAGATTTTTCATACAAACAAAATCCCCCCTTTTCACCCTCTTAAAGGTCGAATTTCCAAAAATCCGTTCTTAGCGGACGTCTACTAACTATAAACTACCTCCTTACCAAGTTTCATCTTCATACGTCAAGCAGTTTTCGATATTTCGTAATGAATGAGTGAGTGAGTGAGTGAACTTTCGCTTTTATATATTTAGATTCAACTATGACAGCCCGTTCTAAAGTTCACCATGACCTCGGTGCTGCAACCAAGGATTACTTCAGACGAGGGAACTCCTAAACGATCAACAGCACAGAGAGTTAATTTTATAAAGGTACGCATTCAATTATGATAGCCTTGTTCCGTGAGGGAATCGAACCAACTATAATATTTAATATTATAAACAACAATTATTATTTTCATGGCTTTGACACGTCTCAGGACCCAGACCATTGGAAGGCGTACGAGGGGCCGAAGCCAACTCGCAGAGGCCCGTTAGCCATTTTTAATGAAATGAGGCACCAACCGACGATTATCCCTGTCCGCACTACGTAAGTGCATCCAAGGACAACCCCCGGTTGGTGTAGGACTATTGCAGGATATGGAAACAAAGATATTATGATGGCTGGATGGCTAAAGTGAACTGGTTATCTAGGACTATGGAAAGACTATGGCCCCTGCCTGATCAATCTTTTATATAAAAGACACAGATAAAATGGCAAGGGGGTGATTTGCACGCTCAGTAATGGGCCCCCGAAAACGGTCGCTAGCACATAGTGTCGTAGCGACAAGGGGGCAACACATCCTGAGCTGCTTATGAGGAGTGGAGAGGTATTCCACGGCTATCAGGACAATCCCGGAAGTACAGTCAAGATCCCTACCAGCATCTTACTGGAATACTTCCTTCCTCCGAGCACGTTTGCTCTTGCGAATGTCCACTCAAGCCGGCCAATTAAGGCAAGAATGAGGCGGGAGCTCTGTTCCTCGTCAGTGTTCACTCCAACCGGCCTATAAAGGTGAGCCAGAGATGAGGAACAAGACTTCTCCCGGGAGATAGGGTCCGCGGGGTCGCTACTGCCCAACAGCTCACCACATGCTGCCCTGCAGGTTTTTGTATCTCTCTTATATAAAATGAGTGATCTACTTTCCGTAAGAAAACTGTACATTATCCAAATAGTTTTAAAAAAGCATAAAACCCTACCATATGATCCAAACTTATTACAGAAAAGGAGGACCGACATTGTTGCACAAGTTCCAAAAACTAAAACCATGTTTGCTTGTAGACAATTTTATAAACGGTCTGCTCAACTATACAATAAAATAAACAGACATATTAACATATACACAAAAAAAAGTTATGAATGTAAAAAAACAATAACCAGTTGGATAAAGACACTTACATATGATGAAACGGAGGCAGTTTTAGAGCACATTAAGTAGCAGATACACTCACACATACACTTACACTCTAACATACACTCTCTCATTCACTCTCACAGACAGACACACAACGCACAAGTATTCACACTCGAATCACACACTCACTAACATACTTGTTTTTATTTGATATTTTAAGTACCTACGGATTTGTTTTAATAGATTAAGATTATGCTGTACTATGGAAGAGCGGAGTCTCCTAACACAGGCATTGTTTGCTTAAAAGGAGACTCCAAACACGAAACCCTTTTATGTAAACTGAAGCATAAATAAAAACATTTTAATTTTTTTTTTTTTTAATTTTTTTTTCTTGGTCTGGCTCCTAATCCCAGACCTATTCCGGCAAAGTAAACTCTACCGGCACAGGCCTAGAGTTCGGAGCGCGCAAGCCCCACCACGACGTCAACGTAGAGATACGACGGTGGGGTTATTATTATTATTAATAATTTTACAGCCGCGCCGTACGTAGCACAGTCTCATTTTTGCTTGTTTTTAACAATTTAAACATATTTATTTACTTAGACAATATGATATATATTATATTTGTAATGTGCTCGTCAAGCTTTCATTCGACACCTAACATGGCACAATTTTGTTCATGACTTTATGTCCTTTAGAGGGCGCCATATTACATGTAATGTGACGTCACATAGCCTATAATCAGCGGATGATCAAGACGCTTCCTGATGAATGATACCTCATTTGTCAAATTATGATCGGTAGTTTAGAAGTTATGAGCTATTAGATGAACATATACATACATACAGGTCAAAATCTTAACCCTCCTTTTTGCTTCGCCGTAGTCGGGTAAAAAACGACACAATTTTTTATGACTTTTATGTTGGTCTCAATTTCACTTTGTCCGTAATTCTTCATTACGCATTCGCGCAATAACAACGCGAGTCGCGCAATTTACGTGGTCGCGTGCGATCAACAGCGACGCGGTGCGATCGCATCCGTCATCGTTAGTGCGATTATAAATAATGACGACGCTTCAACGCGATTTACTGCTGTGACAATATTGTACGTGAAAAACGATCACGTGTAGTACGTACTTATGTTAAATTAAAACAACAAAAAGGTTTATTTTATTGATACTTCTTTTTAAGGTTCCGTAGTCAACAAAAAACCCTCATATTTCGCCATGTTCGTCTGTCTGTCTGTTAGTCTGTCCGCGGCTTAGCTCAGAGACTCTTAATCACGCCGAAAAAGCGGTAAAACAAAATCTTCTTTTTTTAGGGTTTCTCTATAGTCACTACTAGGTAGGTACACATAAAGTGGGGATGATTTTTTTTCTCGTCTATCCCGTGGTGTGAGATGTCGTTGGATAGACTGTTCAAAAATATTGCGGATGTGTGAAAACCATTTTTCGATGTAGGGATTCGGTTGCGAAATATTAAGCTTTTTAGTCATAATAATAATAATACAATTTTTGTTAAAGTCAAGTGACTGTTATTGAATATTTCGCTGTCCCCGGCGAATAAAATGGAAATGTGCTGTAACGATAGTTTTAACTTTATTACATTTTAGATATTTAGAGGTCCGATTAAACTCTGTCAATTTTTTAGGGTTCCGTAGTAAACAAGGAACCCTTATAGTTTCGTCATGTCCGTCTGTCTGTCTGTCTGTCTGTCTGTCCGCGGTCTAGCTCCGAGAACCTTAGTACTAGAAAACTGTAATTTGGCATAGGTATATATTTTAATTACGCCGACAAAGTGGTAAAATAAAATTATGAAAAACATTTTTTTTTAGGGTACCTCTCATACACGTAAAGTGGTGATGTTATTTTTTTTCTTTTTTTAACCCATAGTGAGGGGTATCATTGGAAAGGTCCTTTAAAAACATTGTGAGTTTGCAAAAACTATTTTTGGATTCAGGGATCCGTTTGCGAAATATTAAGCTTTAAAGTGCTAATTTTTGTGAGAGTCAAGTGTCCCCCTCCCCTGCTGGCTAAATGGTTGGTTTTGGGTGTGTGAAAAAAATCACGACAGTAGTTTATATAACTAAATTAAAAGGAAAACTATCACAGCTAAGTAGGCTCTACAAGTTAACGAGTAATAATCGACCAACTTAACTTTGCAGTTGCAAAAACATGTTTTCCCATACATTCCGTATGGGAGAACATATTTTTCAACTACAAAGTTAAGTTTGTTTTTGGGATTAATTCATCCCAACTACGGAACCCTTCATTGTGCGTGGTCTGACACGCACTTGGCTGGTTTTTTTTTCATTCATTTCCAACGGTCATTTCAGAAGTTACGAGATTTTAAGGTGTATTCGAGATTTTAATTAATGTAAAAAAACCCGGTCATGAGCGAGTCGGACTCGCGCACCGAGGGTTCAGAAAGGTCTTACAGTACAATTAAATAAAAATTCCGAAAAATAAAAAGTAGACAATCAAGGTTAAGGAGATGGAAAATGTTGGGCCCAAGTGCAATAAGTTGAGATATGATCAAAAAACTTGTCATATTTTATTATCCTTGAATATCAAAAATCAACACAATTCTTTGTCTGGAAGTGGAGAAATATGATAAAGATACTTTTCGTGAGATTATTGATTAAACTATTACACAACTACAAAAAGAAAACCTACCCACTAGGTAGCACTAGGTAATATAGTAAACTCAAAGTAATTAAATGCACCATATATACCATACAATATAGTGCATTTAATTTAAATAAAACATTATTAATTACTGAAAAACCACCAATGACTTTCAATTTCATATCGATTAAAATCAGTTTTATTTTTTTGTCTATGTCACTGGCAGTACATATTCTGCACTGGCAGACTGACATTGACAATTTGACACAAATCATTAGTGGTGGGTCATTCTCGAATTTTTGGCAACCGAAACCGTTTTCCCGACGACGAAAACGGTTGCAGAAAACGTTTAAAGGACGAAACTTATACAACATGGAATATAACTGCATTTTCGTCGAGCGCAGTTTCTTAAAACTATCAACTATATGAAATGTTTTTTTTGCATCACAAACGACAGTATTGACAACTGGTAATACATTACCTGACTGTATTTAATTTCAAAGAGTTCACTTTTTAAGAGTTCACTTTTTATTGGAAGGACTGTTTTACGAGTGTGATAGATAGTTGAATCATTGTACCGACTGTATTTTCTTAGATGTAAAAATCGCACCAAGTAATTCGAAGACTGGTTTGTGCAATGAAGCCTGTTTGAAGTTGAATTCAGGACGTAAAACGGTTTCATCATCACAAAACGGTCTTTGTAAACGATTAATTGTCGCAACGCCCATCCCTACTAGAACTAGACAGCTGTCACTTATTTCGTGTTTTCCGATTTGTTTTGAGTGCCTTCCCAATTATTTTTCATTTTCAACGATCACTGCTTTGATTTTTATGGATTCTGACTCTGCCTACCTTGCTTTCACACTGGACACCGAAGATCGCTCACACGATTGACTTGGAATTGTTATTTAGGAGTTCATCTGAAGTAATCCCTGGGTGCAGCACCGACGTCATGATGAATTTTAGAACGTGCTATCATAATTGAATGCGTATATAAAATTTAATGTCGCTGCTGATGGCCGCTGAACGGTTCTCTCGTCTTGAGCCAATCTTAGATGCAGCTACCTGGTGCACTTTAGGACGGTCTATCATAATTAAATGCGTATTTAAAATTTCGTGTCTGTATTATTGACCGCTTAGGAGTTTCCTCGTATGGAGGATTTTGACTTTGAAGCCAATTGTGGGTGCAGCATTTAGTTCATGGTAGATTCAGAACGGACTATCAACATTTTAATTGCGTATATAAAATTTCGTGTCCGTACTGTTGACCGTTGAAGTGTTCCCTGGTCTGGAGCTAATCCTGGGTCCAGCAGCCAGGTCATGGTGAACTTTAAAACGAGCCATCATAATTGAATGCGTATATAACATTTAGTGTCTCTGCTGTTGACCGCTGAGGAGTTTCCTCGTCTGGAGCCAATCCTAGCTGCTGTAGCCAGGTCATGGTAGATTTTAAAACGGACTGTCATAGTTAAACGCGTATATTAAATTTCGTGACTGTTCCGTAAACTGTTGTGTAGTTCCTTCGTCTGGAGTCAATTCTGACTGTCAAATCAGGTCATGCATCATAAAAAAATGCATTGTCTTCCAAACTGAACCAACAAATAAGAGGAAGTGGTTTTAATTCAGCTTGCAAGATTTGGTAACTAACTATCACACTAACCAGACAAGTTAAATTAAAAAAATTCAAAATTCAAAAGTCATTTATTCAAATTAGGCTGAGAATCAGCACTTTTCGAACATCAAAATTACATAAGACAGTCCCCCAAAAACGCCCACCCTTCACCACTTCCTAGTGCCTTTAGCTGGGAAGAAGAAGTGGCGCAACAAACTCCCCAGCAGCACAGCTGTCTGTTCAAGTTAGAAAAAATGATTCTATACAATAGTATTCAAAATAACTTACATTATGCAACACAAAACATAATTCAAATGATAAATTATAGGCCATATGCCAGCTAGCACACGCCAATATACCAGCCAAAAACATCGAGAACTATACTCAAGCAATATTTAAAAAAAATAAAAACTAAACGTAAAAAGAACTAAATATCTATATAAAAGCCTCCAGACATAAAGGGCGTGCCCGCGTACATAAAGCTGTAATTGGCAGTTATAAATGATAAACTAGGACCATCGGGGTAAATGAACAGTTAATTACTAGTAACAATAACAAAACCATGATCAGCAAGACGACCAAGCAGCACACGTCCGAGCATGACGAACTTGCTGGTTGCTCAGGCAAAAAAATAATATGATCAATTGTCGAGGTCGCTAGCTAACCACAAATTGCAATACAACTCATAACAAAAACATTGTAATGAGTAGATTATGTCAACAATAAAATAAAATTAAAAACTCATATAAAATGACAGTAGGTAAGCTAATTCTGGAGAAAGAACATAAACATTGTCTTGAGTTAATCACAGCGACCAACTATTCTTATCATTTAAGTAATCGTTGATACAATAGTATGCCTTTGAACAAAGGTTGGATTTTACTTTAGTTTTAAATGCATTAAAAGGCAAATCTAGAAAAGAAGAGGGTAGCTTGTTATAAAAAGTTATACCAAGCCCAACAAATGAGTTATGAACCTTATGAAGCCGGTGAAAGGGAGCTCGTAGTTTGTCCTTATTTCTAGTGTTAACATTGTGAATATCACTGTTTTTAGTGTATAAGTGTATATTTTGCCTAATATATAAGATGTTGGCGAAAATAAATTGTGATGCCACCGTGAGAATACCAATATTTTTAAACAAATCTCTTAAAGAAACTCTGGCACCTAGCTGGTAAATTGCTCGAACTGCTCGTTTTTGAAGAACAAATATATTTTGAATGTCAGCGGCTTTGCCCCACAGCAGAATACCATAGGACATAACGCTATGAAAATAACTAAAATAGACTAACCGAGCTGTATCAACGTCAGTGTATTGTCTTACTTTTCTGACAGCGTAGGCGGCCGAACTGAGCCTTCCCGCTAGGCTTGATATATGTGGGCCCCACTGAAGTTTGGCGTCTACTGTTATGCCCAGAAAAACTGCTGAGTTCACAATTTGAAGCACCTCTTTATCTAAGACGATGTTGGGTCCTAGATTTCTAACATTTGGTAGAGCGAATTTTATACATTTCGTTTTCTTGGCATTGACAACTAGGTTATTTGTCGTAAATCAATCCGTAACCATTGAGAGTGCACTGTTTACGTCGTCAAAATCTTGTCTATTCCTGTCTACTTTAAAAATAAGAGAGGTATCATCTGCAAACAGTACAACGTTACAGATATCCTTTAAATAAAAAGGCAAGTCATTAATATATACTAAGAATAAGAATGGACCCAGTATTGAGCCTTGAGGTACACCTAACTGAACTGGTAGCTCGGAAGATTTCACACCATTAACATCTACACATTGGAACCTATTATGTAAATAAGAATTTATTACTTTAAGAGCTTCGTTTTGGACACCGTAATGACGTAGTTTACGCAAAAGTGTGTCATGGTGCACGCAATCAAAGGCTTTAGAGAGATCACAGAAAACTCCAATAGCATTTTGCGAGTCCTCCCATGCGTTAAATATGTGTTTCAGCAGAGCAACACCCGCATCTGTGGTCGAACGACCTTTTGTAAAACCATATTGTTCATCATGAAGAAGTCTGTTTAAATTAAAATGTCTTAGCAACTGCTTGAGTATTAACTTCTCAAATATTTTACTGAATGCTGGTAAGATAGAGATAGGCCTGAAATTGCTAACGTCATTTTTGTTACCCGATTTAAATAATGGTATGACTTTACTACTCTTCATGAGGTCAGGAAAAGTTCCTAAATCAACACATTTATTAAAAGTTACAGCTAAATATGGAGCTACTATGTCTATTATATTACTTAATAGTTTAATGGAGATACCCCAGTAATCACCAGTGTTTTTAGACTTAAGTGTGTTAAAAACATTAACTACATCACGAGGTGTTACATGCTCGAAGCTAAATAAGCTACTACATTTAGGCACAGTGCTATGTAAAAGGTTTTCAGCTTTAGATGGGGACGAATTTAAGGAGCGAGTCGTAGTTATAGGTATGTTGGCAAAAAATTCATTAAATGCCTCAGCTACGTCGGCTGCTATATTAACTAATTTATTGTTGACCATAATCTCGAGTTGTTTTTCTTGTTTAACCGACTTACCCGTTTCATTGTTAATAATTTTCCAAGTGGTTTTTACTTTATTATTTGAATTTTTAATTGTATCGCCTAAAAATTTTGATTTTGCAAAAACACAAATGTTTTTAAATAATTTTGAATAATTTTTGACATACTCTAAGAAAGGAGTGTCAAACCTATATTTTTTTAAACCATATAACTCGTATAGTGTCGCTCTACTTTTATAAATACCTGGAGTAGCCCATTGGTTAAAGCCAACAGAGGTGCTATTAATGTTAATAGTTTTGGTCTTGAAAGTAGATTGGTACTCTTTTTGCACAACATCAAAAAGGGCCCCATAGATTTCATTAGGATTCTCGTGTTCTACTATAGACGGTGTAATTCTATGAGCTATATTATTTTTAAACTTGTTGCAACGACTAGCTGTATAAGGGCTGCATTCTATTTTATGTGGTTTTTTTTGTAATGGCATAGGGAAGCTAGCTAGTAAACCACAGTGGTCAGACGTTAAATCACTTAAAACTAATTTATTTTTGGCATCACAATCACTAAATATATTATCGAGACAAGTCGACGTAGATGCCGTGATCCTAGTAGGTTCAAAAAACAAGTTAATTAAATTATAAGATTTGAACAAATTGAGAAGTCTAATACTTAATGGAGTATCAACTAAAATATGAATATTGAAATCTCCACATAAAATTATACTTTTATTACTAGATTTTAACCTATTGAGTGAATCCTCCATTACCGATTCGAAACGAATAAAATCCCCAGAGGGGGGTCGATAAACGCAAATTATAACATATCGCTCTAGTTCAACACAAGACAACTCAATAGTGCGCTCAATGGAAAGATTAACTAAATCTAAACGTTGTTTACATTTCAACTTGTTTGAAACAAGAACTAAAGACCCACCGCGGATAGCACTCTTTCTTACAAATGCGCTTTGTACAGTAAAAAAATCATCATTGATAAAAACTACTTCATGTTCTTTCAACCAGTGTTCAGTCAAACATAATACCAGAACATCATAGTTCTCCATAAATAAACTTAACTCTAGCTCTTTGCCAGACAGACCCTGCATATTTTGATGTACAACATTCAACATATGCGGCTTATCTGTTGTCGCTCCTAATAGTAGAAAAACTACAAGGGGTATCAAAAGTAGTGTTAGTACCACTACTAACAGTAATTAAAGGTACACTACAAGTACCAGTGTCACTGTGTATATTGTATGCTAAAAGATTAGCAATTTGTCTCCTACAACTAGGTGGCAAATACATTGTATAATTTGTCAGTTTGTAATCAGTAATAAATTGATTATAATCAAAATATAAAATAGCGTCACTATGACGACATGTCCTATTATAAATTAACATATTTAAATTATAAATGTGCCTATTTTGCTCATCAGACAAATATTTCAAATAAGGCAAGGCACAGAAAATAAATTTACAACTATTGGTCTCATTGAGATGTAACATCAAATGGACACATTCCATTATGTCCTTTTTCCTTACAGTTAAACTATCCCCATATAATAATATAACAGTAGAACTGGGGTTCATTTTTGTCAATTTAATATAATTAATTAATTGGCTAATACTGGCACCGGGTAAACAATTATTAATTACATTTTGTTGCGAACACTGATTAAATAGACTACCAAAACCTTGACCAAATTTGTCAGAAAATACATAAGTTGTGTTAGTAAAATTATTCATTTTATTGACATCCAAACAGCTACCTACTGGCTGAGCCACTGAGGGTATAGGTGTAACCAGTTGAGGCTGGGGCTTATGGGTGCAAGCACAGCTAAAAGAGAGGTTATTTGTCAATGACTCATACCTCTCTGCATTGTACTTGACCAGGTCAGCCAACTCATTGGCCTCCTGCAAGCGCTTACTCAGGTCTTGTTGAGAAGCCTCATATTTACTAAAGATATCCTTTAGAGCATATTCCTTAACAAACAATTCATCCTGTAGGTGCTGAGTGTCGTTGTCATACATAGTATTACACAATTGTAATTCATTATTACACTTCTTTAATTTTTGAATTAAATTTAGATTTTTTTGCCTAAGTTTTGTATTTAATTTGTTAACTTTTTGGCGCTTTAATGATTTTTGAATTTTTCTAATTAATCTATTAATTTTAATGTATTTTTTTAACTTATTATGGCTAGTAAATAAGTTGCATTTAGTGATAGTTTCATCATTTAAGTCTATTGTTACAACTGGCTCAACACATGTGGGTCCAGACCCGCTACCAACCAACTCATCATAAAGACTGCAGGTGAACGCAGACTCTTCACTGGCTTTGAGAGATTCCAAACGGGTTATTGTGTTGTGGGCCCTACTTAATTCCAGTTCCAATTCAGATATCCGTCTCAAAGCCAGATCGTGGGTGTCACTACATTGCTGGAAACAAAAAAAAAGCTTGTAAAAATGGTCAAGGTAAAACCGTGGTCTCATGCCATTATAATTTTGTAGGTGTACAGGCATACGACCACGGCTTTACCTTGACCATTTTTGTACCTATGTCTTGATTTCTGTCTGAAATATTTTCTTGTTTCGTGATTTTTGAGTAGTCGGGTTTTAGTTTTTGAACTAACTTTTTTATAATTTATCGTTATAGTGGTGAAAACGTTCACACTGCAAGGTTTTGAAATCCCCAGGCAAAGAAATTGAAGTTTCACATAAAACCAATTGTTTCCATTGACTAGCTTGTAAGCTAGTATAAAAATACTATCGCTTTACATCGTTGTACTTCTTGACCTTACGTTACTCGACCATACTGATTCATTGTAAGGTTACTTGTATTATATTGATTTAACCAACACTCTAGCTCATTCTGTAATTTTTAGGGTTCCGTGGTAAACAAGGAACCCTTATAGTTTCGTCATGTTCGTCTGTCTGTCTGTCTGTCTGTCCGCGGTCTAGCTCCGAGACCCTTAGTACTAGAAAGCTGTAATTTGACATAGGTATACATATTAATTACGCCAACAAAGTGGTAAAACAAAATTATGAAAAACATTTTTTTAGGGTGCCTCCCTCCCATACACGTAAAGTGGTGATGTTTTATTTTTTATTTTTTTATCCCATAGTGTGGGATATTATTGGAAAGGTCTTGCAAAATCAATATGAGTTTGTGAAAACCATTTTTGGATTCAGGGATCCGTTTGCAAAATATTAAGCTTTAAAGTGTTAATTTTTATTAGAGTCAAGTTTCCCCCCCCTTTTTTTTTTTTTTTTTTTTTTGGGTGGGAAATCATCAAATGACTTCTCCCGCTCTGGGCGGAGCGGGAGGGCGTGTCAGACTCTTACTGACTAAAACCCACCCGTGTTCCTTCGGTTGCCGTGTTGCCAGGGGGCCACGATTTCCCTATCGGTTTTCTTCGAACCCCCGGCAGGCATTGGCCCTAGCGGACCCCGTCAATTCTGCTGACATCTCTTTGAGGCGCGCGTGGAACACAACGCGCCGTCGACCCGGGCTTGGTCCTTATCGGACGGCGAGCTACCCATTGCTCACCGTCCGCAAGTTTCCCCCCCCTGCCAGCTAAATGGTTAGTTTTGTATGTGTGAAAAAAATCACAGCAATAGTTTATATAACGAAATTAAAAGTAAAACTATCACAGCTAAGCAAGCTTTACTAGTTAACGAGTAATAATCGACCAACTTAACTTTGCAGTTGCAAAAACATGTTTTCCCATACATTCCGTATGGGAGAACATGTTTATTAACTACAAAATTAAGTTTGTTTTTGGGATAAATTCATCCCAACTACGGAACCCTTCATTATGCGTGGTCCGACACGCACTTGGCCGGTTTTTTATTTGATATTGTGAAGTGAATAATTAAATAATTAATATTAACATTTGTACGCCCAATGACAAAGCATAGAGGACTTACAAAAAATGTAACATCTCACACACCTGTGTATCTGTTACCTATGTTTACAAATAAATAATCTGAATCTGAATCTGAAACAAACAATTTTCATTTCTTTTTGGAACGAAATTCCAGATAAGAATGATTTAGTTGACAAGATCTGTCAGGCCATAGAATGAAACTCCCACAGACGATATTAGCCGTTATCTATCTGTAGAAATAGAGATGTGCCCTAAAGCCGCGTGAGTCGGCCGTCACCTATAAGCAACAGCCGGGCTTCACGGTCGGGTCGCTTCGCGGCTGAAAACAGGATAGGCAAAATTGATTTTTAGGGTTCCGTACATCAAAAGGAAAAAACGGAACCCTTATAGGATCACTCATGTGTCTACCTGTCTGTCACAACCAATGTGCTCCGAGTCTAATGGACCGATTAAAAGTTGAAATTTGGTACACATGAGTATTTCTGTGACCCAAACACGGACGTGTAATGTTAATACATGAATTTTGAATATGGGGGTCATTTTTTAAGCAAGCAAATAATAACATTTTAAAAAGTTTTGCAAATTGTACCGTGTGACATATAATATGAAAGAATTTATTGTGATGATCTGAAATATTTTTTTTTATAATTTTGAAACAAATATAATTCAAGATAATTTATGAAAATTGACCATTCCCTTAGCTCCGAAACTACTGAGTCTATAATTTTGAAAAAAATACAGAGAATGGTTCCTTATTCATAGATTCCAGGAAAATCTTTAAGAAAGTCTATGTACTTAAAATATCATGGTAAATCTCTCAACATTGTGCATACAAACTTACATTTGCAGTTGGAATATATGGGAGAACATGTTATTCAACTAAAATGTTAAGTTTATATTTGGGATAAATTCATCCCAACTATGGAACCCTTTATTGTGCGTGGCCCGACACGCACGTTTTTTAAGTCGATAGTAACGTGGAGCGCGCGTCAATGTCAAACCGCGGGGCTTGACAGTAAAAAACGTCTCATTTTGTGAATGCTTTATCCAAAGACATTAAATAATCTAAATTTCTTTGGCTTTATCGGTTACCTAACGTAGTTGACTGGTAGAAAAAAAAAACGGGGCACACAAAGTTTCCCGAGGGCGAACAAAAAGTGTGCTTGTCTACAATGAATTCAAGCCGCTGTTTAGCCCCAGCCGCACGGTCCAACAACATAAGTTTTAATCGCTATCTAAATGGTTGCCGCGAAATAACAGCCGTAGCCATTTAACTGTGATACTGAGTAAATTAGCGTTGTTTATTTATTTGGTGCCTAATATGAGCTTACAAGTGTCACCTAAATGCTTTATGTGTTTACATAGGTCGTAAATTATAATGTAGTTACTATTTCCCATGGTTTCAGAGAAAATTATGGTCTCGGAAAACCACGCTCCACAGCTTGTTGCGTATCCAGGACGTCTCATTTACCACACCCTTACCCATGTGACCATTGCCATTACAAAAATCTACAATGTGTTCGCATTTCTGTTCAATCCACAATTCTATTTTTTCGTAAACATATTGTGCAAAATTGTTTTCAATTTGGTACAAACAAGACTGAACGCTCCCCGACAAATCCTAAGACTGAAAAGTTTTGTCCGAAGGGTCGTCAAACATGCTTGTATTTATCAGGTGCCCCCCTCCCGCGCCTCCCCCGCAACCCTTCGGCAAGCGCGGTCTACCGTGAAGCGCCTCAAAGGATCAGCGGACTTACCGACAGATCACATAGTAGCTGAGGATTGACACACACCAGTGACAAGGAATTTATATCAGAACGATACGCACACACTGTTCACGTGCGTGGGAAAGTTGCGGTGTCCGCTAATACAGGTAAATCCTATCACTCAACGAGGTACAAATATTATTTGTGTGGGAAACACCCGATGTTGGTCAATCCTGTCTCCGATTGTCTGACGTCATTGGAGTAGAGGGAATGGAAAGACATAAGTAACGCACACTGGGATAAAATCGAGTGCAGTACTGTAGATAGGTACGTACACTCGTTGATAGTGCGGCTTCAAGTCAGCAGCTAATTGATGGCGTGACGCAGCACAGGGCCGTCGTGAGAGGAGGCGTGTCAGAACACTAGTCTGTAGACGACACTGAGTGGATGTGGGTTGATTAGGTTTAAGTGCCAGTGTGTGTGGGTTGGTGCCGGAGCGATGTGTGTGTGAGGATACTGTTTACCGAGCGTGTGGCTCTCAATTGGATCTGTCAAAGGGTGCGGCAACCCAATCAGATACGTGTAGCGCCTGATCCAACATTATTTATTTACGGCCGAGCGCCGCGCACCGGACCCTACGTAATAGTTCACACTGACCTGCGCTCTTTATACTCCTTACTTCATTTGTCCTAAGATAACGCACTCAAATGTAATTACACATTTTAAGAATGGCCCACATCATGTTATTTAAACTAAATATTTTAACTCGTTTATTTTGTATGTATTGTATGAGACGTATAATGTTGGTGATATGTTTTTATCTTTATATACATGGCATGTGCTACATGGATTTAGAAAGAGTAACATTTGACTTGACATTAAAATAAAGATGACTGTTAAAATTTGACATTAGCAATGAAAGCAATATATCATAAAGACAATTATTATAAGGCAACGCGACAGTTACTTATTAATAACACACCTACATTATAATCACCTAACTAATCAGTGTAAATGGTGTTGAACATACAAAACATCCGCTTCCTTTGATAACTAATGGCGATACACGGGTGACGTCATAACATGCAGCTAATTAGATTATTGTACCTCCTAAACACTATCATTGTATACTTATATAATGTAGATAGTATCAGGTACACGTTTGTCGTACGTAATGGCGGGTATTGAACTGTGCGACACAGGCATCGTACAACCTGCTTATGTGTTGAATACCTTATCTAGTAGACAACTTACTTAGACATAGTATTTTAGAGGATCAGCTATTCCCAAACATTTAAATAGCTCATCCATGGACAATAAACCTGTTAATGGTGTGTACTATAACTATTTTGATTCGCCAAGTTATAAAAAGCTCACAAGCTTCGGATAGATTCTTAGTAATCATAGCCTTCTTCAAAAGCATTAAGTACTTAAATGATTCGTATTGTTTTACATTTTCATTAAGTAACAGGAATGAAAACTTTAAAATGCTACTTTAACTGACTGGTAACCTTTTCGGAGCTTTCAAATTGTACTATTTGCCACGAGGAGAACGAGCTAGTACTTTTAAAACCCGCAGTTTACTGAGCCAATTATATTCAAATCGTTCGCCGACCGAGCTGATACTCGATACGTCGAGCAGGGCTCGCCTGCCAATAATCGATTGAAATGTACCTCGATAGCCGGAAACAGAACACTCACTTACAATATAGCAACCAGCCACCTCTGAGGTTTCGCTAACGTCTCACTAACCGTTCTACATTATATGTAGGTATCGATAATAGTCTATTGGTGTCGCTCTATAGCTTCACCTGCGTCAAAAATCTGAAGTTCCCACAAAATATGTGGGAATCGCTGCATATTTTTTTGGAGATTAGTAAATATTCCATTCATAAATACAACAATCCTTTGTTACACATAGCAGTTCCTATTGGTCAATTACAAAATTGCAAGTTTTAGCGGCGAACAGAAATTATTTCAAATGAATTCGACCAGTAATTGTACTTACAGTTGTAATAGCAACCATTTCGTTTAAAATAGGTTTTTATTTTTATTAATTTATTTATCTTTTATAGAGATTATTTTCTATTTTGTGAATGTGAGAACGGTGTAGGCTTAGTGGACTGTAGATTTGTTTCTATTTTGTTAAGTACCTGGTACTCGTTGAAAGACCTACACTGTCCTCCCATACCTATTAACACTACTATTTGAAAGTATTGTAAAAGTTATTATTTTTAAAAGAGTAACCGTGGAGTTTCTTGCCGGGTCTTCTCCATAGGAAACAACCAATTGGAACCGTGCACCTAGCTTCTGACGTTTTATATGTGCCATGTAGATTTACGTGAAATAAAAAAAATTAAAAAACATTTGAACCAGACTAGTAATTCCCTGAGCACTAAGGAATGTTTAAACACCGTCCACCGGCTGCTGCTAAGCAAGAAACCTCTTTCATTTACCTTGTCTGCCTATTTATTTAATTTTCATACTTACATCATTCACTTCTCCATTTTCACATTCAATCCGACGTAATACAAATTACTTGCTTTCCTGTAGTTAGGTAATAACGACCGTGCGAAGGGAAGTTCTAAGAGTGGAATGCAAGCGGACCGCATCACCAGCTCGTTGTTTGTGACACGGATACACCGCTCACTGCTTACGGAGGCGAGTTTGTGGCACAGAAGGACTCCACACCGACCCGTTATTAATCAATACCTACGCAGCTAATTTTTGGCTGATCGCACGGTCAAATGCTCAACTGAGCCAACTCGATCAGATTTATTGACCGAATATACCGATTCATAGACACGAGGCTCTTCTTCCCGACTGATTCCGTTGTGGAGATCGCTTATCGTCCCCAATTAGAAGTTAAAGTATCGGAACTGGCAGCGATTTGTGTCATTTTGGGTTAAGTTGTTATCATAAAGTTCCTCGGACTATAAATTAAACTTAAATCTTAAAGATATCAAACCATACCATACTTTTGTAAAACTTATGTATATGTACAGTACCACAAGCCTTATTTTCTTGAAGTAGTAGATATCATGAAGCAATAATATTGAAATTTAAAGTAGGAAACCGCCGCCGCTTGGGAGCACGAAATATTTTCATCAGATGAGCTCTCATCTTTCGCACTTATTCACATATAAGTGCAGGGTACATCTTATACCAAACAAACATTCCCTTTCTGGTAAATAAACATTGGCTACCAAGAATGACCGCTGTCGGCGTTCCCGCTTACACAATCCTTTTATACTTTTAAACTTACATATTATCAATGATTTATATTTCTTAACATTTCTGCTGCCAGGTCATGGAAATACATTCCGCTAACACATTTCAAAAAGTAAGTATTTGAGAACGATGTTTTTTTTATTTACATCAAAGAAGTTCAGGCTGTGGATATTTGTCGTCCGCTCGTGAAACCTCACCGCAAGCGTTCGCTTTGTAGGCGACTCTTTATTTTTATTAATATTTTGGTTGGCTTTACCGAATAATATCGGCCTTAAGGTAACTCTGTGCGTGAGCTCATTTATTGTTAGTACGCGCGTTATATAACCTGCGATAATTTTCGCTTACAGCGTTCCCGACCCTTTTAGTAGGTAATTATGATTCTTTGGGTTGTTTTATAAGGTTATTAGATTTCTGGTAATTCTCCTAAAGAAATAAACATGCCTGGGTGGAATATAATGACAAAAAAAGTGCATTATGTAAGAATTATTATTATGAAAAAAATACGCAGACTTTTAATGTAGAAAAAGCAGATGTACTGTTACTGTTTCAAACTATTTTTATATGAAATATCTGCATACAACAAACAGGTCTCAGTTGTGATTTACGTTCATGCCTGATGTTGAATGTGATCTAGAAGCATTTTCCTTCGTATGAGAGAAAATCGTTTCGAAGGAAAATTTCACAAAATCGACTAAGAGACGATTTTTCCTTATGACGGTCGAAAAGCTTTGGCTCAAATAGGAGGCTACACAAATATGTATGTCGAGCGTCTACTTTATCTTGAACTCTGAACATAAATATGAGAAAAACCCTCGTTGCTTTTTTATTGTGTACATTTAAGTTAGTCAAACTGATCTAAAAGAAAAAAAAGACTTTCAAAAAACCACTATAAGGTGAAAAATAACTTAAATTTAGAAGGATAAATTTGTAGTTTATCTAAGTTACAGTAGCCCAATGCCAACTGCTCATCACCTTTTTCAAAATATTGCTTTTCCCGATACAGGGACGTTCATCGTTGAGGAGTTCTCCTGGTACTTCACCATCAGCTCCACTTCTCCATATGCATTGTGACGAGCATAAATTGCATTGCAATCATATTAAAATAATCGAATCGCAACCCGTTAAATACTTATTATTGAGTAGTTCCGGTGGCTATTTGTGGTCTTCATTATCAGTTCCACTTAACCAAATGGTGCTTTCCAAGAGCAACTGCATGAGCTACTATAAAAAATACCCAAATCGCTATAGGTTTGCCTATAATATTTGAAGAATTCCCTCGATTTCTCTGGGACACCATCATCATATCCTGGTTTTCTTATCATGTTACATATACATGGAGATATATTCTTTCCAAAAAAAAAACATCAAAATCGGTTCATAAACGACGAAGTTATCCGCGAACACATACAAAAAAATATATACTCATTTTTTTGAAGTCGGTTAAATATGTAGTAACTTAAATTTGAATTGAGAACCGTCTATCTATTTACTGTTGAACGTCACATAACAGTCCCCGTCCTGAGTGCAGTCGAGACCAACGCTTCTGGTCAAGGCCGCTATTTGAAAACCTTTTTGTTCTTATCGATATAATAGTCGGGTGCTCTGGCTCCGGCAGACCCGCCCCCGGTCATATTGTCATCCTAACCCTAATAAATCAATCAGTGGCTTTATTATCACGCTGAATTTTGAGTAATCATAATTCAAATACAAGACTAACATACACACCTACGGAAACTGATATTAAAGGAAAGTAACAAATGACGCAGGTAACGAACGGTAAGTACTAACATTTTACGGTGTACTATAACATAACGGTCAGCACGAAGGGGTGACGGAGATGACGGGGGGGGGGGGGTGGATCGAAAGCCGGCTGCGGCCGGTGGCTATAACCCGAGTGAAGTCGAGGTATCGTGTTTCCAATAAAACCAAGTGTATTGACATTGCATAATAACTCATAACAGAACGACATGAAGACACTACGCACCAATGTTCCGAAGTGCCATATGTACGTTAGGAATCAGGATCAATCACAGTGTGAGGATCCGTGGTGGAAAAATGTACTCGTCCCACTGCTTCACATGTAGATGATGTTCCTGCAATAACAACGTAGATACTTAAGCAGATTGGCGCGACGCGACTAACAAAACTAATTCTAAGACAACTTCACGGTAGAGCAACACCGGTGTCGCGCTAGTCTGTACGAGCCTTAATGATGCTAAGAATCTCACATCGGCACACCCTGGCTATCTGCCAATGTCGACCCTATGACTAAATGTCGTAGAGGCGATAACGCCTTAAATGATGGTGGCCTGGGTGCACCATCTCTTAGCGTCCCGAATTTCAAAGACGGTATTGCTGAAGTTATCTTTGATCCTGTAGTACGCTGTGTGTTGTGTTGTGAAGTGTGTTTATTATGGTTGGTGAAGCTTTACACAAAATGAGCTTACCGTTAAACGGAACCCTGATTAAGTCTTCGATCGTCTCTTACGAATACCTGGCGTGGGGTAGTGAGGCTTTATACTTAACCTGAAGTACGCCGTTCACAATGTTAGGTAAAAAACTTTTTACAAAAAACACGGTTGTTTTTTTTTTGTAAAAAAAAATTATTTTTCATTTTTTTGTTGTGTAATTTGTGTGGGGTAGGTACCCAACACAAATTCGAATACCACTACCTGCTATGTAAATAACAGTGACAGGAACTTATCATATCATCCACATACTAAGTCGGAAAAAATACGTATTATTGAAGCTAACTCAAAAACTATTCAAGCAAAGTTAATTAAATTATATTTATGGAACCACCGCACAAGTTTCTTCTACCGAAAGAAAAAAGAATTTTCAATATCGGTCCACAATTGACGAAATGAACATACATACAATTAAAATAAACCTACCTATAGACAAACAGAACCTCCTCCTTTTTGGAAGTCGGTTAAAAACTTAATAATTATCAATCATTATCTTTCTAAAATCAACTTCGTGGTTCATTCACAGCGTGCTCAGAAAATCATGCATCACTTTAAGAATGTGGTAAATGCAAGTAGCGAATGATATTACGTATGGGTGGAACGTTTATTTTTATTTTGTAATAGGTATTTATTTGGAATAGTTGTATTAAGTTGCTAATTGCCATCAATTACCTCCATTAAAAATATAAATATTATCAGACAACGGTAAAAGCCCCCGCCAGGACATCGAACATTTACAAAAACGGCAATTTAGGGGCTATTTGCGCAGCCTACAAAATAGTACAGAATTTACTAAAATAGGTTTAATTTATTCAAAAACATGTTCAAATATAGTTAACTAGCTTTTGCAATTAAATATTTCATTATTTTAATATACTTTAAGGAGAAAAGTGCTGGACGAAGCGGGGGGGCGGCACGCGCCGATCTACGAATTGCAGTGTTTTGTTTCAACTAGTGTCGTTAGTCTTTTGTCTCAAGGTGGAAGGTCGAAGGAAGAAGAAGGTGAACTACCTCCACAAATATCAATAAACCTACTTAATTTCTATACTTGTCTTTATTTTTGTACTGACAAACGAGAAATATTTACAAGAAATTACTACTGCTGTCATAAATGGATCCTGCCCTCCTGATTTATTACAGAGAAGCCCGGGTAAGCTATCCCATGCTCGCTGGTTGACAAGAGCTAATAGCATACTGCGTTTGTATATTTCTACTGAAAATCCACAGCAAAATCTTGTGACTTTAGCAACGTTTGTCGTAAAAACATACGCTCCTGTCTGGTTTGGCATCAAAACACATTCATCCTGCAAAGATGGTTGAAAACATTTATGGAAGCTCATTAACAGCACTAGATATTTATCCAACTAGTTGTTAGCGATAGTAGACCCTGTTTTAATAAGAAATAGTTACTTTGCTCATCCAGAAAACTTGTTGTTGAGTATGATAACAGATTCACGTAAGCATATTAGAGAACTCGCTGCAAGACGCATTTTAAAAGATCGTCAAGTGAATAAAAAATCTGTTTCGCGCATGTTTGAGTTGCCAAAAGTGAACTTAAATGCAAGTTCTAACATAGACTTGATTGACTGGCAACAAAATATATATGAACCCCCAATACTCATGAATATTTCCGATGAGCAATTACAAGATCTAATTGAAAATGGAGAAAATTCTGTTTTGGAGTTTATGAGACTGCCTTGCCACACTCAGGCTGTGGAAAGATCAGTAAAAGTAGTGACAGAAGCAGCTCTAAGTGTATGCGACAAGACAAGAAAATAGGGATTTATAAAGTCTAAATTAGCGTCTCAAAAGCTCATGCCAAAGTTTGAGACGAAAAAGGATTTTTGCTATAAAAAATGATGTGATTCATACCGACATAACTTTCTGAACACTTTTATTTAACATTTACATGTATAACGTATTATATTTTACCTATTATTTTGTTCCTAAGGTGTACTATACAAAACGTCTATAAAAAATATAAAAGATGAAATTTCAAGTCTATGGCGGGAGTTCAAGCTGTTGAGCTAGAATTTTCAAATCAAGGGGTGTTATTTACAATTATATAAAGCAACTTTTATCTGGTATTTCAATTCGAAACTTGTAAAAAAAAAAAAACATACTAAAGTGTTCCACCCTATTACGTATCCTCTGGCATCTAGATCTATTTTAATTTTCAGGCATTAAAGCCATGACGATCACAGCATATTCTGCGTGTTTAATCGCACGTGACTAATCCAATTGCATAGAGCAGTGTGTCCTGATCGATCGCAGTCCGCACGCGGCCCCGCGGCCTTTGTCCACTGGGGCGTGTGAGCGGATAGGGCAAGCGCTCAATACCACCGATGTGCTCGTTGTGCTCACTGTGCTCAGAGCTCAATACCAAGCATGTTATCCGGGCCCGTGACTTTATGACACTAACTTTACGAAATATTGCTTCCACCCGCGATTTATGATTGTGTCAGACGTGCCGATGCATCGAACATGCTTCTTATACACGCCCATCTGTAGGTAGGAGAGCAGGAATCATATTTTGTCATGCTTTTTAGGGTTCCGTAGTAAACAAGGAACCCTTACAGTTTCGTCATGTCCGTCTGTCTGTCTGTCTGTCTGTCCGCGGTCTGGCTCCGAGACCCTTAGTACTAGAAAGCTGTAATTTGGCATAGGTATTCATATTAATTACGCCGACAAAGTGGCAAAACAAAAAACTTTTTACAAAAAAAAAACAACCGACTTCAAAAAAAACACTACAAAGTGAAAAATAACTTTAATTTCGGAAGTCGGTGTCTTTGGTTTTGAATTTTCGTTCTTTGTCACCGACTTCCGAAATTAAAGTTATTTTTCACTTTGTAGTGTTTTCTTTGAAGTCGGTTGTTTTTTTTTTGTAAAAAGTTTTTATTTTTCACTTTTTAGTTGTGATACCTACCCCACACAAATTCGAATACCACTACCTGCTATGTAAATAACAGTGACAGGAAGTTATCATAATACTCGTATCATCCACATACTAAGTGAGGTAAAAATACGTATTATTGAAGCTAACTCAAAAACTACTCAAGTAAAGTTAATAAAATTTATATGGGACCACCTCTGAAGTATGATCTACCAAACAAAAAAAGAATCATTAAAATCAATTCATAATTGACGGAGTAATCGCGTAACAAACATACAAAAAAATAAACAACATACAGTCGAATTGAGAACCTCTTCCTTTTAGGGTACTTCCCATACACGTAAAGTGGTGACGATTTTTTTATTTTTTATCTCATGATGTGGGGTATCATTGGAAAGGTCCTTCAAAAACATTGCAAAAAGTCAAAGTCAAATCATTTATTTCAAATAGGCCCATGTATGGCACTTTTGAACGTCAAAAATTACAAAATAATAAAATTGATTCTAGTCGCCCCTTCCAAAAGGTAGTTTTCGTATGGAGAAGAATGGGCAAGAAACTCCACCGTTACTCTTTTAAAATGTTTTACAATATTTTGCATACATTAATTATATGTGAAGATGATGCACCTGGAATAAGATTACTATACCACAATAGGTAAAAATAATTAAAAATGAAGCAATGACAGAAAAAATAATTATGTAATAGATACATGGTGTTCACATATTTACAAGCATTGTAAAAGTAGGTACGATATTCCTAAAAAAATTACAGGTGATACTAATTAGTCAGTGTGTGAGTAATCACAGAATGCAAAAAAAAAATATGTTATAATATTTAATTACACAATTGAATTAGCAACCAGTTTGATTTTGTCTATACTCTAAATTGTCCTATAGAGCTAGACCAGCATGTTTCCAAGCATTCTTATCTAGAATATAATCCTCTAATTTGTAATATGCTTGTTTACAAAGAGTACTTTTAATATGAGTTTTAAATGCAAGTTTGTATAAACCATTTTTGGATTCAGGGATCTTTGAGATGCCCCAGTAATCACCAGTGTTTTTAGACTTAAATGTGTTAAAAACATTAACTACATCACGAGGTGTTCCATGCTCGAAGCTAAATAAGCTACTACATTTAGGCACACTACTATGCAAAAAGTTTTCAGCTTTAGACGGGGACGAATTTAAGGAGCGAGTTGTAGTTATAGGTATGTTGGCAAAAAACTCATTAAATGCCTCAGCTACGTCGGCTGCTATATTAACTAATTTACTGTCGACCATAATCTCGAGTTGTTTTTCTTGTTTAACCGACTTACCCATTTCATTGTTAATAATTTTCCAAGTGGTTTTTAATTTATTACTTACATTTTTAATTTTATCGCCTAAAAATTTTGATTTTGCAAAAATACAAATATTTTTAAATAATTTTTGACATACTCTAAGAAAGGAGTATCAAACCTGTATTTTTTCAAACCATATAACTCGTATAGTGTCGCTCTACTTTTATAAATACCTGGAGTAGCCCATTGGTTAAAGCCAACGGAAGTGCCGTTAATGTTAATGGTTTTGATCTTGAAAGTAGATTGGTACTCTTTTTGCACAACATCAACAAGGGCTCCATAGATTTCATTAAGATTCTTGTGTTCTACAATAGATGGTGTAATTCTATGAGCTATATTATTTTTAAATTTGTTGCCGCGACTAGCTGTATAAGGCTTCTTTTTTTTAGGTGGGAAATTATCAATTATTTGATAATTTCCCACCTAAAAAAAAGAGGCGCCCTAACTTCTCCCGCCCAGAGCGGGAGAAGTTATCTTCTCCCGCTCTGGGCGGAGTGGGAGGGCGTGTCAGACTCTTACTGACTAAAACCCACCCGTTTTCCTTCGGTTGCCAGGATGCCGGGGGGCCACGAACTCTCTTTCGGACTTCTTTGCAACCTCGGCAGGCATCGGCTCTAGCGGTCCCTGTCAATTCTACTGACATCTCTTTGAGGCGCGCGTGGAACACAACACGCCGTCGACGCGGGCTTGGTCCTTATCGGACGGCGAGCTACCTATTGCTCACCGTTCGCAAGCCCGCGACCACGGTGGCCGGAAATCAGCCTGCGATTCTCGACGCCCAGGGCGTCTCATCCTGCGGCGATTAAGGGCGCGAGGGCGCGAAATTTACCTCTCCCTCACGCGTTCCACCTCCTCCTTCGCGAGCATTACTGCTTCGCAGAAGGAGGTGACGGCTTCTCATTTCCTCTCGCTCCGTACCATGGCCTGAACCAGGGCCGGACGCAAGAGATCACCGCCGTCGATCACCTCCACGAGGACACGGCGATGCCCCGCCCAAGCCGGGCAGACCTCCACCGTATGCTCCACCGTGTCCTCCGGGCGATCCACACAATGGTGACACCCGGGCGTTTCCTTCGCTTTATCCTAAACAGGAACCTCCCGAAGCTGTATAAGGCCTGCATTCTATTTTATGCGGCTTTTTATGTAATGGCATAGGGAAGCTAGCAAGTAAACCACAGTGGTCAGACATTAAGTCACTTAAAACAATATTTTGGGATACGAATAATGAAACGGTGATTTACGGACCGTTTAGTTTGATTATTTATTCATCATTAAAATCACATTTCAAATGATAAACAAATAAAAAATTAATGTTAACTTACCTAACTACAAAGTTCCAAGACATACTCACATGTGTCATGTATCTCCTCCCATATAAATACTTATCAAAGTGCAGTTCCGCGTCATTCAGAATTTGTAAGAGACGGCTAATTGGCGTTCTTTTTAAATCCTATTGGGAGAGGAGATCGATATTGTATCTAGTTGCGTACATTAATTTTCAAGAATCCGCAGCGAACTTAATCAAAGGATCAATTTGCAGGCACCGCGGGGTGCAGAGGCGCGGGGAGCGGGGTGGGCAGTAAGTTTGAATGAAGAGCTTATTGCGCGCCGATACATGACCGACTCAACTATTCGCCCTCACAGCATTACTCAAGTCTCCACGAGTTACTTGATTGATTAAGAGTCAATAAATAAAGCTTCGGGCCGGTCCTTAGGTACGAGATTCCAATTTCAAGGTATAGCAAGAATTATTATTATGGTTGAGAAGTTTTCGATTGGATTGGAATTGTGCCCGATGAAATGGGTACCGATTGTCGTCTGAAATATTGAAACCTAATATGCGAACTGTCACAGTATCACACTTATGTGAGACGGTTCTCTGGGATCACAGCAAGACTCTTCGGCTTCGACCTTGAGAGTAATTGTGTTCACGCCATGCTAAGTTTTATGGCGCGTCATGTTGATTAGGCTCTTAATTTCACGGGGCGCGCTCACAGTCACCCACCGTACGCCGCGCCCCGCGCCCCGCGCTCTTAGAACTGTTTGTGATAATCGAACGAGCGCTGAATACATCGGTATAGGACACCACAAAGTGGATGAGGATCACTCCAATTCAACGATATTGTGCAGAATTTTAAAATATTTTGTGTGCGTAATTTTTTCAGAAACTTAACACGCAGCTGTGTTTAGGAATTCAACAATCGATTATTTAAGAATACATAAAGTACCGATATTGCCACAATGAAATCACTGAATTGAAATAACTGCCTCGTTGACCTAGTGGTAGTAAGCGCTACTACTGAGCATGAGGTCCTGGGTTCGATTCCCCATTCGGGAAAAGTGTTATTGGGTTTTTCCATCTGGAATTTCACAGTAGTAGCCCGGAGTCTGGATTTGCGCCCAGTTGATGGTAATAGGCTCAGCTCTATAACATGGCACTTAAACATAATTGGCGAAACCAATAATCGGTAAAGGACAGATTCTGGTTACGGCAGATTATTTTTATGGCAAACTTGAAAATAGCATTACAGTTGCAATGAGACAAACTTTATTATTCTTTGCTGTAACCACGACAAGTATCGCGTTGCTAACAGCCCAAAACAAGTTATCCTCTATCTTAATAGCCAGAGTAGATAAGTAACACTGCGCCATGAGTTAACGCATCCGGACAGCGCGGTCCGTTGTCCGACGCGGCACGCGCTGGAGCCGGTAACATTATCTCTTAACAAAGACGTTCGTATCATCCTCACTCGGGGAACTTAATACTGTGAGCCGAACTGTCAGCTGATGGGCGGCCGGTGAGATACCAATATGGCACCTCTCTCATAAAAGAAAGTACATACTCGTAATAATATTAAAACTGGCGAGATCCTGTATAAGATAATAAAACTTTTTTACAAAAAAACAACCGACTTTCAAAAAACCACTACAAAGTAAAAAATAACTTAAATTTCGGAAGTCGGTGTCTTTGGTTTTGTATTTTCGTTATTTGTCACCTAAGTTATTTTAAGGGTTCTGGTGTATAAGTTGACGCGGCTTTCGAAGGACCATACGCGGGAAAATAATTTACGTGGGGTGGAATATTAGCCGACACAGAATTGAGCTACACACAGGTATGAGTAAGAAATAGGGATGGATGGACTTACTTGGGAATCTTCTGGACGAAACACGTTGACTCAAGGACAGCTCAGGCTATCCTGGTGTTCACTGATTCAACTCACTGTGGTGCACTTTTATTGGGTATTTAAATGTCACAATTGTAGCGGCCTTACAAATAGAGAGCTTTTGAATTTTGATATAGTATGGCGCGGGCGGGAGCGGTGCGCGCGCGGCGCGCGGGCGGGAGCGGTGACCGGTCACTGACAAGTGTCCAAAATTTGAGAAGTTCTCTCAAATCACAGGAGATGCGATTGGCTCTCGCTACAGCGGAGCCTCTGATTGGTGCGTGCGATGAGCGTCCGTCTCGTTCCGTTGTACGGGAATTGGGAAGGAAGGAATATAGCTCAAAACTGCGTTCGGATATTATAATAAAAAAAACTTATTACTAAAACTTGCGCGAGCAGGTTTCGTACCTCAAAAGGAAAAAACGGAACCCTTATAGGATCACTCGTGTGTCTGTCTGTCTGTCTGTCCGTCTGTCACAGCCAATTTACTCCGAATCTAATGAACCGATTAAGTTGAAATTTGGTACACATATGTATTTTTGTGACCCAAATACGAATGTGTAACGTAAATAAATACATTTTGAATGAAGGGGTCACTTTTAGGGGGCAAACAAGAAAATTTAAAAAAAAGTTATGCTAACAGTACCGTGTGATATATCAAATGAAAGGACTTATTGCGAGGATCTTAATTATATTTTTTATATAATTTTAAAATAAACATTTTTAAAGATATTTAAGAAATTCAATAAAAATTGACCATTCCCCCCCTTATCTCCGAAACTACTGGACCAAAAATTTTCAAAAAAATACATAGTATGGCTGTTTACTCATAGATTACAGGAAAACCTATAAGATGTCTATGGTCTTAAAATAACACGGTAAATCTCTCAATATTGTGCGTACAAATTTACATTTCGTCGCTCAGCATCCAATAGGCCCATCAATATCAAAAGTGCTTGACAGTCTGCTTAATACACAAATAAATAAATAAAACTGTAAATGTTCATGACAACCAATTCGGGTTTCGGCGTGGTTTGTCAACAGAAAGTGCAGTGTTGTGTCTTAAGCATACTGTCACATGCTATACTTATACACAGCTTGGGACGCCGATTTATGCTATTTTCCTCGACTTATTCAAGACTTTTGATCTGGTTGCTTATGACGTATTGTGGAGAAAGATGGAGAAGGATAGGTTGCCAATGGAGCTTAAAAACATTTTTAAATATTGGTACCTATGGTAACCAGATCAATAGTGTACGATGGGCTGGAATTTTTCCAGGCCATACAGGTTGGAATGCGGGGTGAGGCAGGATTGGCGAGCTCAGCAGCACCAGAGTGGGTTGCTATACATTGTGATTCTTCATTATGTGCACATATCGAAATGAGGGAATCTATGCTTAATTTCCACGACAGAAAAAATATTTTAAAAATCTATATAATTTTTTTATACTTTTTATGGAATTAAAAAAAAATTGTAACAAAACTGTGTAACTTTTAAACTGAATCAGCTATCGCGATGAAACAAACTCCATAATGATTGGAAGTAAGTAGGCGTCCACATAAAATAAATTGAGAAAAAAAAGTACCCTCAATTGAAAATAAACATGTTTTTTTAGTAAAAATCTGTATTTTTTTCATCAATTACTACAATAATTGTAAAATTTATAAATACGATGCCCAAGAGAATAAAAAAAAAACAAAAAAAAAATATTTGACCACACTGTATAGATGGTATTTGTGTAAATAATATTAGCTTTGCAGACGATATGGTGCTTCTGAGCGCCAGCCAGTATCCCATAGACAAAAACTGTTAGTCGCAAAACTTTCTGAGTGACCTGGTAAAATAAGCTAAAGTTCATAAGTTTACTAACACAATGAGTCCCTGTTACTTGAATAAAGAAAAATATCTGGATGGCAATATTTTTTTTTTAGCGACGTTCTCTAAAAATAAAACCTAGCTAGATCGATTTATTGCTCCTAAAACCCCCTGCATACTAAATTTCATAAAAATTCTTGAGCCGTTTCAGAGATTCAAATTATATAATATATACAAGAATTACTCGTTTAAAGGTGTTATATTTTTATTATTTATATTGTTTTACATTTCTCGGGACCCTGGGGTCCCGGTCTTTTGGAAGGCGTACGAGGGGCCGAAGCCAACTCGCAGAGGCCCCTTAGACAATTTTATATGGAATGAGGCACCAACCGACGATTATCCCTGTACGCACTATGCAAGTGCACCCAAGGACAACCCCCGGTTGGTATAGGACTATTGCAGAATATGGAAACAAATCTATTGGACTATGGGTTTGGGTGGCTTAAGTTGACTGGTGACCTGGAACTATGGAAGGACTATGGCCTCTGCCTAATCAATGTTTTATATGTACACGGATAAAATGGCAGGGGGTGACTTGCACACTCAATAATGGGCCCCCGAAAAAGGTCGCTAGCACAAAGTGTCGTAGCGACAAGGGGGCAACATGTCCTGAGGTGCTTGAGGAGTGGAGAGGTATTCCACGGCTTTCAGAACAATCCCAGAGCCCGGAAGATGGTCAAGATCCCTACGAGCACTTACTGAAATACTTCCTTCCCCCGAGCACGTTTGCTCTTGCGAATCTCCACTCAAGCCGGCCAATTAAGGCAAGAATGAGGTGGGAGCTCCGTTCCTCGTCAGTGTTCACTCCAGTCGGCCAATAAAGGCAAGCCAGAGGTGAGGAACAAGACTTCTCCCGGGAGATAGGGTCCGTGGGGTCGCTACTGCCCAACAGCTCGCCACATGCTGCCCTGCGGGTTTTTGTATCTCTCTTGGTCTGGCTCCTCATCCCAACCTGTTCCAGCAAAGTAAACTCTACCGGCACAGGCCGAAAGTTTGGAGCGCGCAAGCCCCACCACGACGTCAACGTAGAGATACGGCGGTGGGGATATTTTTATTATTATTATTATTTTAATACCGCGAATGTGAAATTTTTAACGAAAATCAGATTTCATTCTACACGTTCAAATAAGTGATCCTGCAATTAAAAAAAAAAGTGTAAAAATTACACATTCGCGGTATTGGATGCTGAGCGACGATTTGCAGTTGGAATAAATGTTAAGTTTGTTCTTGGGATAAATAAATTCATCTCAACTACGGAAGCCTTCATTGTGCGTAGTCTGACACGCACTTGGCCGGTTTTTACTTTGTACTGGTTTTTTGGAAGTCGGTTGTTTTTTCTTTGTAAAAAAGTTTTTATTTCTAACTTTTTAGTGGGTCAATTTTTAATTTATCTAAATTACATTAGCTTAATGCCAACTACTCATCACCTTTTAGAAAATATTGCTTTTCCCGGTGCAGGGACGTTCATTGTGACTGGCGCGAGGAGGCGAAATGCCGGGGCTTAACTCCAATGCCGCAAGAAATCGCGGCACAGCGGACAGAGCTCCGGCGGGATCTCATGGCGCCATGGAGAGTGCGATTTTCGCAACCCAGCGCTGAGCACGCCACAATTGCGACGATAAGACCCCTTTTTGAGGAGTGGCTTGAGAGGCGCCACGGTGTCCTCACCTTCCGCCTGACGCAGGTCCTCACTGGACACGGATGCTTCGGGAGGTTCCTGTTCAGGATAAGGCGGGAGGAAACGCTCGGGTGTCACCATTGTGTGGATCGCCCGGAGGACACGGTGGATCATACGGTGGAGGTCTGCCCGGCTTGGGCGGAGCATCGCCGTGTCCTCGTGGAGGCGATCGGCGGCGGTGATCGGCGGCGGTGATCGGCGGCGGTGATCTCTGGCGTCCGGCCCTGGTTCAGGCCATGGTACGGAGCTAGAGGAAATGGCAGGCCGTCACCTCCTTCTGCAAAGCGGAATGCTCGCGAAGGAGGAGGTGGAACGTGAGGGAGAGGCAAATTTGTGGTCTCAATCATCAGTTCCATTTAACTAAATGGTGCTTTCCAAGAGCAACTGCACGAAGTGCTATAAAAAATACCAAAATCGCTATAGGTTTGTCCATAATACTTGAAGAGTTCCCTCGATTTCTCTGGAATGCCATCATCAGATCCTGGTTTCCTTATCATGGTACTACCCTTGAAATATCTCCTTTCTAACAAAAAAAAAAATCATCAAAATCGATTCATAAACGACGAAGTTATCCACGAACACACATAAAAAAATATATACGGTCGAATTGAGTAACCTCCTTTTTTTGAAGTCGGTTAAAAAGTGCAAGCCCTCAGTAAGTTACGTAAGAGATTTTTGTTGTTACCTGTGCATTAACTTACAATCATCATAGAATCAAATCTCGCATGCATTTGACGTATAAAGAAAAGCACAGCGGTGTATTTCAGTATCCCCATAATCGACGAACGGATTGGTATCTAATAGTGTAAGTATGCTTTCATCAGCATTTTATTTACTCTCTCTGGAAGGCAGCTATTTTTTTAAATTTAATAGGTACTTGATTTTATTCGTTCCTAAGCTGACAGAAGACAAATACTGAATGCGCGTGGTATGAATATAAAATAAATGGAGAATTAAAGGTTATAAAGTCTTATGCGTCTGCAGTCCGCACAGACCGCTCAAACCGCAGTCTGCTCCGCTCGCGACTTATGTGCTAATCCGATTACTAAGCAAAACAGTCAATGCTTTTATTAGTGCTCGCGAATACCGCGCAGTGTACATCGTACTTTGTACAGACGCTAGCACATCAAGCTACCCGAAACTGTCAAATTTTCCCAATCATTTTTTAACCTTAGACATCAGCGATATAGTTGAAAATCTATTAAATAATTTTGACAGATTGTAGTAGCTTGATGTGCTGGCGTCTGCACTTCGATGTCAATTTGCATCGCGTTCGGAAACGCCATTAAATAATGCCAGCTTTTTGTTTATTAGCCTGTTAAAGTTTGATGCTTTCCATTTCATTACACCGATAGTAAGCCGTACAATCCCTGAAATAAAATGCAAATCTCTGCAGAATAACTGCATGAAATGAAAGAATGAGTTTGCTGTTTGCACGGAACCATTTAATGCTACGTACTGTCTGAAATTGTATGTATTTTTTTGGACCAAAATTGGTTGGCGTCTGTTTTGGCATCTCATGAATCTCAAAGCAAATCTTTTTATACCCTTGACTATACAGGATTTCAAGGATATAGACGCGAAAACTGAAACCATGGATTCAGTACACGTCGATGTCCCTGACACCCCGTACAGTTGGGTGATAAAAAATAAAGTTTAATAAAAAACTGTAACCCGACTACGGGAAAATAAAAACGATCTAAAAAGTACGAAACAAGCAAATATTTCAGACAGAAATCAAGACATAGGTACAAAAATGGTCAAGGTAAAGCCGTGGTCGCATGCCTGTATGCCATGTGGGTGCCAGGAACACCTACAAAATTATAATGGCATGCGACGACGGCTTTATCTTGACCATTTTTGTACCGATGTCTTGATTTCTGTCTGAAATATTTGCTTGTTTCGTACTTTTTAAATCATTTTTATTTTCCCGTAGTCGGGTTACAGTTTTTTTTTTTTGTTAGCCCATATTGTGTCCCACTGCTGGGTAAAGGCCTCCCCTATTTCCTTCCAAATCTCGCTGCTTTGTGCGATTTCAGGCCATGCTGGCCCCGCAAACATAACTAGATCGTCACACCACCTTCGCCACGGTCTACCTCGACGGCGTTGTCTTCCTTCAGGCGTCCAGTGAGTGACGATCTTTGCCCATCTCTCCGGGTGCATTTGTGCGATGTGGCCGGCCCACTCCCACTTCAGCCTGGCTGTTTTTTCTCCTACATCCGCTACTTGAGTTATGGAGCGCAGGATGGTGTTTCTAACGTGGTCCGTTCGTTTGACACCTATTATGCTGCGCTCCATTGCCCGCTGGCAAATCTTGAATTTGGACTTCTGTTGTTCAGTAAGTGACTAACTTTGTGCACCATAGGTAAGGACAGTTTTTTATTAAACTTTATTTATTATTTTATACTTTTTCGTTTTTACACTTGCTAAACGTTACGACAACGTAAATAAGAGTAATGCAATAGGTCAGTAATTAACCTATTTTATTTAAATTCCAATAGCAGTGCATAGTGCTTTAGACGAAACCATAGCGCGATTTATTTCGACGCCAACACCATACTCAGAAAGTTTTGCGACTAACAATTTTTGTCTATGGGACACTGGCTAGTTTTGATGTCGATTAAAACTATGACTATTTATTTTAAAAAAAACAACATTTCAAATTCGAAATTCCCTCCACATATTTTTACGAGCAAAATCAAAATACTGTCTCACTGAAAATTGAATTTACAACGAGAACATTTTTGCGCGATGATTTTGTACGATTTCAAATATCGACTAAAACCATAAGAATCATTTGAAAGATTCGTTGATTTATCATTTTTGTTCCCCAAAATAAAAAAATCAGCTCAAGGGAAAACAGTTTTCATCATCGGAAGATGCACTGGCTGCATTTGAGAAGGGGATTAAAGAGGTGTCTGATGCGGACTGGAAAATGTGAAAAGAAAATTGGTTTATACGCATGAAACTGTGTATAGACGCTAATGGAGAGTTATTTGAAAAGATTTAATAAAAAAAATATAACCTGTAGTATATTTTTTTTAGTACCTATCGCAAAATTTTCTGAGTGCCCCATGTATATCGATATCGAGCTTTGAAGAAATCCAAAATATAAATATTTTGTTGTACAACGCGTGTTTCGTGTACACACGGCTACACATCAAGCTATACATCTCCAGTATTAACTGACCTCGCATTGTACGGAAATCCGTTACAATGCTAGATCTGCATAAACTGGAAAATTATAGCTTGATGTGTATCCGTGTGTACTTGTTTTTCTTCGTAAAAGTGGAATTATAAATCGTAACTATTTATTAAGATTTGATTTACTGCACGTTGGTATCATCTTGCAATACTACGTAGCGCAATCACACTTTTCCTTGTTTTTAACAATTTAAACATATTTTTTTACTTTGAAAGTAGAATATTATATACATATTTGTAATGTGCTCGTCAAGACCTTTCTTTTGATACCAAACATGTCATGATCATCTCATTTTAATTTTTTTCGAGGTTAGAAATTTACGTGTAAATAATAATATATTTATTTCAGACCAAATTACACGATCCATAAGTTGTTAGTAAAGGTGTTAACCTAATGTTAGTAAAAACCACACTATATACAAAATTGAAACGACTGACACCTACGTGTGCAGTCGTATCCAGTGAGCCAGCATGGGGCTGTCCCACTTATCACACAAAATACTCAGGAAGCTGTGGGAGCTAGCACGTATTCTACCGAGAATAGAAGCGCACCGTTTCCGTATATTGGCATGAAAACCATCAACCCTGGCCTCGGTGAACATCCCGGAAGCGCTACAAAAGCGTGGTAGACCCAACAGCATCCTAAATACATTGTTATATTGGACACGCAGGGCGTTGTATGCCCTCCGCATATACCTGACCCTTAGACTGCACGTGTAAAAAGACTGGCAGTATGCTCTGAAAAGGGTTATTTTGACTTGTGTCGTGCAACGTGCAAATCTGCGGATCAGCATATTACCTCAGACAGCCATCGCCCTGCGTTCCCTTTCTATGTCCAGTTCACCATTCAGGTCATGAGTGACCCAGGTACTAAAATTTTGTTACTCTAGCTAACGGAGTATCATTTATAGTCACATCTGGCACGTTAGTGTAACATTTGGTACCCGCCTTGAATACCAATAATTCACATTTTTTACATTGTACCTGAGTCCCTGAGTGACCGCGTAGTCTTCACACATTCTCACAAGACGCCTGAGTGCGCTTATTGATGGACTCAGCAGCACCATGTCGTCAGCGTAACTTATATTGTTAACGCAAACTCCGTCAATGTGACTCAGTAGCACCCGTATAGCCTATACGGGTGCTACTGAGTTCAACAATCAGCTAATTAATGTAAAGGTTAAAGAGACGTGGTGAGGTAATACCCCCCTGCCTCACCCCGCACTTCAACCCATACACATCAGACATAGTTCCACCCCACCTGACATAGTTCGTCTGATTCTCGTAACAAAATTTAAACAAAGAAATAACAGTACAGTCGACGCTGCTTTCCTTTCGCAGCTTTTACCACAAAATAAAAAAGTAGAGTACAAAATAGTAAAGTCCACCATATTAAATTTAGGAAATATTTATATAGCCTATGTCACCCGGACTATTATTACGAATCTATTGATACCTCATTCATCAAAATTGGTTCAGTAATTTAGGCACTACGGTGGAACACACGTAAAAGCAAACATACATACAAAATACATAGACTGCTAAAATCATAACCCTTCCTTTTGGCTTAGCCGTAGTCGGGTAAATTGGAAATAGTCGTATAGTTATAGTATGTGAGCCGGGTACCGCTAGCCTATGGCACATTAGGTGGTACCAGGTGGCGTGGTGCGCACGGCTCGAGACGATGAGATTACTGTAAGCCGCTGATTCCACTTCGCCTCACGCGCGTTTTCATGACTTATGACAATAGTCGCGTGTATTATACCGATACAGCTACCAATCAAAGCTACATCCTCGAATATGAAGCGACAAATCTTAACAAGTTTAGACATAGACGCGTAACCGTTGTGTCACTCACAACTTGTCTGAAACTATTCGAATACGTATTGTAATAAAATGTCACGAGAAACTAAAATGTGACTCGAGTTTTAATGAAGATAAATTTGTTTTGAAACTTCTGTCTAGGACCATATTCTTTTTAAATAAATTTTATAAGCAAATCACCAATACGTACTACTATCTATAAAATGTTCCTAAAACTAAAAATATTGTCACGGAACATTGAGTATTACCGGGTGTCGCAGGAGTAATAGCGCTGATTTGTTTTCAATCTCGCGATTGAATGCCCGCTGCTGCCGCCTCTTAAGAGGCCTTTTTTTTTTGGGTGGGAAATTATCAAATAACTTCTCCCGCTTTGGGTGGAGCGGGAGGGCGTGTCAGATTCTTACTGACTAAAACCCACCCGTGTTTCTTCAGTTGCCGTGTTGCCAGGGGGCCACGATTTCCCTTTCGGCCGTTATTCGCAACCCCGGCAGGCAGAATTGACGGGGTCCGCTAGGGCCAATCCCTAGCGGACCCCGTCAATTCTGCTGACATTTCTTTGAGGCGCGCATGGAACACAACGCGCCGTCGACCCAGGCTTGGTCCTTATCGAACGGCGAGCTACCCATTGCTCACCGTCCGCAAGCCCGCGCCTACGGTGGCCGGGAATCTGCCTGTGATTCCCGACGCCCAGGGCGTCTCCTCCTGCGGCGGTTAGGGGCACGAGGGCGCGAAATTTGCCTCTCTCTCACGCGTTCCGCCTCCTCCTTCGCGAGCATTACTGCTTCGCAAAAGGAGGTGACGGCCTTCCATTTCCTCTCGCTCCGTACCATGGCCCGAACCAGTGCCGGACGCGAAAGATCACCGCCGCCGATCGCCTCCACGAGGACACGGCGATGCTCCGCCCAAGCCGGGCAGACCTCCACCGTATGCTCCACCGTGTCCTCCGGGCGATCCACACAATGGCGACACCCGGGCATTTCCTCCCGCTTTATCCTGAAGTCTGTGAACACGGCTCGCAACTACAAATCGAGATGTTTGCAAAATTCAATTCAATTAAGTGCAGGATGAGTTCCTCTAACGTAGTGAAATGTGCGAGCTGAATGTCGAAGTGTTAGCTTTCGTGTGTAATAAACTGGACATAATGGACGAGGAAAGCCTAAGTCGGATATGTATCAGTGCTTTCTCGGATAGTGATATTGTGGAAGCAAAAAACCTACTATTTGAGGCGATTACAACTACTTCCAAACGTAAGATTACGAGGAAGAAAGATGGGAAAAAGGTACGTGAGATCGAGGATATCATTAGCTTATTACAAGTAACCCATCCTAATGACCGGCCAGTTTTTGTTGCAAAAGATTTGCAAAAATTACCACCCGTATTATTTGATCACGTAGACGTGACAAAACTGCTTAAAGACTTAACAAAGATGAAAAGTGAAATTGATGAAATTAAATCGCAATATGCATCTGCTACTCAACTTGAACCGATCAAGCGTGACATAGCAGATTTGAAAAAGTTGACGAGTACGAAAAGCCCTTGTTATTCTTATGTAAACACAAAACGAGGAGGTGGAACTCATATGATGGACAGCTGTGATTATGATAGCGGGCCGATGGGATTGCAACATGTTCCTATTACTAGCAAAAATACATCGGTCCAAAGTTCTAAAAGTGAAAGTGAAACTATTTTACCGCCTACCCGCTACTCATCAATATCAGCTGATCAGAACTTGAACAGCACAAAGACTAATGGGCATAATCGGAAAGAGTGCGAAACCGGTGTAGGCTCACAGCTGAGCGTTGTCAACAACACCGGCTCGTCGCAAAAAATTGATAGTAACAACTTTGCGAGGTGTCCGGGACACACGGCCGCGGCGGTCGTCCAATCGACTTCCCGAACTAAAACGGTTGCTGAGATTGTAAGTGAAGGCGAGTGGACCTTGGTACAAAAACAGAAGAAGAAAACGAGGAATCGCTTTGTGGGAAATATAGGAAAAGCTGTAATTCAACCCACGGGCAAATTTAAGGCTGTAGATGAAAAATTCGTTTTGTATATCTATAATGTGGATAAACAGGTGACACAGAGTGACATCACAGAATATGTTGACGAAAAAGCCAAAATACGTGTGGATATTGAGAAAATGATAATGAAGATACCCAAAAGTTATAACGCATACAAGATTTCTGTTCCAAAACATAAGTATAATTTATTCATGTGTGATGATTTTTGGCCTGAAGGTATATCATATCATAAATTTATAGACTTTACTAAAAAGAAAACAGACAGAGGAAATACTCTGAGAATGAACATTACACACAATATAATGGATAATACGACCCTTATAAGTTTCAATTGTAAATGTATTAAAAGATCGGTTGACTGTGTGAGGCGTCTGTGTGTAGCGGCCGACGTTATCGCGTTGCAAGAAACTTGGCTTTTGCCACATGATATCGCCTTTCTTGGACAAATAGATGATGACTTCGCTTTTACGGGCAATTGGGCAGTCGACACCTCAGCGGGAGTGCTACGTGGAAGGCCTTATGGAGGAGTGGCGTTGTTGTGGAGGAAAAGCCTATTTCCATCTGTCACGGTAGTTAGTTGTAACAACGTTCGCCTTGTAGCTATTAAAATAGTGTCGCAGGATCGTTCCATACTAATTTTCTCGGTGTATATGCCTACGGACTCGAACGATAACGTAACTGTGTTTACAGATTGTCTTAGTGAAATTAGTGCGATAATAGAAAGTAATAATGTGCAATCAGTGATCATACTCGGCGATTTTAACGCTCACCCTGGCGAGCTGTTCGGTGGTGAACTTTTGAGCTTCTGTGAGGAGCAGTGCTGGACTTGTGCGGACCTGGACTTACTGCCACAGGGTACGTACACTTTCGTGAGTGACGCGCACGGTTGCCACCGCTGGCTCGACCACTTTATAGTGACCGAGGCTGCGAGGCGTCTGCTCGTTAGTGCAACTGTATTGTATGATACGTATTGGTCGGATCACATGCCTTTAAAATTACAGTGTAATTTTAATATGATAAGACCTTCTATTGTGACACCCAATCTGAGTAAAAACTTTGCGATATGGGGTGAACGGACTGCTAGTCAAATAAGTCAATACACAGAAAAATGTCATACAATGTTAAGGAAAATTAATTTTCCATTAGAATTTAAGGAATGTGCTAACGGGTGTTGTGAGGATTCCAATCACAAAGTCGTATTGGACAATATGTATAAAAACATTGTGTGTATACTTACAGAGGCTGCCCAATGTCCCAGTAATGTGGATGCGGAAGGGGGTAGAAGGAATAAACGTGTTGTTGGTTGGAATAGGCATGTGAAGCAGGCTCACGCGGACGCACAGCTTGCTTTTCAAGTCTGGAGTATGTCTCGTAAACCAACTTCTGGTTCTGTGTATGAACATATGTACGACACGAGAAAAGTCTTTAAATCAAAGTTAAGATGGTGTCAGAACAATGAAAATAAAATTAAAATGGACATTATAGCTGACAATCATAAATCTAAAGATTTTTCAAGATTTTGGAAAAATACGAATAGATTGAATCCAAGGCCGGGCGTCCCCGTGAGCGTGGCGGGGCAACATGAGCCTACGGCGATAGCAAACTTGTTTGTGAAGCATTTTAAAGCTGAATCTCCTCTTGGCTCCGCATCGCAGGTGGTCGATGCTGAGGATTGTCTGAAGGAGTTAAATGTCAGGTTCTCAGCAAAAGATGTTGCTACTGTTATTAAAAGTATGGTTAGGGGCAAGTCACCAGGGCATGACTACCTCAGCATCGAACACCTGCTGCATGCAGGAGTTCACCTACCTAGGGTACTGGCGATGTTCTTCTCACTGTGTCTAAGCCACGCTCATCTGCCCAGTGACCTAATGAAAACTGTGGTTGTACCTATTGTGAAGGATAAGACTGGGGACACATCAGATCTCTCGAACTATAGGCCCATATCCCTTGCTACTATCATTGCCAAGGTGCTGGACAGTTTGCTTGATAGGCATATGGCGTCCCGCATTGAACTGCATGATGCACAGTTTGGGTTCAGACCTGGTCTGTCCACAGAAAGCGCCATACTGTCTCTCAAGCATTCTGTCCAGTATTATACGTCTAGGAAAACGCCTGTTAATGCGTGTTTCCTAGACCTTTCCAAAGCGTTTGATCTGGTGTCGTACGAATTGCTGTGGCAGAAACTATTAAATGATACTTCAGTGGATAGAGAAGTTATATCAATTCTACGGTTTTGGTATAGGAATCAGACAAATTGTGTAAGGTGGGCTGGCTCGTTATCGGATGTGTATAGGCTGGAGTGCGGGGTGAGGCAGGGCGGCCTGACCTCGCCTCGCCTTTTCAGTCTGTACATAAACCGGTTGATCGTCGAGCTCAGCAACACCTATCAGGGTTGCCATGTGGATGGAGTATGCGTCAACAATATTAGTTATGCTGATAATATGGTGTTGCTGAGCCCATCGATTAACGCAATGATAAGCCTGCTTACGATATGTGAGAGGTACGCGGAGACTCATGGGCTCAGATACAATGTCAAGAAAAGTGAGGTACTATTCTTCAAGGCGGGCACTAAAATTTACCCGATTGACCCACAGCTGAAACTTTGCGGAAGTTCCTTGAAACAAGTCACTTCTTTCAAGTATCTGGGCCACTGGGTTTCCGAAGACCTAAAAGACAGTCTGGACATTGAGCGTGAGCGCAGGGCGTTGGCTGTCCGCTGCAATATGTTGGCTCGCAGATTTGCAAAAACACCACTGAAGTGAAGGCTACACTATTTGTAGCGTACTGTCAGTCGTTTTATACATGTAGTCTGTGGGTCAACTACAGAGAGCATACAGCGCCCTGCGCGTACATTACAATAATGCTTTCAGGGTGTTGATGGGGTAATTGACGGGGTCCGCTAGGGCCAATGCCTGCCGGGGGTTCGAAGAAAACCGATAGGGAAATCGTGGCCCCCTGGCAACACGGCAACTGAAGGAACACGGGTGGGTTTTAGTCAGTAAGAGTCTGACACGCCCTCCCGCTCCGCCCAGAGCGGGAGAAGTTATTTGATAATTTCCCACCCAAAAAAAAAAAAAAAAAAAAGTGTGTTGATGGGGTTGCCGCGCTACTGCAGTGCTTCCGACATGTTCGCAGAGGCGCGAATCGATGGTTTTCACGCCATCATGCGCAAACGTTGTGCTTCCATTATGCGGAGGGTACGCGCCAGCCCCAACAGCATCCTGAAAACTATAGCTGATAGGTGGGACAGCCCCATACTGGGACATTGGATACGCCTACATGCCACTGCGGCGTATTAATGTATAGTTTGTGTTTTTTGGTAAATGTAAGTACTAACACTAGTTTTTAAGTCGTGTGTATACTAACCAAATGGACTACATATATGGGTCTGAAATAAAAGATTTAATTAATTAATTAAAAATTCAATTCCAAGCACATTGCGCTAGTGTGAGTGCCTGTCGGAAGGATATACACCTACAGTGAACAATACTACCACGCACACATTGACAATCATTGCTTGACGCGATAGCACTCTAGTAGTGCTTTCGAAAATTAATGATATTTCCGTAATGGATGTGTTCCGTAATACTAAAAATGATGAATGAAAACTTATTTTTCCAATTATTTTTTTTCGGTATTTTGTTACTTGATAATATAAGCTATGCTTTTCATCGTCATCATTTCAGCCGAAAAACGTCCACTGCTGGACATAGGCCTCCCCCAAGCACCGCCACTTCGACCGATTCTGTGATTTCCGCATCCAGCGGATTCCTGCGGCCTTCACAAGGTCATCGATCCATCTTGTGGGAGGCCTTCCAACGCTAAAGCTAAAACAATGTTTTTGCTGAAACAATATTATAAATATTGTTGTTTATAATACAGAAAAAACAATATGAAGACATGTCATTTACGCTGTAAAAATGTGCGAAATTAAATTCGTTTAAACTTCATTTTAGAAAAGTTATTTGCAAAAAATTAAGAGATTTAGGAGCCTAGATAAACACTGTCTAAATCCAAATAACAACATAATATGGTGGAAATATGCCCAAATTGTAAATGATTTAGGTATTACGTTTATATGGACAATTCATGCATCGCCGCGTTCTTAAAGCAAACAGGTGGATGCATACGTTGTGTGTCGAGGATGCGCCCGCGCTGCGGGTCGTGTGCGTCGTGTCTAGTGATGTGCCGGATATCCGTATCCGTATCCGTATCCATGGATATCCGAGGGAGAAAAAAGATCTGTATCCATATCCGTTACTTTTTGGCGGATCTTTAACGGATCTTTTATATTAATACATTTCATTACGTATATGAAATTTTAAAGATAATTAAGTAGCAACAGTTTCCACACGTTGGGTGCCTGAGGATGGACGGCGGTGCCGAGGCCGGCCCAGGAAGAGGTGGCGAGACGACCTAGACGCGTACCGCAAGGGTTGGATGGAGGTGACCTTGGAAAAGAATGCATGGAAGGATTTGGGGGAGGCCTTTGCTCAGCAGTGAGCCAGTGTAGGATAATTTAAAAAAAAAATGTAACAATGAAATACTGTTAACTTCAATCCAAATTAGTAAAAAAAAAAATTATCATATTTATTATAATTCAAGTAGATTAAGTACCAGTAAATTAAGTTATAAGGTCATAATTAAACTATCTTTGTAGTGAAATCAAACCTCTAATATTTTTGCTATGCTAATTGAAATAATTATGTGAGATAACACATCAATTAAAACTATGTTGTTTTCAAGAACTTAATAAAATATACGTCATAATTAATATTGAGTAATAGTAAATTGTATTTCAAAAAGAGTAACTTGGCAGCTTTGTCCCCCAAAAGTCAGTAACGATGAGGATCATAAATAATTTCCTGCTGAACCTGAAGAAAGTTGAGATCCATATCCGTATCCGTATTTGCGGATATAGACCCTTATAATCCGTATCTGTATCCGTATCCGTGGATCACATTTTTTAATGATCCACACTAGATGATCACTAGTTGCGTCGCGCGCCACCTCCAGTATGCTGGTCGGTTCCGCGGAATTAGTACCGCGGTATTGCCTTCTATGTATATCTCGTATTTAAACAACTGAATGATGTAAACGCAGAATCTAAAACCAGTGTGTTAGAAATATTAACTTTGATTTGTGAATTGAATAAAAAAATTGCGAGTTAGAATCAATCAATCTGTCTAGCCTTTTCCCAACTATATTGAGATCGGCTTCCAGTTTAACCGGATGCAGCTGAATACCAGTATTTTACATGGAGCGACTGCCTATCTGACCTCCACAACCCAGTAACTGGGTAATACGATACCCCTTGGTAAGACTGGTTGTCAGACTTTCGGGCTTCTAACCCGTAACGACAGTCAAAGATCCACGAATGACGGCTGGGACCAACGGCTTAACGTGCTTTCCGAGGCACGGAGGAGTATCGGTATGTAGAAATGGTCACCCATCCACGGACCAACCCCAGCAAGCGTAGCTTAACCTGACAGATCGATCCGAGCGGCTGTTAGTACTTAGACACGAGCGAGTTCATATAGAATGAGAGATGTAAATATACATACTTAACATATTTAAAAAACCGGCCACGTGCGTGTCGGACCACGCACTTGGCGTTCGCACTGCAAATGTAAGTTTTTACGCACAATATTGAGAGATTTACCATGTTATTTTAAGACGATAGACTTCAAATAAAATGTTAGGGTACAATCTGGACTTGAAGATTGTTCTATTGATAGGGTGCAAGAACCCAAATTTTGGAGTGGTGTTTGACGAGCACCTGCATTTTGAGATACACATCATGGAGGCTGTGCGCAACTGTTTTTACTGGTTTTAAAGCTTCTGTACCGTGTACGGCCTTGCATAAGTGTGGATGTGCGTGTCATGCTGTGTGAGTCACTTGTTTTATCCAAGCTGAACTACGCTGTCACTGTGTATGGTGCGTGCATTCTCGGTAGAAGTGAAAAGTTGACCCAGCGAGTATAGAATGTTTGTGCGAGATTTTGTTTTAATGTTCCTCCCCGATCTCACATAACTCCATTTTTAAATAAGGGTAATTTGATGAGAATGTCAGATCGCAGAAAACTTCCTCTGGCTACCCTACTCTTTGGCAGAATAATAGAATAGAATAGAATAATTATTTGCATAGAAAGAAGTTACAAAAAATGCTGATGTTTTATAATTAGAAATCCTTATACTTTCTACCTTAAATTAGGCAAGCAAACATTTAGTACAAGTGCTTAAAAATACTGTCAATATGAAAATTCTTATGACATAGTCAATAAAATAAAATAAAGATGTCAGGATTAATTAGGTAACTATAAAGTTGTATCGTTTAGAAATTCACAAATAGAGTAATAACATTTATCAATTAATAAGACTGACAATTTCTTTTTAAACAGTGGAATTGACTCGTTTTTTATTCCATCGGGTATTTTGTTAAAGATAACCGGGCACATACATAAAACACTTTTCCTTTTTACTCGACTACGGCAAAGCCAAAAGGAAGGGTTATGATTTTATTTATTTATTTGGCACCTCAACGACTTGTTCACTTAAACATACACATACAAAAATCACATACAGTTATATAAGTATTGTGAACTCGTCACTTACAGAAGTGCACAGCACTAGCAGAGAATTTAATGAATGCAGGAAGTTTTATTTATCGTTAGTTGAATTATTTACAAAATAAAAATAAAATGGAAATAGATATTAATTATGGATATTAAAATATGAGTTATGTTCACAACTACGATGAAATATTTAACTAAATAACAAAAAAAAGACCCATGAAGAAGGAAATGGAAGTGGATACAATTTTATTAACAGACGGCTTGTGTCGTACAGAGGTTTTGAGACTCCGAGCTGGTTAAAAGTCTCGTACGGAATTGACGAAAAGGGTTAGAAAAGATGTCGTGTAGCGATTTTATTATTATTTTAGCAGTATATGAATGTTTGTATGTATGTTTGCTTTTACGTATGTTCCACTGTAGCGCCTAAACTACTGAACCGATTTTGATGAATGATAGGTAGGTATCAATAGATTTGTAATAATGGTCCGGGTGACATAGGCTATATAAATTTTCCCTAAATTTAATATGGTGGACTTTACACGTAAATTTCTAACCTCGAAAAAAATTAAAATGAGATGATCATGACATGTTTGGTATCAAAAGAAAGGTCTTGACAAGCACATTACAAATATGTGAATAATGTCATACTTTCAAAGTAAATAAATATGTTTAAATTGTTAAAAACAAGCAAAAGTGAGACTGCGCTACGTAGTATCGCAAGATGATACCAACGTGCAGTTAATCAAATCTTAATAAATAGTAACGATTAGTAATTCCACTTTTACGAAGAAAAAAGTACACACGGCTACACATCAAGCTATACAGTTCCAGTTTATGGTGATCTGGCATTGTAAAAGATTTCCGTACAATGGGAGGTCAGCTAATACTGGAAATGTATAGCTTGATGTGTAGCCGTGTGTACAACGAAATATTTATATTTTGGATTTTTTCGAAGCTCGATATTGATATACATGGGGCACTCAGAAAATTTTGCGATAGGTACTAAAAAAAAACATACTACAGGTTATATTTTTTTTAATTAAATCTTTTCAAATAACTCTCCATTGGCGTCTATACACAGTTTCATGCGTATAAACTAATTTTCTTTTCACATTTTCCAGTCCGCATCAGACACCTCTTTAATCCCCTTCTCAAATGCAGCCAGTACATCTTCCGGTGACGAAAACTGTTTTTCCTTGAGCTGATTTTTTTATTTTGGGGAACAAAAATGATAAATTCATCACCCGTAATGAAATCGTAAACGCGCCGAGACGAGCCAGCTTCAAATTTTGCTATCATGTCTCGGCACCATTCTACCCGAACCTCCTTCTGAGCCTGCCTTAGATTGTGCGGTACTCAGCGTGAAACTATCTTCCTTACCCGAAGATGCTAGTGTAGAATTTCATGCATACTTCCCGATCCAATCTGCAGTATATGCTGAATCTCTTCATATGTAATTTGCTTATTCTCTTAAATTTAATTTTTCCCAGCCGGCACGTTTTCTTTTATAACAGCCGTCATAGCCCTATGACGGCCACTTCTTTCTTCTTCCGCCAAAGCTACTTGACCACACTTAAATTCGTTGAACTAGCGGAAAACTGTCGCTTTAGAAAAGTTTTTGTCTATTAACACCATTCGAAGTCTTTCAAATGATTCTTCTGGTTTTCCTCAACATTTGAAATCGTACAAAATCATCGCGCAAAAATGTTCTCGTTGTAAATTCAATTTTCAGTGAGACGGAGTAGTTTTGATTTTGCTCGTGAAAAAATGTGGAGGGAATTTCGAATTTGGAATGTTGTGTTTTTTTTAAAATAAATAGTCATCGTTTTAATCGACATCAAAACTAGCCAGTGTCCCATAGACAAAAATTGTTAGTCGCAAAACTTTCTGAGTACGGTGTTGGCGTTGAAATAAATCGCGCTATGGTTTCGTCTAAAGCACTATGCACTGCTATTAGAATTTAAAATAGGTTAATTACTGACCTATTGCATTACTCTTATTTACGTTGTCGTAATGTTTAGCAAGTGTAAAAACGGAAAAGTATTTAATAAAATAAAAAATGAAGTTTAATAAAAAACTGTAACCCTACTACGGGAAAATAAAAATGATCTAAAAAGTACGAAACAAGCAAATATTTCAGACAGAAATCAAGACATAGGTACAAAAATGGTCAAGGTAAAGCCGTGGTCGCATGCCTGTATGCCATGTGGGTGCCAAGAACACCTACAAAATTATAATGGCATGCGACGACGGCTTTATCTTGTCCATTTTTGTACCTATGTCTTGATTGCTGTCTGAAATATTTGCTTGTTTCATACTTTTAGATCATTTTTATTTTCCCGTAGTCGGGTTACAGTTTTTATTAACCTTCATTTTTTTTAGCTTTTGAGGTACGGAACCCTAAAAATATTTATAATATATACCTACAATTGTAATAGCCAAACATCGATGCCGTTACGATCTTCGAGTGAAATCCAAAATGGGCTCAAAGGTCCTACAATAAATAAATGTGAGGTGCACGAACACCTTGGAATTTGGAAGCGCCAACTTTTCTCATTTCCCGCGCGTCGTCGACGGTGAGGTAGGTAGGTGCCGGGGGGGGAGGAATGACACAGGATGTCGTTAGTGTGAGACCGGCCAGTGCTTTGTCTCGTCGGTCTTCGTCCTCAGTGCGGGTGCTCGCCACTGATTCCACACTAACACACAGGATGTAATTTGTAGATGACGTTGCACAAATTATAATAGGCACGTCTATCATACTATACAGACATAGCCAGGCCAGTCGCACAATGCCATAATCCGCAGTATATTTATTTTAGCAAGTTGAAATAATATGTAATCTATCTGCCGATTGTGAAGCTTCGTACATTAGGAGTAATTAGTTGATGCCGTCACAGTTACACGGTACATAAACTCCACAACCACCACATTCCGCCGCGTTTTACTATGAACCGTGAAACCACAGTGTACACGAGATAAACGGTCGCACTGGTCGAAATGTGTGGTTTTGGCGCAGTCAGACGAGCGCCTGACCGATCGTGTGCGACCCTTGACGTCCTTTGTGAGCGCACGATGTCAAGCTAACCTCACTCAAAGGCTTTTAGACGCTCTGAAAACTGATATCACAAAAGAAGTACCTACTCATACTCGGTATGTACCTACACACGATAGACGCGCTATTGTTCTAGTGGCTACTAGTATGTACGTCTTCAGATTGATCGAACTTCACAGATAGGTACCACTGTACCCGGCTACTGGCTCCAATACCAAGTTAAACTTGTACAAAATGATATTTGACTATCACAATGAAAATGTGGAAGAGAACTTTTGCATCAGTTATTTATGGCGGCATGTCGGTGGCCGTAGAGGTAGAGTCTACCTACATACTCGAACAGAACATTTCTGACACCGAAGCACCTTCCAGCCCTGAGTGTGCATAGTAAGGTATGTAAGTATGAACAATGTGAATGCATTTTTTGTTGGAGTATCTATTAGGTATATTAGCAGATACCGGCACGTATAGGAGACAGGCGAAAGTAGCGGTTTAGCCTATGTAAAATCGACTCGCGGCTGCTTGTTCGCTGCCCGGGAGGGGGCAGAGTATTACGCTAACTACGAATTTACGACAGATATTATCCGAGAAAGAGGAAAGAGGTCAATCGTCGAATCCGACTCGGCTGGGCAGCGTTCGGGAAGCTACGCAATATCTTTTCGTCCCACATACCACAGTGTCTCAAGACGAAAGTCTTTGACCAGTGCGTGTTGCCAGTGATGACCTATGGTACTGAAACGTGGTCGCTCACAATGGGCCTTATCAGAAGGCTAAAAGTCACCCAAAGGGCAATGGAGAGGGCTATGCTTGGAGTTTCCCTACGTGATCGAATCAGAAATGAAGAGATCCGCAGGAGAACCAAGGTAACCGACATAGCCCGAAGAATTGCCAAACTTAAGTGGCAATGGGCAGGGCACATTGCTCGCAGAACGGATGGCCGATGGGGTCGAAAGGTTCTGGAGTGGCGACCACGTACCGGAAGACGTAGCGTTGGAAGGCCTCCCACAAGATGGACCGATGACCTTGTGAAGGCCGCAGGAATCCGCTGGATGCGGAAAGCACAGAATCGGTCGAAGTGGCGGTGCTTGGGGGAGGCCTATGTCCAGCAGTGGACGTCTTTCGGCTGAAATGATGATGATGATTATCCGAGAAAGGCTCTTTAAAATTAAATACTGAAAAGTACTTTTGCATCGTGTCTATGTTTTATTTTCATTCTATCCGATAATTTTCTTCACATAAACGGGATTTTCGCAAACATTCTGAACACTAGCATCAGGAGTAGAGGTAATCTGTGTTCTCGACACACTCCGTGCTTTGTCAACGTCAATCGTAATACGCGTTGGAAATGAACTCGATACGTTGTACAATGTACAGCGCACTATCGAATCGACCGACGACGTGCGGCACTATGTGTCTCACTAATAAAATACGCAGCTTATTGTTCGGTAACAGCCTACACGACGTCATTGTACCCGAACAGTTTTATGTCAGCATAGGCCGGGATTTTAGTAGGTGTAAGTAAATGTATGGGCCTATTAATCTCGGCAGCGGGTCCCGTACAAAAACTCTGGTGACGCGTGGAAACTCATAAAAGGTAAATAGTAAAGGTGGCGGCGCTAGGGACTCTGGTAGGGTTGCCACACTCGGCAACCTTCTCTTTTAGCAAACAGATTCTATAGACGTGGGGTTTTTGAAGAACTAGACATTAAAGATACTTGTTGATTATTTTCGTTTCGAATTTGCAAAATTTATGACAATTTTCTACGAACAAGCTTTTCAGCATACTAAAAAAGGGAATTTTATATAGAGGGTAACTAAGTACTTTACGTAAAAAACATAAAGGAACGGAGCAATAAGTTAATTAACCCGACTTTGAATTTTTCCTAGTAATCTCTAAACTTAGGCCTCCTTGAAATGGTAGCGTAAACAAAGTGTTTTATTTTCCATACCGAGGTGAACAGCCGAGATGAGTCCTAAATGCCTGTTATATAGAGATGTAGGGATGGTCGTCGGTCAGTACCAACCCTATCGGTATCTCGGCATTATAAATAACGTTTATAGGTGTTTACTGTTCTGGATAGCACGCGAAGCGTCTCTTTCCCATGACGGAAAAAAGGTCAAGGAGCTGTTTAATCTGACTCCGCGCCGCTCTTGTAACGGCAGTAACGGTGTCAATCTTAAGTTGCGTAATTTTGTCACACTTGTCAAACGTTTTTGTTCTATAAAGGCTCCTACAAACAGGCGCGACACGCGATGCGACACATAGACACCGCTCGTCACGCGACGAGCGGTGTCGCGTCTGTTTGTATGAGCCTTAAACGTATAAAATTAAAAGCAGCTTAATCCTCTTTTAGTTATTTTTCACACAAGAAAATGAAACCAATCAGTTTTATTTTAAACTGGCATCATTGTATGATGTAACTCAAAAATACGAAGGACTCCTGCCCTTTTCAGAGCTTTAAGTTTAGCACTGACAGATCATAGTTGTGGTTGATTGTTACAAGCTTTTTATTAGCTTGCTTCGTCCGTATGAGTTTCCAGATACTCCAATTGTCATCAATTTTTAAAGCACTTCCTGGCATCCATTTGAGCTGAATCTTGGTGAACTTATATAACTACCGAGACATTTTTAACAAATATGATACCATGGTGCTGATCTGATGATGGAGCCCGAAGATGGCCATAGAAACTCCTCAACTAAATAAGATAGCGTCGTTGGGTTTTGAATTCGTTGGTTTTGTCTTGACATGAGCTATATATAAATATTTATTTTATTTCAGACCAAATTACACGATCCATAAGTTATTAGTAAAGGTTTTAACCTAATGTTAGTAAAAACCACACTATATACAAAATTGAAACGACTGACACCTACGTGTGCAGTCGTATCCAGTGAGCCAGCATGGGGCTGTCTCACTTATCACACAGTACACTCAGGATGCTGTGGGAGCTAGCACGTATTCTACCGAGAATAGAAGCGCACCGTTTCCGTATATTGGCATGAAAACCATCAACCCTGGCCTCGGTGAACATCCCAGAAGCGCTACAAAAGCGTGGTAGACCCAACAGCATTCCTGAATACATTGTTATACTGGACACGCAGGGCGTTGTATGTCCTCAGCGTATACCTGACCCACAGACTGCACGTGTAAAAAAAACAACCGACCTCCAAAAAAACACTACAAAGTGAAAAATAACTTTAATTTCGGAAGTCGGTGTCTTGGGTTTTGTATTTTCGTTTTTTGCCACCGACTTCCGTAATTAAAGTTATTTTTCACTTTGTAGTGTTTTTTTGGAGCTCGGTTGTTTTTTTTTTTGTAAAAAGTTTTTATTTTTCACTTTTTTGTTGTGGTACCTACCTCATACACATTCGAATACCACTACCTGCTACCAGTGACAGAAACTTATCATATCATCTACATTGGTACTAAGTGGAAAAAAAAAACGTATTTTGTAGCTAACTCAAAAACTATCCAAGCAAAGTTAATAAAATGTATATGGGACCAATTCCAGGGCACACCCTTTCAAACAAAACAAAGAATTTTCAAAATCGGTCCACACTTGACGGAGAAATCGGTGGACATACATAAAAAAATAAAAAAAAAACAAACATACGCGACGAACATATAACCTCCTCCTTTTTGGAAGTCGGTTAAAAATGTATTTAATTTTAACAATAAATCGATCTCGTGATAAAGTTAGTGATGCACCTACTATGCATAAAGAAAAGTTCGAGACGAGTGTTGGAAACAATAATAAATAATAATGTAAAAGAATTTCCCAATATATTTTTGCGAAATAAGATAATATCTTTTTTTATTCAAAAAATTTGCCTTCCATTTCTCTGAATATTTTGGACGTTTCCTGGACTTCTCTGGTAAAGCTTCTATAACAGGCATATCCATCATACATCCTGTTGAATCTCTCAAAAAAACAAGGTTTTCAAATTACTTAAATAATAAGATGCCGTGTGCACTCAACAGTATGGTGACGCCATATTGAAAGAACGTTAACGGAGCTCTCTGATTGGTCGGTTGCATTTTAGCTGTTTTTGATTCTCACAGAGCGGTTTATAGCCATTTTTTTTATGTCCGTGACTACCGCAGGACCACCAACGCCAATCGCTTCCATATTTAGTAAATAATTAGTACCTAATTGGTACTAATTAGTGCTCGAACGACAAAATTGGTACCTTAGTAGTTTTCGAGAAACACGACTTTGAAGGTGGTCCGGTCGTAATCACGCTCCCTTCAGCAGGACCACCATGAGCGCCGTAAAAGGGGGCTACTGCTATTCTAAGTATACAAATAATTAGTACCCCTAAAAATGATTCATTGCGTAAAAAAAACAGAACTGAAACATTTGTATTTACCGAGAAATCAACGATGATAACTTTCGCGCGTTCGTTCAGCAGGACCACGACTTTGATTGTTGATTCCAAGTTTGACGAGTTTGTCGCTTTCCTCAAACTTATATGGAAAATTAGTACCCTGCAAGATAAAATTAGTGCCCTAAATTCAAAATTGGTTCTTCAGTAGTTTACGAGATATACCATGCCATTGGGTGGGGTGGCCATAGTGTAAAATTTTAATTTCAGGATTCCTCAATTAAAAACTGTGAAATTTCTTCCCAAATTTATACAAAAATTAGTACTCCTAAAGAAGTTATAGCGACCAAAAATTCAGATTCCTAAGTGTCGTATTTTAAGAGTAATTAGCTTTCATTACTTTTCCATACTAAATCTCAGCGTATAACCCGACCAAATTAAGTTGTCAATAGTGTTGAGCTGTTTAGAAGATGTACACTCGTGCACATAAATTTATGGATATTGGAATAACCTATCGTTACCCATGGCCTGTGATACCATTGTTTATGATGTGGGTAAGTAGGTAATCGAATAATATATTTCTGTATTGTAAGTAAGTACCTTTCTTATGTGTTGTTATGTGAATATCATTAGAGCGATAGGTATTTCTTATTTCTTTCCTACTAATTATACCTAAGTATTAAAAACCTAATTTACTGCAGTAACAATATCTTGCTAATAACGTAATTATATAAGGATTACATAGGTAATAGGTATGTATTTTTTTCAGTACCTACCTGAAGTCGATTTTATCAAATTTCTTCTGACATGTCTGTGGGACCTTGGGTGTATTTTTTACCCGACTGCCCCAGATGGAAGGTAATGTTTTTCGAGAGTATGTATGTATGTCTATTTCTTTGGCACGCTCTGTAGCCTAAACGGCTTGACTGATTTTAACATGTGAGGTGTCGTTAGATTAATACTCTCGAAAAACATTACCTTCCTTCTGGGGCAATCGGGTAAAAACAAGCATTATAATCTATAGAATTTTGGTATTGCAGGCGGGATAAACAAAATTTACACCAACATTTCAGGTTATTGGTTTGTCTTGGGTTTGGTTTGTTTTTCTCTTTTCAGTTATGTGTTTTTGCAGTCGGGTTTTTGTTTTTTTAAATAATTTTTTTTAGTTGCCTATTCAATACCTACTTTGTTAAAGCTAGGTTATGAATTAGTAGGTGAATTTACATAAAACACACATAAAAATCGAATAAGTTTTATTAATTATGGATCACAGTTCGATAATAATTTGTAAAATCAGTAAAATTTTAAGTACTTAAAAATCAACAATATAAAATATGCACTTAGATTTAACACAAACTAATCAACTAAATTGAACTGTTCTGATAGGCGTATTATTATGATTAGATAAGAGGTAGAACCATAAACAAAACTAGAACTAAGTATGTTATTTATCCAGCAAATAGCTTCGATAAAACAGAACGGAAAAAACTTCGATATTCATTTATAGTTACAACAATTAAACAATAGAATGAAAATTTGTTATAACATTCTTAAAACTATTTAAAAATCACTTAATAGGTATTATTATGGCAGGTGTCTTTTATTTGATAGGTACCAACAATGTAGTTTTTTTTTTAAGCCTACTCCTCCCTTTTTTGTATTTGCAGATGCAATATATATATTATATAGCCTATGACACTCCCACAATTAAGACGAATCTAACGACACCTCACATGTTAAAATCAATCAAGCCGTTTAGGCTACAGAGCGTGCCAAAGAAATAGACATACATACATACTCTCGAAAAACATTACCCTCCATCTGGGGCAGTCGGGTAAAAAATACACCCAAGGTCCCACAGACATGTCAGAAGAAATTTGATAAAATCGACTTCAGGTAGGTACTGAAAAAAATACATACCTGTTACCTATGTAATCCTTATATAATTACGTTATTAGCAAGATGTTGTTACTGCAGTAAATTAGGTTTTTAATACTTAGGTATAATTAGTAGGAAAGAAATAAGAAATACCTATCGCTCTAATGATATTCACGTAACAACACAGAAGAAAGGTACTTACTTACAATACAAAAAAATATTATTCGATTACCTACCTACCCACATCATAAACAATGGTATCACAGGCCATGGGTAACGATAGGTTATTCCAACATCCATAAATTTATGTGCACGAGTGTACATCTCCTAAACAACTCAATACTATTGACAACTTAATTTGGTCGGGTTATACGCTGAGATTTAGTATGGAAAAGTAATGAGAGCTAATTACTCTTAAAATACAACACTTAGGAATCTGAATTTTTGGTCACTATAACTTCTTTAGGAGCACTAATTTTTGTATAAATTTGGGAAGAAATCACAGAGTTTTTAATAGAGAAATCTTGAAATGAAAATTTTACACCGTGACTACGGCCACCCCACCCAATGGCATGGTATATCTCGTAAACTACTGAAGAACCAATTTTGAATTTTGGGCACTAATTTTATCTTGCTTGGTACTAATTTTCTATATAGGTTTGAGGAAAGCGACAAACTCGTCAAACTTGGAATCAACAATCAAAGTCGTGGTCCTGCTGAACGAACGCGCGAAAGTTATCATCGTTGATTTCTCGGTAATTACAAATGTTTCAGTTCTGTTTTTTTTACGCAATGAATCACTTTTAGGGGTACTAATTATTTGTATACTTAGAATAGCTGCAGCATGCCCCCTTTTACGGCGCTCATGGTGGTCCTGCTGAAAGGAGCGTGACTACCGCCGGACCACCTTCAAAGTCGAGTTTCTCAAAAACTACTAAGGTACCAATTTTGTCGTTCGAGCAGTAATTAGTACCAATTAGGTACTAATTATTTACTAAATATGGAAGCGATTGGCGTTGGTGGTCCTGCGGTAGTCACGGACATATTTTTTTTACTAACCTGACGTTTTGAACGGTATTTGTAAAGGATTAAACTGCTTTCGATGCCAAATATTTTCTGAAATTGGTAGTAATTTTTTTGATGCATAAAATTCAAAATTCAAAAGTCATTTTTCAAACTAGGCTGATAATCAGCAATTTTTGAACGTCAAACTTACATAAGACAGTCCCCCAAAAACGCCCACCCTTTACCTAGAATGGTATTCTCAACCCATATAAATGACCAATAGTGAATTTAGCTGCCTTTGATTTTATACACCTCTCTACGAATGCACCGATTCCATTACACGTGTTCTTTTATTTCTAGTGCTTCATGAGTTCAGTTTCGTTACATTTCGCTTCATAATATTAAGAAGAATTTTACTTGCGTTAGAACATCTCTCACACGAATAACAACGGGCTGCAAGAGAGATTATCATAAATATTGTAAGAAGAACGTGGTCACAGTATAAATATGGACAGTACAGAAACTACATTTATTAATCGTTTACTAAAACGTTCGAAACGGCACACTCACACAGAGGCGCTCATTGACGAGACCCCAAGCGATTGTCGCGGTGCTGTCAGTTGCGGGTGCCGTGTCGAAACGAATGGTCGCCGCGATATTTAAAAAAATGGAGCGTAGGTAATTATTTCAGCAAATAGGCCTAGTTTTCATACTGTCCTTATTTATATTGTGACGTAGCGATGTGATGTGACATGTCGGGCGGCGTGTAACGGCACACTGGTGCGCGCTGCCATGCGCCGCTGTGTGGCAGGGAAGTACTCGCGGCGCTGTATTTTGTATTGGAGGAGCTTGTTGCATAGATTTAGTTGAAAATACTAAAATTGTATATCTTTTATATTTACAAAAAAATAAAATTAATACCCGTACCTTAAATCTAACGATACAAATAATATATGTTCTACTAGAATTATCGCGCGATTTATAATTTACCAACTTGCCGAATATTATACAACGGGTAACGTTAAATGCGCAAAACCTGAAAATAGTTTGATCAGAATAACGAGCAGAATCAATTGAACCACTTTTTAAAATAGATCACATTTTTCAAAAAATCTTCATTAAAAATGTTGCCGTGTCCATTTATTAATAGGTCAAGCCGTCACATGCTCAAACCCACCAAAATAGGTAAACAAACACAAATTGTCGTCGACCAATTTAAATTTTCTCATACGTGGGATAAAAATAGCATTTATCTCAATGCAAATACGAATTTTACGAACTAAAACAGCACATAAAACCTTTAAAAAAATTTAAATGTTTTTTTTTTCTCTCTGAAATAGGTCAATTGAATTAAAAATCAGTTCGGGTGTCCGAGGTTTTGCGCATTTAACGTTACACGTTGTATAGTAGTTAATAAAAAGATAGATCGGGATAGTAGTTGGAGATCTACTGTAAATTAAGGTAACCTATTAGTTTTATGGTAAATATTAGAATACTGACTGAATTGTGATATTATGTGAGGAATAGGAGATGTGATGGTATGGTGTAGAATTTTGAATTTGATGTTGGCAAAGAAATATAAATGACTGACAATATATCTTGGTGTTTCATATTATTTTCCTTATCCCTGAAATATTGTAAATATGTAGCTTTTAATTTTATTTATTTATTTAATTCAGACACAATGATCCATATTTTTGTTAGTAGATATACTTATAGTCTAAGATCCGGTATAAGAAATATACACCTTTACTTAACAGTTTTAGATTATGATATTGGGGTAGCGACTTTAAGGTTCATTTGGGGATTAGTATCTATTTTGAAGTTAAAATTATATTCGGAATTAAATTAGTTATTTTAGAGCAAGGATGGTTCTTATTATAATATATTCTTTTGTTTTAGATTTTGTGAATGTAAGAACGTTGTACGCTGTAGATTTGTGGACTATTTTCTATTTTGCTAAGTACCTGGTACTTGTTGACAGGCCTACACTGTCCTTTCATACCTATTAACACTGTAATTTAAAAACATTTTTTTTAAAGAGTAACTGTGGAGTTTCTTGCCGGCTCTTCTCCATAGGAAACGACCAATTGCAACTGTGCACCTAGCTTCTGACGATTCATAAGTGCCCTTGTAGGTTTATGTGAAAAAAATATTTTGAATTTTTTGGCGAAAAAAAATTTGCCCTAACTGAATTAAAAAGAAGGCTTCCAAATTATTTAATAAATCTTAGGAAGTACTATAACCACTTTTATTATTGTAACAGTTTTACCCCAAGTTAACTTTACCTAAAGATATGAAAATAAAGTTTGGGACGCCTATGTGACCGCCATGCGTGTGAAGTCCCCACTCTCCCCTCTCACATTATTACATTACGTTCTGTCGACTGCGAGCCCATTTCACTCGTGTCGCGAATGCAGTGTAGCGATCGCTCTGTAATGCGTGCTCACTTGCTCACGCGCTTCATTCAATTGTTGACTTCTATAACATTCATTTCTGCTTTAGCTATATGTAATTTAATTCACGAGTTAACTCAGTGGCATTTAGGTATTGGAATATTATGTAAATAGCTTTGTGTATGTACTTAAATACACACATATCGTAACAATTTTTCTTTTTATACGAGTAGGTTGATATTATGTTTGTAACTAAGGGTGCGGCGGTAATGAAACTAGTGTCTTTATTGAACGCTGGTTTATCACTGAACTGACATGGGTCCACTCACACATTCATAATATATGAACTATGTGTGAGTAGCAAGCGCATACACGTCAAGGTGACAACTCCTTCTCTAACTAGCTCTATTAAAATTTGATGTTCCTGGTACTTTTATAAATAAACAATTAGGTCAGTTGAATTTTAAAACGTCTATCGATATCATTTATAACAAATCCTTCATGCTCTTCTCTATGTTTCATCGTTGGTGCGTTTCGAGGAATACTTTTGGTGCGCTTCAATTGGTGCGTTTCATAGTTGGTGCGCTTCGAGGAATACCCCATTATATCACTAGCGTTACCCAGCAGCCATACCTACTTCTTGTTGTAAACGCTTGGTAGAAGTCAGCGTTCAGAAGTTTTACTCAATACACTTCTGAAGGGTTACTCCCTTTCTTCTACTAAAATTGTTTGTCCGAAAATACTAATTTGTATTAAAAACATTATTAGGTTAAATAAACATTAAATAATTTGAATTTAGGACTTATAACTTTTATTGAAAGTGGTTTTAAGTCTTTTGAATATTATTGATTGTAATATTTATGACAAACAAATTTAGGGCATATTGTATTTCGAAAATTATGGGGGAGACCTTTGCCCAGCAGTGGGATAAAAGAGGCTAAAAAAAAATGTGTTTCGGGATTTAAATTTTATGGCATGTTAAATTATATGACATTAAGTTCGGGCAAGTTATCATTTGGACAAATGATGAATAGGACAAAAACAATTGTGGCACTTTAGATTATGGATAAAATAGTTTGGTACCGTCAACTGCCCTAACTTTGCCTCACGTCCTATGTTTGCCTATAATGAAAACGATGAAATATCTTTTTCATTTTAATTGTATGGCAATCGAAACTTTATTATTCTAAAAATGTATTAAAGCTTCGATTGCCATACAAGTAAAATTCAAAAGATATTTCATCGTTTTCATTATAGGCAAACATAGGACGTGAGGCAAAGTTAGGGCAGTTGACTGGTAACACAATAGAGAACCCTTCTGAAGGTATTTTATTAGCTTTCCCCATTCTTGTGTAATGAAAACGTCTAAGAGTTTCAATTGGTCTAAAGCCGAGTAATTTATAAATGACTCGCAGCTCATCGTTGGATCCCCTGCAAACACACTCGCTTGAAAGCAAATATATTACTTTTAGTTAATTGGACTATACTAGGAATTATTAACCTTTAAAATTGGTCCAGTCCTACATTTATGTTGGAGCGTTAATCTCAAACGGTGGTGGATGCATCGATGAAATTAAGAGACGTATGGCGATAACTAAATCATCAATGGACAAACTGAAAAAAGTCTGGAGGAACAGAGATATAACAAAAGCCACTAAGATCCGGTTTATTCAAACCCCGGTTTTTCCTATGTTCCTTTACGGTGATGAGACGTGGCCGCTGCGCAACACGAAGAAGAAGATAGACGTTCTGGAAATGTGGTGCTGGAGAAGAATGCTTGGGGTGTCGTGGATGGAGTTTCGCACCAACACCTCTATACGCCAAGTCGGTATCAAAAAGCGTCTTTCTGTTCTGGTCCAAACAGGCATGAGGTATGAGGGTAACTCTATAGAGCGTCTTGTCGTGCAGGGTAGAGTGAAGGGCACTAGACCACGCGGACGCTCACCCATGAGATAGACTGACCAAATTAAATCCGTGAGGCGAATCACATCAGCCCCTGCACAACTACACGAAGACCACGACCGCTCTGTGAAGAGTACTATGAATGAGAAGAAGAGGAGGTATTATTATGACTTCCTAATTATGTACCTACGATCTGACCGAAGAGTATTTTATTATTGAACTGATTTTTTCATAAACATCTATAAGTCTTTTCCGTATTTTAAATAAAATGTATATTTATAATTTAATGCTGCTGTAGCTCGATGCCACGTTGAACACAAACGACACCAAATGGTTTATTATGTACATTAATTGCAAGGCTCATCAGCAGAGAGACTGTACTGATAAGTAATGGTGTGCAGAGCGGAGCTGCAAACAAACTGCTAATATCTCAATGTAGTAGTACACACATTGCGATATTACTGCTCGTTGCGGCTAATGTACATATTTAGGTCATTTACTTCATATTTATACACTCTTATTAACCTCTGTCGGCCGCCGCGATACTAACGACACATTAGGGCAGACGAAGGTGGGAGACAACACGGATCGGATGAAATAGCACGCATTAGCAGACAACATTGTCATTAGAGATGAGAGTTAGTTATAATAGATAGCTATAAAAATTAATAATACTACATATTATCGTATGAGACTCAAACTAATGTACAAGTTGTAATTGGAATAACTTAAACTCAAAAATCGGCCAAGTGCATGTCGGACCACGCACAATGTAGGGTTCCGTAGTTGAGATGAATTTATCCCAAGAACGAACTTAACTTTGTAGTTGAAAAACATTTTCTTTCATACGGAATGTATGGGAGAACATGTTTTTACAACCGCAAATCTAAGTTGGTCGATTATGACTCGTTAACTTGTAAAGGCTACTCAGCTGTGATAGTTTTCCTTTTAAATTCGTTATACAAGCTACTGCCGTGAATTTTTTTACATATCTAAAACCAACCATTTAGCTGGCAGGGGAGACTCTAACAGAAATTTGCACTTTAAAGCTTATTTCTCAAACGGATCTCTGAATTAAAAAATGGTATTAACTCACTCAGAATATTTTTAAAAGACCTTTCCAACGACATCCCACACAAAGGGAAAGAAAAAAAAACGTCCCCAATTTACGTGTAAGGGAGGTACCCTAAAAAAAATATTTTTCATAATTTTATTTTACCACTTTGTCGGTATTATTGTATATCCATGCCAAATTACAACTTTCTAGTACTAACAGTCTCGGAGCTAGACTGCGGACAGACAGACAGACGGACATGTTGAAACGATAAGGGTTCCTTTAACTACGGAACCCTAAAAAGGGGTAATTGAACTCATCATTATAAACTTTATTGTAAGACCAACTCTGAAATCGCGCTTAACAAGAACACTGTATAGTGTATATCCACCACACACAGAAATACAAAACCTCCAAATTCTTAATGTTAGCAAAGCGTATAAGTGCACGAGCTTTGACTATACCGACCGCCTGCAAGTAAGTTTATGAGTAGTGCGTATCGTCACACTATACAGGTTGGATTTTTGAGATGGGGCAGTAAAAGGGAGGTACGTTACCCGTTGTTGCTACAAGAAAATGGTCTTAGGAGGCTGTCCTTCTTTTTAAGATATTTTGATCTGCATTTATATGAAACAAGATCGATCGGCATCAAAAAAAGCTATTGTGAAAACTGCCCATTTTCTTGCTGACTGTATTTTCTTTTTTCAAAATCTGTGAATGCAGATCAACATGCCTCAAAAAGTTAAGGACAGTCTTCAAAAACCGTTTTTCTGTAGCTACAAGGGTTAAGGTACAGTACACCTCAAAACTCGTCAAGCATGCTAAGGATTATATTGCTATGAACTCGAGCACGATACAGTCAGTGCGTGTGCATGTGCGTGTATGAGTGATGTTTCAATATTCCACAGATAACACACACCAATGAATTGTCGTCGCACAACGTGAAATAACATTATATTTCTGTTGCATTTAGAATATGCGTCATAGTGGCGACCTGATGCTAAAATTCGCATAAAAATATCATGTGCTGGTAGCTGTTTGGGCTAAGCAATGGATTCACGATCAGTGAGGTCTGAGTTCAAATCTAAGTAGTTACAGCGTGTGGCTGGTTTACTAGTTTCATAGAAAAATTTATATTTTATCTTTGTTTTTTCTTATTATTTGTTTTTTTTATAAGAAGTTAAATATTAGTTATTGTTTGTTTAACTATTTATGTGATTTTTAATTTATCTTTTTGGTGTTAAAAAGTCGTGTTGAATGATACATATCTGGAGTAAAAGGAAAACCCTAGACACAAAGCTGAGAAGCATGTACTGGCTGATTAGTAGAAAGTCTCAGTTAACCAATGAAAGCAAAATGATGATATACAAAACTATATTGAAGCCTGTTTGGACATATGGAGTGGAACTCTGGGGAACAGCAAGCAACAGTAATATCGACATCCTGGAAAGGTTTCAGACTAAAGCCTTGAGATTCATGTTCAACATCCCTAAATGCATACACTATAAATACATCCTGCAAGATCTAAAGCTCAAAACTGTAAAGCAAGAGATCGCTGCCCGTAGCACAAACTACCAGAAAAAGCTCACCAAACACTTCAACTCACTGGCTGCTGAAGGTTCGGAAGTATTGTATACACAAGACTTAAGAGGAACAGTGTTCCAAGTTTAATAAAAAGATTCTCAGCGGAATGAGCGAGAATGGTCAATGGACAATTCCTCACTGCTACAAAGACCAAATGCAGAAGATATTCAAACAAAGGAGCAACTAAATGTCTATGATAGATTGCTGTGAGGATACATAATAAAAATAATTTTAAAAAAATATGCTAAGTGATATACTCGTCATAAGGGGTAAGTTACATTTCTATGATCTTGGTTAAGAAATTATTACAGGTTTTATATGCTTTTAATTTACAAGCATGAAGGTTGCGAGACAACCTTACTTAACCCTGCACATTGTGTGTTATAAATTTGCAGAAACATTATAATATAATTTCCTATAGTGGGTGCGGAATCCTACCTCGCTAACTGAATTGTTATCAGCGAGTACGAAATGCTCTTAACATCATCAATTCTATGTTGCTAACTGGTACATATTTGACATGGGGCACACATGTTTAGTACGAGATGCTTAAAGCATGTTATATCTGATAAATGATATCCATTTTATAAATTAGAACAATAAAGCAAAATGTGCAACTTCTACGCTCATACATTCAAATACTAGTACAAGATACTTTGTTAATATGATTCTGTGATACAATGGCTGACGACAAATGCTACCTATGGAAACTCTTGACTAGTGAAATGGACCAAACCTATACAAAGTAATATTCCATGCTCCCATACTTATTCATAACAGTCAGATTCCTCTAAACTGGGGAAACAAGGGATTGAGATATTCCAGAAACAAATCGTACTGGTTATTACCACTATCATAGAGAAAGTGTTGACTGATCCTATACTTATGAAGAAGAACATAAGACAAACAAATTGTTGACTGACTTGGCTGATGCAGCAATGTCCACTACCACCAAACTAAAACCAGAACAAAAGTAATATCATCTAATTGACATTAATTTCAATTTATCCTCTTTGATAAACAAACAGAAACAATTTTAAACTTGAGTTTACCATTTTATAGCTATAAGCAATAACAATTTTTTTTTTTTTTGGTAGCCTATATGGTGTCCCACTGCTGGGCAAAGGCCTCCCCTATTTCCTTCCAAATCTCTCTGCTTTGTGCGATTTCAGGCCATGTTGGCCCCGCAAACATAACTAGATCGTCACACCACCTTCGCCGCGATCTACCTCGACGGCGTTGTCCTCCTTCAGGCGTCCAGTGAGTGACGATCTTTGCCCATCTCTCCGGGTGCATTCGTGCGACGTGGCCGGCCCACTCCCACTTCAGCCTGGCTGTTTTTTCTCCAAGCAATAACAATTATTCAAGAAATATTAAAACTACAAGACATTCTCCTGATAACAGTGAAACTTACCAGTCCTATGGTGAAAATGTAAAACAAGCTCAACATTAGTTGATTTACTTCTGTAAATAACAAAATAAAACATCCCACTACCGGGTCAATTACAGGAATCACACCATTAAAAACCACTACCACAAAAATGTATGATTTAAAATGGTTGAAATGGACTATGTCAATAGGTTATCACAGCACTTAAAAAGTTTGATTTATACATCTGCATTTAAAACAAAGCTTCAAGCATTCCTACTAGATAAGTGTCTCTACTCCGTTGACGAAATGTTGTGTTACCTTGTGTTTTCTCCTGTCAACTCAAGTAGGTATTTTACTAGAGCCGACTGTAATTGTTATTTTGTGTAATTATGACATTATTTTTTAAATGACAAATGTATTCATCATCTTCCTGCCCTTATCCCATGTTACTTGGGGTCGGCGCAACACGTTTTCTTTTTCCACTCTCCCCTGTCAACCGTCACACTATCATTCACTCCCTTCTCTTTCATATCATTCCTCACACAATCCATCCATCTTTTCTTTGGTCTTCCTCTCCCGCTCCATCCATCAACATTTATGTTCATCACTCTTTTAGTCACATGCGTTTCTTCTCTCCTCATCACATGCCCATACCAGGCCAAACGATTTCCTTTCAACTTTTCAGTCACTGGCGCCACTTTTAAACTTCCCCTTATATACTCATTTCTTACTTTATCCATTTTCGTCACTCCACACATCCGTCTCAACATTCTCATCTCCGCTACATGCAATCTTATTTCATCCGTCTTTTTCACGGCCCAGCATTCCGATCCATACAATACGACAGGCCTTATCACGGATTTGTAGATTTTCCCCTTTAACTTGAGGGGCATCCGTGGGTCACAAGTTGTTCCAGTGACCTGTCGCCATTTCATCCATCCTGAGTTGATCCGGCGCGTTACCTCTCGGTCTACCCCGCCATCCCCCTGGACAAGCGACCCGAGGTACCGAAAATCGGAGCAGATTGATAAGGGCGTTCCGGCGAGAGATATGGGCACAGGACTGGAAGGACCGCCAAAATCACAAAACAAGTAGTCTGTTTTGGTCCGACTTAATCTCAGGCCAACGGTCTCCAGTCTTTTCCGCCACACCTCCAATCTACTCTGGACCTCTAAGCCGCTCTCGGCAACCAGCACAATGTCATCGGCAAACAGCATACACCAGGGAGCCTCTTCCTGGATATCCGACGTAAGAGCGTCCATTATCACCAGGAAGAGGTAAGGGCTGAGTGCCGATCCCTGGTGCAAACCGACAGCCACACTGAAGCTGCCAGTAGTGCCCACTGTAGACCGGACTTGGGTACTGCATCGACTGTACATCGCTCGAATCAACTGCACATACTTCCCTGGCACACATTTCTCCTTAAGGGCCCACCACAAAACTTCGCGAGGTACTCGGTCGTATGCCTTTTCGAGGTCAACAAATACCATGTGCAAGTTTTTATGCGCACGTCTGTATTTCTCGCACAGCTGGCGGATAGCGAAGATGGCATCCGCTGATCCCCGACCAGGCATAAAACCGAATTGGTTTTGTGAAATTTCACTCTCTTCTCTCAGTCGCCTTTCAATAACTTTCTCCCACGCTTTCATACTATGTGACATAAGCTTTATTCCTCTATAGTTGTTGCACTCCAGCACATCACCTTTGTTTTTAAAAATAGGTACCAGTAAACTGTTACACCATTCGTCAGGTATGGCTTCTTCCAACAACAACTTATTGAAGAATAAAGCTAACCACGTCCATCCATCTACCCGTAATAACTTCCATACTTCAACTGGTATTCCATCCGGACCTATTGCTTTACCATTCTTCATCCCATTTACTGCTGTTCTCACTTCATCCATACTAATCATTCTCACTAACCCCTCATTAATTGGTTTATTCTCAAGCGCACCACTCCAGTCATTGTCCTCATTCATCAGTCTTTCGAAATAACCCTTCCACCTATCTCTAATTTTCTCATCATCCGAAAGAACTACTCCAGTTTCATTCCTCATACATTTTATCTGACAAACATCCCTCGTCTTTTTCTCTCTTGCTCTAGCAAGCCGGTATAGATTTTTTGGCCTGCTGGACTATCCAGTGTTTCATAAAGCTTATCTTGGGCTTTGGCTCTCGCTATGGCCACAGTTTTCTTGGCTTTTTTCTTTAGAGCATCATACTCAATCTTTTTTTCTGCTTTATAACTAACATTCTCTTCTTCAACACTCTGCCATTCCTTGAACTTCCTCTTCTTCTCCCGCAGCACATTCTGTATTTCTGTCGACCACCACCATGTATCCCTATCTATCGTACCCTTTCCTTTCGTCTCTCCCAAAATATCTTTCGCTGCACTCCTAATACATTCCGCCATCTCGTTCCAACATTCATTTACACTTCGATCATTCATCTCTCCCATATCTATCATTTTATCCACTACTCGCTCTTTAAATTTCTTTGCACAATCATTCTTCTCCAGCATATGCCATTTTATTTTAGGGGGGGGTCGCTCTTTGTTTTTATTGAGCTTTATTTCCATGACCATTTCCATAATAAGAAGTCTGTGCTGTGAAACTAAGTCTTCTCCCGGCAGCACTTTGCAGTCTTTGATATTCTTTAACCTGTTGCGTCGTACCAGAAAGTAATCAATTTGCGTCTTGTGATTGCCACTTTTGTAAGTTATTAGGTGTTCCTCGTTTTTCTGGAACCAAGTGTTGGCTACTGCCAGGTCAAAGGTGGTAGCGGATTGCAACAATGTTTCTCCCTCATTATTTAGGTTACCAAATCCCCATCCTCCATGCACTCTTTCATAAACCCCTTTCATTCTTCCCACATGTCCATTAAAATCACCTCCAATTATCAATTCCTCATGCACCGGGATATTCATCAAAACTGTATCAAAGTCCTCCCAAAACTTCTCTTTCACCCTTTCATCACATCCAACCTGCGGTGCATACACACTAATTACATTCAGCATTACATTTTCTAACATAATATTTATAACGATCAATCTGTCATTAATTCTTTTTACCTCCATCACGCCTTCTTTCAAATTACTATCTAACACTATTCCTACACCATTTCTTTTCCCGTCACTTCCACAGTAGAAAAACTTGTATCCTTCTCCAATTTCCCTCGCTTTCGTTCCATTCCATTTTGTTTCTTGTAAACACGCCACATTTATTCGTCTTCTTTTGAATACATCTGCTAACTCTCTGGCTCTTCCAGTCATCGTCCCAACATTCCAACTTGCATACCTCAATCTCGCTTCCCGAGCTTGCTTTTTACGTTGCCCCCGCCCGGGGTGGTGCAACAACCCTTGTCCACTTCCCACAGTAGCCGGGTGCTGCCCCTGCGCGTCGCCTGTGGGGTACGCCCTAGCCCTATCACGCATCATATCGTTTTTACTCATGACAAATGTATTATTATTCCTATTAATTATTTGAGTTGACATTGAACTATTTCATTTAATTATATATAATTTTTGATTTTTTTATGATTTTCTATTCCTAATCTTGAATTCTTAATGAATTGAATTGAAAATTGAATGAATTGAATTGAATTGTCTGAAAAATAAATTAATTATTTTTGTGACTGAAAACAAAAATCAAAATCTATGGTGGAACTCAACAACAACCCGGCTTACACTTACACTACAAAATAACAATTCGAGAAGACTTTTACCGGAATAAATGCTGAAAAAACAGTTATATTCCTCTGATTCTGTTATTGGCTGTGGACATAGATAAGAAAATATTTGATACCTATCAAATTCAATATCTAAACCTCTCAACGCCATTCTCAGGAAGCTGACCCCAACATATTTGGGAAAAGGACAGGCAGATGATGAACCTCTCAATACCGTCACAGAACTTATTAAATATTGAGATGTATTACAGATTTACAAAGAATTTATCTGTAAAATATATTTCAGTCAGTCCCATACAAAATAGAAAATTCAGTTTCATTATGAACCAAAAATCGTTAAGACTGCTTAACCCATTTAGAACAGTAAGAATCCCACAAGTATGTTACAAACTGACAACTTGTACACTAGTCAATTATAGCCTAACACATTAAAATAGATAGGTTTAATATACCATATTACCTTTATGAAATCATATTATGATTTCATCCTATAGGTACCCTTATCACTTAGGCCTATCTGGACGATAACATTACCAAATAAACAATAAACGGTGAATTACATATACACTTCGATGGCCTAGAAGACAAATGTGCTAAGTGCAAAACTTTGAGTTTTTAAATTTCATCTCTTTCAGCCTAAATTGTGAGTAAGTTTGTCTTCTAGACGATCGACTTACCAATACCTTCCATATTAGGACTTTCATACTTGAACAGTCTCTTATGGTCCTGCTTTACCTACTAAATTACCAGTAGTGTGTGCCACTTACGGAAAACAAGGTTTTCTTCCAACCTAATCTGACTATTAGAGCGACGCGACCTGAGAGCAGTGGTGGCCCAGTGGTAACGGCCGCGACTTACGAGTCGTAGGTCGTAGGTTCAAACCCAGACAGGCGCTTTACTTTGTGTAAATTATTTCATCACCACTGCTCTCAAAACGGTGAAGGAAAACATCGTGAGGAAACCTGCATGTCCTAGAACCTAAAATTCGAAGACATGTGACATCTACCAACCCGCACTGGGCCCGCGTAGTGGATTACGGCCCACTCCCTCTCACAGAGAGGAGGCCTGTGTCCTAGCAGTGGGAACATTTATAGGCTGATGATGATGAACCTGACTATTTAGGTACTTGGCAAAATATCAAGACTGCGATAAGACATACCTATAAATACTACTATAAGTGTGTTTAAATGTTTGGGCTTGAAAACTAGCAATGCTATTTGTTAAGCTTGATTATTAAATTTCATTTTCTCAAACATGCATGGAAATATTGTCATTATTTTCGAACAATGAACACGCGAAGTATCGAATTTACGGTCAAAGAAAATCAAATCCATTGCAGGCGCGTTTTTTGAATTTGGAACTTTACAACGCTCCAGCAATGTTGTATGAAAAGGCGTGCGGGGGTTATTAAATACTCATTGATTGGATCTCTTTTATCATTCTTGGCACACCAAAGTTCTCTTTGCTTAGTACAAATTGCGTTTACGTGGCTGTATAGCCTTAGATGCGTTTGCTTTTCGGCACAGATAATATATAGAAAATTGGCGGCAAAGTTGAAAATTCGTCTTGATTTGTTATTTACTTTACTGAAAAATGCATGTAATGTGGTCATTATTTTGACAACCTCGTTTGAGCAAAATCGACCTTGCCGTTCTGTTTCAAGGAGCGGCCGGCAAAGTTTTGCTGGTCGCTCTAACAGGCCGGCAAAACATTGCCGGCTGCTATTTTGACGTTTCAACGTTTTAAAAAATCAAATGCAAAAAGGTTTTATTTAAAACACAGCTGTTTGTATTTATAGAGAAAGGTACAAAAAGATTTTATTCCATATTTGGCTGTATAGTTCCAACTAACATTGTTAAAAAAAAAAAAACAAAGAAGTAACAAAAGCACCGTTCAGCGAAAATTTTATTTTTATTTAGTGACTTTTTTGCTAAAAATGAGCTCTCAAAGCGAAAATTATTCCGATTCAATGTGTTTAACACCGCCAGACATTAAAGATGAAGCTAAATTAGTGGTTGAAAATTTAATACCGCGAAACTCAAAGGAAAAATATAAGCTTGCATATGAAAAATTTGTGCAGAGGAAAATCAGTAGGAAATCTAAATCTTTACTTGCTGGTTTTATTTAGATTAGGTACTTGCATTTTTGAGTAAAGCACTATACAAGCCTTGGCCCATTATGACTGCTTCGCTGGTCACGCTATGATTGCCTCGAGCTAGCCTAGCTACGCTCTAGGCCTTCCAGCTTGGCCATCATTGCAGCCCTTGCTGTCCATCAAGTGCTGCACGCTGACCACGCTGTGTCGGCCTAGAGCTGCGCTACGTTGCGCTGTCGGCCATCATCAGCGCGACCAGCAAAGTAGTCATTATAGACCGCGGCAGTAATGTACTATATATAATAGAAAATTAAAATGAGTTCCAACGGTTCAGAGAGTGAAATGGAGATTGATTGTACTCTACCAGATTTAAGATCAGAAGCCAAATTAGCAATGGAAAACCTGCTTCCAGCGAAGTCAAAAGAAAAATACGTGAAAGTATATGAAAATTTGATGATTTGGAAAAACGAGAATAAAGTGAACATTTTCTACAAACTGTATTTTTGGCGTATTTTAATGAGATTACTAAAACTAAAAAGCCATCAACATTATGGGCAATTTATTCCATGCTGAAATGTACAGTTCATGTTAAAAACGGCATTAACTTGAAAAATTATGGAAATTTAACTACTTTCTCCCTGCATTCTTTTGAGAAAAGCACTATATATACCTCGGCGGTAGCCAGCTTGCGAAACTGAAGACCAATAATGGCAGAATCGTATCCGCCAAACCTGAGCTGTTGAGAGAGATCGAGAGTTTCTATGGACAGTTATACACGTCAACCAGTAACCCCGTTACGAATCTAGCAAACGACCCAAGAGCTAGATTGACCCGACACTATACCGAAGACATCCCGGACGTCAGCTTGTACGAGATTAGGATGGCTCTGAAGCAACTTAAAAACAACAAGGCGCCGGGTGATGACGGAATTACGGCTGAACTCCTGAAGGCCGGGGGAAAACCTGTTCTTACGGCCCTCCAGAAGCTTTTCGATTCCGTCATACTCGAGGGTCAAACGCCACAGGCATGGAACAGAGGTGTGGTGGTACTCTTCTTTAAAAAGGGCAACAATGCCCTGCTTAAGAATTATAGGCCCATCACACTTCTGAGCCATGTCTACAAGCTGTTTTCAAGAGTTATCACGAACCGTCTCGCGCGCAGGTTTGACGACTTCCAGCCTCCCGAACAAGCCGGATTCCGTAAAGGCTTTAGCACCGTAGACCACATACATACGCTGCGGCAGGTTATACAGAAGACCGAAGAGTATAACCAGCCTCTCTGCTTAGCGTTTGTGGACTACGAGAAAGCCTTCGATTCGATCGAGACATGGGCTGTGCTGCAGTCTCTTCAACGGTGCCAGATCGACTATCGGTACATCGAGGTGCTAAAGTGTTTGTACAAAAACGCCACTATGTCAGTTCGACTCCAGGACCAGACCTCGAAACCTATCCTTCTGCAGCGAGGTGTGAGACAGGGAGACGTTATCTCTCCGAAACTGTTCACCGCTGCACTGGAGGATGTCTTCAAGGTTCTGGATTGGAAAGGGCTAGGCATCAACATCAATGGCGAGTATATCACTAACCTTCGGTTTGCCGACGACATAGTTATCATGACTGAGACCATGGAGAAACTCAGTACAATGCTCGATGACCTCAGTAGAGCCTCCGAAAGAGTGGGTCTTAAAATGAACATGGACAAGACAAAAGTCATGTCAAATGCCCATGTGACACCCACTCCCATGAAGATCGGAGACGCTACGCTCGAAGTTGTGGACGAGTATGTTTACCTAGGACAAATTGTCCAGCTAGGTAGGTCCAACTTCGAGAAAGAGGTCAATCGTCGAATCCGACTCGGCTGGGCAGCGTTCGGGAAGCTACGCAATATCTTTTCGTCCCACATACAACAGTGTCTCAAGACCAAAGTCTTTGACCAGTGCGTGTTGCCAGTGATGACCTATGGTACTGAAACGTGGTCGCTCACAATGGGCCTTATCAGAAGGCTAAAAGTCACCCAAAGGGCAATGGAGAGGGCTATGCTTGGAGTTTCCCTACGTGATCGAATCAGAAATGAAGAGATCCGCAGGAGAACCAAGGTAACCGACATAGCCCGAAGAATTGCCAAACTTAAGTGGCAATGGGCAGGGCACATTGCTCGCAGAACGGATGGCCGATGGGGTCGAAAGGTTCTGGAGTGGCGACCACGTACCGGAAGACGTAGCGTTGGAAGGCCTCCCACAAGATGGACCGATGACCTTGTGAAGGCCGCAGGAATCCGCTGGATGCGGAAAGCACAGAATCGGTCGAAGTGGCGGTGCTTGGGGGAGGCCTATGTCCAGCAGTGGACGTCTTTCGGCTGAAATGATGATACCTCGGCGGAAATGGCAATTGCCTGTCTCGTATTACTGAAATCCTCGCCTACGACTCGGCCTTCAAACTCATACTCGACCTGCAATTGCCTATTTCCCGGCCTTTGCAATAATGTACTATTTTTTCACATGAAACGTATCTTGAAATACCTGTATTAAAACAAAATTAGAGTACTAAGTGAACTTAGTCGCCTTATATAACATTACGCCCGGACTTCTTGAAGGGCTGGGCAGAAATAGGTGATCTTATTCAAAGGTTATAAAATCATAATGTCTAATTAATCATTTGATTGTCAACTACTAGTCCAAATATTTAACAGCAAATAAGGCGGGGGGGGAGAACATTGTGAGGACAAAGTAGGTGTAGCTGCAAGTCATCAACACATCCGTCCGCCGCCACAGCCAAAGGTTCACTGAGAATTCCGCATGGCGCTGCAGGATATTTATACAAATGCCACATTGCGTGACCGCTGAGTCCAAGCGACACCATACAGATTGAATAGGAACTAATTTTACTAAACTATAATATTTCATACTGATCTCCTATTGGTTCGTTTATAAAAGTAATATACGCAACGTACACTGACAGTTAAGAATTTTAGCTTTAAGTCTGCACACAATAATTATGACAAGACATACAATTTACTACCATCTGGAGTTTTACTTGTAATACCTACCAAGCGCTACATAGGTATTGATGGATTGTGATAAGAACATGAACAAAATTAGGTATCATACAATAAATGTAGGCACTATGAATGAATTATCTACAAATTGCTTTAATCTAAAACTTTCCATCTGCTTACCAAGTGCACATCATAACAAGTTTAATTACACAACTCCCTCACTTAAACAATGTAACTCATTACACAATTCCAATTTTGGACATATTATGAGATCAGGGAAAACAGTTCATATCTTTATACTCCTAAATGAATCTACTTTCAATTAGCTCTCAACTTGTCAAGTAATGACTGCTAGCAGAATATGTGAAACTCATAAGGAAAATAGTATTGCTGAGGGAAAATCCTTATGCATCTGAAATAGACTCTTTCACTTCAAACTTGTTCAAATCTTTCTTCTATCCAGGGCACAATATATTTGGGCACGCCACAATTGCGGCGATAAGACCCCTCTTTGAGGAGTAGCTAGAGAGGCGCCACGGCGTCCTCACCTTCCGCCTGACACAGGTGCTCACCGGACACGGCTGTTTCGGGAGGTACCTGTTCAGGATAAAGCGGGAGGAAACGCCCGGGTGTCATCACTGTGTGGATCGCCCGGAGGACACGGTGGAGCATACGGTGGAGGTCTGCCCGGCTTGGGCAGGGCATCGCCGTGTCCTCGTGGAAGCGATCGGCGGCGGTGATCTCTCGTGTCCGGCCCTGATTCGGGCCATGCTACGGAGCGAGAGGAAATGGGAGGCCGTCACCTCCTTCTGCGAAGCAGTAATGCTAGCGAAGGGGGAGGCGGAGCGCGTGAGGGAGAGGCAAATTTCGCGCCCTCGCGCCCCTAACCGCCGCAGGAGGAGACGCCCTGGGCGTCGGGAATCACAGGAAGATTTCCGGCCACCGTAGGCGCGGGCTTGCGGACGGTGAGCAATGGGCAGCTCGACGTCCGATAAGGACCAAGCCCGGGTCGACATCTCTTTGAGGCGCGTTGTGTTCCACGCGCGCCTCAAAGAGATGTCAGCAGAATTGACGGGGTCCGCTAGGGCCAATGCCTGCCGGAGGTTCGAAGAAAATCGACAGGGAAATCGTGGCCCCCTTGGCAACACGGCAACTGAAGGAACACGGGTGGGTTTTAGTCAGTAAGAGTCTGACACGCCCTCCCGCTCTACCCAGAGCGGGAGAAGTTATTTGATAATTTCCCACCCAAAAAAAAAAGGGGCACAATATATTGCCCTTATTAATTGGTGCTTTCAAAACTAAAAGCAAGTCAAAAGCTTATTCCGTATTTGAAACTCAGTTTCTAACTAAAGTTATGGAAAAGTTTCTACTGAAAAAGTATGACTTTCTCGGTATTACCATGGATATTACTAGTACTTACTTACATACTAAAATGAAACAAAGTACATACTGGCCTAAGCGGAAATAATATCAATTGGTCACAAGAATTTTACAAAAAAATCCGACTATATTTTCCAAAAAAAAAAAACACATATATATTATACATTAAATATTAAAAACTAACAGGTATGGGCTCTTATATTACCAATTACAGGTGTACACGACATTCACGTAAAACAAAACATCAAAGAAACCTTCTTAAATTACATAAAATTAAAATATTATATTCAGAAAGGTACTTAATAAATCAGAATATGCTGTAATTTATTAACTAACTAAATTATTGCAGACAACTCTAAACACCTACTTTGTTTAATGAATTATATTTCAGATCGCTGTGAAGTAAAATTGGGAATCAAACGAGCTTACCTGTTAAGCGAAGTCTTGATTCTAATTTTACGAACGGCGATCTGAAATATTATTACCCACCCGCCTCTAGCTAACAGCCCCAAAGCTGCAATAATTAGTCTGCCTAATTCACTTATCCTTCCAGGAAAACCTAGTGAATGTAAGTATGCGGAACTACTCTGTAGGTACAGAAAACAGAGCTTGTTCCCCATCATAAGGACCTCTAAATAAGTGACATTCCGGTGTATGTTGCCAGCAATGACGATAATCCTATTGAAAAAAATATTTTCAATATTTTATCTGTAAAATAATCGCGGTGAGATACGTTCGTATAAGAAATACTACTTTGTTTAATGAATTATATTTCAGATCGCCGTTCGTAAAATTAGAATCAAGACTTCGCTTAACAGGTAAGCTCGTTTGATTCCCAATTATATCGCCTCTTTATTTCAATAACGTGATAAGTCCGACAATAATTGAAGTAAAAATGCGATATGTACTTGTAAGTTTGATCGATCACACACAGACCATTCACTTCACATAAACAAGACAGTCGGTTACAAGCAAGCAAGCAAATCTGTGTAAAATAAGAAATCAATCTGCCTAGCCTTTTCCCAACTATGTTGGAGTCGGCTTCCAGTCTAACCGGATGCAGCTGAATATCAGTATTTTACATGGAGCGATTCCCTATCTGACTTCCACAACCCAGTAACTGGAGAATACCATACCCCTTGGTAAGACTGGTTGTCAGACTTTCGGGCTTCTGACGACCCGTAACGACTGTCAAAGATCCACGAATGACAGCCGGGACCAACGGCTTAAATACAATATGTACATTAATACATTCCGCGCGTTGTTTTCGCGAATCTGCAGTAGTCCTGTTTGTATAAAGCGCGAGCTGGAGCGGGCGGCGCGTCGCGCTGTTGGTTTAGGATCGCTCACAACAACAGCCGCAGGCGACGCGCGTTTTTCTACCGAAACAACAGTAGGTACCTGAAGATACTGTGATTTCTGCAGTAAAGTTCACCTTATCGTTATTTATTCTTCAATAATTATAAATTATTATTCAGAAATAAACCAGTGATATAACACGTACGCTTCACTGCTGTAGCAATAGGTGCAAAATATTAAACACTTTTTGAAAGCTTTCCTTTTGTCTTAGTAAGTTATAAAAACTTAGAGTAATTTAACGGGTGAGCGTCGCCGCGTGCATTACAAGGTTTATTAAATTCTGCGAGGACACCCATTTGAACCTGCTCCACTCAGCACTCACTCGTGTGTCCATCTGTCTGTCTATCCGTTTGTTTGTCACAGCCATTTGCTCCGAATCGAATTGACCGATTTTGAAATTTGATACACATATGTATTTCTGTGACCCAAACACGGACGTGTAACGTAAATAAATGAATTTTGAATATGGGGGATACATTTGGGGGCAAACAAGAAAATTAAAAAAAAAATTGCAAATTTTTATCGTGTGATCGAAAGTCAAATGAAAGAAAGGGCTTATTGCAAGGATCTCTATTATTTTTTATAATTTTAAAATAAATATATTTAAAGATATTTAAGAAAATATAACAAAATTGACCATTCCCTTCCCCTTATCTCTGAAACTACAGAGCCTAAAATTTTGAACAAAAATATAGAGAATGGTTCTTTACTCATGGATTACAGGAAAATCTACGAGAACTCTATTGGCTTAAAATAACATGGTAAATCTCTCAATATTGTGCGTACAAACTTACATTTGCAGTTGGAATGTATGAGAGAACATGTTTTTTAACTACAATGTTAAGTTTGTATTTAATTTGGGATAAATTCATCTCAACTACGGAACCCTTCATTGTGCTTAGTCTGACACGCACTTGGTCGGTTTTTTTTTATCTATCATTTCATTCATTAACAAACACAAAGAGCCGACTAAAAACATCACGTACACAACAGGGTAGGACTGCAGGACATCACGAGCGTTAAATAGCGGCCACTCGCGGGTCGCGCCCGCACTCACGCTAAACAACTTTACGAGACCCGCCGGCGGCGCCGCGGCCGCCCCGCTTCACTCCCGCCCCGCTCCGCTCGCTGTCCGCTCCACTGCCGGAGCCGCTCGAGGACAGTTTCATTAAAAATACGGATACCAATTTATATACGTACCTAAATAGAATTAGTAAGTGTACGGGAGTGGTGTGCTCCCGGACCGAATTGGTAATTTATTTTGGTCAAATGGCTCCTTTTACTTAAAGACGACGCGCAGAGGTTGTCGTCCGGAATAACTGATGTAACATGAAAGTGGCGCGCGACGAGCGAGTACTGTCATTGTGAGCAGACTGCTGGACGCGCTGCAGAGCACACAGAGCACGCGTCTCCCACATATCTAGTTTTTCCATGTAGGTATACATCGGTATGTAATTTATGCGTACATACTTTTGTCAACTGTGTATGAAGGTACCCTGGATATAAAAAAGATGCAGAACATAAAAAGGTTCCAATATTAAAACTCTGCATTGGGCGAACGAAGATTGATTAGATTAGATTGGATTTGGCAAAATCCAATCTAATCTAATCGACCGTCAACCAGGATTCGTATTACTTTATCTTTTAGGAGTAAAAAACTGAAAGCAGAACAAACTTTGTTTTTAGTTCTAACGAATAAATATACATTGAAGTACTATGTCTCGTACGCGTCTCTTGAGAGCTTATTTCAGGTCTTCGTCAGTTCAGTCGCAAGACAAACGTCGTGAATGGTGAGTGTAGCGTCGTCGGCCGCAAGGCTGCGACACATCTGTGCTCGCACCGCACCGCGCCACACCACACCACACCACACCGCGTTCGTGCTGCCCAACCTACTGAAAAGCCTTCCTTAACTTAGCATATTTACACGCCTAAGCCTGAGTGTACTGCAATACAATTCAGATTGTCGAAAAATATACAACGCTTATATTCCGCACGCGGAAAAAATGCGTTACAATAGGCGCTGAATCTTTCAGAAGCCCGCCGAGCTCGCGGTGTTGCGACTGTACCGCTGTCGGCGTACAGATACAGCGATGTTTAGCACGGAGCCCCTTCATGTTTATTACTTTCCTTTTGTTTTGGAAGGAATGAACTTTGGACTGTATTATATTCTAGTATAATTCCGCTGAGCAGCGCGGAGACGACGCTACATCGACCGAATTTATCGCCAAAAAATCACTAACATACAACGCCAAGAAGAGGTATGGTGGTTATTCAATTAAAATTAAGCTTACAATCTGGTCTTGTCTTTATTAAAATCATATGATACATGCCTAGCATTAATATAAAATCGTATTATTATATTTATGTGCGCGAGCCAAGCGAGCGAAACGACCGGTGCAGCGGCAGCGGCCGGCGAGCGGTACTTCCAAGTTTAAGGCTCCTTCAAACAGGCGCGACACGCGACGCGTCACAGAGACACCGCTCGTCGCGCGACGAGCGGTGCCTTTGTATCGCATCACGTGTCGCGCTGGTCTGCAAGAGCCTTTAGATTTCTTACCGACTAATTCAGATTTGTTAACTGCCCACACATCATTTAATTAACCATTTAAATATTTGTTTTGAATTTATAAGTCATTTTTATTTACCTGCTATCTTCTCAGTATTTACTGCCGAACTTGTTAATAAACAAAATGCATTTTGTTTTTTTTGTTTACCGAAACTACAATAAACAACTACCGCTTTAATCAGTGCCATAAATAAACAATAACATGTCTGTATTACTATTTAAACTCAAATAACATAAAACATATTTTTTTTACTACCTGAGTGAAGGGATTTCTGGACATAATTTTTTTTCGATTACAATTTCCCACAACACTACAATAATAACAACAATTTCCAAATTCCAGTTTTTTATTTTATATTCCACTTATACACCCTAACAGACTTTCAGGGGGGATTTGCGGAAAAAGTCTGCCACTGGGGTACGGATGAATAGCTGAGCCTCGTCCACATCGGAGATAACTTCCGACAAGTCCATGCATGCAGATTAATTATTTGTAAGCGATTCTCCTAATTGACACTTCATCGATAAAGTTCCATCTTATTGCTCTGCAAATTTTATCTAACTCTAAAGGGCTGTAGAATAGCGTGGCAACGGTTGAACTTTGGCCGCGCGATCCCGCGGCGAAAAGCATCGCGTCACTCGCGGCGGTCAAAGGTTTCAAGAATTTTTGTAAGACCGCTCAAGAAAATTTAAAGCGAACGTTTACAAATTATATATATATTAGGAGCTATTCTACAGTAACACTCAAAGGTCTGTTTGTTCAGCAGCCAGTATCAGTTTCGGACTTTTAATTTGAATAACTGACTGAAACTAATTGTCGCGAGTAGGTACTACCTATAATTATAATATTTAGTTTCGTGAACGTTTGTAAACTAGCGACTCCCAGCAGATAACGAAGTTGTCGCTACATTTTCTATAGAGCCTGCCGAGCCGCTCACACTCCGCTCACCCCTCCTTCTCCCCGCACTAGTGTTTTAATGGAGGCTGCCCACCATTCAGACTGCAGGGGCGTCTCGTTAAAATTATAAAATAAAAGGCCATGGAGCTTTTATGTAAAATAAAAAACTTGAAAAAAAATAGTGTCATGTCGTGAGTAGTCGGTCGGTGCAGTGCCTGCGTTGTATCATCTCCGTTTCATTTTCTTTTCATCAGGTATCTTCACGCTCGAGGGACGACGTCTCCGCGTGAAGCTACCCCCTCGTCCTCCCCGCCCCGCACTCGCCCCCGCCCCTGTCTGCGCCTCCCTTTTCATTTTGATAACGTTTTAATTTTTTTTAAGTTTGTTAGTGCTACAGTGAAATGAGAGAACACTTGAATCCATCGCCGCCTGCCCGCCGCCTACCCGCCGCCGCCGCCTCCCGCCACCTGCCCGCGCCGCCAGCACTTGCCCGGAGACGCAGAACGTCTTCCAATTTAAATATGTATGACATCTATTTACGAGCTTCATTTTATTAGATTTATAATTGAATACATCACGAACAGCGAGTAATTGAGAAGTTGGTGTGACTAATTAAATACGTTCTCGTGACAAATTATGAAAACATTATTCATAATAATTAGCAGGTACTGGATAAATAACATGCTGACTTACAAAGTCTTTATCGATATTTCTGAAAGCCAGATAATTTATAGTATGCAGGTTTCTACCTGAACGGCGACGTGCGGAGCTAATATAGGTGTGTGTTTGCGATAAAAAGACAGCGATGTTGATATTCGGCTGAGCGAGAGAGCAATAGAGCCGTCCACTGCTGAACATAGGCCTCTCCATCGCACGCCATCTTACTCAATCCTCGGCTGCCAACCAGCTCCTGCTGGTCACTCTGCGAAGACCGGCGCGCGGCGCTCCATCGAGCCTGAGGGCGTCCCACGCAACCTTTGCCAATTTGCGGTTTCCACTCCAGTGATCTTTGTTGATTCCTATAGTTCTTGGTCCGACCATCTGATTCCGGATTCCATCTCTCAGAATGACTCCAATTCTTACATCATCGTTATCAACCTTTAACAGTCCTTGCTGACCCCTTAAATGCACTACTTAGATCATATCAGTTATGGCACAAGTTTTTTAACAAAAATAAGAGATCTGCACTGAGACAAACAAATAATTCAAGTATTGAGTCAGTGCTGGAGGAAGTTGATACAAATGACACAAAAAAAATAATATAGTCCCCGTTAATGATGACACAATTGTTTCCAATCTATTGTCTTAACCCGTATTTCCGCAGCAAAATAATTGCAGTAAACGATACGTAGCAGCGTAGCAACGTCGTGGCGTATCGGCTACAATTGTGTAGCGCTCTTTGTTCAGCAGATATCTGGCGGCAGCGATTACGACTTCATTAAATCATTTAACAGCCAATATCAAGATACAATTGGTAGGTAATTACCCGCGCGGGGCAGCACGTCCCGCTGTGGACCAGTCGCGCGCGGCCTTCACTCGGCGCATGGCCCCGGAGCGCGCACGACGTCCCGAACTCCGCGCGACTTGCTCCGCAACTTCCCGCGCAGTCTGGTTGCTCTCAACAACAAGTTTCTTGTGTTGTGTTCATAGTTAGTCGTGATCATTACTTGTGCGTGCCATGTGATAGGTTGCTCACTGGATTGGATTGCTCTCGTGGTATGCAAGTTTAGTTCTTTTTATTTATTACAGCATGGAAGACTTACAGCTAAAGAAAACAATAGTCGACAGAAAGCCAATTACAAGTCTTCACGTTTAGACTTATAATAGAATTTGTGTTGTGAACATACAAAAGCAGCAACATATCGCTATATACTATATTTCAATAGTTAAAACTATCAAAATAACCACTTGTGTCTGCAATTCAAAAGTGAGAGAGCAAAAAGAAAAAAAAAAAGTACATTTAAAAGCACTGCAGCTATTTAAAAAAATTGAGGCTTAAGCACCTTCTAGCTGAGGTCACACTGGTTGTAAAGAGATCCAAGTCGTGTTGTTTACATATTTTATTAAAAATTTTGCTTGCACGCACAATATAACTGTTCTGCCTATAATTAGTAGAACTTTGAGGTACACGTAAGGGTTGTAAAAATCGAAATGCTTTGTTTGGAACATTGAAATAAAATTTTGATAATAACTCTCGATTTTGTAAACAACCATTTTGAAGTAAGTTATAAAAAAAGAATTTTCAGTCTGAGAAAAATAAAACATATTGATAGTATTAAATGGTTACCTATATGAATAGGTAGTTTAAAACATAACAGACAATGCAAATAAAATAAAAAAATGGCTTTATTTCAATGCCACTGAACTTTGGAATCAAAGTTATAATTATTTTATAAACATACGTTATTCTGTGATGAGATACAATCTATATATCTATATCTAAAAAAGGAAAGGGTGACTGACTGATGTATCAACGCACAGCTCAAACCACTGAACGGATTGGGCTGATATTTGGCACACAGGTAGATAATATGACGTAGGCATCCACTTAGAAAGGGTTTTTGGAAAATCGATCTTTAAGGGGGTGAAAAGGGCGGATTTTGTTTGCATGAAAAATCTTATTCCTTGAGTTAATGAACTTGAAACTTGGCAAAAATACTTATCTATGTAAATTATAAAGTTTTCCATTTTTAGTTTTTCTAAACTAACCCCTAAGGGAGGATTGGGGGGTGTCAAAGTTTGTATGGCAGAATTTTAACGCGCGGTCTGATTAAGAGGCCGGCGACACGACTCGCAACTACAAATCGAGATGTTTGCAAAATTCAATTCCAAGCACGTTGCGCTAGTGTGAGTGCCTGTCGGAGCGATATACACCTACGGTGAGCAATACTACCACGCACACATTGACAATTTTATTGCTTGACGCGATAGCACCACTAGCTTTCGAAAATTTATGATAAATTTGATGTGTTCCGTAATACAAAAAATTATGAATAAAAACTTAATGTATTTCCAATTTTTTTTTCGATAATTTGTAACTTGATAACGTAAACTATGCTTCTGCGGAAACAATATTACAAATATTGTTGTTTATAATACAGTAAAAACAATATGAAAACATGTAATTTACGCTGTAAAAATATACGAAATGCAATTCGCTTACACTTCATTTAAAGGTAAGTTTTTGGAAATAAAAAGATGTAGGAGCCTAGATAAATACTGTCTCAATCCGAATATCAACATAATATGGTGGAAATATGCTCAAATTGCAAATGATTTATATATTACGTTTGTATGGACAATTCATGCGTCGCCGCATTCTTAACTCGAAAAAGACTGCAAACAAATAAAAACGTATATCAAGGTTTTTTGAAAATTTACCCCTAACGGGGTGAAAAGGGGTATTCATTTTTACAGGGGAGGATTTTACTGTTTGGCCTGATTAACTTGAAAATTGGTATAAATAATATAATCTATGTCAAATAATGGAAACGTCACAATATACTTTTTCAAAAATAATTATCACGCTATTTGCTATGGAGGATGAGCAATATTGCATATGTTCGTATTCTTCTATAGTTGACCGCAAACTGTAAAAAGACTATCCAAAAGGTTAAAATATTGCAGATAATTACGGATTTAACCTTTTAAAAGATTATCATCACGCTATACCTTTATGGAGCTAGGCAGTCAATCATAACATATACAGGGTGGATGTTGATATAGGGCAATAAGGGCAGGTACCTTAACCGTTATCGCTACAAGAAAACGGTCTTAGGAGACTGTCCTTATCTTTTTGAAACATTTTGATCTGCATTCACAGATTTTGAAAAAATTGTATAGTCAGCAAGAACATGGGCAATTTTCACAAAAACTTTTTTGATGCCAATCGATCCTATTTCTTATTACTAGGGTTAAAAAACTATATCGGGCCAACTGAGGTTAGAGTACGAGAAAATTCAGAAATTGCAAAAAACTTTCCATACATTTCGTAGGAAATAAGCCTGAGTGGAGATAGAACAACACGAAATATTATCCGCAATGATCAAAATCCATAGTGCGCGTTTAGCCTAAGTTTTTAATATCTATTTCAACTTGATACCTCCACGCGTTTCTGAGAAAAAGTGTCTTGACAGGCAACGATGTCATCTTTTAAGGGTTTCTATTTTTCATTTTGATGTACGGAACCCTAAAACAGATTTATTATCTATCTGTTTGCTACCTTTTCATGCCGTAACGGCTGCACAGATTTAGATGAATGGCATACGGATAGGCCATGACCTGAGTTAGGACATATGATAAGTACTCTGAATATCGGTAGTACGTTCCTGTGGGATATTTTCTGACCTTTACGCGTGCGAAGCCGCGGGCAAAAGCTAGTAAACTCATATAGCATCAAGCAGTTCGCATAAGTATTCATGTAAAACTGAATGAATGAGTGTGGGGTTGCTGCTCCCAGCTCCAGTGATTATTGAGCCAACATATAATCGCAAAATTGCCAAATATTTGAGTACCTACCTCAAACCAAATAACATAATATTGCCCGACAAGGTACCTAATGAATTTACATCCTCGTTGCAACGATATAAGAACGTTGTATATTTGGTATTCAGTAACTTGACAGTTCAAGGCAAAATATTTTATTTATATAACTCTTTATTATTGTACAAGTACACCACATACAACCGAAAGGACAAACATACTTTGTTATCATACTAAAACTAATGTTGGGGAAGTGCCCTAATTCGCGAAAACAATGGATTATAAACAACATACAATAATTAATAACTAACATAGTTTTTGAACAAATATCAAAAAGTGTGTTTATTTTATTGGAATATTCCAAATAATTATTTCACCAGTCTTTTAATCTTTTAATATGACAAAATAGCGCTTTAATTTTCTACTTTACATGGTCAAGCGTAAGATTATTTTCAGTTCATTGTTATCTAATTCCAGTAATAGAGAGAATGATGAATTACTTAGTAATCTACGACGCGGACGTTCTTTTGGCTGGTTCTTGTCCAAAGTTTTTGAAAATCGTTCTAGTATTATCTTAGAGAATATTTCACACCTATTAGAGATTAGCGAGATAGATCTGTAGTTATAAAAATCATCTGTTTTCCCCTTCTTCTTATGAAGTAAAATTTTGGTCGGTGTGGTCCTTAATGCGGTATGTATTCAGTCACATCACGCGGATGTGTGTGGTCCTATGGAAACAAAGTCAATTGCTGGCGCTCAGTATTTTGTCTTGTTCATTGACGACTGTAGTCGTATGACTTTTATATACTTCCATAAGAATAAGAGTGAAGTCTTCAAGATATTCAAAAATATCAAAGCGATCGTTGAAAATCAGCTGAATAAAAAAATAAATATACTACGCACAGACTACGGTGATAAGTCTTGTAATTGAGGAATGGAAAATTATTTACTCAAAGAAGGAATTATCCGCTAGAAAAAAAATGCATACACACCAGAACAAAACGGTGATTTTGAACGGACTAACAAAACTTGTTGAGAAGGCACGATGCTAAATTTTTGATGCTAAGCGAGAAAAAAGTTCTGGGCTGAAGCAGCAAATACAGCAGTAGGTATATTTAAAGAACCGGTCAGTTTTAGTTTGGGAAATAAAATACCCTATGAAGCTTGATTAAAAAAAAAACAGACTTAAGCCACGTTCTTGTTTTTGGTAGCCCTATTATGGTTCACATACCAAAAGAGAAGAGATTAAAATGGGACAAAATGCCGCAAATCCACATCCTTGTAAGATTTTTAGAAACAGTGAAAGGATATCGTGTATTTGACCTCAATAACTATGAAGAGAGATGTCATAGTTATGGAAGAAAAACAAAAACAACAGAAAGTAATAGAGAAGAAACAGCAGGTTGGATACAGAATGATTTAGAAATTGAAGTACATGAACTGCCAGCAAAAAAAAAGTTAAGATGGCAAAGATTCAGTGGGGAAGTCTTCAATGAATGAATCTTTCCATGATTCGGATTTAAATAAAGAAAAGAAAGAAAGAAAGAAAAATAGGTTTATTTGTCACAGAAACACGTGCATACATGAAAGACAAGAGTAATTAGAGAACAACACAAAGTACATAACAAATCACGAGCATAGAACAGAAATTACTTAGGCGGTAGCTGCACGACATGACTGTGACAAGAATGCTTCCATTCAGCATGATGCAGTGGTATGGGAGACCCACAGCACAGTGCCGATTTACAGTGGTCACCCGAAAAAAAAAAGATGTGCGGAAATCAAGTCAAGTTCAGTGATTTTTCTATTAAATATGAAATAAAATAAACAGTGCTTAGAATATAAGACAACTATACAATGAATTATAAGAATAAATATTATTAAAAACATAAAAATTAATCCGCAGGCATCACCATACGTGCATAAATAATGCAGATACCTAACTATAACATATTAGTGTTTTGTCTCGCTCCCACCCTCACCTTCGCGTCGCCTGCTCGTGCGCTCACAATCTAAAAGTACCGTTGCATTTCCCTATTGCGTTGATGAGCGTGATCGTCATCACGCTCATCAACGCTACGTCTACTGTGCTGTCTGTGAACCATCGAGCTGGGCGCCCAGCCGCGCGGCGCGGGGTGTCGCGCTCGGTGCAGCCCGGTCGCGGTGCAGCAGCGCGTGCGGCTCACGAGACCTGCGAAATACATTTGTAGATCCTGATCCGTCTAGTGAAAACGATGATGACACACTAACAACCTCAAACACAGTGACAGTTATCTCAAGCAGTGATTTAGGTACAACCAGTTCCAGAACTTCCAGACAGGGCAAGAGAATGCGGAAACCTCCGGAATGTTTTGAGTAATATCTGTGTTTCTAGTATTAGTCCAGAAGTCGAACAGATAGATTTCTTAGAAACGCTGAATGGACTTGAAGCCGATCTGTCGTGGCATTGATTATGAGAACACTTTTTCTCCTGTCGTAAAACATTTCTCTCTGAGAATGTTGTTTGCTATAAGTGTACAGTGGAACACGGACATTACACATCTAGATGTAACAACAGCATTTTTGGTTAAATGGTCTATCATGCATCCGTCTCACTTACTCATTTATTTGTCATTAATGTGATGTAATTATTTATTACCTATCTAGTGGCACTCATTATCATATTTCCTTTTTACCGACTTCAAAAAAAGGAAGGTTATCAATTCGACACGTATGTATGTAATATTATTGGAACTGCAATATATTCACATATGATAATCTATTAGGGCTTCCAAACAAATATACAAATTTTTATAGGTGTATGTATGTATGTATGTATGTTATTATGTATGTATGTTTGTCCACGCATTTCTCCAAAACTGTTTATCGAATTGTGACCATTTCTTTTTTTGTTGGCTTTACTTCAACTTAGGGAACAGTGCAAGTTTCATCAAAATCGGTTAAGTAGTTTTCAAGATATGGACTAATACGTGTAAGAGAGACGGCTTTTTTTTTTGGGTGGGATATTATCGAATAACTTCTCCCGCTCTAGGTGGAGCGGGAGGGCGTATCAGACTCTTACTGACTAAAACCCACCCGTGTTCCTTCGGTTGCCCTGTTGCCGGGGGCCACGATTTCCCTTTCGGCCCATATACACAGCCCCGGCAGGCATTGGGCCTAGCGGACCCCGTCAATTCTGCTGATATTCTTTTGAGGCGCGCGTGGAACACAACGCGCCGTCGACCCGGGCTTGGTCCTTATCGGACGGCGAGCTACCCATTGCTCACCGTCCGCAAGCGCGCGCCTACGGTGGCCGGAAATCGGCTCGCAATTCCCGCCCCGGGCGTCTCCTCCTGCGGCGGTTAGGGGCGTGAAGGCGCAAAATTTGCCTCTCCCTCACGCGTTCCGCCTCCTCCTTCGCGAGCATTACCGCTTCGCAGAAGGAGGTGACGGCCTGCCATTTCCTCTCGCTCTGTACCATGGCCTGAAACAGGGCTGGACGCGAGAGATCACTGCCGCTGATCTTCTCCACGAGGACACGGCGATGCTCCGTCCAAGCCGGGCAGACCTCCACCGTATGCTCCACCGTGTCCTCCGGGCGATCCACACAATGGTGACACCCGGACGTTTCCTCCCGCCTTATCCTGAACAGGAACCTACCGAAGCAGCCGTGTTCGGTGAGGACCTGCGTCAGGCGGAAGGTGAGGGCGCCGTGGCGCCTCTCAAGCCACTACTCAAAGAGGGATCTTATCGCCGCAATTGTGGCGTGCCCAGCGCTGGGTTGCGACAATCGCACTCTCCATGACGCCATGAGATCCCGCCGGAGCTCTGTCCACTGTGCCGCAATTTCTTACGGCATCGGAGTTAAGCCCCGGCGTTTCGCCTCCTCGGGCCACTCCCAGATGTGTGCGAGGACCTTTGCCTCCAGATCCCATGGCGGTAATCCGGCAAGGAGGCTCGCCGCCTCGCAGGAGACCGTGCGGTATCCTCGGGCTAGCCGAATGGCCATGACCCTCTGAGACGCGTTTAACCGGCGGGCTGGCCGCAGCCTCAATGAACGGGCCCAAGTGAGATGGCCTGGCTTATTGATACGAACTACGGGTGTGGTGTCAAAGAAAAACATCTCAAAATCTTAGTCAACTTCTAGTGAACGTAAAAAAAAAACAACAAAAAAATAATGGCCGAAACCAAACTGGCCTCACGGTACAAATCCGCGGCGAGAACTAAAAATTAATAGTAAGATTGTCACAATGGCAAACTAGATGGGAGTTGAGACTAAATTGCTACGTAAACGCAGCATTTTTATGAGATTGTTTCAAAAGTTTGTTGGGATCTAACTCATCTATAGCAAGGCTATCAAGCTTTTTAACCCTACCCAAAGCAACATAAGCTTGATTGACCCTTTGCAAATAACCTTTTGCCTAAATTTACGACTGCAGTTTCCCTGTAACTTATGTACAGTTACAGCCAAGCTAAATATGAGCGGTAACATGCGTCGTTCCACGTCACCGTCACAACGTTTAGCTTGAAACGTACTTACTAGAAACAAATATTCCAGTTCAGACTTAAAACTAAAAATTACGAAATAAAAAGTAATTTAAAAAAATTAAATCAACTTCAAAATTAAATAAAATTATGAAATAATATTTTTATATAATACACGAAATTAACCAACAAAACCAAATCAAAAGTAGGTACGAAACAAATTAGGGGCCTACAATTTTTTTTGAGGTCGGTGCCAGCACTTAAGAAATGTACCTAGCTAATATTAAAAAAACCGCAATATTAACAAAACTAAAAATTAAAACTTTGATAAGGAAAAATTATAGTACAAATACTACATACAGTTAGGTAGGTTTGCTCGTAAGTACATAATCATATATGTGATACAAGTCCGACTTATAACAAGTGCATTAAAATCACATCGAAACGTCTACCTACTCGCAACGACGTGTACCCTCACGTGTGTGCCCGTTCGGGTTGGACGCGGGCCACTGTATGTATAGCCTCCGCGGGCGAGGGGCGACACGACGCCCTGACCCCGCTCACCACGCCCCCTTGCGGGGGCGTCGCGACACCTAGAGACGCGTTATATTTAAATTGCTTCTTAATAATCATTGTGGTGATGGTACATCTATGGTGAGTACCATATAAAACGAAGCCAAGAAGAAATTTTTCTAAACGAATAATAAAAACGTATGTTCCTACGTCTACCTACATAATTTTTTTTGTTGATATGTAAAAAATCTTTTAGCTCCGTTTTATAACGGAAATATCGTTTCTATTTTAATTAAGTTTTCGATAGATTTGCTGGCACCGACCTCAAAAAAAATTGTAGGCCCCTAATTTGTTTCGTAATTTACAATGCATGCCTTTATAGGGTAGATTTTTGAGCTACTATAAAATATTTTTAAGACCCTGTTGTATCACCAATAATCGCATTAATAAAAACATTGAACTTTGAGTCTTTGTTTGTTTTGTTTTGCAATTTTATGCACAGGCACATTATTTTTGTACCAACACATTCGTTATTTTTTTATATTTTTTTTTTGTTATCTGACGCAATTTAATTTAATTTAAGTATGCATACACACGTTACATTATAAAACTGATTTGCATCCGTCACATCACACTTTCAGGTTCAGTTGAAAACCAGCGTCAGGCACTTATTGTTGTCTGGCATTTTTGCTGAACTGAGCCTTTTTGGTGCAGCTGTAAGGCACACTCTTGATTTAATTAATTTTTTAATCTGCTAATAATTATACTGTTTGCTTTTTTGGTCTGTGCTAAATAAATGTATTTTCTTTCTTTCTTCTTTTTTTTCTTTTAAATGGGCATTTAAAAGAAAATATTAATATGCCAATTCCAGAAGGTTTTGTAAATAAAACCAATGTATTTTGCGGGGACAAACAAAAGTTACACCATATTTTCGGTTATTAGTTTGTTCGCCTGCAATACGAAAATTCTATAGATTATAATGCTTGTTTTTCTCTTTTCACTTATGTGTTTTTGCAGTCGAGTTTTTTGTTTTTAAATAATTTTCTTTATTTCAAGCTTTTCAGTTTTATTTGGAATTTATTAATTACTAGCTTTTAATTGATACTAATATTGTTGTAATTTATTTAAAAAAAAACATACCCTTCCTTTTTTGTATTTGCAAATGCAATGTATTAAAAAAAAAAACTTTATGCGCAAGTAAAAAAATACTGTACAAAGGCGGACTTAATGCCTGAGGCATTTTCTACCAGTCAACCTTAGGGTGATGCAGAAACAAAACATGGCAGGTGCAACATAATTGAAAGACAACTCGAATAAGAATAAATACTAATACATAGACAGAGACATACATATATTAATTAATTAAAGAGTTTATTTCAGACCATGTGTCCATTTTGTTAGTAACAATGTTCTTACGGACTAGTGTTAGTAATACTTAAAACTACCGACAACAAAACATTTAAAAAGATAGTTAACATTTAAAAAGATAGTTAACTCAATCACTACTGCGCCACTCCATGACAAATGGCGCAGCAATGATTGATGTAACCACAGTCCAGCCGACTAGCGATCATGCTAAGGATGCTGTTGGAGCTGCCACGTACTCTACGCACCAGGGATGCACACCTTTTACGCATCGTAGCGTAAAAGCAGTCTACGCGACATTCAGCAAACATCCCTGATGCACTACAGAATCGCCGCAGCCCCATCAGCACCCTGAACGCATTATTAAATTGGACTCGGAGGGCACTGTAAGACTTTTGAGTATAGTCGGCCCACAGGCTGCACGTGTAGAATGATGTACAATAAGACCTAAAAAGTGTAATTTTGACTTCTGTCGAACAACGTGCAAACCTGCGAGCTATCATGTTCGCCCGCACTGCCAGCGCCCTCCGTTCCCTCTCGATGTCATCATTGTCCCTGAGGTCAGAGGTCAGCATATGTCCTAAGTACTTAAATTTGGATACCCTACGCAAAGCTGTACCATTAAGTGTAATGCTGGGAAACACGTTACCTGTACTGCTTCCTCTGGCCTCAAAGACCATGACTTCACTTTTGAGTGGATTATATTTTAATCCGTGTTGCCTGGCATATGCTTCACAGACAGCAAGCAGTTTCTTAATGCCACATACTGATGCACTCAGTAGCACCATGTCATCAGCATAGCTTATGTTGTTTACATTAATTCCGTCTATGTGACAACCTACCCGAGTGCTACTGAGTGCCACAATCAGATCGTTCATATACAGGTTAAATAGGGTTGGCGAGGACAATCCCCCCTGCCTCACCCCGCACTCCAACCTGTACGACTGCGACATGGTTCCCGACCAACGCACGCCATTGACCTGGTTTCCGTACCAGTACTTGCAGATGTTGATGAGTTCTATTGGTAGATTAGTGTTTTCTAACTTTTTCCATAGAATATCATAGGAAACCAGGTCAAAGGCTTTCGAAAGATCAAGAAAGCATGCGTGAATTGATGTTTGATGTCTTGTGTAGTATTTGACAGCATGCTTAACACACAAAACTGCACTGTCAGTGGATAGTCCGCCCCGGAAGCCGAACTGATTGTCATGAAGTACAATGTGTTTGGTCAGCTGTGAGTTCAACATGCTGTCAAATACCTTCGATACCACTGTGGCAAGAGAGATAGGCCTGTAGTTGTTCCTATCTGATAGATCAGCTGTCTTATTTTTAACGATAGGTATAACAATGGTTTTAATCATCTCTTCAGGCATATATGAGTGGCTTAGACAAAGGTTAAACAGCATAGCCAACAATCTCGGTAAGTGGGGTCCAGCATGCTGAAGATGTTCAATGCTCAACCCGTCATGGCCGGGAGATTTACCTCTAGTCATTGATTTGATTATCAACTTCACTTCTCTAGTTGTACATCCAAAACCTATCTTTTCACCGTACTTAACATTGATCACCGACTGCGAGGACCCCAATGGCGATTTGACAGTAAAATGCTGTCGAAACAGATCTGCTATTCTACCGGCATCGCTTACGCCGTCGATACACACAGGAGTAACCGGTTTGCTATTAAGTTTGTTTGTGGCTTTCCAAAAAGATCGAAAATCATTTTGTGAGTGATGAGAGGCCAAGATATCCATTTTTACCTGTTCTTCATGGTTCTGACACCATCTTAGTCGGTTTTTAAAGATTTTCCTGGCCTCACACATCTCGTTAAAAATTTCACCTGAATTTGGTTTACCATACCAACACCACAAATAAAATTTTTGTTTAGCTTCCCTGTGTGCCTCGCCAACATGTAAGTTCCACCCTGCAACAGGTTTCTTTTTCTTACGGATATGTCTACCATGTTTGCCACACAATGCTGCCTCTCTTAATATTTTTACAATGTTGTTATACAAACTGTCAATGACTTGCCTATGCTTCGAAATATTACAAGTATAATCTGCACATTTTGTAAACTCCTCTGGAAAGTCAAGAAGTCTTAAGAGTCTATGACATTCAGTCATGTATAGGTTAACCTGATCTACATTTCTTTCCCCCCATATAACATCATTTACAGTCGGTTTATATTCCAGTATCTTAGGTGAGACTACGCCTAGATTACACTACATTATTAACGGAAAGTGGTCCGACCACAGTACGTCATACTTGACACACACTCTGCGCACTGACGGCACAGCTGCCTTAGAGACTATAACGTGATCAAGCCATCTTTGCGATCCGTGAGCCTCGCTCACAAAAGTGAAACAATTAGAAACGCCCTTCAACATTTCTCAAGAGACTCATCAATGCAAGTCCACTCCTGGTCCTCACAAAATAACGATAGTTCATTATAAAATTGTTCAGTAGGGTGCGCATTAAAGTCACCTAGTATGTATACACAATCAATGTTGCAACTGTCTATGATAGCGCTTACCGACCCGAAGATGTCCGTAAACTCGACTAGATTGGCTGCTGCGTCCACAGGCATGTAAACATTCACCACTAGTATAGACCGCTCAGGTAACACTACGCGTATCGCACATATTCGCGGATTATTGCACTGCACCACTATCACATTAGGAAACGCTTTTTGCCGCCAGAGTATTCCGAGACCGCCGTGAGGACGTCCTCGTAAAATGTCCGACGACATGTCCACCGCCGAGGTCCCTGTGCAGCTAAACTCGCCATCAATACTGCTCAAGTATGAAATATCACAGGGCAACAACCATGTTTCCTGAAGAGCTATCATGTCACATGTTTTACACAGCTCACGTATTCCATCAACAGAGCGCTTGACACTTTTACAATTATAAGTAGCAAATTTGTAAACGTCACTAGCCATTTAATTTGCGATAATGACCGTTATCAGAAACTTTAACTGTCTCTGTCGAAGATCGCTTCTTAAAATGTACAAAGTGTCTGAAAATTATACCACTTGGCCATAGTTTCTCATCCAAGAACATCTGTAATTTTGATGCAGATACAATGAACTTATAAGCGTCATGGTCACTTTGCCTCTTCATTACAATTTTGTCTAAAGTAACTTTTTCACACGTTTTACTATAAATATATTTGCATATATCTAATTCTGACGTTCCTTTATGTACGTTCGTAATGAATATGGGTATTTTTCGGTCGGCTGCTCTAAAATTATATTCGGTATCTACCGTACAGTTTCCCATCTTTCCCTTTAAACGGTTATTCCTCACTGGTCTACGTTTTTGTACTTCCGTCCATCCTTGTTCGTTGTCATCTTTATTGTCCTTTGAACGCAACAGTGCATTTGCAAACGTACATTTGTTTGAGTCAATCAGCTGTTCACATACAACGTTATCTGCGGCCGGCGATGACTCACAGACCTGCTCGACCGCTCGTGCAGTGCTACACGTCCCCGAGAGCCCCGCTACGTCCAACCGCTCACGATCTACCGACAATGTTATATTTGTCGGAATATCTTTATTACCCTCTATGCAATCGCTCGTATTAATTATACTTCGATAATTCAAATCCTCATTCGGTGATGAGTCAGACCTTGTTAGGTCGTTTAAATCGCGAATAGATGAACCATTGGGCTGTGAAAAACCCATAGGTCCGCTATCTCGCTCTTGATAGGCACACGTACCACCTCTTTTAACATTCACATTTCCGATTGAAAACACGGGAACAGAGTGCCTCATATTCCTCTAAAACAAAAAGAAAAGTGATATTAAGCAGTTATAACAACATACTAAAGTGACGTCATTTTATATTTTTTATAATAACATAAAATAATATTTATTTAAAATAACGGTATAAGTAATATTAAAACTGCATTTACAAATGCAATAATAAACACTAATTATTTATCTTTTAGACCTCATGATGGATTTAAAAAATAATAAAAAGAACTAATCCATATGTCACCAAATAGTCTACGTAAATTTCAAATAAAAATTTAAGTTACAATTCGTAATTATAATACTCACATTCAAACCGGTTTCATCAGATATTTGTGTTCTATTAAGACCACTTTTATGCAGCGCAATAATAGTCGCCCTCGCCTCAATATTAGATAATATTTGCCTGCATTTTGAGATCACACCAACAGTTACAACAAAGCGACAACGTTCATTCCGATCAAGTCAAATATTCATTAAACTCATATTCTACCTCACAAGTCTAAACTTATTTAGTTTTTTTTTTATGATCTATCTTTCTAACTTTACGAAATGTGTGAACAAAGCGAACATAAAGAATATTATATTTCTGTCCCATTACTTCCAATTGAGTAAAAACTTACAAAAAACCTTTAATGGTACTGTATGAGATTTGAACTCATGGCTTATCGATTCACGCATCTATCTGAACGTGTTAACCGCTAGGTCATCTTGACTTGTATTATAATGTTGAAATTATGAACTACAATCACTTGTTGACGACAATGATGCATGTGTCTCTTGAAAATAAAAGGTCGTAAGTAAAACTAAACGTCAAGCTATTGCTTTGTGAGATTGCCTATGGACTTTTGGTCGGTACTGTACATAAGTACATACATACTCTTGAAAACCATTAGCCTCCTTCTGGGGTAGTCGAGTAAAAACGCTCAGCTCAGCTATTCAAATATTTTATTTCAGATAAACATCCATATAATGTTAGGAGTAGTATAACTTAAGCTTTTTTTTTGGGTGGGAAATTATCTAATAACTTCTCCCGCTCTGAGCGGAGCGGGAGGGTGTGTCAGACTCTTACTGACTAAAACCCACCCGTGTTCCTTCGGTTGCCCTGTTGCCGGGGGCCACGATGTCCCTATCGGTTTTCTTCGAACTCCCGGCAGGCATTGGTCCTAGTATTCCCGGTATACGGACACACGGGGTAGGATGGTGGAGGACTGGGCTCTGGAGACAGGCTTGGTCGTCCTAAACCGGGGTTCTGTCCCCACCGTGTGTGTGGATGCGGGGTGAATCGATGGTGGACATTTCGTTCGCCAGCCCAGCTCTGTCGCCGCGTGTCATTGACTAGCGCGTCATGGAGGGGGTGGAGACATAGTATAAAGAGAGGAAGTAAGTTATCTTCATAGAAACGCACCGCGCGCGGCTTGTATGTGTGCGCGGCTTGTATCTATGCGTCGCCGCACGCACACTTAACAAAATCAAGCCCGTTTATGAGTGCGCCAGTCGGGGCTAACGCCGCACAAGGTTTCCGCGTCGCGGCTGTTCGGCACTGCTAAATGTATGAAAAATGAGTGATAATCGCAGGAGAAATTATTGCTGTGCGTTTGGGTGTCTAAATAATTCATCGATTCCAGAGTTGTCTCTGTTCAGATTACCTACTGAACAGAAAAGGTAACCAAGTCACTTATTCTAGCATATAATTTTTACTTGATGATGAGATACCTACTTATTTTTTGTTGTGTTAGTTATCTATCAGACAGACGAAGTAGGCAGGCCTACTTTCCCACTAAAATGTATTAGGTACCTACTTTTGATCTGTCAATTGATATGCCGCTAATGCTCTCTCTTGATATGCCCGATTTCTCAGTATTGTAGGTATAGTAAAGTAACTAAGTACTCACAGTTATGAAATCATAATTTCAAATATTTGACGAATTGTGAATCAATCAGCCATTTTCTAGACACTGAATTAAAATTTAAGTAGTTAAAAGTGACAACCCTGAGACAGCCAAGTATGGTAGGCAATTATATCGCGGATTGGATCTGAGATAGCCTGCTTGAACTCTTTACACTATGGTGGAGACCTACTCCGATCACCGGTACATCCGGTTTGACGTCTCCACCCAGACCTCGAGCGCGCCGGTCCGACAGGCCCCGAGTGGTCCGCGGTATAACTTAAGCCTTATGTTACTATTAATTAAATTAATAATAAACAACCAATAAACCATTGAACAGTTCGTCCAATGGTACACTAGATTATTTGGATAAGTGTGTCTGAACACTTACCCACCTTCATAAAAGGGGAGAGTCTCACCAGTCTTAAAACACAATCAGGATGCCATTGGAGGAGGAGCGCAAGCGCGCCTTCATGGAAGCGCATCGCTTCCGAATAATCACGGCGAACCCATCGACGCGCGCTTCCGCGAACATCCCTGACGCGCTACATCGCCACGGCAACCCCAAGAGCACCCTGAAAGCGTTATTTTACTGGACGCGCAGGTCGCTAAAAGCCCGCTTGGTATACTTGGTCCACAGGCTACACGTGTAAAACGACTGGCAGAAGGCCTTAAAAAGCGTTATCTTTACAGAATCAGTACAACGTGCAAACCTGCGGGCCAGCATGTTGCGACGGACAGCCAGCAACCTGCGCTCCCTGTCTAAGTCTACATTGTCTTTTAAGTCATCAGTGACCCAGTGACCCAAATACTTAAACTTCGAAACCCGATCTAAAGGAGACAGAAAGGAGAGTTCAGGCAGCTGTTCGTATGTTAAAGTATCCGATTTAAAAACCAACCATTCACTCTTATTGGTATTGTATTTGAGTCCATGAGCTACTGCATAACTTATACATATTTTAAGCTTTCTCATTGCACCGATAGATGGGCATCACATCAGCGGGGACAGAAGTCACGTGAGTGAGCTTATGCCATAGCAGGTCATAATTGACCAGGTCGGAAGCCCTCGATAAATCCAAGATACATGCTATTGCAAGAGTCTTTTTGTCTGTATAATATTGGACAGTCTGTTTAAGGCATAAAATTGCACTCTTCGTTGACAAGTTCGGTCTAAATTCAAACTGATCATCCTCGAGAACGACGATGGTCAGTTTGGATTTGGAACGACCTTGTCAATATATCTATGTAAACATTATGTACGTAAGAAAAAATCTACATCTTTTTAGTAAAAGAGGTGCAAGACATAATTATATCACTAGAAATAGGGACCAATTAGTTCAACCGAGTTTTCAGACTGGCTAAAGTGGACTCGTCTTTCACGGGGTACTGTTTAAAATGTTACAACAAAGTACATCCCCACATGCTTCAACTGAATGAAACGAAATTTAAATCCTTACATATTATAAAACAAAGTCCCCCGCCGCGTCTGTCTGTCTGTCTGAACGCGATAAACTCAAAAACTACCGAACGAATTTTCAAACGGTTTTCACCAATGGACGGAACGATTCTTACAGAAGGTTTTAGTGTATAATTCATTAAAGGTTTTGTGTAAATTGGCTGAAATATGACGATTATTGTCGAAGATGTCGGAAAAAATCATGCCGACTGGGAGCTTTACTGGCGTGCGCCGCGTATACCGTTACAGATACATCAAATTTCCGTTGTACGGGATTGAAGATCTTAAAAAGTTCAACAAAAAAGTCCGCAATGGCATATATCTATCTTCTAAGGATGACCCACCATTCAACCATTTTTATCTTTCAGAATTTGATAAAAATTCCATTGTTATTTCCGAAGCTATATTGACCGGTATCATATTAATCCTTATCCAATAAAATATGTTATTTAAATTAGCCATTTAATTGAGATTAAAATATGCCTAGACATCATATAATTTAAATGAATAGTTTAAAAGATTATCACAGTTTCAAAATTCTCTCTAAATTCAACTCAAATTACTATAATGTCTCGCTGACGGTGGCGTGTGTGTTGGATCATTTAGCTTCCTTCAAAATTATTGAGCTGAATGGTGCTAATCCATGCGTCATGTCCGTGAACGGGCGCTTTCAGTAGGGACTGGTCATCTCTTAGCTGCCACGTCTTATTTTAATTTAATTTTTGAATTGTGTTATTTGTTTTATTTTCTATTACGGACGCTTTTAACGTTCTGCATCAAAATTCAAAATTCAAAAGTCATTTATTCAAACTAGGCTGAGAATTAGCACTTTTCGAACGTCAAAATTACATAAGACAGTCCCCCAAAACGCCCACCCTTCACCACTTCCTAGTGCCTTTAGCTGGGAAGAAGAAGTGACGCAACAAACTCCCCAGCAGCACAGCTGTCTGTTCAAGTTAGAAAAAATGATTCCATACAATAGTATGCAAAATGCATAATGTAAGTTCATTATGCAACACAAAACATAATTTAAATGATAAATTATTCGCCATATGTCAGCTAGCACACGCCAATATACCAACCAAAAACATCGAGAACTATACTCAAGCAGAAATAAAAAATAAAAACTAAACGTAAACAGAACTAAATACTCGTATCTAAATAAAAGCCTCCAGGCATAAAGGGCGTGCCCGCTTACATAAAGCTATATAAAGCTATAATTGGAAGTTATTATAAATGATAAACTAGGACCATCGAGGTAAAATAAATAAACAGTTAGTTACTAGTTACAATAACAAAACCATGATCAGCAAGACGACCAGTCACAACAAGCAGCACCCGTTCACGAGCATAACGCAAAGATCAGCCATTACCCCCCTTGCCATATTTGAGGGAAGAAGGTAACCCGACCCCCGACGCTACCGCAAGTAGTGATATCTAAGGGAGCTTGACGAACTTGCGGGTGGTTGCTTAGGCAAAAAAAAAAATGATCAACTGTCGAGGTCGCTAGCTAACCACAAATTGCAATACAACTCATAACAAAAACATTGTAATGAGTAGATTATGTCAGCAATAAAATAAAATAAAATTAAATTGACTTATACATTCAAATTAAATAAACTGTCAATAGGTTAACTAATTCTGGAGAAAGAACATAAGTATTGTCTTGAGTTAATCACAGCGACCAACTATTCTTATCATTTAAGTAGTCGTTGATACTATAGTATGCCTTTGAACAAAGGTTGGATTTTACTTTAGTTTTAAACGCATTAAAAGGCAAATCTAGCAAAGAAGAGGGTAGCTTGTTATAAAAGTCTATACCAAGCCCAACAAATGAGTTATGTACCTTATGAAGCCGGTGAAAGAGAGCTCGTAATTTGTCCTTATTTCTAGTGTTAACATTGTGTAAATCACTGTTTTTAGTGTATAAGTGTATATTTTGCCTAATATATAAAATGTTGGCGAAGATGAATTGCGATGCCACTGTAAGGATACCAATGTCTTTGAAAAAATCTCTCAGTGAAACTCTGGCACCTAGCTGATAAATTGCTCGAACAGCTCGTTTTTGAAGCACAAATATATTTTGAACATCAGCAGCTTTGCCCCACAGCAGAATACCGTAAGACATAATGCTATGAAAATAACTAAAATAGACTAACCGAGCTGTATCAACGTCAGTGTATTGTCTTACTTTACTGACAGCGTAGGCGGCCGAACTGAGCCTTCCCGCTAGGCTCGATATATGTGGGCCCCACTGAAGTTTGGCATCTACTGTTATGCCCAGAAAAACTGCCGAGTTCACAGTTTCAAGCATCTCTTTATCTAAGACGATGTTGTGTCCTAGATTTCTAACATTTGGTAGGGCGAACTTTACACATTTCGTTTTCTTGGCATTGAGAACAAGGTTATTTGTCATAAACCAATCCGTAACTAATGAGAGTGCACTGTTTACATCGTCAAAATCTTGTCTATTCCGGTCTACTTTAAAAATAAGAGAGGTATCATCTGCAAACAGTACAACTTCACAGATACCCTTTAAATAGAATGGTAAGTCATTAATATACACTAAGAACAAGAATGGACCCAGTATTGAGCCTTGAGGTACACCTAACTGAACTGGTAGCCAGGAAGAATTTACACCATCGTTCTCACATGTATACCTTCAACATGAATATGTAACCAATATTTTGAAACCATATTTTGATTTAAAAGAGTGTCCGTGGAGTTTCTTGCCCGTTCTTCTCCGTAGGTACCTACTACGCTTTGGAATGGGCAACTAGCTTCATCTTTCTGACTGACTGACCCTTTGACAATTCAAAAGTGCCTGTAATTTGTTTATTTGAACACTGTGATTCATTCGTGTTCATATTCACACATTGTTTGACACCGGGATTTTGCTCTTTTTCTAATATAAAATAAAGTCTAATATCCTTTGTGGCTTTTTCACTCTATGGTCGGATAGATAATCGAGTCAAAAAAGCCATTTAATTTAAAAATACGTGGAACGCGACTTTTTAAAAAATTGTTGAACATGTCGGTTCCTGCGCGAAAAAACTCAGTTGGACGATACGCCCGGCACGCGTACTCGCGGAGTAATAATTAGTTTTTTAGTGGTTTTTCTGTGTAAATCAACGGGAAGTGATGTTATTTTCATTTTTAAATAGATATTACATCATTGTAGATAATATTTTAGTAAATAACATCATATTATACCTATTTTGACCCAACCGAAAAGTGTAAGCAAACACGCGAGTGAAAAAAGACTGCAGACGACACTCGCACGTGTAGGTAGTAGTACTGGGGGACAACACACCCGCTGCACGCATGTGTGTGTGATGTACTGCTGCAAGCGACACTCGCACGTGTAGGGTGTAGTACTGGCACAGTGTAAAGAGTAACAGTAGACCGACGCCTTTGATGTTTGCGTAAATGCCGACACCGCATAAGGCCACAGTACTTACCTAGGGTTGTCACAGACTTTACACAACTGCCCAAAAAAGTAGGGTAATGTTTTTAGGTTTCATGTATGTATGTTTGTACGTTTCTTTATTCCGCCATAACTGCCAAATACCTCAACAGTTTGAAATTATGAGGTATCGTTACAATTTTACATCGTACCGAGTGACGTTGGTTATTTTTTTTTGCGCGGCCGTCTTGAATTTTATTTGGGAATAAGAGCTTGTTAACAATATAAATAAAATATAATTTTATTATTCAGTATTTAATACTTTACCTATTGAATAAGTTTTATGTCCGCCATCTTGGATTTCAAAATTAATGTCATCTTCATAATCGGCACCCCGAGGAACCTCGAAGATGACACCCATATCGATTTTGAAAAAAATTAATGTCCGCCGTCTTGGATTCCAACATGAATATCTTTTTCGTAATCAGCGACCCCAAAAACCTAGATAATGACAAGCTTAACATTATTTAAAAAAGTCATGTCCGCCATTTTGAATTTGAAAATGGATGTAATTTTTTATTTACATAGAAACAAAAAATTTGCCAAATTTTTGTCGGATATTTTTTGCGGTGTTTCAGTTTTTGCTGGTAGGCGTCACGCTTTTACATCTACCATTTTGTTAACGTTAGCATGACATGACAAAAATGTTAAAAATTAAGCACTATAAAATAATATATTCACCTTTCTACTGAGTGTGGAAATTGATGAAATAGCAGTTCTTTATTTATGCGAGATGACGACTTGCATTCTCGCACAGCACATGTCGTATGCAATATTTTAATTGTGTGCAAATCGAAACATTTATTTAAAACAAGACACGCGTTAGCCCTGAAAGTCATGTCCCGAGCTACTAACAATGGTGACGTATGCAGCTCGGACTTGCTCTAATCGCCCCTCGCCCCTCACACCCCGCACGATTGCCCTGTCTAGACGGCTTCGTCGAATGACTGTATTGGTTTATAGACTGTGGTACTGGGGGACAGCACACTCGCTGCACGCATGTGTGTGTGATGTGCTGCTGCAGGCGACACTCGCACGAGTAGGGTGTAGTACTGGGGGACAGCACACCCGCTGCACGCATGTGTGTGATGTGCTGCTGCAGGCGATACTCGCACGTGTAGGTAGTAGTACTGGGGGACAGCACACTCGCTGCATGCATGTGTGTGTGATGTGCTGCTGCAGGCGACACTCGCACGTGTAGGTAGTAGTACTGGGGGACAGCACACCCGCTGCACGCATGTGTGTGTGATGTGCTGCTGCAGGCGACATTCATACGTGCAGTTGTATTGAATTTCGTGGGAATTTCTTTATTGATGATCTTGAATTACAAACATCCAATGGTTTCAGAAACTTTTATAGAGGATTCATATCGTGGGTGTAGATAAAGTCTTGTATGCAACTGTTATAATTAGGTATTAAAACACTCATGTGATACTGATGAGTTGTTTTCTTCTTTGGAGGGTTGTGGTCTACCTCCCGCGCGGTGACCAGCCGTAGTGGGAGTGTATAGGTTTGGAGAGGGGGGTCACTTTTTAATTACTATTTACCATTACTAGAGCTAGATTAAAAGTCAAAATGGGTGTACCACAGGGCTCGATATTGGGTCCATTCCTCTTTTTAGTATATATAAATGATTTACCAAATTTACTGAAAAATCGACCACAAATGGTGTTATTTGCTGATGACACATCACTGATTTTTAAAGTAGACAGACGTGCACAGGAGCTTGACGACGTAAATAACGCTATGCTTACGGTCCATAATTGGTTTACTGTAAATAATTTGGTATTAAATGAGAAGAAAACTAAATGCATAAGATTCGCGTTACCGAATGTTAGAAGTAGTGAATGTCACGTTGTATTGAATAAGGAGACACTAGAATTCGTCGAAAAGACAGTTTTCCTGGGGATAACGCTTGACTCCAAACTACAGTGGGGTCCTCACTTAACATCACTTGCAGGGCGGCTAAGTTCAGCCGCTTACGCTGTTTGGAAAATCCGCCAACTAACAGACGTGGATACCGCGAGACTGGTCTATTTTAGTTATTTTCATAGCATCATGTCTTACGGTATTTTGCTGTGGGGACGGGCTGCAGATATTGATTCTATCTTTATTCTGCAAAAGAGGGCCGTCAGAGCCATCTACAACCTCCGCAGACGCGAATCTCTAAGGGAATTGTTCAAGAAAATTAACATCATGACGGTACCTTGTCAGTATATATATGAAAACATTATGTATGTTCGAAAAAATCTACACCTTTTTAGTAAGATAAGTGACAGGCATAATTTTAACACTAGAAATAGGAATAAATTAGATCAACCACGTTTTAGATTGTCTAAAGTTCACACTTCTTTTATGGGGTACTGTGTAAAATGTTATAATAAAATACCACTCGATATTCTTCAACTAAATGAGAAGAAATTTAAAACATGCATTAAACGCACACTATGTAGACAAGCATATTATAAGTTGGATGATTATATCGTAGATAAAAATGCTTGGCTTAATGCTGGTCCTGCTCCACAGCCACTTGGGCTCACTAGTTAAAATTTTAATATTTGGAAGAGTTGCTTTCCCTTTTTTTTTTTTAATTTTGTTTTTGACATTACGAACTTAAATGTTTATTTTTTTATCTTACCAAGTAAATAAAAATGCTTGGCTCAACGCTGGTCCTGCTCCACAACCACAACTAATTGATTAACATTTGCAAATACTGTTGGAGCTGCTGAAGATTGTAAGACCATCTTTGCATTGTATAAACTCAATCTCTTTTGTATTATATAATTGCATAGCACACTATGTGAGCACTATGTACTAAAGAGTTACTATTTACCGGGTAATATGTCTTGCATTGACTTGAATGTGCCCTGGCGGCTGTGAGTATGTCATGCTCACTCAAATGTTTCGCAGATGGTGGCGCGTGTGTTGGATCATTTAGCTCCCTTCAAAATGGTTGAGCTGAATGGTGCTAATCCATGCGTCATGTTCGTGAACGGGCGCCGTCAGTTGGGACTGGTTATCTCTTAGCTGCCAGGGCTTATTTTTAATTTTTTTTGAATTGTTATTTTTTATCTTTTTATTACGGACGCTTCTCATGTGCACGTCTTTCTACATTGTTCTCACATGTATAATTTCAACATGAATGATGTAACCAATATTTTGTAACAATTTTTTATTTAAAAGAGTGTCCGTGGAGTTTCTTGCCCGTTCTTCTCCATAGGTACCTACTACGCTTTGGAATGGGCAACTAGCTTCATACCTATTTCTGACTGACCGATTCCTTGACAATTCAAAAGTGCCTGTAAATGGTTTAATTGAAATAAATGATTTGAGTTTGAGTTTGAGATGGTGCGTGTACTGTAGCTGGTAAATGTTTTACATACGATAATATTGATTGACTTTTATCCTTCTTTGGATTTTGATAACTCTTTTCGTCTCTTGTTAGTGAGTATGTATCAGTATGTGACCTCTTTAATTTCCCCACGTGTGTTGTGTTTCTCTGGAGAAACAGTTTTAGCGGAAGGTTTGACTTTGTCATTTTTATTTTCTAAGATTATTAATTTATCATACTTAAGGATTACTTTATTTCCCTTTTCTTGCTCAAGTTTTGCCTGGTCCATCAGTTCAGCTCTCTTTTCCAGTATATTTTTAGGATAATCTTGCTTTATATAATAGACACAGTTGTCCAACTTTTTCTTGTTTTTTAAGACCATAATTTTCGTACCCAACGTAGTGAAAGTAGTTTGATAAGGTTTACTTGTAAATTTTTTTTTTCTTTAGACAGGATGTTCGTTAATTGTGTCATGATCAACTACACAATTAACGAACACCCTGTTAACCTTTAAAAAAGTGGGTGTTAATCACTTAGCACTACCATTTTGCTAATCACATTGTACTACATTCGCTATAGAGTGCTACGACTGCTACGAGCCGCTACGGTGCTACAGAGTGCTACGTGCGCCTACGACATGTACGGTAGTAGTTCGTAGCGTACGTAGAGCGGCCGGAAGCGTTCTCGCTGAACAACTTCTCAAGTAGGACTGTTTTACACTAAATAAAAGTCATTATGTGCCGAAAGAAAGACACAGCGTTAGATTTGAAGATGCTGTCTATGATTCTGTCTTCTAGGAGCATAATATTGAAAAACATACCTGATTCTCTATGGATTTATGTTGTTACCTCTCACCTCCTGCAGGGGTCGCTGTCGCTAGTTCCGGCGACCGGCCATTGGGGTTCTCATAGTGTCTTCACTTACCAGCAAGGGCCTTGCTCTAACGCTGTGTCTTTCTTTCGGCACATAATGACTGTTTTATTTAGTATAAAACTGTCATATTATATGCCTACCAGAAAGATACAGCGTTAGATTTAAAGACTTGTTTGATATCTGCTGGTGAAGGTAACTATAAACGCTATGTGAAATGAATAAATGTGTTTAAAGAAAGAAAGAAATTCATTTTTGATTATACATTATCATTTATTATCAATTACCCTAATCAGTGAAATAATATTATTACTAAATATATTCATTTAGGATCACAACAAATAATTTGGCACTTCAAAACTTAAATTATTAACTTTGACACACAAAACCGATTTACTCTTATTAAAATCCAGAGAAGTTTAATCGCAACAAATCTTCCTCTTCATTATTAGAGTTTTTAATAATTTCTCTACAGTAAAACTTCCTGAAGGTCTTATCACTCCTCCAGTTTCCTCTAGCTAATATCTCATCCACAGGTACATTCTCCCACCACCCCTTTGATGATACAGCAGCTCTGATGCTTCCTGGAGTAGCTTCTAGATTTAAATCTTTAAATATAGATTTAATCCAACCGGCTATAATAAATAGTTTTTGTAGCTGGTTTAATTTCGCCTTTTACTGAGACAAATAGACTAGTAACGTTACTATTAAGACGTCTATTTTGAGTAATTTGAGTCAGTTGTTTTATATGTCTCAAAGGACATATATTAGCATCTGGGTGCTTTAATAAAGACCATCCAGACTGTCTATATTTACTTGAGTCTGTTTTTGATCCAAATTTTGGCCATAATAATATTTTTTCTTCTTCTTCTATGAAATTGTTTTGAGATATGTCCAATAAGGTAAGATCGTGTATTCTTCTGTCTGATGCTAACAGTAAAATAATTGCAGTTCTTCTTGAAATATCAAAAAGTGAATTTGTACTTGGAACAGACTTCAACCAATTGAATAGCAATTTTGTGTCAAAAATAGGAGATTTTGAAGGATGAGGTTTTGCCAATGCCTCGGCGGGTTTTAAAAATTGTTGTACAAAGAAAGGAGAACATTCACCGTCCATACATTTTTGGGCTAAATGTGAAAGTGCCGGCCAAACAAAAAAATATATATATTCCGTTAGAACATGTTATTCTCTTCACTTTTCACTATGGGACCAAATCTGTAGGGCCATTCCCTGCGCTGTTATACGAGTTTGAAAAATACTGTTTTCAGTATGTTTTAGATAACAGAATAACAGTAATTATAGTAATAGCTTTTTATGCCAGTTAACATTACAGTTATTATCTTTTACTGTGAAACTAAGGCTCTAGGGTTATTCTCCACATAACTACAGTGTGCTAAATAGTTGTTTTTTCTCCAGTACTAATATTAGCTGATTGAAATAGGTATCAGTCGTAGGTATCACTAGTATTAACTGGTTTTAGGTCTATTTAGTCGTTTCTATTCACTTAAAAATCATGAAATAAAAAACACATTATTTTAGGTAGGTACGTAAATAACGGTTATAAAAAGAAGCTTAACGAAGCCGAGAGTCATAGACTCCCAGTCATTGTGATTTTTTTGTACTGGACTATGGTTCAGTATGTGCAGATATGTCTCTCGCAATAGCTTGCCATATTTGGAATTTCATAACAAACATTAAGAACCTTACGGAGAATACAGGAGTTGATAGCATTTAAAACTAGTTTTCGTGAAAAAAAGTAAATAAAAATAAAACTTTGACATTCAATATCTCCTCTCGGCATCGTTATGCTTCTTTTACATCCGTTATTTATGTATCTAAAATAATGTGTTATTTTATTTCACTGTTTTGCGAGAACAGTGAACCACAAAATAGACCTAAAAGTCCTAAAACCAGTTAATATTAGTGATACCTATTTCATTAAGCTAATACTAGTACTAGTGAAAAAAATAAACTTTATTTCGCATACTGTAATTATGTGGAGAATAACCCTAGAGCCTAGTTTCACAGTAAAAGATGATAACTGTAATGTTTACTGGCATAAAAAGCTATTACTACAATTAAATTACTGTTATTCTCTCTAAAACATACTGAAAACAGTATTTTTTAAACTCATATAACAGCGCAGGGAATAGCCCTATAGATATGGTCCTATAGTAAAAAGTGAAGAAAATAACATGTCCTAACGGAATATAACTTTTTTATTGTTTGGCCGGCACTTTCATAATTTAGCCCAAAATGAATTTTCTCCTTTTTTGAAAGATTTTCTGCATTTGAATCACAAAAGGTAGAAATAGCCGATTTATGTAATAAAATTGTGTTATCTGAAAAATTTCTTTTTAAATGCAGATCTGCTAATAATCTTGCAACGTCTTTGCCATCTGGGTTTTTGTGATTAATATTATTTATGGCACAAAACGATAGCCATCTTTTTATAGGGGCTTTGTAAGTATTCAGAGTGCTTTGGCGCCAGCTATAACTCAATAACTTAATTTCATCCCTGCTCCAGTTAGCTACCTGGTCTGACCACCCCCAATTTTCCAAGCCTGGAGGAACAACTTGTTCACTTGAGGGGGACAGAACCCCGTCGATCGATCTATAAGGTTCTTCTGTAGGTCTGTTATCGGTACTGGATCTGATAGTGACCTGGCTTGTAGATCGGTCAGCCAAAAGCACTGATCCCACTGTGGTGCTATTACTATGTATGTTCCTTTGGCCCTGTTTAGATGATCCAGCACCCGAGGGATCAGGTTGGGGGGGGAAACACCCACCCCAACTGAAAGTCCCAATCTCGCTTGAAGGCGTCGCAAAAAATTGCTGACCCATCTGTTGAGTCCCAAGTTACGTATCGTGGGACAACTGCGGTTTCTTTTGACGCGAACAAGTCTACGTCTGGAATGCCCCATTTTTTGAATATGACTTTCTTGGCTTGGGATTGTAGTTGCCATTCGTTGTTTTCCTCTCGAGAGACGGTCCGCAATCCCGTTTAACCTCCCCGGGAGGTATGATGCCGACAGCGTTATATTGTGCTGCTCGGTTAGGTGAAGGAGTTTGTTTGTTAGGCCTAATAGGGCTAAGGACCGGGTGCCCCCCTCGTTCCTTATGTAAGCTATGAGGGTCCGATTGTCGGACTGCACTAAAACGTGTGCATCCTTCATGTATGCACCTTGTCTCACTAAGGCTGCATACACTGCAAACATCTCCTTCACATTGGAATGCCATTTTTGTTGGCGGCGATTCCATTTGCCTGACAACATGATGTTGTTCAGGTGTACTCCCCAGCCCGCGTCCGCCGCGTCTGTGGTGAGAAAGTGGGTTATCTTGGGGTTGTGCATTGTTCTTGCACTTTAGCCTACGTTTTTTACCCACCATTGTAACTCTTGAGTTACTAGAGGTGGCAACTCCCTCTTTTGCCTTGGTCTGCATCCTCTGAATGATTTCAGAAAAATCTGAGTGCGGCGACAATGAAGGCGTCCGTTTGGAGTTGCTAAGTTCGCGAAATTTAGCACACCCAGCAATTTTTGTGTTTGTCGGAGACAAGACTCTTTCTTTTGTAATAGACTTGATGCTAATTCTTTTATTTTTTGTACTTTTTTTACAGGAAGAGAAATTAGTTTTGTTTTTGTTTTCCATGCTACATATACCCAAATATTCTATTTCTTGAGTTGGGGTGAGAAGTGATTTTTGAAAGTTGACATGCCAACCCAACTTTACCAGAGTATCCACCGTTACTTTGGTGTGTTCTATGAGTTGTATTTGATTTTGACTGGCTATTAAAAAATCGTCTAAATAAACTATAATTCTTATGCCTTGTCTCCGAAGGATTTCCGCAATCCAATTGGTCACCGATGCGAAAGAGTAAGGAGCTGATGAGAGACCGAAAGGCAAGGCCGTTAACTGCAATATTTCGCCTCCATATATTATGCGCAGAAAACGCCTGTGGGTTTTCTTTATGCTCAAGTGAAAGTACGCTTGATGAAGGTCGATTTTTGTCATCCAGTCCCTGTCTTGTAGGAACTGAATTACATCCAGACGAGTAATTAACAGGAAATGCCGAGTCGAGACATGTAAATTTAGACTCTTTAAATTGAAAATAGGGCGTATTCCCCCATCAGATTTTTTGACTAAAAACATTTTGGAGTGAAAGCCGGGTGTCATGTTTTTTGATTTTTCTAACATTCCTGCTTCTTTTAACTGTTTTACTACTTCTGTCATTTTATTTGATGGTCTTGTTGCAAACTTGTTTAATATTCTTTTGTAAGGGTAATGTAAAGGAGGTTTTGTTAAAAATGGTATGCGACTCTCCGCTATTATTTTTTGAATATACTGGCTGGCTCCCAATTGTTTCCATGCTTGAACATGGAATTTTAGGCAACCGCCTTTGAACACCCTGCTTTGATTGTCACTTATCTTTAATATTGGAGGTGTTCAATCTATTGTGTACAGATTTCTGCAACATCCAAATGTTTTATGTCTATGTTCTATGTTCTTGGGAGACTGTACGACGAAAGGAATGTTTTTTATAATTATTCTTTGATTTTTTGTCCGAGTTATTATACTTATTTTTCTTATTAGAATTTGTTTTATAATTTGGCTTGAATTTTTTATTGTTTACTTGATTATTAGTGAATTTATTTTTGTCTCTTAAATAACTTGGGTTGTTTAGCCATACTTGGGAGCCTCCTAAAGAATCAACCAAAGGGGTGAGCGCTTCTCTGTTGAAGAGATGTTCTGCACTGGGTGGAATATTTTGCAACGCTAATTTAAGATTGATGTTCCTAACTTCTTTTAGAATGCGGTCACGACTAACTTCAATACACTCTGCTCGCTTGCCACAAATGACTTGCATACAGGATTCCATATTTTTGTATGAAGGGGACGTTGGACCAAATTTTTCAGATAACTTATTAAATAGAGTATTTGCATTGAGTTCTGTGTCAGAACTAGCAGCCCAATTTACAACCTCCTGTAGACCCTGTTTCAAGAGTTGCCTATTTTCCAAAACAGCATTTGACAATCCCGCTAACAATTGTTCCGTACTAGCCAAATAATCTGTACCTTTATTAAGATGACACAGTTCCTCATTTAATTTTAACCCTATAAAAAAACAACCGACTTCAAAAAAAAAAACACTACAAAGTGAAAAATAACTTTAATTTCGGAAGTCGGTGTCTTTGGTTTTCAATTTTCGTTCTTTGCCACCGAGTTGTTTGTTGGTTGTTTTTTTTTTTGGAAAAAGTTTTTATTTTTCACTTTTTAGTTGTGGTACCTACCCCACACAAATTCGAATACCACTACCTGCTATGTAAATAACAGTGACAGGAAGTTATCATAATATCATCCACATACTATGTGGGAAAAAATACGTATTATTGAAGTTAACTCAAAAACTACCCAAGCAAAGTTCATAAAATTTATATGGGACCACCTCTGAAGTATAATCTACCAAACAAAAAAAGAATCATCAAAATCAATTCATAATTGGCGGAGTAATCGCGTAACAAACAAACAAAAAAAAAACACAGTCGAATTGAGAACCTCCTCGTTTTGGAAGTCGGTTAAAAACCTGGTGTTGCTATAAGTGCTTGTAAGTCCTTCTTATACCGAATACCTTTCCAGGCCTGTGAATTAAATTGTTGAAGATTATTTAACTCTGCTAATTTTACGGGATCAGCTACTGGTACAATCTTAGATTCGTCAAAACTTATTTTCAAATCCCCCAAACACATATTATTATTATTGGGCGGTTTATTTAAAAATTGGTTACAATTCGTTGAATTTACGGAGTCGTAAAGGCCGCCATTATTTTCTTTATTGTTATTACTCGCACTAATTGCCGTGAAAATTTTCGGCATTTGAGCTACACAGTTTCATAAATATGTAACTTGGTTAATGAGAGTATCCATACGAGGATCCGAACAGGTTCCGACCTGTTTGTACCTGCGCCGCTTAGATCTTTTGTTAGGTGGTGGCGAGGCAAAACCTTCCTCGTCTTCCGAAGACGAGGAACTGGTCTGCGATGAGCTTGAGCTCTCAGCTCTTCGCCCTCCATCCGGAGCAGCGATTTGAGCTGGTTCAGGTACAGGATCCTCCGAGTTCATAATGGATGGTGGGTACTTACCAACTCGCTGTCAAAATTAAGCTTCAAAGTGAGATTTGAACTCGCGACACTATATGCACAACCCGGCGTCATACGCCGCGGTACTAAGTTGACACCACAGAGTACTTTTTAATATAGGTAGTTGACACTGATAAAACTTTTGCTCCTAACACGACAAAAATCATAAACGCTATGAGAACACCAATGGCCGGTCGCCGGAACTAGTGACAGCGACCCCTGCAGGAGGTGAGAGGTAACAACATAAATCCATACAGAATCAGGTATGTTTTTCAATATTATGCTCCTAGAAGACAGAATCATAGACAGCATCTTCAAATCTAACGCTGTGTCTTTCTGGTAGGCATATAATGTTATATTACACACTCGAGTTACAGCGTCATAATGCTGTGCTTTCCGTATTATATGTTTCATGTATGTAAGGCTTTAAACTGCTTATGGTGTTATTTTCAGTAAACCTTTCACTACAATATTATTGAGTTGGTGCCATTTTGAACGTATCAAATATTCACATTAAAATTAACTGAATAGTCTCTTTATTCTGCCCGATCGGGCTTGAACAGCAATTTACCACAACGAATGAATATGATTGATGATAATTGATAATAAATTCATGTTAGTAATTTTATTGGAAATGCGTCTGATCTTTAATTTCATTTATTAATGGCAAGTTTGGATGAGCTGGACTCCTTTAAGAAAGATTGGTCCTTGGAAGCTCTAGACAGAGAGAGGTGGAAAGAGAGTAGAGAGGCCTTTGCCCAGCAGTGGGACAATAACGGCTATGTAATGTAATGTAATGGCAAGTTTAATGAGTCTGGATTTGTGTCCGGTTGATGGCAAAAGGCTCGCCCCCTACTACATGGGACTTAAAAAATATAACTGGTGAAATGTGGGCGTACTAAAGGTACACCTTGGCTTAATTTGAAAACAAGAATCGCTATTCAGCTCATTTAAAACTTTACATTATCTAACAACCATTTCTATCGTAATAAGCCTAAGGTAAAAACATCATTTTTAAGACAACTATCCAGTACAACATGAAATCAGATCTCCAAACGCAAATTGTTACTTTGCAATTTGCAAACTACTATAACCGATTTCCGTTAAGTTCACAATTTTATTTGCACGCTTGCCAATAAACTTTGACGTATTATATTATCTGTGCTTTGACGCAACACAATATTTGATGAGAGGGCGAGGGGTTTGATATTCGACGTTTGAATAGTAATAAAACTGGCCAAGTGCGTGTCGGACCACGCACAATGAAGGGTTCCGTAGTTGGGATGAATTTATCCCAAGAATAAACTTAACTTTGTAGTTGAAAAAGATGTTCTCCCATACAGAATGTATCGGAAAACATGTTTCTGCAACTGCAAAGTTGGTCGATTATTACTCGTTAACTTGTAAAGCCGACTTAGCTGTGATAGTTTTCCTTTTAATTTCGGTATATATGCTACTGCCGTGAATTTTTTCACATACCCAAAATTAACCATTAAACTTGCAGGGGGGGACACTTGACTCTAACAAAAATGAGCACTTTAAAGCTTAATATTTCGAAAACAGACTCCTAAATCCAAAAATGGTCTTCGCAAACTCACAATATTTCGACCTTTCTAACGACACCCCACACTATGGGATTATTGAGAGAAAAAAAACATCCTCACTTTACGTCTAGGGGAGGTACCTGTAAAAAAATATTTTTCATGATTTTATTTTACCACTTTGTTGGCGTGATTAATATGTAAACCCATGCCAAATTACAGCTTTCTAGTACTAAGCGTCTCTAAGCTAAGCCGTGGACAGACAGACAGACAGACGGACATGACGAAACTATAAGGGTTCTTTGTTTATTACGGAACCCTAAAAATTGATACGACTCACCCAGTATTCATCTGCTCGGATTGCTGACGTAGCAAACATAAACGCGTCGCTAGCTACTCACCACTGCTGCAGGCACTGGCCCGGAATCGCTTGGGCCCCCTGTTATGCTGGCGCCTCCATAATTGCTTCGTGGACATCTGCCGGACCCTTGATGACTTCTATCAGGGACATCATATTCTGATTTTGAGTGCCAGTACTCGGTCTCTCCCCCAGTCATCGCTGCATCCCCTCCACCGATGATCGTGTCCAAGCGGTAGGGCTCGCTTGCGTTTCCGATCACATGATTATTCGTTTACGAATCAAATTGTTAGATGGCGCTGTCCACTGTATTGTGGCGCCATCCATCCACGACAAATATAACACTTGCATAAGTGTACGTAAAATAATTAATAGAGATATACATACACAAACAACATTTACAAAAAGAATGCAAATTCAAAAGCATATGACGAGGCAGGCTAACCATATAATTTTATGAGCATCGAGGACAAACTACGGTAGAAAGACTGTCGTATATGAGAAGGCTGAACTCTATAACTCTATACCTAAAATAATTAAGGAATCGAAATCACTTCCAACTTTTAAAAGGCTATTTATTATGTGTGAATTGTAAGTTTTTACCGGTTTTATAACTTAATTTTATTTTAGTTTATTACCAAGCGAAACCGTCGCTTATCTTAATTATTATGTTTTTCCTCCATAGGTGTGAATAATTGTATTCTTTTTGAGTGAAATAAATGTTCTTAAACCGTATATATAATGTCAAATAATGAAAGATTAGGTACGTCATAATCTTTTTATTTTTATTTCTGTAAGATTCGACTCAACTGATTTGTATTGTGCAGGTGGGGCGGTGCGTTTCGTAGCGGAGTGGTTCAGTGCGGTGCGGCCGCCGGCGACATGCCGCTGTCGCTGCTGCCGCTACTACTGACACTTCTCCTAGTAACTCGTAAGACTATGACTAAGACTATGCCATGGAATAGAGCTTTCACACTAGTGCCAAATTTTCTTACGTTTTCTTATAATTGCAAGTCAGTGTCAGGTGTCAGGTCGTATGTTGATCAAAACATGAATCGCGACCGTAACAAATATACAGGGTGGCAGAGCGTCGACGCGAAAACTGTTACCATGGATTCAGTACATGATTTTGAAGCCCACTGCGCTGAAATTTTTCGTCGTTTATAAAAAAAATCTGCTGTTTCATAGAAAAGTGGAATACCTACGCGGTCAAAATGTATGGAAGAGCAGTTTTTTTTTTCTTCTATTTTTTGATGTTGGTGTCTTTAGACCCTGCCATCCCCTTCGTGTTTTTTTTTTAACCACACAGAAATAGGAGCCCTGCTAAGTGAGGCTCCGTCGACTACGCAGACAAAAAAAAATATTTACCATAAAAAAATATCGAAAATTAAGTGTCGAATTAAATTCAAATTCATTTATTAATTTTGTGAATAAGGGTAAAAAATTATACAGATGTTACAAATAAATATCGGTCCATTATACTACGTCCAGTCAGAAGGCATACAAAATTGTTTAAGGCATAATAATCAAATGTCACATCAACAAAATGAAAATAAAAATATAAAGTCAATACATGTCCATGTCACAGTTTCATGCCAAACACTATAATAATAAAATTTCAATAAATTAAGACGGCACATAAACAAATAGATATTTTATCACATTCTCGTCTAAAATAATAAATGAAATTTAAAAAAAAACAATATAGAATAATTATTAGAATATTACCTCATGGGAGCAACATTTCGGCAAAAAAACTTCTCTGATAAAAATTCAGTCACACTGTAGTATCCTTTAAAAAATTACGTGATCTACTCTTAAACAGCACTGTCTAAAGTCGGATGAGAACTTAGGGTGCAAAAGTGAGCGAAGCGAGCTCGGGACTTGGGGCACCCTGACTCGGACAGGTTAGGTTAGAAGGGGATGGCGGGGTCTTTAGATCCTACCATCCCCTTCGTGGTATTTTTTTTTTAAACCACACAGAAATAGAAGCCCCGCGTAGTGGGGCTCCGTCGACTACGCTGACCAAAAGCAAATATATTCACCCTATAAAATTATAAAATACTATTGACTATTGAATATTTGTCAAAGGTATGAAACGTTTAGAAACTGTCACTCGATAAAATGTTTTTCTTGGTAATAACTTTTATATCAACTTAATAATATAAGGATAAAGAATATTTGATTTGTTATTCTATGATATAAAAATCGAAACATAATTTTTTATTTATAACAAAAATCAATGATTTGAATTTATTCAAAGTAAGTATTAGCGTATTGATTATTCTATGAAATGATAATATGAGAAAACATTCTATGAAAATGAAAGCTATAAAACAACGTACAACCGATTTTACAGGTACTCGTAGCTTTTGCCCGCGGCTTAGCCTGCCTGGATGTCGGAAAATATCCCACAGGAACGTGCTACCGGAATGCAGAGTATCCTGTGTCCTAACCCGGATCATGGCTTATCCGGACACGGTGGAGCATACGGTGGAGGTCTGCCTGGTTTGGGCGGAGCATCGCCGTGTCCTCGTGGAAGCGACCGGCGGCGGTTATCTCTCGCGTCCGGCACTGGTTCAGGCCATGGTACGGAGCGAGAGGAAATGGGAAGCTATCATCTCCTTCTGCGAAGCAGTAATGCTCGCGAAGTAGGAGACGGAACGCGTAAGGGAGAGGCAAATTTCGCGCCCTCGCGCCCCTAACCGCCGCAGGAGGAAACGCCCTGGGCATCTTGAATCACAGGCAGATTTCCGGCCATTCGGTTCATTTTATTTTGTTTTCTTAGAAATTATGTTTCTTTTTACTACACTTTTTATAAATAATTGTACTACTACACAAACACTCACTTTAACGCATACTTTTCTGTACACAATAACCGAAATCTACCTCCACGCGGACACGGCGATGCTCCACCCAAGCCGGGCAGACCTCCCCGTATGCTCCACCGTATCCTCCGGGCGATCCACACAATGGTGGCACCCGGGAAAGCATATCCGTGGCCCGTGGTGGCAAGCTAAGTGGGGCCCCCGCCCGAGAATGACGTCGAAATATTTAGCGTGCTGCCTCGAAAAGATTAGATTTCCTTTTGACAGTTGATACAGAAATAGGAGATACTTTCTCGGCAATGGAAAAGCTAGAGCATCAGGTGAATAGAGGGTGGTAGAGCGAGCAAAGCGAACTCGAAATTTTGGCACCCTAAAATTTTATTTTGAACATCTATACAAAAGTAGGAATTATTTTGTCAACTGAAACAGAAAAGTTTGAAAATGTGGGATGCAAGAGCGAGCATAGCGAGTTAAAAAAAAAATGCACCCCACCCTGGATAGGTAAGATTTTCTTTTAGCTATTTGTACAGTAAGCGTTAAAAAGTACATAGGCACGCTATGAGTCGTATTGTTTTGAACACGCAATATAACCCGTACATGTGTATGTGTAAGCAGTCAGAAAACTGTGGTGTGTGTACCGTACACACGCCACAGAGAACGCAGTTTTGCACTACACGCTATCGTATCGTCGCGGTTTGCGGGCGCCGCACTATACGAAACAAAAATATATTTCCATCACTTTTGTTAGACACGGTAACACATACGCGTGAGCCTTGGCCAGTTTACGGCATTGCTAAAATTCGAAAGTAAATTATATGTGCAGATAGCAGAAGGCGTTAAGTGTTGGTCTTATATTCAAGATGGCTAAGGTTCTAATCACGTAAATCACAGCGCTGTTTTTGCAAATATTATTATTTTTGTTTGCAATGATAATATTTTTTAAATATTGCTGCCTTTTTATTAATATTATTATTGCAATAAAGGGTTTAGAATAATAAAATGCGTGATATTGTGATAATAAAATTAAAAAAATGTTTATTCGTTATATTTATTTTGCTTAAGTATGGTTAACAAACTGCCACAATTATTTATCATTACTTCAGCTGAATAATATATGAAATAGATGTCTAGAAACTTAGAAGCAATTTGTATTATTTTGACATATTTAAATTAAGAAATGTTTTAATTTTTAAATGTATTTTTTTCACCATAAATATAAAGCTTTGATCATGTTCGAAGTAATTAAGCAATAAATAAGAATATTAGACTACTTAAAATGTAAAAAAAACTACTGACAAAATAGGTGATTTTAAGGTTAAGTATAGGTAGTTCGTTTACTTACAATAATTATTTTACGTTTTATTTGGCTTTAGTAAAAATATTGGTTGGTATTGAGGTTATAGCTTAAGTATTCATTTTCTTTACGAAAAGAAGATTGACACTAAACCTCAAATTTTAATCTTAAAATAATAATATTACTAAAATAATATTAAACTGTAGTTTCTGCCTACCCCCATGGGAAGAAGGCGTGAGTTTATGTATGTATGTATTTTTGGTCTATTTGCAAGAAATATGACAAACACCATATTGAAACGTGCTTAAAAAATTCGTTACCATAAATTCATGCAATAACAAATCTGTTGTTTATTAAGTTGGTACGGTCAATATTAAATTGGTTAAAAACGGTTTTCTAGCTGGTCTTCAGTGATACAAGCCTTCAGAGTGCACGGCGAACGGTTCATAATGACGTGTTTTTAATAATTCAGCAAAATATCTCCTTGGTATGAAACCATTTGTTTCATATTCATTCACTATTTGACATCGTTGCTACTCGATAATAAGCCCCTTCCTCATATCTCTTAACCCTCACAGTATTTCTCTAGAACAAAGAATATCATTGCATTTATTACATATAATACCTAATTATTAATTATTCTCTAATCAAATTAAACCTCATAATGAATTTAAAACTTTAAAGGCATCTTCTGTCAACAATACCTCTGTTCTATCAACAATACCCTTCATTAAGATTTATGTTTAGTTAAATATGAAATATTTAAATGATAACACTTCAAACTCAAAGCATTTATTTCAATTAAACCATTTATAGGCACTTTTGAACTGTCAAAGAATCGGCCAGTTAGTCAGAAAGTTGAAGCTAGTTGCCCATTCCAAAACGTAGATCTCTATGGAGAAGAACGGGCAAGAAACTCCAAGGCCACTCTTTTAAATATAGATATTACAAAATTCTGGGTACATTATTCTGGTTGCTTCTATATGTGAGAACAATGTACAAAAAATAATTAAAACAATTGAAAAATATAAGATTAAAAATAAGCCCTGGCAGATAAGAGATGACCAGTCTCAACTGACGGCGCCCGTTCACGAACATGACGCGTGGATCAGCACCATCCAGCTCAACCATTTTGTAGGGAACCGAATGATCCAACACACTCGCCACCATCAGCGAGACATTTTAGTGAGCTTGACAATCTCTCAACTGCCATGCTCTTTCAAGTCAACATACGTCTTAATAACATAATAAACGGCTCCATGGTACTCACATTTACAAAAAATCAAAAAATGCTTCTAATTTATACAAAACTATAGTTTGCAATGTATTTAAGAAATTAATAGAATTTTACTACAAAAAGTAAGAAAATCATTATTATCTAATTGGAGCATTAAACAATTTACTTGGTAAAATAAAAAAAATAAACATTTAAGTTCGTAATGTCAAAAACAAAATTAAAAAAAAAAGGGAAAGCAACTCTTTCAAATATTAAAATTTTAACTAGCGAGCCCAAGTGGCTGTGGAGCAGGACCAGCATTAAGCCAAGCATTTTTATCTACGATATAATCATCCAACTTATAATATGCTTGTCTACATAGTGTGCGTTTAATGCATGTTTTAAATTTCTTCTCATTTAGTTGAAGAATATCGAGTGGTATTTTATTATAACATTTTACACAGTACCCCATAAAAGAAGTGTGAACTTTAGACAATCTAAAACGTGGTTGATCTAATTTATTCCTATTTCTAGTGTTAAAATTATGCCTGTCACTTATCTTACTAAAAAGGTGTAGATTTTTTCGAACATACATAATGTTTTCATATATATACTGACAAGGTACCGTCATGATGTTAATTTTCTTGAACAATTCCCTTAGAGATTCGCGTCTGCGGAGGTTGTAGATGGCTCTGACGGCCCTCTTTTGCAGAATAAAGATAGAATCAATATCTGCAGCCCGTCCCCACAGCAAAATACCGTAAGACATGATGCTATGAAAATAACTAAAATAGACCAGTCTCGCGGTATCCACGTCTGTTAGTTGGCGGATTTTCCAAACAGCGTAAGCGGCTGAACTTAGCCGCCCTGCAAGTGATGTTAAGTGAGGACCCCACTGTAGTTTGGAGTCAAGCGTTATCCCCAGGAAAACTGTCTTTTCGACGAATTCTAGTGTCTCCTTATTCAATACAACGTGACATTCACTACTTCTAACATTCGGTAACGCGAATCTTATGCATTTAGTTTTCTTCTCATTTAATACCAAATTATTTACAGTAAACCAATTATAGACCGTAAGCATAGCGTTATTTACGTCGTCAAGCTCCTGTGCACGTCTGTCTACTTTAAAAATCAGTGATGTGTCATCAGCAAATAACACCATTTGTGGTCGATTTGAAAAATCGAAATTTGTATAATCGTAAATTTGGTAAATCATTTATACATATATACTAAAAAGAGGAATGGACTTGGGTCCCCCCCCCCCTTGGGTCTCCCCTGTTCGAGCCCTGTGGTACACCCATTTTGAGTTTTAAATCCAATGAATTTACACCGTTTATTTGAACTTGCTGCAGTCTATCATTCAAATATGATTTTACTAAGCTCAGCGCAAGTTTATCCAGACCGTAATGCTCAAGTTTCAAGAGCAGTGTTTCGTGATCCACGCCATCAAATGCCTTGGATAGGTCGCAAAAGATGCCTATTGCATCTCGTGCCTCTTCCCATGCATTAAAGATGTGTTTCAATAAAGTGACACCGGCGTCGGTTGTGCAACGTCCTTTGGAGAAACCATACTGTTGATCGTGTAGGATGTTATTACGATTAAAATGATTGAGCATTTGATTTAACATTACTTTTTCAAACACCTTGCTGAAAACCGGCAAAACTGATACGGGCCTATAATTATTAGTGTCTTTGCTGTCCCCGGATTTGAAAAGTGGAATAACTTTACTGTATTTCATTAAATCCGGGAATATCCCTTGATCTACACACAAATTAAATATTAAAGCTAAATAGGGTGCAATTGTCTCAATAATTGATTGACAAACTTTAGTAGTCATGCCCCACAGATCTTCGGTAATTTTGATCTTAAGTTGCTTAAAAGCCTTTATAACGACCACAGGGTTTATATGTTTAAATTTAAATTCCACAGGGCAGGCTGAAACATTCGCTTTTAATAAATCAATCGCAAGTGAGGGGGAGGAATTTAAAGTTTCTGTAGTTTTAATTGGAATATTGGTAAAGAAAGTTGCAAATTCTTGAGCAACATCGATGTTATCGCTAATAAGACCGCCGGAAGTGTTTAGTGTGTAATCTGTATCATGTCTTTTGTTCTTGTTTGTTTCATTGTTCATAATTTTCCAAACTGTCTTTATTTTATTATCTGCCGATTTAACCTTGTTGCTAATGAAAGAAGCTTTAGCTGCTTTGCAGATATTTTTAAAAGTTTTAGAGTAAGTAGCAACATACTTATTAAAAGTTTCTGTGTTAATACACGGCTTAAGGCCATACAGTTCAAATAATGTTTCCCTACTTTTCCTGATGCCTTTAGTTGCCCAGTCACTGAATAAAAACTTAGGGCAAATAGTTTTAGTTTTTTTCTTAAAAGACTTATTGAACTCTGTTTGCACTAATGAAAAGAATTGTTCATACAAAATATTGCCATTGGACATATTTAGACCCTGAGCACTTCATCATCATCATCATCAGCCTATAAATGTTCCCACTGCTGGGACACAGGCCTCCTCTCTGTAAGAGGGAGTGGGCCGTAATCCACCACGCGGGCCCAGTGCGGGTTGGTAGATGTCACATGTCTTCGAATTTTCGGTTGTAGAACATGCCGGTTTCCTCACGATTTTTTCCTTCACCGTTTTGAGAGCAGTGGTGATGAAATAATTTCCACAAAGTAAAGCGCCTATCTGGGTTCGAACCTACGACCTACAACTCGTAAGTCGCGGCCGTTACCACTGGGCCACCACTGCTGAGCACTTAACTTGCTAATTAAAGTGCTATTAAACTTAGTTAAATTACCCGATGTTATTGGTCTAGTTTGTATCTGCACTTTTAGTATTGGTGTGTTGGACTCAAAAATAACGGTTTGACCGCTGTGATCAGAAGGGAGATAATTTACAATAGCTTTATCTAAATAGTCGCAGCAACAAAAGACATTATCAATACATGTAGCAGTAGTCGAAGTTATTCGCGTTGGTTCTAAAAACACATTTGACAGATTAAGTGATTTGAAGAGACTTAATAATCTACTGCTATTTGAATTATTTTCCAAAATATTAATATTAAAATCACCGCAAATAATTACTGATTTATTACCAGTTGTAAGTTTTGCCAAAACATCTTCCATTACTGATTCAAATATAGAGTAGTTTTGATAATTTGGAGGTCTGTATACACACACTATAAAATGCTTATCTAGCTCAACACAGGACAGTTCAATGCTATGTTCCACCGATAGTTCAACTATGTCATTACGAGTCTTAGATTTTATACAATTTTTAATTAAGATTAGTGAACCTCCACGTAGCATTGATTTTCGGTTAAAACAACTGCCCACACTGTAATTCTCAAAATTAATTAACATTTCATAATCTTTCAACCAATGTTCAGTTATACAAATAATATCAAACATTGTTTTTTCTAAAACCAATTCAACTTCTAAATATTTGGAAGAAAAACCTTGAATATTTTGATGAAACAATTTCAAGGAATTCTGCTTAGCCCCTTTTTTACAATTAACTAATTGAGTGCTAGAAGATACCTTGTTGATGGTGAGATTAAAAACATTGTTACTGGTACCTTCTGTTGTCTTACTGACTAGTTACTACTCACACTTAATCCGGTTTCATTAGATATTTGTGTAAATAACATTCTCTTTTACGCAGCGCAATAATATTCTCTGATCTGATCTGATCTCCCTTCAATATTTATATCTGCTGCTTTTTGAAAATAATAACCACAACAATGCGCTAAATACTCGTCACCAACATTATCCACGAACCAACAAAGTTCTATTACTTAAGTGAATACTCGTAACGAACTACATCTACCCCACAGAAATCGAAATAATTTACTTAGTTTTCTGTGGTATACCTGCTAAACTTTAATATTTATGTGAACAAGACGAATGAAACAAAAAACGAATGATTATCGAACTAGTCATTGGTTGCAGACAAAGTGAGTGTGTGTGTGTGTACTGTGCGTGTCTATAGTATTGTAACAACTTATAGAAGGTCGTAAGTCAAACCGAAGCGTCAGTCTATTGCTTTGAGAGATTGCCTATGGACTTTTGGTCGGTACTGTCCATATATCAGAGCTACTTTGTTGAGTTACGCAGAGAAGTCTGACGAAAAAAAGAATGTAGGTTGCAAGAGCGAGCGGAGCGAGGGGATTTTTTTTGCACCCTACGTTAGTATTTACCATGCGTAGGGGGCCGCCAAATACAAATCGCCTTTTACTTACTGAACATATTTCGGTTTTGTTTCGGATTTGATTAATATTTCTCGAGTTTTGGGGCCCCAATGGACTGAAGGAAGACCCGGTGCGGATCGTACCTGGCGCCCCCTCCACCCCCCCCCCCCTTAGGCTGCCAGTAGTGTCTTGAAGTAACATTTAGTTTGTATTTTATTACTTTGTTAAAAGTTAATTCAGATTTGGTAATTCGGGCAGCCGAGCAAGCACAACTTAGAGACGGAACTCTCAGGGTGCAAGTCCTACTCACATGAATCCCGTTTTTTTTTAAATTAATGGAACATTTTTATATGATTCTAAATGCCTTACTTAAAATACAAAGGGAAATGCCCACCGTCCATAGACACTTCGACCTCGAGTGCACACATTTTAAAGTATATGAATAGGATAATATGCAATTTAAATAATGAACTGGTTAAGGAATTGGTTTAAAAAAAAGTCCGGGTTTTTCAGTCAAAATAGTTTTCATTCTTCACGAACAATTTATTTAAAATCATTTTAATCTAATATTTTATGATCTTATACATCATTAATTGTATCATATACTATTAGTACATCATCTAAGAATTGAGCAGGTGGAAAAATATTACTCTGGTGCCGTGCCCACATGGGCACAGCATCCTACCGTTCGACGGCCGACGACACAGTTACAACAATATTTTTTAATGGCACCTCGCCCAGAATCATTGCTACTTATTAATATGTATACAAAATATACTTTGCAACTGACATGTTGACTTGCGACTCTAGCCCTAACTAATGAGCAGTTAGGACTGAAGTTCATTCCTTCCATAATGCTGCTCCTCTGGTCATTGCAAACTTCAATCTGATAAGGACCATCAACTCTAACATGTTCTCCATAATAGGAACGTGCTTGTTTCAATTGGTATGTACCACAAGCAATTAATATTAAATCACTGTATGTTAGGATTGGGAATTCTCTAACATTTTTTGAATCCACATTTATGTTTCTAAAGTCTGCCCTAGCTCTATTGAGATTGCGTTGTCTAACATAATCAGATAGATAATTTAATGTATCCATATTTGTATTTACTATTTCAAAAATTTGAGTGGCATCATCCCTGTCCCTTATTCTTGTGTGGAATTTATTCATTAAAGCAGCAGCCACAGTTAGGTCTCTCATCACGTGTGTGGAAGCCCTGTTAAAATAATTTTGGCGAAATATTTTAAAGGCAGTTTTAAAAATGCCATTTACGATTTCTACTACCCATCTACACAAAGTGACGGCTCTGGATCTATTAGCATCCCTTGTTGTCAACTGAGATTCACCATCTTCTGGAGACAAAGGTACATGGACGTAATAACCACAACTTTCTAAAAGTAACAATGAGTCCCTAAAACCTCTATCCAGTATGAACACATCTCCAGCTTGGAAGTATTGTCTTAATGAACTGGATTCATTATCAAATTCATTATTTATTATATCCGCATCTGAGGTTGTCGCAGGATAAGGGCCAAGAATATCTATGATGTAACCATCACTACACACAAAAAGGAAAGGTTTTACAAGGTTACGATACTTGTGTAATGAGTAAGTTTTTTTTTTGGTATAAATAATTGGAACTTTTTTCTATATAAATATATGTTCCATCGGCAATTATAATGGGCCTCCTCTCTTGTCCCCCGTAAAGACCATTTGGAATCAGTAGATTCCTTTGAGCTATTTCTGCTTTTGATATATGATTTATACCCAGATTCCTTGGAACAAAATCCTGATTTAATATTTCACGAGCCATATTCATGAGGCGCTCTAAGGTGCTTCTTGGCACTTGAAATAATGCCGACATGCGTTCGTCACTATCTCCTGTTCTTAACTTCATCAGATATGCAGCAAGTGCAAAAGAATCTCTATGTTTATTTGACAGTCTGGGAACTTCAGACAGAATTTGTTGAAATTGTGACTTTGTCAAACCTAGATAATAATGTACAGTATGCTCAGGCATACTCTGAAGATTTTCAAAATCTAAATGATTATGCATATTATCTTTTAGCAACGAGGCAAAATCTTCAATTTGTGCTGCACTAAATGTTTTAATAGGATTATAAATTGATTCTAAAAGTAAATTCCAGGAGTTACTACTATGGCAATAACAGATTCTACAATCCGGCGGTACATAATAATTGTATTCACAAAATAGATGTACCCGCAGTGCTGAAGGAACAGTGAGCCGATTGGTCTCGTTACAGCCAGGAAAGAAACATTGATTTTGAGTGTTTGGTGCTCTTATATAGTTAGGCAGCAGTATACTGTCAGATGTGTCTAAGCTTTGTTGTCCCGCTTGCGATGCACTGCCAGCTACTTCAGATTGCACCGAAGGCAGACTGGATGGTTCAGATTGCACCGTGGGCAGACTGGATGGTTCAGATTCCCGTTCTGTAGTTGAACGTGATGCTGCTCTATCAGTTCTTTGCAAGCAATTATGGCACAAACGAGATGATGATGGTAACTGAAATAATAATAAAAATTAAGGCTCAGTGAATAAAAAAAGAAAACGTGAATTTATGTGGTTTTGGTACAAGTCTCAATCAAAAAAGTATGTATCTATTGATACATACTTTTTATATATATTAATTAATTTCTAAAAAAATATTCTTGGTGTGTGCCTACATTCCTATAAATTCCCAAGTTTCTAGACAATCTGTGGCTTTATGAAATATAACTTGTGACAGGACAAGAAAAGTAGAATATTTTGGGTTGATATGCCAACGGACTCAGAAGTATATATCAGAATCAAATCTCAGAACCACACTTGTATTCATTCAAAACTGTTGATAACTTACCGCACATGGTGCAATCTGACGGGCAATCACACTCATTATGAGTTCTTTACGTTGAGAATCAGACCTGAGTGTAAGTGATCTTATTCTCAAAAGTGATCTGCCGCAGCTGATGCACACTTGTCTATGACCAACAATCTGTGCATTTTGCTGTTCACCAGTGGGATACCGTATTTGAGTCCAGGCTGTAGTCCAACACGAATGGCACACCAAACTGTCACTCGACACTTGTATACGTACCTAATAAAGAAGTCATAATTATTAGATATCCTAAAACAACACTAACCTTGATTTCACTTTAAGTCTACTTATTTAAAAAGCATTTCTCAGAGGAAGACATGATACTGTCCTACTGCGGTCGAACCCATTGTTGTATAACATTTCGCACTTCTGCTATTTCCAACAAATGCCTTCGTATTCTCGATACATTTAAACCACAATTAATACAGCGTAAATGTCCTTTTGAATGAATTACTGAGGGCTGGGAAGAACTCTGGCCAGTAAGAATGCCGGGGTCTTCATAATTTGTGGATATAGAGTCAAAGTTCGTGCTGGGGTTATCGTTAGAAGCGGGACCGAAATCCATGTTCAGGCCGTGGTCGTCAGGGTTAAAAGAATTGTCGGAGTCCATTTATTAAGCTTATTCGTTGGTTAAAATAACAAATTCGCAACAAAATAAATAAAGTGAGGCAAATGCAAACAAAGAAAGTCGATTTGTGATTTGACAGTCACTTGACAGCCGGCCGGCAAAACTCAATGTTGCCACAGAAAAAATTGATAGATTGATATCGATTATTTATTCGAATCCTAAACAAAATTATAATCGCCATTAAGACTCTAAGCAGTTATGTATACGTCTTTGTAAATATATTTTCTTTAAGATATTCTGTCTTTATTGTGCTGAACAGATAAAGAATGAAAGGTTATTAAAATGTGTATTAGCGTTTTTGCTAATGATCCTATGCATTCATTATTATATCAACTATCAATTCACTTGTTCATTTAATACCAATAATAAAAAGCAGAACACAGTATTTATTTGAATAGATCGAATAATAAGCATTACTGATCTGATATTATAAATAAAAAATCCATGAAAACAGAATCGATTATTTCGTGAACGAAATTGATTGGCAACACTGCTGATTTTATCCACAAAAGTGAATTATTTTCATTTATCATTTATTTATCTTTTCGGTACATTTTATTTGTGCAAAACTGTTGCAATCTTGTTCAGATAAACGAATAGGTATCCTGTTAGATAAATAAAAATAACCATGTTTTTTTTACATAAATGTAAATAGTTGTGCATTGAGGGCCAAAAACGGGCATCCCCCTTTTCGTTTCACTACATATTATGTATACTCCAGTAAGAAAAGTTAGTTTATGACTTTAAATTGTAATAACTTTTGACAGAGTGGCCCGATTTTAATTAAATAAAGACTAAATGTTAATTCAAGATACGGACTATGACTGTATTTCCAATCCCTTAAATCTCTTGAAAAGAAAACACCAAAAAATCAATATTACGTATGAATTTTAAAATCATCCCCTATTTTACCCCTACGTATTTCAGCGTTTTTGTAAAATCATGTCCCAAACATGATTTTACAAAAACGCTGAAATACGTAATTCTTTATTTCTTACCTAAAACTTAAATTTAAATTTTCACTTCCCTAACTTAACCTTTTGACCGCTTGTGTCGCATTTATGCGACAAATATTTCCGTGCCCCTACCGCGCGTGTCGTATTTCTGCGACAGAAAACAAGTATGATTTTTTCGTTCAATTTTCGTCCTATTAACTGCGTGGTACAACTAAAACCATTACTAAATAGATATATTTTATAAAACAATTACTTAAAATGATGTCTCGTCGCTCTAAGTTTTGAAAAAGCTTAAACAAAAATACGTAAATACAGCTTGGACTTTTCTTCGGTGTGTAACGCGCGTGTCGCATATATACGACCATAGGGATGGGATACAATGCAATGCGCATTTTAAAAACTAAATAACAAGTAGTTAAATAATCAGGTATAATGCATCATTTTCAGCATAAAATAAACAGTGTCATACGAAATAAAGTTTATTTAACATATTGCCTTGTGTTATGAATTCTTTTCCTTGTTTTTCATAAGAAAAATATCCCTCAGGATCTTTGTATTATGATAACATTTCACGTTAGTTCCCATCCCTAGACGCTTATGTTTGCAACAAATTTCTCTAGTTAGTCTAGCGCGGCTGTCGCATTAATGCGACCACTGCCTACGTCACAAGCGGATCAAACGAATGGATAATGTTGTTCGTGGGTACACACATTATCGATAAAATAGTCACTTTTCAACAATGACTACTGGGGAGTTTTTTTATGTGTGTTCGCGGATAACTTCGTCGTTTATGAACCGATTTTGATGATTCTTTTTTTATTGGAAAGGAGATATCCCAAGGGTAGTACCATGATAAGGAAACTAGGATCTGATGAATCGAGATAAATCGAGGGAACTCTTCAAATATTATAGGCAAACCTATAGCGATTTGGGTATTTTTTTATAGTAACTCGTGCAGTTGCTCTTGGAAAGCACCATTTGGTTAAGTGGAACTGATGATGAAGACCACAAATAGCCACCAGGAACTACTCAATAATAAGTATTTCACGGGTTGCGATTCGATTACTTTAATATGGTTGCAATGCAATTTATGCTCGTCACAATGCATATGGAGAAGTGGAGCTGATGGTGAAGTACCAAGAGAATTCCTCAACGATGAACGTCCCTGCATCGGGAAAAGCAATATTTTGTAAAAGGTGATGAGCTGTTGGCATTAGGCTAATGAAACTTAGACAAATTACAAATTGACCCACTAAAAAGCGAGAAATAAAACTTTTTTACAAAAAAAAACAAAAACAACCGACTTCCAAAAAACTACTAAGTACAAAGTAAAAAATAACTTAAATTTCGGAAGTCGGTGGAAAATAACGAAAATACAAAACCAAAGACCGACTTCCGAAATGTAAGTTATTTTTTACTTTGTAGTAGTTTTTTGGAAGTCGGTTGGTTTTTTTTTTGTAAAAACGTTTTATTTAAATATTGTGATGTAATTCTGTTATTTACTATATTACTTATCTACATATCCTATTGATTGTTCAAATTTGGAACCGTGTTGAATGTTGTCCTTACCATTAAAAAAGTGTTGTGACAGTACCTACAAGTCGGACAGGCACTCGCACTCGAATTCCTTATGGTGTTGTCTCTTACTGTGCTCCGGCGATGACACTCAGCGCGGCACGTTTGAGTTGTGACGGCGCCACGCGCCGGGCACGATTAGATAAATGGAAGTCTGTCAGAGACTGGCGTAGGCACGTTTTTATAAAACTTATTTAATTGATGGGTGATAAGTTCCGTGTGGTGCCGGACGTAAAAGAATAGCACCATCCCATTTCTTGCCGTGGGTGTCGTAGGCGACTAAGGAACTAACTAGAGAATGGGCAGCAGCGTTCTCATACTGCTACCGCCAACCCGCCTACCAAGCTTGGCGATTATGGCAAAACCCCCCTCTTGGGGAGGCTTATGTCCAGCAGTGGACGTCTTTTGGCTGAAATGATGATGATGAATGGGTGATAAGTTCTTTGATGTGCATTTAAAAATATCCCGTTTATATTATACCTACCTGCTTTAAAATCCGTAGGTATGGACTTTAACGACTCTGTCTGTCTTTCTGTTGATTAGGGTGGTTAAATTAAGGCTGATTTAAAATAAAAACATAAAAACTTTTTGACTATTTTTTTATCGATACAACGATTGCTCCTCCTTATTTATTGTAGGTATTATTTTGTCGATTTTTAGCCGCGCGCTAGGGGCACGCCAATTGATATTTGGCCAAGCGCTTAAAAGGTTAAGAAATGCTGGATTTCCCATAAAAACTTTCATAGGATTATTTTTGAGACAAAAAGTACCTTTTGTCCTTTTCCAAGATGCCATCTATCTCCTTACCAAATTTTATCGAAATCCGTTCAGTGGTTTAGTCGTGAAAAGGAAACATACAGACAGACAGATAGTTATTTTCGAATTTATTATATTAGTGTGCATAATATTCTATAAAAATATTTGTTACCGCCACGTATCATATATTGATCAAACATGTAGATACAGACCTGCAAATCGCAAAAAAATAGAATTGAAAATTTTAATTTCGTGGGCTACCCTAGGAAACAACACTGTCCACCATCTAGAACTTCCTCTATGTAGAGTGCTTAGTATCAGTAGACGTGCGCACGAATTTGTACAAAGCAAAGAGACTTTGGTATGCCATGAATGATAAAAGAGATCCAATCAAAGAGTATTTAATAACCCCAGCACGCCGTTTCATACAACATTGCTGGATAGGAGCGTTGTAATGTTCCAAATTTAAAAACGCTCCTGCAATGGATTTGATTTTCTTTGACCGTAAATTCGATACTTCGCGTGTTCTTTTTTCGAAAATAATGAAAATATTTCCATGCATGTTTGAGAATAAAAAATAAAGTTTAAAAAACTGTAACCCGACTACAGGAAAATAAAAATGATCTAAAAATTACGAAACAAGCAAATATTTCAGACAGAAATCAAGACATAGGTACAAAAATGGTCAAGGTAAAGCCGTGGTCGCATGCCTGTGTACCATGTTGGTGCCAAGAACACCTACAAAATTATAATGGCATGCGACAACGGCTTTACCTTGACCATTTTTGTACCTATGTCTTGATTTCTGTCTGAAATATTTGCTTGTTTCGTAATTTTTAGATCATTTTTATTTTCCTGTTACAGTTTTTTAAACTTTATTTTTTTATTTTATACTTTTCCGTTTTTACACTTGATAAACGTAAATAAGAGTAGAGTAATACAATAGTTCAGTAATTAACCTATTTTAAATTCCAATAGCAGTGCATAGTGCTTTGGACGAAACCATATAGCGATTTATTTCGACGCCAACACCATAATTATATCGATATCGAGCTTCGAAGAAATCCAAAATATAAATATTTCGTTGTACTTCTTTTTCTTCATAAGAGTGGAATTACAAATCGGTACTTCTTATTAAGATTTGATTAACTGCACGTTGGTAACATCTTGCGATACTACGTAGCGCAGTCTCACTTTTGCTTGTTTTTAACGATTTAAACATATTTGTTTACTTTAAAAATATAATATTATATACATATTTGTACTGCGCTCGTCAAGACCTTTCTTTTGATACCAAACATGTCATGATCATCCCATTTTAATTTTTTTCGATGTTAGAAATTTACGTGTAAAGTCCACCAAATTAAATTTAGGGAAAAATTATATAGCCTATGTCACCCGGACCATTATTACGAATCTATTGATACCTCATTCATCAAAATCGGTTTAGTAGTTTAGGCGCTACGGTGGAACACACGTAAAAACAAACATACATACATACATACATACAAACATACATACATACATACATAGACTGCTAAAATCATAACCCTTCCTTTTGGCTTTGCCGTAGTCGGGTAAAAATAAATAAAATCATTGACTAACAAAATATTATTTTACAATACCCACACTAACTTCCCACGAGCTGGTACAAATCGACCATGTCACTGTGCATAAAAAATGTAACTCATTAATTTCTTGAACGAGTTATGCTTTTCCTCGCAAAGCATGGCTAATTACGCTACTGTTCATACGAAGTACGCTTAGTGTTGCTCGTGCTGTGTCCCAACTCCCAACTGCCGCCGCCACACGCACTGTGCCACCAATGCACAGTGTTCCATTTGATGCAAAAAAAAACCCTCTGCTGTTTATGGTATTTATCGATCAAGGGATGCATTTATAATGCATGAGTAAAACACCCACGTGTCCATTTCAAATACTTTTTTTTTTAATCATGAAGTTTAGGTGATCTTTTCATTTATAAAATTTAAATAAATTCTGAAAACGTATCTGTCCTAGATATTTATTTTATATAAATATAATCTGATAGAGCATCTTTGGGCGCATATTTTCCAGTTTTTATTTTTGGAAAATCACCTCCGGATACCTAGTAATCATTTTTTTTCCGATTTTCGTTTTTATTTATTTTTTCTCCCTAAAAACTCAAAAGTGCGACTTGACACTAGCACAGAAATATTGCTCGTAACAAAGCCTATCACTGATAAAAAAACACATTGCACTATCGCTGTTTTTGGGAAGAATACGCCATTTCGTTCTAAGGTCAAATAATACAACATAGGGTTGTCGCAAAAGGTCAAAAAGTTTTCTTTTTTTTTGAGTTGGTGTACAAGGAATAAAAAAGAGACTCCACTGTCATACTTATCATATCGCAAGCCCGAATCTATGTCATCCCGAATCAAGGCACAAAGAATTTTGTATACAACGCGAACGAAGTCGCGGGCGGATACTAACAGGCGGATAATATAAAAAAGTGATTACAAATCGCTTTCGTTGCTCATTGTTAACGGACAGTCATCGTCATCATTGGATGAATCTTCTTCATCATCATTGGATGGATCTTCATCGTCCACCTCTGCCAACTGCAAGTTTTTTTCGTGAATAGGTTTTAAAAGTTCACGTACAGCTTCTGGTAGACAAAGCCGCTTAGAATATTTTCGACGTTGATTGAGATGTGCCATAGAAATGAATGGATCCGATGATAACGGTAAAAGAGGTCGATCATCGTTTTTCTCCTGTTCATTTTTCGACAGTGGTGTTCCCTATCTGAGCGCCAGAATTTGTTACGTGACTCGGCCGATTGCTCTGATAGCATTCGGTTTCAGGCGTTAGGTTACACCACGTCCACTAACAACCCAATCCTCGATCTTATTTCAGCCTGAATGCGTTTTTTTCGTTAGGCTTTCGTTACTGCCCTTATTGATTCGCCATTTTTGTACTAAAGGATCGTTTTTATAACTTAAATGCAACAAAAACTCAAAAACGCGTATCCATGCATGAAGAGGATTAATACCGTGTCGCACGTTTTCTTTTACGGTTGGTTTAGTATAAGATGTTCCCAAATCATTGAACTGGCTTGCCGTAAGTTTACAAAATGGGCATCTTAACTATGAAGACGTTCCAGTAATAGAACTTTTCCATCTATCACGCTCAAGGTTAAGTCATAAACGAAACATGTTATGTTGTGACCTTCTGAAGTTTGTGTAGTTATAGGTGTCAAACTTTTGATCTGTTCTCCCACACAGTTTTTTTTTTCGGAGAGAATGAGGTCACTGGTTTCTTTTTAATACTGTATGTGCAGTGGTCGACATAATCTGTACGACTGAGGTGTAGGATTGAGCCAGGCAATGAAATGATTGTCGGCGACGATACGTAACGGTACAAAAGTAGTGGTGAAAAGGCTGTTTTCTTCGATGGAAATACCTTCTGACTGCGGAAAGCACTGTTTGTATAAAGCTTGACCTGTACTGCCATCGAAACCCCAGGACCCCTCAAATACGCATGCGACTTCTTGCGTGCCTTTTCTATTGCAATATTTGTTGAAACTGTCTTTATAACTTAGGACCTAGGCCCTTAGGCCCTTTAAAATTTAAAAGGGCGCTAAATGAATTTTTAATTAAGAAAACTTATTATACGATTGACGATTTTCTTAATGATGATTCACTAACTAATTGACATACTATTACCCTGATTGACATAATTATTAGTTCGCTTACTTAGTCTTATTTTATATTTTTTATTGCAATGACCACACTGACATTTTTATTTAATTTTTTGTAATTCCAATGATCTGCATATTTCTATTTTTTATTTGGAATTGTAAACCTTTGCATGCCCACGTGACGGTAAAATATGGAGAACCTTATTATAAAAACACCTATGTACTACGAGGTGCATTCAATAAGTACCTAGCCTCATCGCCAGAGGGCGCTGTACTTTCAAAAGAGTTTTACCACAGTGTAGCACATTCTTTTTTAATTCTTTTTTCAAATTTTCATTCCAATCCCTTCATTTGTTTTAATTTGACAACTTATGGAAGCGAACGTGTCGATCGGTTTTACAAAAATGGAAAAAGAGCAATATCGTTCGGTGATTCGATTCCTATTTTTGGAAGGGAAAACGCGCATCGAAATCAAAGAGCGCTTGGATGCTGTGTACGGTGACTCTTCTCCATCGATGGCCACCGTCAAGAATTGGTTCAACGAGTTTGCACGTGGCCGTACGTCGGTTTTTGATGAACCACGTCCAGGTGCACCGAAAACAGCTGCTACGGAGGAAAACATTAAAAAAATCCATGATCTCGTATTGGCAGATCGCCGATTGAAGGTTCGGGAGCTAGCTGAGACTGTAGGCATTTCAGAAGGAACAGTGCATCATATTCTTCACGAGCAACTCGGCATGAGAAAGCTGTCGGCGCGATGGGTGCCGCGTTTACTCACACCAGAAAACAAGCGCAACCGTGAGACCACATCGGAGACGTGTTTGGCGCTGTTTAAGCGGAATCCAGCGGAGTTTTTGCGTCGTTTTGTGACCGTCGATGAAACCTGGATCCACTGGTACACACCAGAGACCAAGGAGCAATCAAAACAATGGATCCAGACCGGGGAACGTGCTCCAAAGAAGGCGAAAACTGTAAAATCGGCCGGAAAAGTTATGGCCACCGTTTTCTGGGATTCACAAGGTGTGATCTACATCGATTACCTCGAGAAGGGTAAAACAATTACAGGGCTTTACTATGCCGATTTATTGGGCCGATTAGACGCCGAATTAAAGAAAAAACGACCCCATCTGGCGAAGAAAAAAGTGCTGTTTCACCACGACGACGCACCGGTTCACACGTCTGCCGTTGCCATGGCCAAATTGGTCGAATTACGCTACGAATTGCTGCCCCATCCACCGTATTCTCCAGATTTGGCCCCTTGTGACTTCTTTCTGTTTCCTAATCTGAAAAAATCACTCGCCGGGAATAGATATGGATCGAATGAGGAGGTCATCGCCGCCACGGAGGCCTATTTTGCAGAGTTTGACAAAAACTATTTTTCGGACGGGTTAAAAAAGTTGGAGCATCGCTGGGCTAAGTGTATCGAACTAAAAGGAGACTATGTTGAAAAATAAATTGCCACTTTTCCAAAATTTTCGTTTACTTTTTGTAGGCTAAGTATTTATTGAATGACCCTCGTATACCTATTTTTGTAAAGAAATGAATGATTTGATTTGATTTGACAATACGTTGAAAAGTGTGTGTCAGTAGCCCTTGTAAAGAAACTGATGCTTCTACTTCAGAAACTTGTATATTCTCTGTTGGATAGCAAACTTTTCTTGCATTTAGAACTTCATGATAAGATGGATAAGCAGGGTATCCTCGACTATACAAATCCTGCCGCATGAGTTTATACGTCTCCACACTCAGTTTCCTATCGATAATGACACCCAAAGCTTCCTCTGGTGTGTAAGGTTTTGTGACCGCAGAATTTTTTTTCAAAACCACGGAAGCTCTTTTTGGTGACTTCAAACAAGTTGTTATTATTTTTTCTAAATCTTTAGATGACTTTGGCGTTATCTTTGTTCTATCGTCTGTGGAGACAGTAGAAGCAAAAGCTTTTATCACTTTGCTCTGTGGTTCACTCTCTAGTGTCTCCATGATTCGTTTTCTGCTTTGAAGATCTTGTTTGTAACTCATACTAGGAACACTGGTTGCTTCTGTAAGTGGTGAAATACTGCATACCACTCTCTTGAACTCATGTGGTATGTCGTCGATGAACTGTTTGTTCAAGAAAACGCCATGCTTGTTCTTGAACCTTTTTTTGTTCCTTCGACATTCCTTATAATATGTCATGGCTTTACCGAGAAATGGTTTAACAACTTTGCCTATGAGTCTTTGGAGGAGTGTCGTAGGTTCATTCAAGCAACAAAATGCGGAAAACTAGATAGGACGTTGACAGAGGCGGACACCGGCGTTCTAGAAAAATCCCACCGCTTATACATCACCGATAGAAACTCGAAACTATCATTCTTAGTCGACACCGGAGCAAACATATCCGTGCTACCGAAGAAAAAGGGACAAGTAGCGACACCGTTACCATTTCAACTGTACGCAGCGAACAACACCACTATAGCTACGTACGGCGAGAAAACATTATCTCTCGATTTCAATCTGCGACGCTCGTACAAATGGAAATTCATCGTAGCTGACGTTTCAAAGCCAATACTCGGAGCCGACTTCCTCAAGCATCATCAACTCATCGTCGATTTAAAAAACAGAAGGTTAATCGACGGTGTTACGAGCTTAAAGGTAAACGCCCCGATACGAGTATCAAACGTGCCTACCGTATGCAGCATCGACATGTCGCAGTCATACCATGACATTCTAGCTCAATACCCCGGCCGGCATAACAAGATTAACATCGATGAAATTAAAATACAACATCAACGTGCAACATTTCATCGAAACACAAGGTCAACCGATATACAGTCGCGCCCGACCAATCCCACCGCATCGCTTCGAAATAGTCAAGAAGGAATTTGAAAACATGATCGAACAAGGATTATGCAGACCCAGTAAAAGCCCGGGGGCATCACCTCTACACATCGTACCCAAGAAGAATGGCGATATTAGAGTTTGTGGTGACTACCGTCGACTCAACTCGATCACCATACCAGATTGATACCCCGTTCCACGCATCAAAGATTTTACTCATCATCTATCCGGAAAAACCATCTTCTCCACGATAGACCTCAACCGTGCATACCAACAACTGAGCGTAAGAAAAGAAGACATTGAGAAGACAGCTATCATCACTCCAATGGGATTATTCGAATTTCCACGTATGTGCCCAGGTTTAAAAAATGCGGGACAAACTTTTCAACGGTACATCCATGAAGTACTACGAGGATTGGATTTTGTCTTCCCATTCATCGACGATTTATTACTAGCATCCGAAAACGAAGCTCAACATCGAGAACACCTTCACAGCGTACTAAAGAGATTAGAAGATAACGGTATCACTATCAACCCCGCCAAATGCAACCTAGGCCAACCAGAAGTTCAGTTCCTAGGATACACTGTATCAACAGAAGGCATCAAACCTCCGGAGCATAAAATCCAAGCAATCACCAACTATCCCAAGCCGACTACAATCGAAGAGTTAAGAAGATTTCTCGGCATGATCAACTTCTATCGCGATCACATACCTAACGCTGCATCACTACAAGCGCCATTGAATGCATACCTACATAATGTTAAGAAAAGAGCCAAAACTCCAATCACGTGGACTGACGAAGCAACTCAAACATTCGAGCAATGTAAAGCTAGCACTATAAACGCAGCTCTCCTCGCTCACCCATCGCACCATGCAACACTTGCCTTATTCTGCGACGCATCCGAAAACTCAGCTGGCGCCGTACTACAACAGTACATCAATGAAACATGGCAACCGCTCAGATATTACTCCAAGAAATTCACCGACGCGCAGAAAAAGTATTCTACTTTCGATCGTGAACTAGTCGCAATCTACATGGCAGTCAAACATTTCCGAAGAACATTCGAAGGACGTCATCTCATCATATTCACCGATCATAAGCCGAACGACGAATTTAAACTCAGAAACACCGAGGCGAACGAGACAACTTTTGTTTATCAGCGAATTCACCACCGACATAAGGCACGTGAGCGGTAAACAAAACATCGTCGCCGACACACTCAGCCGCATAGAAACAATCTCATGCCCATCTACAATAAACTATAACGACATAGCTAGCGCGCAAGAAAAGGACAGCAACATTGAAAAATTACTATCACAACCAAACATCATTCTCAAGAAAATAACGATACCAAACACCGACATCAAGTTATTCTGCGAAACATCTACTCCATATGTACGTCCGTACATACCTGAGAAATACCGACAAGAAATTTTTGACAGCGTGCACAATATCAGTCATCCCGGTACGCGCACGACTCGCAAACTTACAACACAAAAATATTTCTGGCCATCAATGAACGCAGACATCAGCCGTTGGACTCGAACCTGTATACATTGTCAGAAAAGCAAGATACAGCGACACACTTTCTCGAACATCTCATCCTTCCCGCCAAGCGAGCGTTTTCAACATGTACACATCGACATCGTCGGACCGCTACCTACAACAGCTCAAGGTTACCGTTACTTAGTAACAATGATCGACCGATTAACGAAGTGGCCCGTAGCAATACCCACCGACGAAATAACAGCTGATCGAATAGCCGACATCGTCTATCAACATTGGATAGGAAGATTTGGATGCCCGACCACACTAACAAGCGACCAAGGTCGCCAGTTCGAGAGCCATCTTTTTCAAAACCTAATGAAGCAAATGGGAATCAAGAAAACTCGCACAACACCCTATCATCCTCAAAGCAATGGAATCGTCGAACGGTGGCATCGTTCCCTCAAAACTGCATTACGCACCAAAATCTCCGACACAAGTAAATGGATCGACGAGTTACCTACAGTGCTACTTGGACACCGGTGTGAGCGCCACCGAACTTACCTACTGTTACAATTTACGTCTACCCGGCGATTTTTTTTCTGCAAGTACCCTCACACCTGCAATGGATTATACTTACGTTGAAAAACTACGTGATATTATTCAAGTAAACAAGCCACAAGCCATCACAGAGCATCACAGCAATGATAAACGCATGTTCGTGCATGAAGATTTACGCAAGTGCAGTCACGTATTCATCAGAACAGACGCAGTAAAAAAACCACTTCAGACTCCATACGAAGGCCCCTATCGAGTAATAAGCCGAACAGATAAGGTATATTCCATTCAGCTACCAAATCGGCAAACCAACATATCAATCGATCGATTGAAGCCTGCATATGTCGTCACGGAACTTACCAATACCTTACCACCAACCAAGATTACCATACCAAGGAACAGTACCGTTACCTTTACCAAGCGAACCAAGAGCTGTACCACTCCAACTGTTACCAAGCAGCAAAAACAAGTACCTACGGCCAACGTGGCGTCACAGCCCGCCGTCATCAAAACAACACGCACGGGCCGTGCCATCAAGCTGCCGGTACGCTTCGCTTGAAGGGGAGTACTGTAGCCACCACTCATCACACCACGTTTTTGACCTTCTGATACCAAGAAACTTAGATCACAACAGTTCTCAAAAGAACTTTGGGCATAGCAATAAATAGACATAGATAATTTGTAATGTAACTCGTTGGTAATCCTTAAATAAATAAATAAATAGCACGTTTTTGACACTCTGAACAAGAAACAGGGAAACTGTTAGAGGAAGCACAGAACAGGAACTGTCGACGTCACACGCCACCAGACGTACTCCCGGCTTCGCCCCTGTCTTCTGCTCTTAGCTTTTTGCTCTCTGCGTAAAAGCATTCAAAAATCTGTAATCGCGTACAACCTCCTTGCAGATTTACGGATACTTCCGGAGTTTGAGAAGTACTGGCTGTGGCGCAGTCCACAGCATCGTTTGCCACTCGTGTACCAACATGAGGGTTGGCACCCTCATGCCCCCCTTGCATTAAGTCCTCCGGTCGGGGCTCGGATGGACATCCCTCAGCAGGTTGGGTAAGCCTCTGCTGAGGCAAAGTGGCGCCATGGATCTGTAACGGCTCCATGGTGCCTCACCCCCTTTCTCCAAGTCACATGTATTACCGCGGGGTTTTAGCAAAAGCCTAACGAGGGTGGACATCTTCCCGCGATACGGGTCCCTTCATCGAAAAAAATAGTCGCCAAACGACGGAGACTTCAACGCGAAACTGGGCAAACAAAACGATGATGAGCTGCGAGTGGGGCAATTTGGAGTTGGACGTCGAAACCACAGGGGTCACCTACTAGCCAGTTTTATGGAGAAGGAAGGCCTCTTTATGATGAATTCCTTCTTCAGAAAACGTGAGCACAGAAAGTGGACCTGGCAGAGCCCTGATGGTGCAACAAAAAATGAGATTGACTTCATTATGTCGACGAAGAAGCAAGTATTCAATGATGTCTCTGTGATCAACGCGGTGAAAACCGGAAGTGATCACCGTATGGTAAGAGGCACATTGAACTTGAATATCAAGCTGGAAAGATCTCGAATGATGAAGTCTACGCTCCGTCCAGCACCGATCCAAGTCCAAAACCCCGACAGCTTTCAGCTCGAACTTCAGAATCGTTTTAAGTGCCTAGGGAGCTCCGTGGACGATTATAACGATGGGTTCGTGGAAACTGTCCATACGGTCGGGTCCAAGTTTTTCAAGACCCGTCGTACAAATCGAAACAAGAGGCTCTCTGATGCTACTTTACAGCTCATGGAGGAGAGTCGCGAGATGATTCTGCAGTCTTCAGACGATGCGCTTAAATGCCGACGGCTCAATAGACAGATCTCTAAGTCCTTGAAAAGCGACCTTCGCCTCTATAATACCAACCGTATTAAGGAGGCGATAGAGCGGAACAAGGGCTCCAAGGTTTTTGCAAGAGATCTGTCTATTGGATAGAGCCAGCTTGCGAAACTGAAGACCAATAAAGGCAGAATCGTATTCGCCAAACCTGAACTGTTGAGAGAGATCGAGAGTTTCTATGGACATTTATACACGTCAACCAGTAACCCCGTTATGAATCTAGCAAACGACCCAAGAGCTAGATTGACCCGACACTATACCGAAGACATCCCGGACGTCAGCTTGTACGAGATTAGGATGGCTCTGAAGCAGCTTAAAAACAACAAGGCGCCGCGCCGGGTGATGACAAGAATTATGGCCGAACACCTGAAGGCCGGTGGAAAACCCGTTCTTAAGGCCCTCCAGAAGCTTTTCGATTCCGTCATACTCGAGGGTCAAACGCCACAATACCCTGCTTAAGAATTATAGGCCCATCACACTTCTGAGCCATGTCTACAAGCTGTTTTCAAGAGTTATCACGAACCATCTTGCGCGCAAGTTTGACGACTTCCGGCCTCCCGATCAAGCCGGATTCCGTAAAGGCTTTAGCACCGTAGACCACATACATACGCTGCGGCAGGTTATACAGAAGACCGAAGAGTATAACCTACCTCTCTGCTTAGCGTTTGTAGACTACGAGAAAGCCTTCTATTTGATTGAGACATGGGCTGTGCTGCAGTCTCTTCAACGGTGCCAGATCGACTATCGGTACATCGAGGTGCTTAAGTGTCTGTACAAAAACGCCACTATGTCAGTTCGTCTCCAGGACCAGACCTCGAAACCTATCCTTCAGCAGCGAGGTGTGAGACAGGGAGACGTTATCTCTCCGAAACTGTTCACCGCTGCACTGGAGGATGTCTTCAAGTTTCTGGATTGGAAAGGGCTAGGCATCAACATCAATGGCGAGTATTTCACTAACCTTTGGTTTGCCGACGACATAGTCATCATGGCTGAAACCATGGAGGACCTCAGTACAATGCTTGATGACTTCAGTAGAGCTTCCGAAAGAGTGGGTCTTAAAATGAACATGGACAAGACAAAGGTCATGTCAAATGCCCATGTGACACCCACTCTCATGAAGATCGGAGACGCTACGCTCGAAGTTGTGGACGAGTATGTTTACCTAGGACAAACTGTCCAGCTAGGTAGGTCCAACTTCGAGAAAGAGGTCAATCGTCGAATACGACTCGGCTGGGCAGCGTTCGGGAAGCTACACAATATCTTTTCGTCCCACATACCACAGTGTCTCAAGACGAAAGTTTTTGACCAGTGCGGGTTGTCAGTGATGACTTATGGTACTGAAACGTGGTCGCTCACAATGGACCTTATCAGAAGACTAAAAGTCACCCAAAGGGCAATGGAGAGGGCTATGCTTGGAGTTTCCCGACGTGATCGAATCAGAAATGAAGAGATCCGCAGGAAAACCAAGGTAACCGACATAGCCCGAAGAATTGCCAAACTTAAGTGGCAACGGGTGGCCGATGGGGTCGAAAGGTCTGGAGTGGTGACTACGTACTGGAAGACGTAGCGTTGGAAGGCCTCCCACAAGATGGACCGATGACCTTGTGAAGGCCGCAGGAATCCGCTGGATGCGGAAAGCACAGAATCGGTCGAAGTGGCGGTGCTTGGGGGAGGCCTATGTCCAGCAGTGGACGTCTTTCGGCTGAAATGATGATGATGAACCGCTTGTGAACTAGAAAAACTAAAACTAACCCACTAAATCATTCCCAGATAGTCAAGATGTTACACATTAAAAAAAAAAGGTTTTTCAAGTATTTCATTGGATTTTATGCCTAAATTAGATTAGCAATTGTAATATAGAAAAAATATAGCTCAAAACAAATAAAATGAATCAAGGTCAAATACAGTGACAACCCTAACACTATATTTTGAAATTCAATTCCTTCTAAAAACCGCGATAGTGCGACGTGACTTTTTTATCATTGATAGGCTATGTTACGAGCAATATTTCTATGCTAGTGTCAAGTCGCACTTTTGAGTTTTTAGGGAGAAAAAAATAAAAACGAAAATCTGAAAAAAAAAACCATTACTCGGTATCCGGAGGTGATTTTCTAAAAATAAAAACTGTGAAATATGCGTCCAAAGATGTTCTATCAAAATATATTTATATAAAATAAATATCTTGTACAGTTACGTTCTAAGAATTAATTTGATTTTTTTTAATGAAAAGTCACCTAAAAGTGATGGTCCAAAAATGTATGGACCAAAAACCCAGAGTCGATTTAGACAAATCTGGTATCAATAGCTTTATTAAAATGCACAATTTACCCCACCGAAAAAAAATTGCCCATATCCATGGGGTATATGAGTTATAGACGAACAAAGTATATATGGAAAAATCGTGAATAACTTGTTATTTTTACCAGTTTTTTCCACAGCATTATATTAATAATGAATAAGTTGTTATTTTTATCAGTTTTTTCAACAGCAATATATTAATAATAATAATCATAGGACAATAATAAATATAAGTAGCGATTATATGAACCTATCAAGTTGAAATCTTATATTTCACAGCTTGTAAATCATATGTCAGGATACTTTTGTCGTGAAATCTTTTTACAGTTGAATGTGCCTATTTTGTCTCAGATTATTTATTTTTTTAAGTCGTTTATTTAAAAAAAAAAACAAATACTGTGGGAAAAATATGTATTTCAATTATTTTCAATGTCTATTAATATATCATTTAAGAACCCAGCAGGTTGCATAAGGTCGTCTTGGTACCTGGCCCAGGCCAGATAATATATAATGCTTATTATGTGGGCACAACTGCCCAATGTGCGGCGACCATGAAAACAGCTGCAACAGTATTCCGAAATCCTATTCGTGTTATATAAAACATAACAGTAATATGTTCTTGTCTCGACGTGCCTGGAATGGATTCGACACCTAATTAATGTACTTTCTTCGTTATTAATATTTATCCTTTCGGGGTGTCTAAAAACTTCAATTGAAAAAACCCCAGTTCCTCTAATATGTTCGCAACAGTAGGACCTTGCAAGTTTTACGTGGTATGTGCCTATTGCGAACACAATTAATTGGTCATAATCCATTCTTGGAAAATCCGATAGATTGGGGTGTGTTGCATCCATTCGGGTAAACACAATTCTTTGTCGATCCCAATGATGTTCATCGACGTAATCGGCTAATAGGTTCGGCCTGTCCCTATTTCTTTCAATCATCTCTATAAACTCTTCAGTAAATCTGCTGTCTTCATATGTTGGATGAGTTGCATTGGTAAGCGCTGCAGCTATTCTATAATCTGTCATTGCGTTGCCTAGCGCTATATTAAAATATTTGTGTCTAAATATTTTAAAATCTCTTTTTATCGTGCCATTAATGGTTTCCACGACCCATCTAACCATGGTTATCAATCTGGATTTATTTGCCGCTATTGTACTTAATTGTCTTTCATTACGTCCTACAGACGGTGGCATGTAAGCGTTATAACCACATTCCTCTAGATCCGGCAAACAGTCTCGGAAACCCCGATCCAAAACAAATACATCATCTGGGTGTAAAAAGCATCGCATTGGAGCTTCTTCCATGGGACCATCATGGTTATCTAATATTAGTTTTACTATGTCGGAGTCTGAAGTTCTGGCGCCGTAGGGTCCAGTTACTTCTATGATGTAGCCATCAGCACACACAATCATGAAGGGCTTAATCAAGTTGCTATACTTGTGTAAGCTATAGCTTAATCTTTGAAAGAGAAAGTTGGAAGATTTTTGAATAAATAAATAAGTGCCGTCGATAATTAAAATGGCCTTTGTTCGCTCTTCATTACCAAAAATATAATTCGGAAGTGTCCTATTCCTTTCGATCACTTCATGTCGGCTGATGTGATCAAACCCGAGATGCCGAGGAAGGTATTCATTTTTGAGACATCGTCTAGCCTGCTTTAACATGCGTTGTAAAGACGTTTTCGATGTGTTTATCAAAGATGCCAGTCTTACGTGAGGTTCACCTGATCTAAGTTTACATAGGTATACGCCCAATACAGTATTGCACTTATTAGTTTGTCGTAAAGACGGTGTTTCTTGTAAGATACTCTCAAACTGGTTATGGTTCATTCCAGTCCAAAAATGGAGATCTTCTTCACTTATTTCATGAAGCCTTTCAAAGTCAACATTACCTTTTCTTTCAAGCACTCGTGTATACAACATAACTATCTCGCGTAAGTTCTCGTTTCTGAAATTATCTTGGCGATTACTCACATTTACAGAGAAATCCTCAAATGATGAATTCATTATATGAAATCGACAGACTCGTGCTAGTTCTGGTATGTAAAAAGAATAATAGCTTAATAAGTGCGCTTTTATACTGTCGGGCACTTGTCGAAGTTGCGTTGAAGTACAATTGTCGAAGAGACATCTTCTTGAAGTATTCGCGGCACGTGTAAATCCAGTTAAAGAAAACGATTGCGGTGGTCTAGCTTCAGGTGTTGATGGTTGCCTCAATGCATATTCAATGCGTTGCCAGCAAGGATGACAAATAGATCTTGACCCATCAAAGACGATCTGAAATCAACGAGACATAATATTACACAATGAAACGATTGTCAAACGTTTATTTTATTATCAACCTAATATGACCATTTTTGTAAGTACATAGATAAATAAATATTTGTGGTCAATTGCACACTGCGCCATCTAGTCCCACAGTAAGCTTAATGCTTGTAGTATGGTAACTAGACAACTGAATAAACATACTTAAATACTTTTTTTTTTAAATACATACACATTATACATATTTAACACCCAAACCAAGACAAACAGATATTTTTGAAACTACAAACAAATGTTTGTCTTCTGCGGGAATTGAACCCGCGAATCGAGATGAATTGAGATGAATCATTACTTTACTCGGTGACCTATATTATCATTATTATTAGTAAAAAAGCTGGTAGGTAGGTACTATGGCCTGGTCCCCCTCTTCATGAGAGGAGGCGATGCCCCTACAGTGGAGCGTATACACATAGGTATATTGGCTGACAGTGCAACAAGTTTATGACTAGCTTAATTGCACCACTTGTAATCATAAAGCCTCTAAGTATTGTTATCATCCTATACATAAACTCACATACGGGTAATGTCAGACACTATGTGTTAAGTTTATACTACCACGAACGGGTAACTAGACTTAACTTAAGACTTACTTCTTGTGGTTGTCCATGATTCAGTAGGTGCTCCACGACGATTCGATGTGACTCCAAAAACTGAAGCGACAATACATGACGTTGTCTCCGTAACACAGAGCGACTACAGTTCACACAACGATTGTTCACCTCCATATTAGCAATGTCCAAAACAAAGAGTAAATCGGTGTCCGGTGTAGAAAAAGCAGGCCTTAAAAATCCAATAATGAAACGCACAGATCACAACGGTAGCAAAGCAAACGAAGGACTGCGTGCGTCGGCGCCGTTAGAACCTCGGTTCAAGTTAAAGAACAAAAGAATAGAAAATGGCGACTGGCGTCCGTCGGCGCGCTCGCGCTCCTATAGGTAAGCCTCTCGCTCACTCAATAGAGCGAGAGGTAAGATGAACGCATCATATTCTGAAGTATTTGTGTGTATTTGTTTAGCGAAAACAAAATAATGAATAACAAAGATAGGTAAATATGCTAGAGAACTTAAAAAAATAGACGTAATCTCATTAATAAAGGACTTTGAACTTGATAGTTGCATATGATCGCTAGTTATATTTATTATTGTCTTATGATTATTATTATTAATATAATGCTGTGGAAAAAACTGGTAAAAATAACAAGTTATTCACGATTTTTCCATATATACTTTGTTCGTCTATAACTCATATACCCCATGGATATGGGCAATTTTTTTTCGGTGGGGTAAATTGTGCATTTTAATAAAGCTATTGATACCTAATTTGTCTGAATCGACTCTGGGTTTTTTTTGGACCATCGCTTTTCATCATTAAAAAAAAAAGTAGTTGAAATGGGTGGACACGTGGGTGTTTTACTCGTGTATTATAAATGCATTCCTTGATCGATAAATACCATAAACAGCAGAGGGAAATTATTTTCATCAAATGGAACACTGTGCACTGTGCGCTCGTCGTGTCGGCGTGCCCGTGACGTCACCGTGCCTACCACCTTTTCACGTTATAATCCCGGCGAGCATCCCTTTACGATATTATTTCCTTTTCGGATGAAAATTCGTTTCGCCGAGATTTTCACATTTCGCCATTGTTACAGATTGGTTTTGTACCGATGCGATGTAAGCGTTGAATAAAGTTTATTTTGTTACCTGCGCTTGTCACACCGATTACCATAAATACCATCGACGTCGACGTTCATCGTCACTTAATGTATTTTGTTTGTATTTGTTGTTATCACACGTGATACTGAAAACAAAGAGACAGAATATCGCTATCGGACGCGTTAGACAACAGTAAGCGACACTAGTCGCAAGTTTGTGGCGCTTCGCAGTCGCGGCAGCCAAGTGTGAAAGTAAAACAGAAACTAAGTCCTACTTCTTTCTTATATCCTTTGCCTACAAACAAGTGCCAACAAATTTAACTGAGTTACACATTTGAGGAGTATTCTGTGAGCCGGGGACGGCGTAAATTTTTCCGTTCCGGTCCGCGCGCTGCCCCGGCCGCCCCGGTCGCCATCGCGGCATCGCCGCGGTTCGTCGCAACCGATCGCCCCCGTCCAACGCGGAACAATGACTTTTTTTTAGGTTAAACGATTTGAAGACAGAAGTTGCGCTGTTAGACTTTAAATGGCTTAAAGTTAGTTTTTGTTTGGAATCGCCGCCGCCGCCGCCGCGCGCGTTCCTCTCGGGCTTGCATCTTGGGATACATTTGTGATTGTTGCCAGAAGAATTTAAATAAAGAGAAAAAATTACTTTTATTACATCGTTCCAAGTTCCGAACTTATTTTTTACTACAATTTTATTCTTCTTTATAATCTCTTTCAACAACCTTGGTATCTAGACAGTAATATTAAAAAACGTTCACGAAACAACAAAATTACAGTGCAATTTTCGTCATTTTAATTTATTGTTGATGTTCGTTTGTGTGGATTTGAGAGTGTGTGTGTGTGTATCAGTGTCGCGCGGTGAGTTGTCAATGCTGGGCCCGGCGCTGGCGGAGGAGCCGCCGCCGCGCGTGCAGTACGTGGCGCGCGCCGGTGTTCAAGTGCACTGCATCGCTCGCGGCCAGCCCGCGCCGCTCATGTCCTGGCTCGCCGACGACGGCACCGCGCTGCACGACCAGCCGGGTCTGCGGTACGTGCTACACGCGACCTTCACATAATGTTACTCATACTCGTGTCGGAGATTCACTAAAATCTCTAGTCATTTACATTTGTAGTAACAAAAAACACTGCTTCTAAAAATAAGTCCCACGTTTATTTGCTAACTGGCTTCAATTTGACCGCACTGAGCTAGGTACTAAATGAAACTTTTTGAAATGAATAAAGTCGCAGCTTTTTCTTTCTCTCTGCGCAATAATTACGTGATTTTAATATTCGACGATTGCGAGGCGTCCACGACAAAACTGTTTCATTACTTTGCTCATGCAAGCCACGGCCTTCTCTCCTTGTCTTTGTACTGTGGCTCTGTGACGCTCCTCGTTGAATCTTTTAATTGTATCATTATCACTCCGCTTTTCAAATTTGGTCTCGTTATTTTGTCACTTGTAAATTTTCTCCATTCTCCTCGTTTTCCGTACCCAATTCAGTATTCCAGTTCTAGTTGACCATGACTTGTTATTAATATGTGTTAAACAGACGAATACACAGCAATGGCACGTTAGAGATGTTGCCATCGAGCGCATATGAGGAGGCGGCGACGACGGTGCGGTGCCGCGCCGCCAATGTGCACGGCGTGACGCTGTCGCGAGACGTCACTCTCGTACCAGGTATCATCGTGCGAGCACACATTCTGACGAGTAGGTTGCTGTGTGTGGTGTGTGACTGTCTTGTTGTGCAGTTTCGGAGGCGGGCTGGGATGCGGTAGCGCAGGCGAGTGCGGCGGCGGCGGGTGGCGTGGCAGCCGTCACGTGCGCCGCCACGCGCGACACCGCGCTCGTGGGCCCGGCGCTCTGGTACCGCGGCGACACCGTGCTACACATCGACCCACCCTCGCCAGGTATATGCACCGCACGCTGCACTCGCGACCAACTGCACGCTACCGACGATGATACTACACTAAGCTCACAAATGTTTCATGTCTTATATTAAAGTGTCATAGATATATATTTAATTAAATGATAACGGTACAACCAGACATGCTGCAATTCAGCAGTTTACGCAACACATACATTTCAACTCATATAATTAGTTTAGTTCGCGTTGGGTTATCAATGCAGCCAGGCGTTCTCGTTACAGCCAAGAAGGGCCGCGTCACTCACTTCATTTCCACATCATCAGTTCTACTTTAATAATAATAATCGCACAATTCACTTTAATAGACCTGACATCACATTAATTAATAAAATAAACAAAAATGGGTTCCTAATAGACATTGCCGTGCCAAATACACATAACTTACAGACTACAATAGCCGAAAAATTATCAAAATACACCGAACTAAAAGATGAAATAACCCGACTTTGGCATCTTCAAAAAGTCACAATAGTTCCCATAGTGCTATCTTCAACAGGAGTAATACCCAAACAGCTTCATCAGTCTCTTAGTTCCCTCAACCTGCCACCTAATACCTACCACCTGCTGCAGAAAGCAGTGATTCTTAACACATGCAGGCTAGTTAGAAAATTTCTTCAGTGTGAGTCGGACAACTTGCACTAATACTCCCACTCAAATATAGTTTCATCTACCATTCAGTCTACTACAGAAGACCAAGCAGTATCTCATACTCTTACACTTTACCCTACTGGTGGACACATGGCTTAGGCCCGTGCCATCAGTGTTATCCGGCTAGGCCGTGGAAATCAAACGCAGAAACAACAATAATAATAATACCCCACCGCCGTATCTCTACGTTGACGCCCCACCGCCGTATCTCTACGTTGACGTCGTGGTGGGGCTTGCGCGCTCCAAACTCTAGGCCTGTGCCGGTAGAGTTTACTTTGCCGGAACAGGTCTGGAATGAGGAGCCAGACCAAGAGAGATACAAAACCCGCAGGGCAGCATGTGGCGAGCTGTTGGGCAGTAGCGACCCCACGGACCCTATCTCCCGGGAGAAGTCTTGTTCTTCACCTCTGGCTTGCCTTTATTGACCGGTTGGAATGAACACTGATGAGGAACAGAGCTCCTGCCTCATTCTTGCCTTAATTGGCCGGCTTGAGTGGAGATTCGCAAGAGCAAACGTGCTCGGAGGAAGGAAGTATACCAGTAAGATGCTGGTAGGGATCTTGACCGTACTTCCGGGATTGTCCTGATAGCCGTGGAATACCTCTCCACTCCTCACAAGCACCTCAGGACATGTTGCCCCCTTGTCGCTACGACACTTTGTGCTAGCGACCGTTTTTGGGGGCCCATTATTGAGTGTGCAAGTCACCCCCTGCCATTTTATCCGTGTTTACCACAACATTGATCAGGCAGGGGACATAGGCTTTCCATAGTTTTAAGTAACCAATCCACTATAGCCACCCAAACCCATAGCCCAATATGTTTTGTTTCCATGTTCTGCAATAGCCCTGCACCAACCGGGGGTTGTCCTTGGGTGTACTTGCATAGTGCATACGGGGATAATCGTCGGTTGGTGTCTCATTCCATTTAAAATTGTCCAAGGGGCCTCTGCGAGTTGGCTTCGACCCCTCGTACGCCTTCCAAAGGACCGGGACCCCATGGTCCCGAGATATGCAAACACATAAAAACAAATAATAATGAAATAAAGGAAATAATAATAACCCCACCGTCGTATCTTTACGTTGACGTCGTGGTGGGGCTTGCGTGCTCTGAACTCTAGGCCTGTGCCAGTAGAGTTTACTTTGCCGGAACAGGTCTTGAATTAGGGGCCAGACCAAGAGAGATACAAAAACCCGCAGGGCAGCATGTGGTGAGCTGTTGGACAGTAGCGACCCCACGGACCCTATCTTCCGAGAGAAGTCTTGTTCCTCACCTCTGGCTTGCCTTTATTGGCCGGCTGGAGTGAACACTGACGAGGAACAGAGCTCCCGCCTCATTCTTGCCTTAATTGACTGGCTTGAGTGGAGATTCGCAAGAGCAAACGTGCTCGGAGGAAGGAAATATTCCAGTAAGTGCTCGTAGGGATCTTGACCATCTTCCGGGCTCTGGGATTGTTCTGAAAGCCGTGGAATACCTCTCCACTCCTCAAGCACCTCAAGACATGTTGCCGTGTGCAAGTCACCCCCTGCCATTTTATCCGTGTGCATATAAAACATTGATCAGGCAGGGGCCATAGTCCTTCCATAATTTCAGGTGATCAGTCCACTTTAGCCACCCAAACCCATAGTCCAATGTCTTTGTTTCCTTAAATACAATAGTCCTACACCAACCGGGGGTTGTCCTTGGCTACACTTGCATAGTGCGAACAGGGATAATCGTCGGTTGGTACCTCATTTAATTAAAAACGTCTAACGGGCCTCTGCGAGTTGGCTTCGGCCCCTCGTACGCCTTCCAAAGGTCCGGGACCCCTGGGTTCCAAGAAATGTCAAAGACGTGTAAATAATAATAACCTTACCACCGTATCTCTACGTTGACGTCGTGGTGGGGCTTGCGCGCTCCAAACTCTCGGTATGTGCCGGTAGAGTTTACTTTGCCGGAACAGGTCTAGGATGAGGAGCCAGACCAAGAGAGATACAAAACCCGCAGGGCAGCATGTGGCGAGCTGTTGGGCAGTAGCGACCCCTCGGACGCTATCTCCCGGGAGAAGTCTTGTTCTTCACCTCTGGCTTACCTTAATTGGCTGGCTTGAGTGGAGATTCGCAAGAGGAAACGTGTTCGGAGGAAGGAAGTATTCCAGTAAGATGCTGGTAGGGATCTTCCGGGATTGTCCTGACAGCTGTAGAATACCTCTCCACTCCTCATAAGCACCTCAGGACATATTGCCCCTTGTCGCTTCGACACTTTGTGCTAGCGACCGTTTTCGGGGGCCCATTATTGAGTGTGCAAGTCACCCCCTACCATCTTATCCGTGTACATATAAAACATTGATTAGGCAGGAGCCATAGTCCTTCCATTGTTCCAGGTTACCAGTCAACTTAAGCCACCCAAACCCATAGTCCAATAAATTTGTTTCCATATCCTGCAACAATCCTACACCAACCGGGGATTGTCCTTGGGGGGCACTTGCATAGTGCATACTGGGATAATCGTCGGTTGGTGCCCCATTCCATATAAAATTTTCTAAGGGGCCTCTGCGAGTTGACTTTGGCCCCTCGTATGCCTTCCAAAAGACCGGGACCCTAAGGTCCCGAGATATTTAAAAATATAAAAATAATAATAATACCATTTATTGCAGGCTAGACAGACCCATAGAAAAATACCTTACCATAACCCAACCTAAACATACATATTCTAATATAAACAAAGCTTGTGAAGTACCTTTGGAACAATACAGTAGTATTTGGATACTTTACCTTCTTTCATTCCATTCATCCTTTATCTAAAAGTAGTGTATGGTCAATCAAGGGATCATACATGTTAGAGTCGCGTCTTACGCGGGATTCATATCAGTCTGTAAACCTCTGCACTGTAACTTGCTTTGAAGATGTAATATTTCATTATATTCTGCGAAAATTCAGAAAGTCTCGTACTTTTGAGAAGAGAGCTTCTAAATGAAGGTCTCGATTCTTATGACTAACGGTTTTAAAGCAAAGTACGTTTTATAGATATACTAGCTGACCCGGCAAACGTTGTTTTGCCATATAATGTTTGGGGTGGACCACCCTTATCACTTAGGGATATGAAAATTAGATTACAACTGGTTCTCAGACCTACCAAATATACGTATAAAATTTCATAAAAATCGATTAAGCCGTTTCGGAGGAGTATGGCAACTAACACTGTGACACGAGAATTTTATATATACTATAGATGAATGTTGCAATCTAGCACGTCGAGTGCTTGAGGAACATTTTCCTTTTAATAAAGGAGAGGAATTATCGACGCACATAAATCGTGGCGAGCGCTCTTGAAATGGAAAAACGTTGCGGTGGATAGCGGCAAGCGGCCAACGCAAATAAATTTATATCGCGGCTCTCGCGCATGTCGCTCACTCGACACTTCTCCCTGCACCTCCACCTTCCGCACCACTTTACGACGCCCTTCCCGCTTTATTTAATATATCTTTATTAGTTTATGTCGACTTCCTGGAATGGTTCGCATTACTAAAGGGAATAGGGTTTTTACTTAACAATGGTGTTTTACACGCATTTTATATTCAGCGCTGTGTTAAATTACTTTAATTTGCCCAGGGTTACTTATTAAAACTAGACAAGGAAAATTCAATATGTTGAAATAATTGCAAAATGGATTTGGCACAAAGAGATAAAGAGAAAGATCATTTATTTGTCCAAGACATGCAAGATACTCTTCGTATTACAATTACGCAAGCGGACTTCATAGAAGTCACAATATTATTTCGGCGGTTGGGTTGTAGCAAACGGGACTAAACGTTCAATAAAGTATTGCAAATAATATGTTAAACCGGCCGCAGCTTGTGTCGCAGAATGTATTTGGGTGTGAGCAGTGAGCGAAGTGTGATGTGTGGTGACAGAGTCGCACTACCTGGTGGCGGGCAACACGCTGCTGATCCAGGGTGTGAGCGCGACTGACGCCGGCGCCTACAGCTGCCTGGCGCGTCACGCGCTCACCTCCACCACCAAGCGCGCGCGTCCCGCCACGCTCACCATCACCGGTCAGTACACGTTCCGTGCGTGTCTGCGAGTCCGTGTGTTGAGCTAACGTGGGTGCGTGTGTGCAGCGGCGTCGTCGTCGTCGGCACCGCGGCTGGTAGCGGCGGGCGGCGAGCTCAGCGTGGCGGCCGGCCAGCCCGTGTGCCTGCCCTGCGTCGCCTCCGACCACCCCGCGCCGCAGTACACGTAACTAACATACCTTACTCAATTCACTTGCATGCTGCACTTAGGTACTTTAATATCGATACATTTTATACTCTTTGCACAAAGCGGTTTTTATAGTTATTAGCAAGCGACAAGCTACTATGCCCCACGATCTATGTATACTAATAAGTTATTTCAACCGAGGACGAATCTCACATTTACAGGTAAAAACAGCTATGTTATGTGCATAAAATTGTATAATAAAATACCAAATTCCATTAAAACGCTACCATTTTCTAGATTTAAAAGTAATTTGACGAGGTTTTTAATTGAAAAATGCTTTTATAGTGAACATGAATTTTTAGATAATAAATTGTAAGTTTTGTAAATTGCACGGTCTTTCTAAATTGTTACTTATTGTTATTGTGTGTCGAATCTCTCCCATTATTGACATGATTATTATTGACACGATTATTATTGACATTTATGGTTAACATTTTATTTTTTTATTACTTGTTATTTTCATTTATTTTTTCATTATGTGGACATTTATTTAATTCAATACTTAATACAGTTTTAATAGGATTATCTGTTTAATGACTGCATGATTATGATCAATAATAAATTTAAATGAAATTTAACTTATTTTATATTTGCACGTTCGGCGTTGAAAAAAAAATACGCAATTATTTTAAGTTTTTCGTTGACGCATCCGTCGCCTCGATATCACCGACTCGAGCCGCTTGGGACGTTAATACACCTTGCCCATAGATGATAAACCTTACGTGAGTGTTTATTTATAAGAACTTTGTTGCTCATTTATTTATTTATTACAGCATGGAAGACTTACAGCTAAAAAAAAAACAACAAAAGGAAAACAATAGTCGACAGAAAGCCAATTACAAATCTTCACGTTTAGACTTATAATAGAATTTGTGTTGTGAACATACAAAAGCAGCAACATATCGCTATATTTCAATAGTTAAAACTATCAAAATAACCACTTGTGTCTGCAATTCAAAAGTGAGAGAGCAAGAAGAAAAAAAAAGTACATTTAAAAGCACTGCAGCTATTTAAAAAATTTGAGGCTTAAGCACCTTCTAGCTGAGGTCACACTGGTTGTAAAGAGATCCAAGTCGTGTTGTTTACATATTTTATTAAAATTTTTGCTTGCACGCACAATATAACTGTTCTGCCTATAATTAGTAGAACTTTGAGGTACACGTAAGGGTTGTAAAAATCGAAATGCTTTGTTTGGAACATTGAAATAAAATTTTGATAATAACTTAGGGCTGTCAATATTATTGTTAAAGATTTTAAATAGGAATAAACAGTCAGCAAATTCACGTCGATCTTCGAGTGATGGATTTATTTAATACTTTAAGCACATACATGTACAGAGGCGGACTTAATGCGATAGGCATTTTCTACCAGTCTAACTTTGGGTGATGCAGAAACAAACAGTGGTAGGTGCAATATCAAAAATTGTGCAATAAATATTTATTTAAATATAAGGATATTTATATACTTATTAAAACAAAATATATAATATAACTATAAATACACATAAATACACGAATATATTTATAAGACAAACAATGGGAAAATATTACCGCTGTGATGATACTGCCAGCTTCTTAGAATATGCTCGCGAACTTTAACTTTAAAGGATAATCTGTTGGTTGCCATCCTGATTTCTTGGGGGAGCGCATTTCACAGAGAGATAGACTGAACGAAGAAGGAAGAGTGAATGAAGTCAGTGCAGTGAGTGGGACATAGAAGAAGACAATTGTGTGATGAACGTAGAGTTTTGTTGTGGTTTGCGCAAATGTACTGAAAGTGGGGGGCTAGATAACTAGGGGAAGAGGGAGAGTCAAGAAATGAAAACAAGGTGGTCAGTGCCCTTTGCTCCCTGCGCTGGCGTATGGGCAACCACTTTAGAAGCGACCGATGTACAGAGACATGATCATATATTACGCAGATTGAAAACGACTCGAATGCAGTTATTGAGAAGATGGTCAAGTTTGTCGAGGAGATCTGCATTCAGGTCATAGTAGCACAAATCACCATAATCGATGATAGGGAAAATTAAGGTCTGCACAAGCATTGTCTTGGTACTTGATGGTAATAAATTTTTCAGTCGATACAGAGCCCGCAGCGTTCCAGTAACCTTCTGGCTGACCCTAGCGACTTGAGTACGCCAGTTCAAGGTACCATCAATGTGCAAGCCTACGTCCTTCACATCAGTGCCAAGTGGAACGATCGTACCATTAAAGAGAACTGGTGGCAAGGTTGAACCATCCACCTGACTAATACTGCGAGGACTCCCAATTATGATCGCCTGACACTTTTTAGGGTTTACTGCAACACCAAACTTATCAGACCAGGTTTTTATGGCTGCCAAGTCCCTATTTAACTTTTCTATAGCGTCAGGTATTTCATCAACCCTCCCTAGACAGTACAACTGCAAGTCATCTGCATACAGATGATACGCACACTGAAGCTCGGAAGTTATAAGATTAATAAAAATAGAGAACAGAAGAGGAGAAAGAATGCCGTCTTGAGGAACGCCAGCTTCCAAATCACACCAGCATGATGAAGAATCCCCAACATGAATGGACTGCTGACGTTCCTGAAGGTAAGAGTAGAACCAATACAAACCATTTCTGGTTTAATGGTACAAAACAAACATGAACCTGTATCAAGACTGTATGCATAAATAAATAAATAAAAATAAATAAACCATTCCAGTGCTTCGGGAGAGACCATAACATAAGACAGACTAGCTTACAGGATGTCGTGAGTTCGTGACTGACGGTATTAAAGGCGTTCGAGAAATAAACCAACACTAGAACAGTAACTTTGGTGTCTTCCAGTCTTGCCCTTATATCGCCAGTCACTTTAAGGAGGGCGGAAACAGTGCTGTGCCCTGGCCTGAACCCAGATTGAAGAGGGCTAATTAGTGAGTTTCGATGAACAAAATTGGAGAATTGTTTGTGGACACAGGCCTCGAGCACTTTGGATAGGAAGGGAAGTATAGAAATTGGACGGAAGTCGGTAGGAAGAGAGGGATTAGATACCTTAGGTAGTGGACGAACATAGGCTTTGCGCCACAGGGAAGGGAATACTCCAGTGTAAAGGGAAAAATTTACAATGTGGATAATAGCAGGCAGGAGATGATCCAGAATAGTTATGATCATACCACGGGTGATATTGTCACATCCCACAGCTTTTGATTTAATCGAGAGAATGAATGAATGCTCATATTTTTGTTCTTCTAATAAGTATTTAGGAGCTTTCTAATTTACTCGTTATATTTATTATGTTAATAATATCACTGAAACAAATATTAAAACCCACTGCCAAGACGTGTTCAGCAATGTATCAAAGTATTTCGATGATCTATTCTCACTGTAGACTTTGAACTCACAACAGCACACAAGTCATGTTAAGTGATATTGAAGTGCTTGCTGAAAAGCATTTCTGAGAGTATACCTACCTGCAGGGCTCACATGACAAGCACGAGAACGCTGTTTTTCTCGTTTTATCGTAATTTGTCTACGATTCTGACGTCATTCTTATCCCTAACATGACCGTAAACGATGAGTAAACTCGAAAAAGGCACTTTGACACTTCTTTATCACGCGACGAGATACCGATGTTGTAAATTATTAAAAACAAATTATTTTTATGATAGCAACATCGGCTTGAAGTTTTGTTTCTTTCATTCAATTTTATGCATGGAATTATGTACTTTATTGAATGATCGTCTCTCTCTCTTAATTATTCTCTCTTTCAATTATTTATGATTAATTTTTTGTGTAACCAACTTTTTGATTAAAATCAAATGATTTCTTTGGCATGCTGAAATTAATACAAAATAACAGAAATTAAAATTAGTGGCACCTATACTCATTAGATAATCACCACAAATGACAAATGGGCCGACTATCGCAATTTGACAAATCGAAGTTTATTATTGTATAACAGTCATCATAAAGTCCATGAATATTGCAAATTTTGTTAATCACCACACTCACCAAAAGGACTGACGTTCAAATAAATTGGCAGGTGGAGTTGATTCCGCTATTATAACCAAAAAAATAGTTAATCACCACCCTCAGGAAATAAACTGGTGATTTTAGTAATTATGTTGCAAAGGTTTGATATTACCATACAGCCATAATCCCTAGATTTCGTTAATTTATTTATTAAATCACCATAATTGGCAGTGACTGGTTATTACTGAAAGTAATAGTCATCTACGTGATAGTGCTTCCCTCCACTACAGTACACCGGTGTACAACCACATAAAAAAAAATCCCTACAATAAGTACTACTATGAATCTGCCATCATAATTTCGAGTTTTTTTATGTATCATAATTTTGTCTTTTTGTCTACTCTTCTCGTCGTCAAAATCGAGGACGACTAAAAACGACAAAATGACTGATTATATCGTGTTGAACTGTCAAAAATCGAGATAAATAACGTGTCATGTTAGGGTTTGTCGACAAAACATCAAGTTCGAAGTTCGAACCCCCGGCAGGCATTGGCCCTAGCGGACCCCGTCAATTCTGCTGACATCTCTTTGAGGCGCGCGTGGAACACAACGCGCCGTCGACCCGGGCTTGGTCCTTATCGGACGGCGAGCTACCCATTGCTCACCGTCCGCAAGCCCGCGCCTACGGTGGCCGGAAATCGGCTCGCGATTCCCGCCCCGGACGTCTCCTCCTGCGGCGGTTAGGGGCGTGAGGGCGCGAAGTTTGCCTCTCCCTCACGCGTTCCGCCTCCTCTTTCGCGAGCATTACCGCTTCGCAGAAGGAGGTGACGGCCTGCCATTTCCTCTCGCTCCGTACCATGGCCTGAACCAGGGCCGGACGCGAGAGATCACCGCCGCCGATCGCCTCTACGAGAACACGGCGTTGCTCTGCCCAAGCCGGGCAGACCTCCACCGTATGCTCCACTGTGTCCTCAGGCATCTAAAAAGACTCACATGCCCTGTAAGAACTACTGGGTCTTGGTGAGCTAGAAGAAAATCGTCGAGAAAGACCAATAGTCTCACACCTTGGCTTCTCATTACTTGGGCAATCCAATTTGTCAAACTGGCAAAAGTTTTTGGAACCGTGCTGAGACCGAAAGGTAGGCAAGTCATTTGAAGAAGCTGTTTTACTTCACGTTCCGAGTGGCGACGCTTGTACTTGCCCCCCCTTTTTTTGTGGTGGCGGCGACGCGCATTTTTATGTTTAGACTTATGGTCAGAAGAACTAGATGAACTGGAATCATTACTATCAGAGCTACTACTACTACTGCTGCTGCTGCGATGTGAACGCATCCGTTTGGTAGTAGATGCTTTTTTATTAGAAGTATTCGACGGTCCTACGACCGGTTCATCTTGTGAAATCAACGTCATTTCTTTATCCATTACGTATTCGGTTATACTTAAAATAAATTAACACTTACACACTGGAAAAGAAAGGAATAAACACACGCGAACGGAAAAACCGTTAATTTTTTTAAACATCTACGTTGATTCACTGCTTATATTCACTGTATTAAAATTCACTAGATGCCTGATTCAGATAGGCTGTATGGTTCCCGCCTTTGCTATTTCTCTCTTTTTCCGATATTTCTATCTCTTTCTAATACGTCACTTCCACTTGGCAGTGGTAGGCTTGTGAAGCGAGCCTTGCCTTTTTTATTTCATTGAGTCTAATTACCAAGCAGAGTTTGACCATAAGCTTCGAATAAGGTAAGTAAATTAATAAGCGTTTTATTGGTAGGTAAAACGTTTCTATTAATTTGACTTGACCGTTATTCGAAGCTTATTTAATGAGACGTGTTTGTTATCGCCTGGTGGAAGTGATGGAGACGCCAATGTGAAAGTACCACATGTGGTTTTACCGTGAATGTACCTACTATTTATGTAATGTATGTAATCCAGTGAGTATTTTAAATGCAGATAGGTATCTACTAAGACAGGTACTTATTTAATAAATAAAAGAATCTCAAATTCATTTGCCTGTTACCTGTTTCTGAAAAATATTTGAAGTTGCTAGGTGATTAAAAAAAGGCAAGGCTCGCTTCACAAGCCTACCACTGCCAAGTGGAAGTGCCAAGTAGAAAGAGATAGAAATATCGGAAAAAGAGAGAAATAGCAAAGGCGGGAACCATACAGCCTATCTCGGCGTAGCTGGACCGATTTGGAAATTATACTTTAAAGTTGGTCCCATTGCCATTTGATCACGATCTGATGATGGGATCTTGGAGAAATTTCAGAAGTCGGTGACAAAAAACAAAAATTCAAAACTAAAGACACCGACTCAGGGACCGAAACCGGTACGACAAATACCAGTATTTTTCGGTTACCACTTTTATATTTTTTTACAGGTATTTTTAAAGGTTACCTTAATTCTTCTATATTGAATACAACCGGTATTAATACCGATACCGAAATAAAAGTTACCTCTATCTTACACGTGCCGTCGGCATTACTCAAAGGGCGCGCATCGCCTATATGTGTATCAAAGAGTCGAGACTAGTGCACGCCGGCGAGCGCCGACCAATCACTGGTTAGCAAAGCACGTGGCGTGGCAAAGTGTTGGATTGAATATTACAAAAGCGAAAGTGAGTTTTTTACAAGCTTTTATTCAACTCGCCGTGTTAGTTAGCAAATCTTGCAAGCTGAATTAAAACCACTTCCTCTTATCCTACGGAGTTGAAATACATGTTGGTTTAGTTATGAAGTCAATGCATTTCTTTATGATGTATGATCTAATTCAACCCCCAGGATAGACTCCAGACGAAGAAACTCCACAACAGTCAACGGTACAGATACGGAATTTAATATATGCATTTAATTATGATAGTCCGTTCTAAAGTCCACCATGACCTGGCTGCTGCACCCAAGTTTAGCTCCAGACGAGGAAACTGCTCAGCGGTTAAGAGTAGGTACAGACACGAAATTTCATATACGCATTCAATGATGATAGTCCGTTATAAGTTCACCATGATCTGGTTGCTGCACCCGGTAAAAATGTTATATATTGATGCAGGTGTTGGGAAGGAGGTTGATGATAAATGATAATCAATTACTTACAACTTTGTATATTGTTACCAGTCCAGCGACACGTACAGGAAACGACCAAAAATAAAGTTACACGATCTTTTATAACATTTCAAATGACAGTTGTCTACCCTTACCACTCAACTAACATGAATATTGCAACAGATAAAAGAAACTGAACTATTAATACAAAACAAATACTTTTAAACTAAAAATTGTAACAATGCCTTTACAAAAATATTATTGATAAGAAAATTAATCTCTTAGATATTCTTAACAACAATTTAATGGAACTTACAAACTCAATCATTTAATATTTAAACATAGGTAAAACAAATAACTGAAATGGCAACAACAAATAAATTGGTCAGTGTGACCCTAAACAAACTTCTACATAAGTTCTATAACGATATATTTGATACGATAACATTCGGCCGTCCTGACTAAAGCCGTGTCCCACGGCGATTTTGTTTCCTGGCATCGGCTGTTGTCGAAGAAGTCATCTCGGGGAAGAAGTAACGCCGCCTGTCGCGTTGGTCGACCACGAAGTAGCCCTCGGCGTTGCTCTGCTGTACTGCGCAGCTTTCTCCATCTGTAACGTGAATTTAGTCTACAAACCAACAGGTCCATGTATACAGATTGTACATATTCCTACCTAAGCAAATATTATGTATGAGGATTGCACACAGCAGCTAAATGGATATCATACCTATAGCTAGTTAAATGGATTTCGTAGCCAGGTAAATGGAAAGCACATAGCTAAGTGAATAATATCACATAACTCGGTGAATATACAACTTATAGGTAAATAAGGATTACACCTAGCTTGATGAGCGGATAACATAGATGAGTAAATGGATATCACATAACAGTAAATAAATAGCACATAGATCAGTTAATAGATAACACATAGCTCAGTAAATAGATAAAACAGCTCGGTAAATAGATACCACATAGCTAAACATTTAGATAGCACATAGCTAAACATTTAGATAGCACATAGCTAAACATTTAGATAGCACATAGCTAAACATTTAGATAGCACATAGCTAAGCATTTAGATAGCATATAGCCAAACATTTAATAGCACATAACGAAACATTTAGATAGCCCATAGCTAAACATTTAGATAGCACATAGCTTAGTAAGTATGTAGGCACATAGCTAAATATTTGGATAGCACATAGCTCAGTAAGAAGGTAAGCACATAGCTAAATATTTGGATAGTACATAGCTTAGTACGTAGGTAGGCACATAGCTAAATATTTGGATAGCACATAGCTCAGTAAGAAGGTAAGCACATAACTAAATATTTGGATAGCACATAGCTCAGTAAGAAGGTAAGCACATAGCTAAATATTTGGATAGTACATAGCTTAGTATGTAGGTAGGCACATAGTTAAATATTTGGATAGCACATAGCTCAGTAAGAAGGTAAGCACATAACTAAATATTTGGATAGCACATAGCTCAGTAAGAAGGTAAGCACATAGCTAAATATTTGGATAGTACATAGCTAAATATTTGGATAGTACATAGCTTAGTATGTAGGTAGGCACATAGCTAAATATTTGGATAACACATAGCTCAGTAAGAAGGTACGCACATAATTAAATATTTGGATAGCACATAGATCAGTAAGAAGGTAAGCACATAGCTAAATATTTGGATAGCACATAGGTAGCTTAGTAAATAGGTAGTACATAGCTAAATATTTAGGTAACCCATAGCTTGTTGAACAGATAGCATACAGCCAATTAGATTGAAACATGGATAGAGATCTCTAGGGAGAATAATTGTAAGTACGTATTATTGTACGCTCGGATTGTTAAAAGTGCATGATGTTTAAAATACCGACTTTAATAATTGTGAATGTAGCAAAATACTAGGTAGGTAGGTATATTTTCTTTCTATAATCAGCATGTTTGTTTACATAGAGGTTAACGACACGCTGCCGTATTTAAATGACATACCTAGTACGTACATGCTTAATATCACATTAAATACCAACGTACCTATCTAACTTTCTAATAAATCAATTAAATTATCCCTATCAATGTCATGACCTTCACTATCTGTAGAGTCATGATCATCTGATATTACCGATTTGTATGGGCGCAACGTATCGCCAGTCACAACCGCACAAAATTTTTAGTACCCCCTAACTTTGCTTACGCCAACAGCTTGCTCAGTGACACCTGGGATTCCATAAGACTAACTGACGTATATTATATTTGGTACATTTTTTTTTTGCGCCTACTGTCAAACTGTTTTGTCATTCTAGTCAACTTAACGTTAAATATTAACTTTAGCCTGCCTACGTCTAAAAATTAAATGTCTCTGTTCTTCATTGCTTATCTGTGCTGAAAGTTATGGCACAGACGAGATTATTCTGATGTGCAATTTTTAAACTAAATGGTGCCACTTTTGTCACTTTTTGTATTATTAATACCCCAAACGATAATTATTCATTTGGAATCCCAGCTACATTCTTCTATAACGGATGTACCTAACCCATCTAGAATTGTTCTATTCACACGTTCAATCTGATTATTTCAACGGGGTACAGCTACAGCATTCAAAACATGTTTAATTTTGTAATTAGCAACAAAAGTTTTGAAATAGCGACTCGTAAAAGCCTTATCCCTATCAGTTATTTACTATTCTACTGGGTTTACCAAAAACCGAAATAATGTCGGTGAGTTCTATAACCGTTTCTATTGAACGTACAGTTTTTACAGGACGAGCAAAAATAAATTCAGTAATTGAGTCTATAACCATCAAAATATAGTTATTTCCCTGACGACTTTTAGTGAATGGGCCCAAATGGTCTACATGCAAGGTGTACAATATAGGTATATTATCTAGCTTTTCTTTGGAAAGCAATTCCCCCTCACATCAATCGTAACCTGATTTACCATACGCTCATTGGAGACAACTTTTAATATATTTTCGAATGAATCTAGTCATATTTGGAAACCAGTAAGAAGATTTTATAAGTTTTCAGTCCTCTCAAAACCTGGATGCCCAATCTGGTCATGGAACTTTTGCAATATACTGTATTTGGCCAATTTTGGAATAAAACGTTCACCTGTTAAAGTTTTCCTCTATAACCTTTTTTTTTTTTTTTTTGGGTGGGAAATTATCAAATAACTTCTCCCGCTCTGGGCGGAGCGGGAGGGCGTGTCAGACTCTTACTGACTAAAACCCACCCGTGTTCCTTCGGTTGCCCTGTTGCCGGGGGCCACGATTTCCCGATCGGTTTTCTTCGAACCCCCGGCAGGCATTGGCCCTAGTGGACCCCGTCAATTCTGCTGACATCTCTTTGAGGCGCGCGTGGAACACAACGCGCCGTCGACCCGGGCTTGGTCCTTATCGGACGGCGAGCTACCCATTGCTCACCGTCCGCAAGCCCGCGCCTACGGTGGCCGGAAATCGGCTCGCGATTCCCGCCCCGGGCGTCTCCTTCTGCGGCGGTTAGGGGCGTGAGGGCGCGAAATTAGCCTCTCCCTCACGCGTTCCGCCTCCTCCTTCGCGAGCATTACCGCTTCGCAGAAGGAGGTGACGGCCTGCCATTTCCTCTCGCTCCGTACCATGGCCTGAACCAGGGCCGGACGCGAGAGATCACCGCCGCCGATCGCCTCTACGAGAACACGGCGTTGCTCCGCCCAAGCCGGGCAGACCTCCACCGTATGCTCCACCGTGTCCTCAGGCCGATCCACACAATGGTGACACCCGGGTGTTTCCTCCCGCCTTATCCTGAACAGGAACCTCCCGAAGCAGCCGTGTCCGGTGAGGACCTGCGTCAGGCGGAAGGTGAGAACGCCGTGGCGTCTCTCCAGCCACTCCTCAAAGGATGAAAAGTATAGAACACTGTTATTAAAAGTAACCGACATTAAGGAACAATATATTGAAATTGATAAATCCTTAAAGTTTGTATCCGCCAAATACGACGATATAAAAGCACAACTCGACAAACTAGAGTCTGATAATGTCAATAAACTTGCCTACATACAGAGTTTGGAAGAAAAAATAGAAAATTTGGATGTCCTTAGCAAGTCATCTTGCATAGAAATTAGGAATATCGCTGAAAATAAAGGGGAAACCAAGACTACCCTCTCCAAGATTATCATGGACACAGGAAAAACATTAGACGTTCAAATCAGCAAGTCAGAAATAAGAGATGTCTTTCGTCTAAAACCCAAAATACGCACGAACAACACCAACGCAAATACCATTATGGTCGAATTTACAACAGTCATAAAAAAAGATGATTTTTTCCTGGCCTTTAAAAACTACAATAAAACTCACAAAGATAATAGACTAACCACTACTGATATAAAACTCGGAGGTCCATCAAACCTTATATTCATGTCTGAACACCTGACTTACAAGAAAAAGAGACTATTTTATCTTGCTCGTGATTACGCTAAATCAAACAATCTACTTTATTGCTGGACGTCGTATGGAAAAATTTACATTCGAAAGCAGGAGGGTCAAAACGCTGTAAGAATTAATACCGAATCAGACCTGATTAAGATGAAAAATGCTATTTGACTAATGGTTATATTTTATATTTCATATTCTATTTTTCATGTCTTAGTTATGGAGGTCCTTCAGAGTAACTTTTATCACTACTTCAATTTTTGCATGTATTTTTTGTTTACTCTATTAATAATAATTGTAAAAGTACTATTTGTCACCAAAACCCTTGCTCATGTTATGCAAATTTTATTGCAAATGCAAGTCTCACACAAAACATATAATTTCTCACTCATCAAGCACCATAAAACACCTAAATCATTACAACTACAATATCACCATAAACAAATTTACAACAACAAAACAAAATTCCACACAAACAAGTACCTCTCTTTACCAACTCACTACTACCTATCATACTGTAAACTACTGTTTATAAAACATCATTTGAACATCATTTGTATCCAGTTAAACTTTAAAGAATCTTATTCCGTCCTACAATCATTACATAATTATTTAAGTTCAAATCTATCGCTCTCTATCTCGATCATTTTATTTACACTATTTAAAATTCGGTAACATTATTGAATTATGTTCGGATATTGACGAAGTGACTGTCTTTGAATCGATTGTTTCTGACATTGATAACTGTCATAAACATTTACCAAATTTGCATTCCAGTCGTTTAGTTATCCTTACCCAGAACATACGGAGTATAAACTGTAACATTCATGCCTTCGAAATAATGCTCACGCGACTTAGAGTTGAATGTGATGTGTTGGTCCTGACTGAGTGTTGGATATCAGCCTCATCCATCATTCCCAAAGTGCCAGGATATCGCTCCTCTGCCACCAAAATAAATCTTAGGCAAAATGATGGAGTGGTAGTTTACTTCAAAGCTCATCTTAACTTCACAATCCACGAACCTCAATTTACAGATGGTAATTGCTTGGTCAGTACAATCGACAACCGCACGGTAATTATATCTATATACCGTTCACCTTCGCACAAAAATATTGATGGATTTCTGTCGTCTTTAAACGATGTCTTGTCACAATTTGTACATTTTGAAAACGTTATGATAATCGGGGACATAAACATCCCCATAAATTGTTCAAAAATCGAATATCCTGGCGAACGATACCTTACTCTAGCTGCCTCCCACGGACTCTTACCAGCTCACACAGAAGTGACCCGTGAGGCTACGGGAACATGCCTTGACCACGTATTGATTAAAACTAAGTACTCTGGTCTCACAATTATCCCCAGAACTTACCTAACAGACCATTATCCGGTTTTAACATGCATCAATTTTAAGCAGCCACGCCATTTTGCTACCACCACAGTTACCAAAATTGACATGGAATCTTTGAAGTTAGCTATTTCATCAATAAACCTAGATTCCATCTATACATCTCAAGACCCTGATTATTTGCTGAACTACCTTATAACTAAGATACAAGAAGCTCTAGATCAGAATACGAAAGTAATAAAACTATCGAGGCGTAAAAAAATTATTAAACCGTGGGTCACTCAGGGATTAATCCGATGTATGAAAAACAGAGACATGCTACACCAAAAGTCAAACAAGTCGCCAGATAATGAGACTTTGAAAAAAACATATATCCGATACAGAAATTACTACAACACTATTCTGAAAAAAGTAAGAAGGGAATATGACAGATCCCTTATTGCAGAAGTTAGAGACAATCCCAAAACTCTTTGGAAAACTATAAAAACTATCACCAACACAACAAAAGAACCCAAAAACCCAGATGAACTTCTTAATCTACGCTCTACTCCTGAACTATCGGTCAATGAAATCAATCATTATTTTGCAAGTGTAGGTAAAAACTTAGCCAATGCCTGTATCCAAACGCACCAAAATCTTGGGTCTCTTGATGACATCCCACTTACTACTGCGGGATCTTCCCAGGTCAAATCATTTGTAATGACTAACGTGACGGAAGAAGAAATAGAACGTCTTATCGCAGGACTAAAAACAGATTTTGCAGTAGGCTGGGACAAAATCTCAAACAGATTACTGAAGAACAACAAAAATGCTCTAGTTCCTCCCCTCACACATATCTTTAATGTCTGCCTCGAGAGTGGCATCTTTCCAGAGCATTTAAAAAAATCGGTTTTGCGTCCTATACACAAAGGTGGAGACACAAATATCTTGTCTAACTATAGACCAATATCAATCCTACCTGCATTGTCAAAGATCCTGGAAAAAGCTATCAATCTGAGGCTAGTCAATTACCTGGAAAAGAACAATTTGCTTTCAGATAAGCAGTTTGGCTTTAGGAGAGGCAGATCTACTGAAGGAGCAGTGCATATATTAACTAACTATATATCTAGCAATCTAGATATAGGAAAGAAATGCCTCTCAATCTTCCTCGACTTAAGCAAAGCTTTTGACACTATTTCTGTTCCTATATTAATTGACAAACTAGATGGTTTAGGAATCAGAGGCACACAACTGAATCTTTTTAAGAGCTATCTTACTGGGCGAAAACAGTGTGTCCGAGTAGGTCAATACACTAGTAGTGATCATGTAGTCGACTATGGGGTACCCCAGGGTAGCATTTTGGGACCGACTCTATTTCTCGTTTACATTAACGACCTCACTAACCTCCATCTACCCCGAGGCGAATTGATCTCATATGCAGACGACACTGCTCTCCTTTTCTCCGCCGATACCTGGGATGAGGTATTCAGTACGGCCCAAAAGGGATTCAATGTGGTGAAGAGATGGCTCAGGGTCAATATCTTAACCCTAAATGTCGAAAAAACTAAATATGTGACGTTTAGTGCTCGTAGTCTCGGGGAAGCTATTAACAATCGTCACATCATATCCCATGAATGCTTGTCTGGCGTGGAATGCTCGTGCAGATCTCTAGAGCGCGTCAACAACATCAGGTACCTGGGTGTCATAATTGATAGCAACCTTAGTTTCAGGGAACACATTAAACAGTTAAGTGCTCGCGTGCGGAAACTAATCTATGTTTTTAGAAATCTCAGATATGCCGCTGATGCCAAATTGCTTAAGCAAGTCTACTTTGCCCTTTGCCAGTCGATAATTACATACTGCATCTCATCATGGGGAGGCGCTCCGAAAACAATCCTGAAAAAAGTAGATATAGCTCAAAGAGCTATTTTAAAAACTATCACTTTTCGGCCCATTCTATATCCTACAACGGAACTTTATCAATCATGCAAAGTTCTCAACGTTCGTCAACTGTTTATTTTTAGTTTAGTAATAAAGCAACACGGTGATCTTATATACGACCCAAACACTCAACTGAAACGTAGAAAACATGCAGTATGCAAACGTACATATGTTCCCAAAACATCTTTTATTAAGAGATTCTTCATTTTCCTTGGTCCTTACCTATACGACAAAATCAACAAAATTATAAATATATACCCACTTAATAAGACGCACTGTAAAAAGAAAATACAGGACTACCTACTAAAACTTTCTTATGATGAAACAGAAGCGATTTTGAACATTCTCAAATAGACAAGCTACTACTTTACTCACTCATATTTAACAATCATCCCATTCACATCACACAAGCATACACATGAACGCACACATACACGCACACACAAACACACCCTACACACACTCACACCCACACACATACACCCTCACATCACACGTACTTTTTATTTTATTTTTTCATACTTTCTCTTCATGGCAATCTAATTATGTTTACGACTTTAAATATGGCTACTAAATATTCACAGTTTATATAAGGGGATCAAATGTAATCCGAGATACAGGTTTACCACCTAGTTCGGATGCAGATAGTCCTAAACTTTGTATATTACAAACTTTAAGCCATTATTTACTATATATTGTCATTGTCAAATATTAAATTTTTGTAATATGTGTTCTTATTTTGGTGAATAAATTAAATTAAATTAAAAATTAAATTAAAATTAAATTAAAGACGGGTCTTATCGCCGCGATTGTGGCGTGCCCAGCGCGGGGTTGCGACAATCGCACCCTCCATGACGCCATGAGATCCCGCCGGAGCTCTGTCCGCTGTGCCGCAATTTCTTGCGGCATCGGGGTTAAGCCCCGGCGTTTCGCCTCCTCGCGCCACTCCCAGACGTGCGCGAGGACCTTTGCCTCCAGATCCCATGGCGGTAATCCGGCAAGGAGGCTCGCCGCCTCGCAGGAGACCGTGCGGTATCCTCGGGCCAGCCGGATGGCCATGACCCTCTGGGACGCGTTCAAGCGGCGGGCTGGCCGCAGCCTCAATGAACGCGCCCACACCGGTGCCCCGTAAAGGGCCATGGACCGCACGATCCCCGCATAGAGCCTCCGGCAGGAGGCGTTTGGATCCCCTAGATTGGGCAGGAGCCGCTTCAATGCAGCCCCGGCCCGGTCCAGTCTGGGAGCCAAACGTCGGAAGTGTTCCACGAAATTCCACCGGCTGTCGAGGACGAGTCCCAGATACTTCATCGTCGACTCGACACCGATGTGAACCCCTCCCGCCATTACCTGGGAACCCGACGGTGGCGCATTCCGAGGACCATGAAAACCCATGGCCTCAGACTTGTGCAGGGCCACCTCGAGTCCCAGCTGCCGGATCCTGTCAACGATTGTCGCAACCCCGCGTGTCGCTAAATCGGCCGCCGCCTGGTACGACCCCCCCTGCGCCAGGACAAGCGTGTCGTCAGCGTAACAAACGACGCTGACGCCGCTAGGGAGGTCGGCGCGCAGCACCCAGTCGTATCCGATGTCCCACAGATGCGGCCCCAGGACCGAACCCTGTGGGACACCGCACGACATCTCTTGCCGGTTCCACTCTCCTTGGTGACCGGGGTAGATGACGGCCCTGTCCGTCAGATAGGCCTCGACCACACGACAGAGGTAGGTCGGCATCCGGTGATACCGGAGTGCCTCCCTGATACAACTCCAGGGCAGGGTGTTGAAGGCATTGGCGATGTCTAGAGACACCGCCAAGACGACCCCACCCCGGGCCACAGCATCCCCCGTCGTGAGGGCCCGCACGCGCATGATGGCATCCACCGTAGAGCGCCCCCTGCGGAAACTGACCTGACGTTAGTTACGGTATAATTAATAGTGATATCTCGATTTGCCGTACCCGCCTGTAGCTGTCTAATAATTTGTTGGATATCGTCGTCCTGAAGTTGAACCGACAGCGCCCAATCGTTTTGGTTAATCATGGGAATATCCACTGTGTTGACGCCTACTGGATTCCGACTTATCGCATGTCGCATTTTATTACTAGGCCTATATTCCATCTCTAATTCAAAGTCCTGAATAGTTAGCCACCATCGTGCAATGCGTGGTATTAGGTCCTTTTTTTGTTAAAGTAGTACGAATGGCTGCACAGTCTATGACAACTTTTACCGGTATTCCTACAAGATAGATGCAAAGTCTTTTTAGGGACTCCACCACAGCGAGTGTTTCCTACTCGTAGCTGTGGTAGAATTGCTAGTCTTTACTGGTGACTACTGAAGTACGCTACAGGTTTTAGTGTATTATCAGATTGAAACGGCACTAAAATGCCGCCTAGACCTATTTTACTTGCATCCGTATTCAACTCAGTTACCGCGTTACGATTATAAATAGCAAGTACAGGTCTTTTGAAACACAGACGGGTTTTTCGGTTCGGTTAATAATCTGTTAAGGGTAATAAAAGCAGTTTTGTTCATCGCCCAACACCAAGGAGCGTCTTTCTTTGTTAATTCAGCTAGGGGGCGAGCTATGGATGCAACATCTCTAATAAACTTATATTGCTCGGCAGTACACAATTAATTTTATGTTGGCCTGGTCTAATTGTTCCCGCTGTAATTTCGTGGCCCAAGTAATCAGTGGTGGTTTTGAGAAATGAACATTTTCTTTAAGTCGAGTCTTTCATTCGCACGTTTTAGCTCTAGTTAATAAACGTCCAGCCCGCCAGATTATTGATTCATTCCCTACATTCTGATTTTAATAACTTCAGTCGTAGCCGAGACCCTAGCGGCGTCAGCGTCGTTTGTTACGCTGACGACACGCTTGTCCTGGCGCAGGGGGGGTCGTATCAGGCGGCGGCCGATTTAGCGACACGCGGGGTTGCGACAATCGTTGACAGGATCCGGCAGCTGGGACTCGAGGTGGCCCTGCACAAGTCTGAGGCCATGGGTTTTCATGGTCCTCGGAATGCGCCACCGTCGGGTTCCCAGGTAATGGCGGGAGGGGTTCACATCGGTGTCGAGTCGACGATGAAGTATCTGGGACTCGTCCTCGACAGCCGGTGGAATTTCGTGGAACACTTCCGACGTTTGGCTCCCAGACTGGAGCGGGCCGGGGCTGCATTGAAGCGGCTCCTGCCCAATCTAGGGGATCCAAACGCCTCCTGCCGGAGGCTCTATGCGGGGATCGTGCAGTCCATGGCCCTTTACGGGGCACCGGTGTGGGCGCGTTCATTGTGGCTGCGGCCAGCCCGCCGGTTGAACGCGTCCCAGAGGGTCATGGCCATCCGGCTGGCCCGAGGATACCGCACGGTCTCCTGCGAGGCGGCGAGCCTCCTTGCCGGATTACCGCCATGGGATCTGGAGGCAAAGGTCCTCGCGCACGTCTGGGAGTGTCGCGAGGAGGCGAAACGCCGGGGCTTAACTCCGATGCCGCAAGAAATTGCGGCACAGCGGACAGAGCTCCGGCGGGATCTCATGGCGTCATGGAGGGTGCGATTATCGCAACCCCGCGCTGGGCACGCCACAATCGTGGCGATAAGACCCCTCTTTGAGGAGTGGCTGGAGAGACGCCACGGCGTTCTCACCTTCCGCCTGACGCAGGTCCTCACCGGACACGGCTGCTTCGGGAGGTTCCTGTTCAGGATAAGGCGGGAGGAAACACCCGGGTGTCACCATTGTGTGGATCGGCCTGAGGACACGGTGGAGCATACGGTGGAGTTCTGCCCAGCTTGGGCAGAGCAACGCCGTGTCCTCGTAGAGGCGATCGGCGGCGGTGATCTCTCGCGTCCGGCCCTGGTTCAGGCCATGGTACGGAGCGAGAGGAAATGGCAGGCCGTCACCTCCTTCTGCGAAGCGGTAATGCTCGCGAAGGAGGAGGCGGAACGCGTGAGGGAGAGGCAAACTTCGCGCCCTCACGCCCCAAACCGCCGCAATAGGAGGAGACGCCCGGGGCGGGAATCGCGAGCCGATTTCCGGCCACCGTAGGCGCGGGCTTGCGGACAGTGAGCAATGGGTAGCTCGCCGTCCGATAAGGAACAAGCCCGGGTCGACGGCGCGTTGTGTTCCACGCGCGCCTCAAAGAGATGTCAGCAGAATTGACGGGGTCCGCTAGGGCCAGTGCCTGCCGGGGGTTCGAAGAAAACCGATAGGGAAATCGTGGCCCCCGGCAACAGGGCAACCGAAGGAACACGGGTGGGTTTTAGTCAGTAGGAGTCTGACACGCCCTCCCGCTCCACCCAGAGCGGGAGAAGTTATTTGATAATTTCCCACCCAGAAAAAAAAAAAAAAAAAGTCGTAGCCGAGAAAATAGTGCCCGATATAAAATACATAGCCTCTGAATTATATACTGGTAGCGTAGTAAACATTGTATCCACACAATCACTATTTAGAAAAATATGAACAAGCGTTTCGCAACATGGAGGTATAGTCGCATCTTTCAATAACCGTATAGAATATTTATGTTCAAAGTTATCGCCATGCAGATTATATTGCGTTAAAATACTATCACAGGGGTCACATATTGTATTATAGTAGCACTAGTCAAGTAGTTAAGTAACGAATATTATTTTGACATATACAGGGTTACTGGTAACTCGACGTATTCCTTGCAGGACGTCATAGTAGGGTTAAAATGCAACAAATTAAGCCACCAAATGTTCTACCGAAATTCAGTAGTTTTTGAATTAGTTAAGAGTTTTAGTTTTTTATGAAAAATCCCAGATGAAATCATTTGAAACCAATTTAAAAATGATTTACGGCGCGACTGTACTGAAATTTAAGTTATTATCATAGTTGACGCCGTAGCAGACCTTTGTTAATAATTAAAAGTTCAATAATGCCTAAAACTTTGGCAAATATCACTAACCAAACATTTATTTTTTTGTAATTTTTGCTATTACTTCATAAAAAATGTAGTCTAGTGCAAAAAAAAAATGCTACACCTGGTGTACAAATGACTAGGAAAATATCCTTGTCTTATCAGTTATTCAGAAAGGTATGATTGTCAATACTTTTGCATGTGTGCCAGGGAAGAGAAGAGTTTTATGGGGGGCAGGTAAAATTGCGAGACGGTCAACCTGTTGTTTCGTATTCGTATTATTCATAGTTTTTACCTGCGCTTGAACTCCAAACACTCGGGGAGCTTTGTGATTGGTCGCTATTGTTCTCTCGGCATGACAGGGGGTGCGATTTTGCAAAATTTGGTCGTCAGCGTTAGTTAGTTTCAACTCTACGTCGCGCAAGCTCGTGTTTTGTTACTGGCTATTTCCCTAACTGTTGCTGCGTATCTTGCTCTTGTGCTGTGCTGTGCCTTCATAAGCGCTGACTATGGCTGCATATTCTAATCCTGAATACGCTGACATAATGTACTGTTACGGACTTTGTGACGGTAACGCTGCTGAGGCGCGGCGAGAATATCAACTTCACTTTCCCAACCGCCGACTCCCCCACGTTAGTGTCTTCGGATCGACTTATCGGCGAATATCTGAAACTGGCAGCGTCCAAAGAAGCAGGCAAGTTGACACTGGTCGTTCCCGGAGATACACGGCTGAGGACGAGGAGCTTATTCTTCAACGTTTTATTGACGATCCTAACACATCGACCAACATCGTAGCGCGTGAGCTTGGTATGTCACAGTGGAAAGTCTGGTCTGTAGTTCACTTGTCAGGCCGACATCCATACCATTACCAACCAGTCCAGTCATTAGAAGAAGGAGATCCGCCGAGACGGCTTGAATTTTGTCGTTTTATGCTAAGTGCCGACGCCGACAGCGAAAACTTTTTAAAAAACATTCTGTGGACCGATGAGTCATGTTTTGATCGTGATGGTATCACAAATTACCACAACTTACATTACTGGTCACCGAAAGCAGAAGCAAACCCTAAAAAACTGAAACCAACTGCATCCCAGCGAAGATTCTCGCTTAATGTTTGGATGGGTATTATTGACGACAAATTAATTGGCCCACATTTTTTACCCCGAACACTAAATGGGGAATCACAATTCGACAATTGCTGGATGAAAACTATCCAAACCGATGGATAGGGCGCGGTGGGCCGATTCCGTGGCCTGCACGAAGCCCTGATCTGACGCCGCTAGACTTTTACGTCTGGGGTCATATGAAAGATCTAGTTTATGTGACCCCAGTAAATTCAATTGAAGAACTAAGGGAGAGAATTACAAATGCGGCGGACCAGATGAGGGCAACAATCACATCAAGAATAACAAAAACCGAAGTAAGGAAGCGAATAAGAACATGTATTCGAAACCGAGGGCAGCACATCGAAAAAGACGTGTGAAATGTGTGTAATTAAAGTTTTTAATATTGATTAAAAAGAATAATAATGTTCACGATTTTGTTTTTGATTTTTCGAATAATCACCTTTTTGTGAAACGCACGCCTGTACTAAATCAAAAACGATTTTCATAATGTAGTCCATGATTTTGTATTAACTTTCATACCTTTTTGAATAGCTGATAAGACAAGGATATTTTCTTAGTAATTTGTACACCAGGTGTAGCATTTTTTTTTGCACTAGACTACATGTTTTATGAAGTAATAGCAAAAATTACAAAAAATTTAATGTTTTGTTAGTGATATTTGCCAAAGTTTTAGGCATTATTGAACTTTTAATTATTAACAAAGGTCTGCTACGGCGTCAACTATGATAATAACTTAAATTTCAGTACAGTCGCGCCGTAAATCATTTTTAAATTGGTTTCAAATGATTTAATCTGGGATTTTTCATAAAAAAACTAAAACTCTTAACTAATTCAAAAACTACTGAATTTCGGTAGAACATTTGGTGGCTTAATTTGTTGCATTTTAACCCTACTATGACGTCCTGCAAGGAATACGTCGAGTTACCAGTAACCCTGTATAATAGGTTGGCCTATAAAATCATGTCAATATCACCCATACCTATATAATTATGTTACTTCTGCAAAGCTGGGTATTCGTAATTTATCAATGTCTACCGTGAAGTGTACTGTTCACAAAGAATTTTATACAACTACCCTCAAACTCCCTTAGAACTATCGTAGGTGGCAATAACGGAAGATTTAATATTTTAACCGCGTTCATTCGTAAAATATTAACTTTACTACCGGTGTCCATGTATGCACTTATACAACGGTTATCAATGCAAACATTTTTTAGGGTTCCGTTGCCAAATGGCTAAAAACGGAACCCTTATAGATTCGTCATGTCTGTCTGTCTGTCTGTCTGTCTGTCCGTCCGTCCGTATGTCACAGCCACTTTTTTCCGAAACTATAAGAGCTATGCTGTTGAAACTTGGTAAGTAGATGTATTCTGTGAACCGCATTAAGATTTTCACACAAAAATAGAAAAAAAACAAATAATTTTGGAGTTCCCCATACTTAGAACTGAAACTCATAAAAAAAAATTCATCAATCCCATACGTGTGGGGTATCTATGGATAGGTCTTCAAAAATGATATAGAGGTTTCTAATATCATTTTTTTCTAAACTGAACAGTTTGCGCGAGAGACACTTCCAAAGTGGTAAAATGTGTGTCCCCCCCCCCTGTAACTTCTAAAATAAGAGAATGATAAAACTAAAAAAAATATATGATGTACATTACCATGTAAACTTCCAACGAAAATTGGTTTGAACGAGATCTAGCAAGTAGTTTTTTTTAATACGTCATAAATCGTAAACCGCAATTTACCTTTCATTCAATGTTACTTGCTGCTACGGAACCCTTCATGGGCGAGTACGACTCGCACTTGGCCGCTTTTTTTTAACAGTCATTAGAAGCATTACTGAACTCAAAAGTGTGCATCACCTTGGCTGCTGTACTCCAACAGATGCGGCTTCGTGGCCCTGTCGTTGGCAGGTGGTGCAGACGAGCTGGCTCCGGTAGTCCTTTACCTCGTGGCCAGGTCTCCGGCAGACGTAGCACAGCTTCACAGACGGCTGCGCCGATCCTCGAAGCCACGTGGTTGATGTAGTCTTGGCAGGGTGGCTAGCTTCTTTGGTCTTCGCAGCGCCGCTGTCCAGCCTCTTGTAATTTCCCAACGAAGACAAATACCCGTAGTACATACAGTTCTTCAGCAGTATCATATCTGAAAGCTTTTGCATTAGGTCTTAATTCAACTTGACACCCCTGAATAAACACGAAATTGTCGCTTGGACAACGATATTTATCATGAAAATATGCGGTCATGGTTTCATCATCACTTTTCTTACATGCCAACTGAATCAATTCTAATTATCAACGAAATCCACGGCCATAGGAAAAGCTCGTTCGAGTGCATATTTCCATTCATCCCAAGAGAAATTGTAATTATCAAAATTTTCATACCATTCCCTTGCAGAGCCACGTAACCTCATGTGCATAATATAGGACTTATCAGCGTCACTCCAATCGTAAATATGTCTAAATTGATCCATTTTATTAAGCCTAGCCCTAGCACTTACAGATTTGGGTCCCGAGTTGAATTTGAAGATTAACTCTGCATCTGTGTGGGTAGGTAGTTTTTCTTTTCCTCGCAGCATTTGGACAGCAGTTGGTAGAAAAAAAAAACAACATATTTTCGGTTACCTCGGCATTAGTAGTTTCTGCATTCTCCATTTTTCTTTTCTTTCCTAGTCCGCCGATGTAAGGTCCCAAACCCGCCATTATTACCTTGTTACCTTGTGAAGCGTTATGTAGGCCCTCATCCCACTTCTGAGATGATGCAGGTGTTGGGAAGGAGGTTGATGATAAATGATAATCAATTACTTACAACTTTGTATATTGTTACCAGTCCAGCGACACGTACAGGAAAAGACCAAAAATAAAGTTACACGATCTTTTATAACATTTCAAATGACAGTTGTCTACCCTTACCACTCAACTAACATGAATATTGCAACAGATAAAAGAAACTGAACTATTAATACAAAACAAATACTTTTAAACTAAAAATTGTAACAATGCCTTTGTTGGGGAACTTGTATAGCTAAGCTATTTAATAAAAATGCAGATTGGATGCAAAAGACGTGTGCTTCTTATAATTGAAATCTTGTACAGTACAGTGACGTTAGTGACAATTGACATTGACGGAAATGATGACAGATTAAAACTAAATGTTGTGTTGCCAACATATTGCCGGGGCAACTGAAAGATTAAGCAAATAACTACTTATTGTTAAAGTTTATAAAAAACACCTTTTCATAGACAAATCAAATTGACATTATAATATAAATATACTAATGTTAGCAAAAAAAGGAAACAAAACTAAGATTTATTATCTTGTTAAACTGACAATATAACAGATATGTACTAATTTCTTCCTTATAAACAAAATAAAATTAAAACGAAATTTTTATCATATTAATTAGCACCACTACATTCTAGCGGTAGAACACAAACTTTCATTACAGCTCTTCTATGTGTATGGCCGTTTGCAGTTTTAACTTCAACTACTCTTACTTTACCATCTTTACCTGGGTAAGTATTTATGACTCTGGCTAGGGGCCAGTATAGTGGTGACAAATTGTCATCCCTTAGGATCACTAATGTTCCTACTTTTACATTAGGTTGAGTGTCTTGCCACTTAGGGCGAGATTGTAACAAATTTAAATAATGCTTACTCCAAACCTTCCAGAATGACATTTTTATCTCATTACAAATTTTCCAAAATTGAGATTGTTTTACTATGTTTACATTAGGCTCAGGATAAGTATTTAAAGCATTTCCTATTAAGAAATGACCAGGGGTAATACAAGAATAATCATTTGGATCATTAGATAATGGCATGAGAGGTCTGCTGTTTAAACTAGACTCTATTTGACATAGGACGGTATACAGTTCTTCATAAGTAAGAATAGACTTTAGTAACACTCTCTTTAAGTGGTATTTTACACTTTTAACGCCAGCTTCTGCCAATCCAGCGAAGACAGGTGAGTAGCAAGGCAGAAAATGAAAATTAATCCTCTTTTGAGCTGTAAATTGACAAACCTGTCTTTGGTGAACTGGCGAGTTGTGCAAGTTATGTAGTTCGTTTAATTGGTTCCTTGCGCACTTGAAGGTTGAAGCATTGTCGCTATATATGTTTGTGGGCAATCCACGTCGCGATATAAATCTGTTTAGGCAGGCTATAAAAGTCTCGGTTTTTAAATCAGAGGCCAGCTCTAAATGGATAGCTTTTGTTACAAAGCACACAAAAAGGCAAACATAACCTTTTGAGATTATAGGTTTTCTGATCCTGGCTATTTTAAGTGGGATCGGACCAGCGTAATCTAACCCAACCTTTTGGAAGGGGCGACATACATTGACTCTATCTGACGGCAAAGAACCCATTAACTGTTTTGCTGCTTCAGCTTTTAATCTAAAACAAACAGTACACATATGTAACACTTTTTTAACTTGTCTGAGACCGTTCACAATCCAGAATCTTTGGTTTATTGATGACAGAACAAGCTTTGAACCCGCATGGAGGTTTTTTAAATGTTCACTTGTAATAATTAAGTTAGTGATACGTGAATCCTTAGGTAAAACAATGGGATGTTTCTGTGTATAAGGAATGGAGGCATTTTGTAATCGACCACCTACACGAACCAAACCTCTGTCATCAATAAACGGACATAACGGTTTTAAATTACCTTTAACAATTGTTTTGTTACATTTTAGAACATGTATATCTTCTGACAAATGCTTTTGTTGTTCATATTTTATAATCATTGACAATGACAGGTCAAGTTCTTGAGTTGTAATATAATTAAGTTTATTTTTAGAGTTTTTTGACATTGCATTCTGACCAAAACGTAAGATGTAAGCTAAAACTCTTATCATTTTATTGATATCAGAAAATTTTTCAATAAAATCGAGACATAACGATTGCTCACTAGAAGTAGTACAAAGCATTGCACTTGAGCATGCAGAGTCGACGCTAACCTCTGGTAAATCCTGTGGCAAATTTAAATTTAATTGTGGCTTGTACTTACGTGACTTGAGAAACGCTGGGCCTTTCCACCACAGGGGATGATCAGCTAGCTCGTTTGGCATGACTCCTCGGCTAAGACAATCTGCGGGGTTCTCGTTCGAGCTAACATATGACCACATGTATTTTTGTGTAAGTTGTGAGATGACCTTAACGCGATTTGCTGGATAAGCCTTAAGTGTATTTATATTAGTTTTAAGCCAGGCTAATACTATTTGTGAATCAGAATAAAGTATAACATCCTGTATTTGCATTTTAACAATCAATACATTGTGAACTCTGCTAACAAGCTTTGCAAGCAACAGAGCTGCATTGAGTTCGAGTCGAGGAACTGATAAAGTCTGATTGATAGGATTTATTCGTGATTTCGAACAAAGTAAGGATATCTTGACATTGCCTACTGAATCTACGACTCTTAGATATACACAACAACCATAAGCAGTATTGCTAGAAGCATCAGCAAACCCTATAATTTGTGTAAAGCTTGTGTCATGCATACCTATATGTCGCGGTATAAGCATTGGTTTCATTGTAAGCAAGCTATTATAAAACTTATGCCAAAGCTGCAGCAGTTCACAATTTGGCACCGAATCCCAGTCCAATTTTTCTTGCCATAAGCGTTGCATGATAGCCTTTGCACTCACCACAATAGGTCCAGCAAGACCTAGTGGGTCATAGAATCCACTTATGAAGCTAAGAATTTCACGCTTAGATTGAGGCATGCTATCAACAGTTTTTGGACTTGATAAAATAAATGAATCTAACTTAATATTGTAATTCATACCTAGTGTTTTTAAAGAAGAGTTATTTTTCTTTAGATCAATCTCATCAAAATGTTGTTGATCTTTTTGTATTTGTTTTAATAATTCTGGTGAATTTGACACCCATTTGTGTAACTGAAAACTTCCTAAACTTAACAAAGTACATAGTTGTTCCTTTGCTTCTGATAATTTAATTAATGATTTTTCAGAAAAAAGAATGTCATCGACATATGTGGAATTATTTATAATAAAGGCAGCTACAGGGTATTCATTCTGGTATTGTTCTGCTAACATTTTCAAACATCGAGTTGCCAAATAGGATGAACTCTTTAAGCCATTTGTAACTGTGTTTAATTGAATACATTTAACACTTTCGTTTGGAGAGTCTCTCCATAGAATATTTTGTAATGACCTGTGTTTTGAATGTATTTTTATATTTCTAAACATATTTTTGATGTCTGTTATAAAAAAATATTCATCAACTCTGAATAGCATTAAGACATCCACTAATTCTTTTTGTACTACAGGACCATTAAGTAATAAATCATTCAAAGATGTTTTTGTATTGGTTTTCATGGAACCATCAAATACAACCCGGCATTTTGTAGTCTTTTTATCTAACCTAAGTACTGGGTGATGTGGTAAAAAGTACACTGGATCAGTAGATAAGTTATATTGACTGATATCAATTAATGTACCATGACCTTGTTTTAAATATTCATGAATGAACTCTTTGTATAACATATAAAGATTAGAATCTTTTTTAAATCTAAGTTCTAAGTTATGAAATCTTTTTAATGCTAAATATAATGAATCTCCTAAAGTTTGATTGATCGAATCTAATGGTAACTTCAGTGGCAAGATTACTTGAATTTTATTATTTTTAGTATCTTGCTCAACATTTTCACAAAATATCTTTTCACACAAGTCATGCTCAGAATGTGTCTCTGGAAAGGTTTCTGGAACACTTTCACACTTCCAAAACTCAGCAATAGATTTATTTAAATCAGAATCACATTTTTTGCAAAATAAAGTAACAACTGGTTGTGTGTGTTGTGTATATGTGTTACCTGCAATTACATAACCAAGTCTTGTATTTAATAATGGAGCTTTAGATGTGACACTGCCATCAGCTGCCTCCGAGCTGGACAGAAGAACTTGAGGCTCAGGCGGCAGCAGGATCTGGAAAAATATGTCAGCACCTAATAGAATATGTATGTTACTTGGCTCATTGAACTTCTTGTCAGCTAACATAATTTTGGGAGGTAAAACTAAATGATTTAAATCAAACTTTCTTTGTGGTAACTTTGAAGTTATTCTGTCCAATATGTAACATGTTACTGAAATTTTATAATTCTGAGTGAGGGAATGTACTTCCAAATTTACCTTCTCCTTTAATTTATTTAAAGTATTGCCTATACCGATAACCGGAGTGTTGGCTGTATCAATTTGTAATTTTAATAGATTTGAGAGTTCTCTAGTCACAAAAGATGCTTGTGAACCAGTATCTAGAAGAGCCTTGACATGAACCTCAGTACCATTGCTCGCTAATAGTTTTACCTGTGCTGTAGGCAACAGTACTTGCTCAGAGGCAGCCTCGGACATCAATGTTACTGGAGACGATGCTTTATCTTCATGGAGCAGTGAGTTGTGCCCTTCTTTGCAGACATCACATTTAAAGTTATATCTGCACTTTTTACTATGATTATTTAAACAAATTTCACATATTTTGTTAGACGTAGCAAACTTGATTCGATCACTCGCAGACATAAGTTTAAATTGTGGACAAGTAAAAAGCTTGTGGTTGGACTTACATAGCAAGCAGCTTCTTGTTCCTACCGTGTCTGCAGCAGCACCTGCATCTGGCTTAGCTTTCTTCACAGCTGCGACATGAGCCACCTTTGGTGTTGGCTGGGATCTCTCCGATGGCCGCTCTGCATTCTCAAGTGCAAGTGCACGCTTATCTAGAAAATCAATAAGGTGCGCAACCGTGGGATCTTGTACTCGAGCCAATTGGAACTCCCTACTGCATAATAAATCTAATTTTCTGGTCAGAATACAAAGTACTATTGGATCCCACTGATCCACTGAGTGACCTAGGTTTTTTAAGGCAGCCAATTGTTGCTTTACTACTGATACAAAATTTCTTAAATTAGTTGCTGTTGACTTATTTATAGGTCCAATGTCTAACAAAATGTGTAAATGTTCATTTGTTATTTTATATTTATTATCATATCTATCAAATAGAATTTTCCTGGCCTCATGGTAACTCTCAGAAGACAAGGTGAGATTTTTAACTAGATCGTGAGGTTCCTCTTGTAGAAAATTTCGTAAATAGAAAAACTTTTGCACATCATCTAAATTATGATTTTTATGTATGAGTGAATCGAAGAGTTGTATAAACGGCTTAAACTCGGAGTACTTACCAGAGTACGTTGGTACATTTATGGTAGGTAACTTTGTATTAAAATTGTTCGTAACACACTCGTTTTTATTACAATCGTTTTCACATTCAATTTTGTTTAACAACTCCCTAATGACGGTGAGCGTATTGATGTAATTTTCTTCTACATCATCGTTGGCATCGAGGTCGGGTTCTATGGCGCATATCTCCAACGAGAATTCTTCATACTTCTGGAATGCATTTCGAAGACGCTCTTCCTTTAGAGTTAACGCCTGTTTAGAAAACTCCTTATATTCCTCTTTGTCTTTGAACATGTTTCCAATTTTCGTTATCGAACCTTTGATGGACGCTCGTTTCCTGACGAGCATCTTGATTTGGTCGACTTCCATTGTTGAAAAGCTGAAAACTTTCTTTGCACACTGTAAACTTGCCACTACAACAATTTGTTTCGGCTGTAACTGTAATTATCTTGACCGCACAAGAACAAGACAACACGTTTTTCTGTAAATCTGAATCTGCCTGCACAAGTGAAAAAAAAATATGACGGTTGCGACGCGTTGCGATTCGAAAATACTCCCGAGTTCCGTTCGGCGGGCGGTGCGTGGCGTCGGTGCGTGTGCTGCTCGAGCGCGATGGACTCGCCCGTCGCTGGTTGGCTCACAGGGTGGCGTGATATCACTTGAGCCAATCAGATGCGTCCTGCTTGGCGCGGCGACGAATCTATCTCGGCGTCCCCGGAAGTTTTTTCCTGCTTTCTAGTCGAACCAAAATTAGATTTCTTCACAGAATACTCGAACGCGGCGCTCGAACTTTCTGGAGCGTTTTGGACTTGCCCTTGAAATTGTAAAGATGCCCGTTCCTTTGTTCGTTAAGACCGGCGGCGTGGGTATCTTCTGGAGTCTATTTCCACAGGACTTCACTGTACTTTCGCTGACTGTATTATTTTTGCTCGAAGGACCATGTTGGGGAACTTGTATAGCTAAGCTATTTAATAAAAATGCAGATTGGATGCAAAAGACGTGTGCTTCTTATAATTGAAATCTTGTACAGTACAGTGACGTTAGTGACAATTGACATTGACGGAAATGATGACAGATTAAAACTAAATGTTGTGTTGCCAACAGCCTTTACAAAAATATTATTGATAAGAAAATTAATCTCTTAGATATTCTTAACAACATAATTTAATGGAACTTACAAACTCAATCATTTAATATTTAAACATAGGTAAAACAAATAACTGAAATGGCAACAACAAATAAATTGGTCAGTGTGACCCTAAACAAACTTCTACATAAGTTCTATAACGATATATTTGATACGATAACAATATTCTGAAGCTTGAGGCGTGAATGTCCCTCTTACACTTTAAGATAAGCCTCAAGCTTTTAAGAATATATTAAAGTTCAATGTTTACGTACATTTTATTTGGTACTTTTTAGTTGATTAAAAGCTTGTTTTAAAAAAAAAAATACTGAAATTCTATGTATATTTGGTTCGCCTTTTTGCGGAGTATTTGAATTCAAGTAAAAAAAAAGGAAATGAACAAAGGTAAGTAAGATAATATTACATTGTAAATTGGTAAAATGCCATTTGTTTATCTTTTTCTCTCATCATAGAAAGCAACAACTCGGTAGTATTAATTATGAGAACGTGTACAGTACAAATTTGGGTTTTTAGATATAAATACTTACTTTCACCGCTAAGTACTCAGATTCGGGGGCTTCATTTATAAACTTTTCTACATTTTGTGATGTCAACACTTTTGATTTTTTACATTTATATCCGTCTGATTGTCGTTTTAGCATACTCGTTAAATTGTGGTAATTTTTTATGTTCAAATTGTGCTTTATCAGAACCATGCATTTTAACATTGAATAGGTATTCCAGAGAGATGAAGGCTTCATTTTGTTGGAAAGATCATTGATATACGCAAGAAAAACATTTTCGGATAAAGATTTAGATTTCCTACTGATTTTCCACTGCACAAATTTTTCATATGCAAGCTTATATTTTTCCTTTGAGTTTCGGGGTATTAAATTTTCAACCACTAATTCAGCTTCATCTTTAATGTCTAGCGGTGTTAAACACATTGAATCGGAAGAATTTTCGCTTTGAGAGCTCATTTTTAGCAAAAAAATCACATAAAATTTAAATTAAATAAATAAAATTTTCGCTGAACCGCGCTTTTGTTCTTTGTTTTTTTTTTAACAATGGTAGTTGGAACTATACAGCCAAATATGGAATTAGTACATTACTGCCGCGGTCTATAATGACTACTTTGCTGGTCGCGCTGATGATGGCCGACAGCGCAGCGTAGCGCAGCTCCAGGCCGACAGCGCGGTCAGCGTGCAGCACTTGATGGACGAGCTGAGATAAAGGCCGAGGCCGTAGGTCGAGGCCTTTACAGCGAGGACAGCAAGGGCTGCAATGATGGCCAAGCTGGAAGGCCTAGAGCGTAGCTAGGCTAGCTCGAGGCAATCACAGCGTGACCAGCGAAGCAGTCATAATGGGCCAAGGCTTGTATAGTGCTTTACTCAAAAATGCAAGTATCTAATCTAAATAAAACCAGCAAGTAAAGATTTAGATTTCCTACTGATTTTCCACTGCACAAATTTTTCAGATGCAAGCTTATATTTTTCCTTTGAGTTCCGCGGTATTAAATTTTCAACCACTAATTTAGCTTCATCTTTAATGTCTGGCGGTGTTAAATACATTGAATCGGAATAATTTTCGCTTTGAGAGATCATTTTTAGCGAAAAAGTCACTAAATAAAAATAAAATTTTCGCTGAACGGCGCTTTTGTTACTTCTTTGTTTTTTTTTTTAACAATGGTAATTGGAACTATACAGCCAAATATGGAATATAATCTTTTTGTACCTATCTCTATAAATACAAACAACTGTGTTTTAAATAAAACCTTTTTGCATTTGATTTTTAGGGTTCCGTTGCCAAATGGCAAAAAACGGAACCCTTATAGATTCGTCATGTCTGTCTGTCTGTCTGTCTGTCTGTCTGTCTGTCTGTCTGTCTGTCTGTGTCTGTCTGTCCGTCCGTATGTCACAGCCACTTTTTTCCGAAACTATAAGAGCTATGCTGTTGAAACTTGGTAAGTAGATGTATTCTGTAAACCGCATTAAGATTTTCACACCAAAATAGAAAAAAAACAAATAATTTTGGAGTTCCCCATACTTAGAACTGAAACTCAAAAAATTTTTTTTCATCAATCCCATACGTGTGGGGTATCTATGGATAGGTCTTTAAAAATGATATTGAGGTTTCTAATATCATTTTTTTCTAAACTGAATAGTTTGCGCGAGAGACACTTCCAAAGTGGTAAAATGTGTGTCCCCCCCCCCTGTAACTTCTAAAATAAGAGAATGATAAAACTAAAAAAAATATATGATGTACATTACCATGTAAACTTCCACCGAAAATTGGTTTGAACGAAATCTAGCAAATAGTTTTTTTTTAATACGTCATAAATCGTAAACCGCAATTTACCTTTCATTCAATGTTACTTGCTGCTACGGAACCCTTCATGGGCGAGTACGACTCGCACTTGGCCGCTTTTTTTAAAACGTTGAAACGTCAAAATAGCGGCCGGCAATGTTTTGCCGGCCTGTTAGATCGACCAGCAAAACTTTGCCAGCCGCTCCTTGAAACAGAACGGCAAGGTCGACTTTGCTCAAACAAGGTTGTCAAAATAATGACCACATTACATGCATTTTTGAGTAAAAAATCTTTTTGTACCTATCTCTATAAATACAAACAGCTGTGTTTTAAATAAAATCTTTTTGCATTTGATTTTTTAAAACGTTGAAACGTCAAAATAGCGGCTGGCAATGTTTTGCCGGCCTGTTAGAGTGACCAGCAAAACTTTGCCGGCCGCTCCTTGAAACAGAACGGCAAGGTCGACTTTGCTCAAAAACAAGGTTGTCAAAATAATGACCACATTACATGCATTTTTGAGTAAATTACTATTACTACTATAATCCTATCTCCCCGAGCGGACTACCGGGGATGTGTAAACCCTCCCTGTCGGATATAGACAGGGAGGTTGTGTACTTATGGTGAGCCCTAAGCTTGCTTTGGCTCGTTGCCTATCTTATTGTGCAACGGGGTCCTAACCAGTCTAGTGCGAAGGGTGTAGACACACCCGACCGACACTAGGTGAGTAGCTGTTGAGGGAAGACTGTCACCAATACCGACTAGGAGACCCCCCAAGGTCGGACACTAGGACCCGTCCAACTGACTGCCTTACACTGAAGGGGCTCGGCGGGTGTGTTTAGGTCAACACCTCCTCGGTTTCGTTGGCACGAAACTGTGGTTTTGCCCAGAAGGGGCCAAGTGACTCGAAGAACATTTTTTTTGACAATAAATGTCTCAAAAATGAAAAAGACTCCAATTAATAGGTCGATGATAGTCACTGAATGATAATGGAGATCGTCGCAACGTGCGACGATACGATGACTCAGGAATACACTGCAGGAACTACAGCGGGAACACTTGAGCCGGAATTCAGGAACCTCGAAACGCAGCAGCGCAGCAAATCCATCCGCGACCGATGCCGGGCGTCGACTGATGTTAAATAACAGTGACAGGAACTTATTATAGCATCATCCGCGTAGACTAAGTGGGAAAAATACGTATGATACAGGGTGGTAGGGACATCGACGCGAAAACTGTTAAGTACCGAGCTGCCCCGATAGAAAAAGAGACGCATCTAACATTTTTTCCAGATTTGAGTTATACAGGATGAAATTGAAAACATGCGACAAATTGAAATGGGAGATTCAGTAACTGTTACCTAATCATTATAAATTGTTATTTCCGAAATATAAATTGTGAAAAAAAATCGTGTAATTATCGTCTTAGATAGTGCAAACTAAATTATTGTCTTCATGTAGACACGATTTTATGGCGTTCCAGTAAAATTAAATTTTAAAACATACAAAAAAATTCAAGTATCAATTTAGGCGCGTCAAAAATGCAATCCATTCATCGCAGAGTTTATAACCTCGTGAAGTATGGCAACGCTTTGCGCTTGCGGTCATTTACCTAATTTTGGCAATCTCCACGAAGTAGGCGTGCGACGTTGCCAAGCCGCTAGTGCATGTATTTTGCATCCCTTCCCTGTTCTCGGCCACCCCCCGCTGTCCGCCCGCCCGCACTGCTCCCGCTCCGCGCCCGCCGAATCGTTCAGTCTCCTGAAAACATCTCTAGGAGAGGTCACGGTCGCGCACGCAATTTGCAAAAAAGCGATTATTCGATGGTGTACCGTGTAATTGTTACGTCATGTACATGAGTTATCCTGTTTTAGTGTTAGTGTACCGGAATGTAACGTAATTACGTAAGATTCTTAGGACGAGAGGAAATAGTCGTGTGCCATTAACCAATGACCAGTTACTAAACATGTGGTTGTATGGTATAATACGACAATAAACTTACGTGAAAGGCAGCAAAGATTTCAACTTAGGTATTCTAACAGCATTCCAGTTTTAGTGATTTTAAAAACATTGTAAATAAGACAATTATTGTAAATAAAGTGATTCCAACTTTTTATATACGCCTAAAATACAATAAGTACCTAAGTGGTTTTGCTTTATTGTTACAAAAATAATCTCGTTAATTTTTTTAAAGTTTATCTTAGGTATTGTATTTTTGATCGTCCTAAGCCGATAAAAGTATGAAGGGACAGTTGGTTTTACAATGTTTTTATGCGCACGCGGGGTCGCGGTAAACAAAAGCGCGGCAACGCGGGTGCGGGGGGGCGCGCGGAAGCGCGGAGCGGTTGATTCATAGGTACTTTGTTACTACTACACAAATTTATGATATCGGTAATACGAGGAATTATTTAGTTGATTCTTTTATTATTTTCATGCTTTTCGCAATTTTTAAGCTATTGCATAGCTTTTATCGCGGGCTTTGAGCGCGGCGCGCTCGAATATAAAAATTCCGTAACGTAACGAAAATAAAACCTAACACCCCCCATTCCGCCTACCATGTAGTGACGGTTCCCATGACAACATCACGTTGTCATGGGAACCAGAATGAGGTTACAAATACTATGCAACAGCTTTACCACGGCAGTCCCTGAGTGCCACACGTTTTTTTTTTAAATAAATTTTCCTTAATATCATGCTCTATATTTTCTTTGTAGCACATTGAATTATATATTTAAATTTGTCGCGTCTATTCAATTTTATCCTGTATAAATGTCGGATCCGGTCATTAGTACGGACAAGAAACAAATCGCAAGCGCGCCACTGGCAACATCAAGTGATCTACCCACACCAGAAAGCGCGCTTCTACAGAGTCGTGATGTTTTAAGGCCACGGCCAAGAGGGATTCAGCCTCTGATCGCATCGTTGTTAAGACGTCGCGGAACTGTTCTTGATTCGTGGTGCTCAGTTATTGTGTTAATTGTGATTTGTGATCATTGTGTTTATTTGTGATTTTAATAAACGTCGTGTATCGCACCCATTGTGTGTATTGCTAGTGTGATTAATTTGATAGTAAATTATAATGATATTTGAACTGCAAACGGTTTTTCTATTGCGCATTAACCAACACTACCCACAGTACGCCAACAGTAGTTAAAATATGCCTGATAATAACGAAAGAGTCACATACCCGTCTCTGACATATACATTGCCGGAATCAGAAAAAAAAAGGTGTATCTACCTGATATATAACTCAAATCTGGAAAAAATGTTAGATGCGTCTTTTTTTCAATAGAGGGCAGCATGATAAATGATTTTATTTCTGTAAGTAGGTTTGTATAAATACTTTTACACGTCAATCATATTTTAAAACTAGATGAGGTCGGCGTTTCCTATCTGACTACTCTGAGAAGAAAGGCCGAAATAAACTCAGAGGTCTCAGTCTCTTTTAAAGTCCAGACATAATCTTGGTCAGATCATGTAAAGGCCATGTCTATTGGTGTCTGAAGTGGTCTTTTGAGGAAAGCACCACACAGATTGAGATTGCCAGTCTAGTCAGTGCACGCATTTGTCAGTTATCGTGCATGGATTCAGTACTTTTTTTTTGTTAGATTTTTTTCTATTGTTTTAAATCTTGCAATAAATTTTTCTGACTATGAGCAGATGTGTTGAACGGCTATTATTCATGAGGAGATGTACCCCACTAGGAACATCCTCCATATTAGTAAATTGGCTTAGTCAACGCCGCCGAGATCCAAGGTCCTGCGCCGTTTCAGGCGATTTAGACAGTCAGGTAATGTGAGCTGGACAGCGAGCTGGTTAGGATGGTTGTCTAGTCTTGTTTTGTATTTGCCTGCGAATGTCTTTATCTCATCCTTCACTGTTGGCATGCTCAGGTATTTGTGTACTTCACTGTTTCTAATGAACCAGGGTAAATTGCTAATTTGCTTAAGGATGTAGTTCTAAGTTCTTTGAATAATATTTATGTTAGAATCACAGCAGGCTCCCCATAACTGAATCCAGCAGGTCAAGACTGGTTTTAATGACAGCCTTGTAAATTAGGAGCTTGTTGTCCAGTGACAGTTTTGAGTTTCTACCCAGGAGCCAGTAGAGGCCCTTGTATTTGAGGTTGACCTGTTTATGTTTTGTTTCAATGTGTTTCCGTCATGTCAACCTGCGGTCCAAGTGTAGTCCGAGGTACTTAGCTGTGTCACTCTGAGTCAACTCCCCTCCACTAAGTTTAACAGGGGGACAAGTTTCTCTTCGGAGTGTGAAGGTGACTTGCACTGACTTATTAGCACTCACTTTTATACGCCATTTGTCAAACTAGTTGCTTATTTCATCAAGGCTTTGTTGAAGTTTCGCAGTGGCTTCTGCAGGATCTTTACTAGAAGCTAATACTGCTGTATCATCTGCATACGTAGCAATAGTAACTTCAGGTGTTACTGGCAGATCTGATGTGTATATGGTGTACAAAACCGGGCCGAGAACGGAGCCTTGTGACACACCAGCAAGTATCTCGTGGAAACCCGACGAGCAGTACATGATTCTGAACATTTTTCGGCAGTTATTTTTTACCTGCTGTTTTATAGAAAGGTGCAATACCTCCGCGGTCAAAATTTATGGAACAACAGATTTTTTTTTTAAATAACCGACCGAAAATTTCAACGCAGGGATTCAGAATCATGTACTGAATCCATGGTAGCAGTTTTCGCGTCAATGTCCCTGCCACCCATGTAGAAGCTAACTGAGAAACTACCCAAGCAAAGTTATGTAATTAAATTTACACAGGAGCACCTCTGCAGTATGACCTAACAAAAAAAAACCATAAAAATCAATTCATAATTGGCGGAGTAATTGCGTAACAAACATACCAAAAAAAAAACATACAGTCGAATTGAGAACCTCCTCCTTTTTGAAGTCGGACGCCACCTATTCAAACTTCGATTAAAACTCGAACAATATAATTGTAGTGAGTACCTTATTATAATTTCAGATTTTTCCATGTTGACCCATTTCATTTTTCAACATGTATCTAAGGGTAGGTATCTAAACCTCTTTTTTGGTATTGGTGAAAATTGTGTTGTGGAGGTGCATCAAGTAGCCCGTTCAGTGCAGTGTTTGCGCAGCTGGTACCGTGAGCGCGGCGGGCGCCTGCAGCCGGCGGCAGCGGCAGACGGCTGGGCGTGGGGCAGCGGCGCGGCGCTGTGCGTGCGGCGCGCGACCCCCGCCGCCGCCGGCCTGTGGATCTGCAAGGCCTACAACATATTCGGCGACGCCACCGCGCACACCACGCTACACGTGCAGGATGAGCTCAGCGTCGCCGTCACGCCCACCGTGCTCGTAAGTACCTACACCACACGCTAAACGATGCGCTACACGACGCGCTACACGACGTAGGAGCTCACATATAGCTCCACTCAAGCGCTGCTCGGAAGGAACAATAAAGAGAAAGGAGGTTTATGTTGGCAGAACTAGAGTTGGCCTCGTACGGTGTCGCACTGTAATTCAACTGTCTGCCTCTGCTTCAAAAAGTGCGAGTTGAACTCACACATGAAGGGTTCTTTCTATACCACCGTAAAATATTTAACACTACATATTTTCTTCAGCACGTTTCTTGTACGGGAACCCCCTTTAATTTTTAACTTTATTTATGTTTTGTTATAACGGCCATAGCAATTACTACACACTGTGAACATTTAAAGTGTCTACCCTTTCACCTTTTACACTGGTTCAAAAGATATAGCCCTGTGACTGTCACAGACGGACGGATGGACGGACGGACTGCGGCACCTTAGTAATAGGATCCCGTTGGCATTCTTTGGCTATGGAACCCTAAACATCATCGTGCTCTGATTCTTGACAAATCACAAGCAAATGTACGAGTGTCTCCCGGACCCCCGACTCATGGTAGTGGGGATAGGAACCGTTGGATTCGAGAGACTGTGTACAACATGGTCGCGATACGCAGGTGGCGGACACGGGCAGCACGGTGCGTTTCAACTGCAGCGCGTCGGACGCGCGCGCGGCGCTGTCGTGGCTGCACAACGGCGCGGCGGCGGGCGCAGGCGCGGTGCTACTGTTGCGCGGCGTGGCGCGCACGCACCGCGGCGTGTACCAGTGCGTGGCACGACGCGCGGCCGACTCCGCGCAGGCCGCCGCTGAGCTACGCCTTGGGGGTGAGCCATCTGAAACTCCTTTATTAACGAACCGCTTGTAAGTTATAATAACCCAACGTCTGGATGTCCGATCGACTACCTGCAGACTGGATGTGTACGGATATAATAAGAAACGTTTTATTATTACTAGTAGTTTTGCGAACAGTAGACTTCGCGAGCACAAACATTTTTGCAACAATTAATATACCACAAAATTTATTTAAAACAGGATATTTACCATGATTATTATTTTTAAAATATCCCGTTTTAAATAACTTTAAGATAAGATAAGATACATTTAGCACAGAAAATAACAATGTCGGTTTAAAATCCTATAATTAATATACTTTTCCAACTAAAAAAAAACCAGACTGCGGCTGTAGGTTATTAAAAAGCATACTCGTATAGTGGCAAGACGATAATTTTATTAAACAGTGTGTTTAATAAAATTATCGTCTTTACACCTAATAAAACTCAGTCACACAAAGTGTTCGACGGGATCTAACCATTTGGCAAGCGACAACGACAGCGCGATCTAGCGGTGCACAGTTGCGCCATCTAGTGACCTTATTTTAAAACTAACATTAAAATATTTAATGTTAGTTTTAAAATAGGAATTAGAAAGCATTAAGAGCAAGTCACAATTAAAAAAACAAACTACATATTCCAACATTGCGAAAAAAAGCAACGGCCCTTTTTTAAAAGAATCTTGTGAGGTAGAATCGACAATACCCGCGCTAGTGCCGCGCCTACCCGCACCATCGGCGCCGCACGCGCTGTTGCCGTTCCGTGCGTGCACGCCAGCAAGTGGTGCGCCTGCCGCATCGCTCCGAACGTCAGCTGAGTTTCTGAGTAAGAGTACTATTGCTACTCATCCGAACCAACAACAAGCGAATTGCATGCGCCTTACAAGCAGTCCTATTTGTTCATTGGAAGTAAATACTATAAAAGACACCTCGATCGATGATAGTTTTACGACCGTAGTAAACAAGAAAAACAAATATAGAAAAACAAACAAAAATCAACAAGGAAGGGCGGTACCGACGTCGACTAAAATTAAGATAGTGCCTAGGCAGTCGTTTATTTACGCTTCCCGATTCGTCGCGGAAACAACCGAAGACGATATTAAAGAATTCATTGATGACTGCGGACACACGGTCGTGAAGGTTGAAAAACTTACCCAGTTCAAGGAAACGACTTTTTCTTCGTTTAAAATCACTGTCGAGCAGGAACAAGAAAAAACCTTCCTTGATGCTAATTTCTGGCCTCGTGTCATAGTATATAAGAGATATACTGAAAGGAGAATTTCTACTGAAACCGATAGTCGTCCGGGAATAAAATAATGAAAATCAGCCTGGTATCATTTAATTGTCGATCAATAAAACGTTCGTGTAATCATGTCACTGATGTCTGTAAAACACAGGATGTAATTGCACTTCAGGAACATTGGTTGATTCCTGATGATCTCGGTTACTTGGGCAAAATACATCCCGATTTTACCTATCATGGAATATCAGCTGTGGACATGTCTGCTGGCGTGCTTAAAGGAAGACCGTATGGAGGGGTAGCAATTTTATGGCGGACATCATTATTCAAACGGGTAATTCCCATTGACACTGGATCGACACGCGTGGCAGCCGTGTGTGTGCAGGTCAGTGATAGTCGCAGTTTCATCGTAATGTCAGTTTACATGCCGACACAAGATGCGGATAATCTACCCTTATTTACGGAATGCCTCGGTGTTATCAGTGCGGTTATCGAAAATAGTGATGTAGAAAGTGTGTTAGTGCTTGGTGACTTTAATGCAGACGTTTCGCGTGCAAATAGTTTGTTTGGTAATAAACTACACTACTAGAATACTGTGATGATCAAGACTGGTTGTGTGCGGACATGAATTTACTCGGTATGTCGTCAAACACCTACACATACTTAAGTGACTCACATGGCACCACGAGTTGGATCGACCACTGCATTACCACTTCCGCGGGTCTTAGTATGATTGATAATATTTGTGTGCTAAACGATGTTTACTATTCGGATCACTTTCCATTGTTGGTCGAATGTAATCTTGATGTTGTGTTACCAAAAATTGATCACAAGCATAGACACACATCACAACTTAATAAGGTAATTTGGGGAAACAGAACATATGAACAAAACTGTAAATATGCAAATATTGTAATGAATTCACTCACTTATATAACTGGTCTGATTTTTCCTGTAATGGAACCTCTTGTAAAGATTCTGGTCACTGTAGCTTAATTGATAAGTATTATATGCAAATTGTAAGCGTAATTCAATTCAATTCAATTCAATTCATTCAATTCATTTATTCATAAACAATTTACATTGTGTTTGAAATATTCTAATGACACAAAAAAAATACATTCATATGATAAATATAAAAATTACTTACAAAAAAAAAATCTAAGTCAACTCATTAAGAATTCAAGATTAGGAATAGAAAATCATTAAACAATAAAAAATTATATATAATTAAATGAAATAGTTAATGTCAACTCAAATAATTAATAGAAATAATAATACATTTGTCATTTAAAAATAATGTCATAATTACACAAAATAACAATTACAGTCGGTTCTAGTAACATATCTACTGGAGTTGACAGGAGAAAACACAAGGTAACACAACATAATATTACATTTCGTCAACGGAGTAGAGACACTTATCTAGTAGGAATGCTTGAAGCTTTGTTTTAAATGCAGATGTATAAATCAACCTTTTTAAGTGCAGTGGTAACCTATTGACTAATTGTACTGCTTGATAATGTGAACTGTGCTTTACAATGTTGAAGTGAGGACTTATCTTATTTCTCAATTCTTTCCTACGTGTGCTCTCTCTAACCAGTCTTTCCTCATCCGTTTCATATTCATGTATGTACTTTTTAAGATTAGTCAGAAGGACTAGAACATAGAGACTGGGTACTGTAAGGATGTTTAAATCTAAGAAATGTGGACGACAACTCTCTCTTTGTGAAATACGGACAATGGTACGTATAGCTCTTTTCTGAAGGACAAAAACTCTTTGGCAGTTATAATTATAGCTGTTCCCCCAAAATTGTATGCTATATCTTAATTTAGACTCAATTAGTGCGTAGTATACGATTTTTAAATGTTTTATGTCAATTTCGTCTCGAAGGGTTCTTAACGCAAAACACGCAGATGATATACATGCATCAATAGCGGCTAGTTCCTTTTTCCAATTTAATCAATCATCTATGTGTACTCCCAAGAATTTAGCATCTCTCACGAGTTCAATTTTGTCCTCATTTAGTATTATTTCCATGGTGTCTTTATTACGAGCAGTTGTTTTGAATAACATTATCTTGGTCTTAGTACTATTAATTTTTAACTTATTTACAGTAAACCATGAATACATATAATTTATAGCTGCATTAACTTTTTCTGTAAGTTCTTTTATGTCATTTGCCCCAATAATAGCATTTGTGTCATCCGCAAAAACAACAAGTTGTATGTCTGGTAGAATTCTATTTATATAATTTATTAAGTCATTGGTAAATAAAATGAACAATATGGGCCCTAGTATCGATCCTTGTGGAACACCGGCATAACCGGTGATTTATAACTTAGTCTATGTCCATCTTGCATTTCACTGATTTCTACAAACATTTTTCTGTTTTCTAGGTAAGATATCAAGAGTTGGGCGGCTTTGCCTCTCACTCCGTAATGACTTAGTTTAGCTATAAGTAGATCATGATCAACAGTGTCAAATGCTGAACTCAAATCTAAAAATACACCAGCTACTCTCATTTTATTGTTTATTTGATTGGTTATATCATTAATAAGAGTATATATTGCGTCTCCTGTGCCCACATTTTTTTGATATCCAAATTGTCTTCTATGTAAGACTTTATTTAAGTTAATATGAAGTACAAGCCGAGATTTGATAATTTTTTCGAATATCTTTGAAAGCGTTGGCAGCAAAGAGATTGGCCTGTAATTTTTAGGATCAGTTTTTGTGCCTTTTTTGTGAATTGGTATGATCTTGGCTATTTTTAGCTGCTCCGGAAATATTCCTTCATTAATACACTTATTAAAGAAGTAAGAAAGCGGTTCTGCAAGTATATTTATATGATCTTTAATAACAGATACAGGAATTTCATCATATCCACAAGAACGTTTATTATTCATCTTGTTAACAATATTACAAATTTCATCTGGAGTGGTAAGAGTAAAACAAAGTTCGTTTTCGACCCGTTGTGTACTCTGCTCAAGTAATAAAGTCGCTTCCTCATTTTCATTTTTACTTGTGAGACATTTGTTATCAAAAAGTTTTGCTAGTGTGATAACTACTTCTTCGGGATCACCAACTATTTTGTCGTCAATTTTAAGTAGTAGATGTTCCGTGTGCATAACTTTTGAGCCGTTTGTGCAATTGTTAACAATTTGCCAAATTTCTTTGCTAGAGTTTGTTGAATTATTTATGTCTAGTAATGTCTAGGGCTGCCAAATTCTCATTTCAGGGTAAATCGTACATTAAAAAAGCGGCCAAGTGCGAGTCGGACTCGCCCATTAAGGGTTCCGTAGCAGCAAGTAACATTGAATGAAAGGTAAATTGCTGTTTACGATTTATGACGTATTAAAAAAAAACTACTTGCTAGATCTCGTTCAAACCAATTTTCGGTGGAAGTTTACATAGTAACGTACATCATATATTTTTTTTAGTTTTATCATTCTCTTATTTTAGAAGTTACAGGGGGGGGGACACACATTTTACCACTTTGGAAGTGTCTCTCGCACAAACTATTCTGTTTAGAAAAAAATGATATTAGAAACTTCAATATCATTTTTGAAGACCTATCCATAGATACCCCACACGTATGGGATTGATGAAAAAAAAATTTTTGAGTTTCAGTTCTAAGTATGGGGAACTCCAAAATTATTTGTTTTTTTTCTATTTTTGTGTGAAAATCTTAATGCGGTTCACAGAATACATCTACTTACCAAGTTTCAACAGCGTAGCTCTTATAGTTTCGGAAAAAAGTGGCTGTGACATACGGACGGACAGACAGACAGACAGACAGACAGACAGACAGACAGACAGACAGACAGACAGACAGACAGACAGACAGACAGACATGACGAATCTATAAGGGTTCCGTTTTTTAACGGAACCCTAAAAAAGAACGGTTATTGGTTGGAACTATCATGTTAGGGACTGTCATGTGGAGGCTCGGCAGAGTTATACATTATGGAATTTTTATGGACGCCCCTCACAGAGTAAAATATATGATGATATGGTTCGCAGTAAATAAGGTTTTAAAAATAAAATTAAAATGCATATTATAGCCACCCATAGATACAAAAAAGAGTTCGAAAAATTTTGGAAGGAGACAAGTAAATTGAGTTACAAAGCTACTGTGCCAATTAATGTAAATGGTAGTGACGACCCAGATATTATTGCAAATATGTTTGCAAAACAGTTTAACCCTACATCCCAGTCGCGCATAACGCCGGGGAGCGGGGCGAGTGTGGCGCGCGGGGCCCATGGTGACCAGGCGACGGCGACGCCTTCGCCGCGGTCGCGTCTGATGATGGAGCTGGAAGGTGGCCACGGGCACACCTCAAGTAAACCAGATTGCCCCGTCGTATGTGGTTTCAATGGATAAATATTGACAAGTGCTATTCCACTAGGTGGTGTTCAGAGTCTGATGATAGAGCCGGAAGGTGTCCATAAGAACTCCTCAACCAAACAAGATAGGTCGATGGTGTTTGGACTCGTTGGCTTTGTCTTGACAAGTAGTATAGTCCAAGGTTGTATCCAGGGTCTGATGATGGAGCCGGAAGGTAGCCATAGGAACTCCTCAACCAAACAAGACAGCACCATCGTGTTTGGACTCATTGAATATGTATTGAAAAGTGCTTTACATGAGGTGGTGTTCAGAGTCTGATGAAGGAGCCGGAAGGTGGCCATAGGAACTCCTCACCCAAATGAGATAGCACCATCGTTTTTGGACTCGTTGGCTTTGTCTTGAGAAGCAGTATAGCCAAAGGTTGTATTCAGGGTCTGATAATGAAACCGGAAGGTGGTCACGGTCTTCGAATAAACAAGACAGCCCTGTTGTGTTTCGGCCAGTTAGATTTATCTTGGCAGTGGTGTGTTATGGATCTAGTTTGGTTTTAGGGTGGGCTAAACACCAAGACATTGTTAGGCACCCTGCTCTGTTTTTCGATACAATTATTATCAATGACGATGATGACGATTAAACGTCTATGCATAATAGGTCATAAGATGTATGAATAATGGGTCCTACATAGGCCCGATGTAGACTCTTAGCGTCCGTATCGTGGTTGCGATTCCGTGATCTCTTTAGGGAAACCTACCTCGCGACGTCGACATGTGGGATGTGAATGCAGCAGTCATTGTGCCAATAGTCGTAACGGTGTTGCCATTGGGCTTATTAATTAACCAAAAGCTTTGACCAATACCTGAGGAGGCTATCGTTAGGCAGCTGAATCAAGGGCTTGATCCAGAAAGCGGTACTTCTAGACACGGCGCTTATCTTATGGAGGTTCCTCTCTCAGGAGCCCTGACCACCGGTAGCTTGGGCTCTGTTCCCGATACCGGTGGGCTACATTATATTTATATTTTTTAATGTCTTTGGTTGTTTTTTATAAAAATATTTCTTAATGTAAATGTTAAGCATTTATAAAAAAAAAATAATGAAATAATAATGTGATATCTATCATAATTACTGTCATTTATTAATGAAATTCGCCATTGGTTGTCATTATTCATCAATAAATATACTCAACAAAAAATAGTTTTTTTTCAAACCTCCGTGGATAGATTTTGAAGAGCTTTGGTTTACAGACTAGTATAAACCCAAGGAACATAATGCACTATGTGTTCATTCTGGGCAGCACTTGGTCCAACTCCCATATATGGATGGTCAATGTCCTTTGCTTTGTTTCAAGTTGACTAAAGTAGCCGTTCATTATGTCATGATGGACAGCTTAGCTCCATATAGGTATGATAATTCATTTAAAAGTTTACATTTGTAACTTACTATCTGCTATATTCGTTCCCTGTTCAGCCCTGTGAAGTAATGGAATTATTCGACTGTTGCCATGCACTGGTATAATGTGTTCTCTCTTTTCTGTCTCATTCCTATGAAATGTATGGGATTTATTTTTTGCGATTTCTGATGTTTCTAGTCCTCAAACCTCGGTTGGTCCCGTAAAGTTTTTGATCCTTATATAATGAAACAGGATCGATTAGCATCAAAAATATTTTTTGTAAAAATTGCCCATTTTCTTGCTGACTGTACAATTTTTCAAAATCTGTGAATGCAGTTCAAAATGTTTTAAAAAGTTAAGGACTTGAAAACGGTCTCCTAAGGCTGTTTTCTTGTAGCGACAATGGTACCTGCATTTGCCCCATCTCAAAAAATCCACTCTGTAAATGTCATGATTGACTTAGCTCCATGAATATATCAGAACCGTAAAATACATCAGAACCAAGACCAAGTGGACCTTGAGAGTGGAGAAGTTGGAGTCGCGCCATAACATAAACTTCAAGTCGTTTGTGGTGCGGGTTCCAACTCAGTACCTAGAAACCTTCATGAAAAAAGAGTTTTGGCCGAAACGTGTGGCGTACCGATGCTTTCGTGGATGGTTAACGACACCACGCAGCGCAACATGACGCTGACACAGTCATCACTTCGTGTATCAATAATTATTTGTTGTAATTATATTTAAAAATATATGTTTGTTTTGGTTAAAGTATTTATTTTTGTGCCTGCGTTGCCTGAATTAAATGGATTATTAAATTATTATTATTTTAATCTTTTGGCTCGTCTTTTTACAATTTGCGGTAAACTATAGAAGAATATGAACATAATGCAATATTGCTCAACCCCCGTAGTTTAAATAGCGTTACAAAATGTGCGTTTATATAGTTTGTGGCCTACAGACTAACCAATTACATAATAAACATAACATCACGCTTTGTTTCCCCGAAGGGTTGGGCAGAGGTGTCCCTGTAGCAGGGACTAACCATTTCCTTTTTCCAAAAATATGATCTGTACAGTTTTGACTTCGTTACGATTCCTAAGTACCTATAGGTAATCGACCGCTCCACACTACGATGTTTGTGACAAAGTGTACTTTCTCAGAACTGTAGTGCTATTCTGTAAAAATCTCACCGTGTTATCTTAAGTGAAGTGAGCGTGGAGTGAGCTGTCAGTTGCTAAGGATTGACACTATTGGCAGCTCACTTCACCTAAGATATCACGGTGAGATTTTTACAGAATAGCACTACAGATCTACTTTCAGATAACCATGCAGTTTTCCATTTAAGGACAAGAATTTTAAGAAACTCAAAGCATTTATTTCAGTTAAACTAATTACAGGAACTTCTGAATTGTCAAGGAATCGGTCAGTCAAAAAAAAAGATCAATATAAAAAGTAATTTAATAAACCAATTATTTTCAGCTTTTTAGTTTTTTTATCATTTCGCATTCCAAATTACTTTAAACAAAAATTTTGTATATATTTTTGTAATCACCTTTTAAAACCCTTATTTTTAATACTCCACTCGATAGGGTAGCAAGTTTTTTCTTTTTTTGAAAACTTACATTTTTGAGCCAAAATTCCGTCATTTTGATTATTTATAATTTTAATTTACCCAGTGACAATCGCGCAATAAAGGCGAATCTAACGACATGTCATACATCAAAACCGGTTCAGTCGTTTAGTAGTTACGAAGGAACATAGAGAACATACACAGGCACATACAAAGGGCCAAACACATAACTCTCCTTTCTTGGCTTCGCCGCAGCCGGGTGAAAATAATACAGTTTTTAGGGTTCCGTAGTAAACAAGTAACCCTTATAGTTTCGTCATGTCCGTCTGTCTGTCTGTCTGTCCGCGGTCTAGCTCCGAGACCCTTAGTACTAGAAAACTGTAATTTGGCATAGGTATATATTTTAATTACGCCGACAAAGTGGTAAAATAAAATTATGAAAAACATATTTTTTTAGGGTACCTCTCATACACGTAAAGTGGTGATGTTATTTTTTTTCTTTTTTTAACCCATAGTGAGGGGTATCATTGGAAAGGTCCTTTAAAAACATTGCGAGTTTGTGAAAACCATTTTTGGATTCAGGGATCCGTTTGCGAAATATTAAGCTTTAAAGTGCTAATTTTTGTTAGAGTCAAGTGTCCCCCCCCCCTGCCGGCTAAATGGATGGTTTTGGGTGTGTGAAAAAAATCACAACAGTAGTTTATATAACGAAATTAAAAGGAAAACTATCACAGCTAAGTAGAATCTACAAGTTAACGAGTAATAATCGACCAACTCAACTTTGCAGTTGCAAAAACATGTTTTCCCATACATTCCGTATGGGAGAACATATTTTTCAACTACAAAGTTAAGTTTGTTTTTGAGATTAATTCATCCCAACTACGGCACCCTTCATTGTGCGTGGTCCGACACGCACTTGGCCGGTTTTTTAAAATCAATATCAGTCTGCCTAGCCATTTCCCAACTATACAAATTGGGGTCAGCTTCCAATGTAACCGAATGCAGCTGAATTCCAGATTTTTCATGGAGCGACTGCCTATTTGACTCCGCAACCCAGTTAATGGGTAATACGATACCTTGGTAAGATTAGTTGATAGACTTTTTGGGCTTCTGACTACACATAACGACTGTCTAAGATCTATGAGTGACAGCCGGGACCAACGGCTTAATGTGCTTGCCGAGGCACGGAGGGGTCTCGATATGTAATGGATGATCACCCATCCAGTAACCGACCGCGGCAAGCGCAGCTTAGCCTTCAATCGACCCATGCGGCTGTTATTATCTAGCCACGAGCCTGTACATGTGAGAACGATGTAAAGACGTGCACAATCTTACATTATAATATTCGTTCAGTACTTACGTAACTAAATTATTTAAACAATAGTCTATTATTTAACATTCAATCTGTTATACACGTCATGACGATACCATTACGTCAACTAACTTGAAAGAAAGCCTCCAAAACTTTGGGGACCAAAATGTTAAGAAATATATATTATCGAAATCAGTTTATTAAATAAAAGCGACAAAAAAGTGATTTTGCGAGGGAGTGACGTAGAGGTCCGCGACAGCCCCCTCTCCGCAGAGAAGGGAGGGGGGAGTCTGTGAGGATAGGAACACATCAATCTCAATGTAGTGTCGCCTGAACTGGAGTCGGAATCAATCAGCGATCGACATTTTGTAGAAACGACCTCGCAGCCATTGTGTGCACAGCGGGCCGGGGGGGGGATGGAGGTCTGGTGGAAATCATCATAGTTAAAGTCACACAATGTGTTTGGCGTAAAGGCTCGTGCAGACCAGCGCGACACGCGACGCGACACAAAGGCACCGCTCGTCGCGTGACGTTTTGTATTTTCGTTACTTGCCACCGACTTTCGAAATTTAAGTTATTTTTCACTTTGTAGTTTTGGAAGTCGGTAGTTTTTATTTTGTAAAAAAGTTTTTAATTCTCGTTTTTTTGTGAGTCGGTTTGTAATTTATCTAAGTTGCAATAGCCTAAAGCCAACGGATATTCAAAAAAAAAAAACGACGAACTGGGAACCTCTTCCTTTTTTGAAGTCGGTAAAAAATTAAAATACTTACATCGATGTACAAAACTCGCAATTTTTTTTTCTGGATGTTGTATGAACGTCTTGTGTATCGTAAATGTCGAGAAACAACATTGCGATGACTGTGCCCACTGCCCACGCGGTAGGTGATCATTTGTGAAGAACCTGTTTCTCAATATTATTGATAGAGTCTCGCCATGCTAAGTCTGCATAAATAAAAAAAACGGTCAAAAGCGAGTCAGACTCGCACACCGAGGGTTCCGTAGGTAGCTCGACTAAAATGTATACATAAGACCTTTATTGTAATACCTGTGTTCACAAATAAAGATTGATTGATTGATTGATTGATTGACCATTTTAAATTTTCATCGGCTAGGCCTATGACCTATACCTATTATAATATTCGTCAGAGAATTTTAACACTGCGGTGTAGAATATTGCAGTTTCAAGTCAGCGCCATCTCCTGACCGATAGTAGAACAAATGTAATTTTTGTTTATGATTTCTAAAAAATTGTGCTTTTTAGAGACATCATTTTATTTTTCCTGTAATCTTTACATAAACTTCTATTACTTAGAATCATTTCAGATTTTTCTCTATTCAACCTTCGGAGATAAGGGACGGTATTTGTGACAGACGGACAGACAGACTGAGTCATACCATTAGGGTTCCTTTAATAAATCCTAAAAACGTTGGAATTTGAAAATCTATAGACACAGAGAATATATTTAGGGAAGGAAGAAAAATTAAACACCGCACTCGTCGGTATACCAGGTAAGCCCCAGCCGTTTTACATCGCCGAACAACTCCCCGCTACGAATAAAAAGCTGTTTTATCAAGCTCGAGAGTTTGCTAAAAGTAAAGCCTACAAATACTGCTGGATATCCAATGGTAATATCTTCCTGCGTAAACAAGACGGAGACAAACAAATTATAATCCATTCGGACAAATGTCTTCAAGATCTTGGAAACACAAACATTTGACTATTTTTATTGTATTTTTCAATAATGTATAGATTTAAAATAATTATCTTTCTCTACTTTATACATATAAGAGATCACCAATTCTCACCTCACATTCTTTCAGCCATACTCCACAGAAAAACACGAAACCCAAAACACAATAATAATATACTTCTTCACTGCGACACACTCTCAACGACACATCTAATATCCATAGAGCGATGCACCATTCATTTAGGCTTCAAACATGTCCTAACTATTCACATACATATATCTATTCCACTTTTTGGTTATGCTGCTAAGTCCAAATGGCTATCATAAATAATATAAATGACGAGCTTGATCAAATAAATTTTAATTCTTTTGTCTGTAGTCCAGAGGAATGTTTGAAATATTTCAATATTTCTAATGGCAATATTACCCTGTTACATATAAACATACGTAGTGTGAACAAAAACTTTAGCCAGCTCCAAGTACTACTAACTTCAACTAAAATTGACTTTGACATTGTCGTCTTAACCGAATGTTGGCTTAGCAAAGCTACTTATCTACCAGCATTGGATGGTTTTGTGTCGCACTCGACAGGTATCAATGCGAATCAAAATGATGGCGTCATGATTTACACGAAACTAAGCCTACATAGCTACGTTTGGGAACCGGAATTCAAGGGTGGAAATTGTCTCGTATGTCAAATAGACAAAAACCTTGCCGTGGTTGCTGTGTACCGTTCTCCATCATTCAATTCAAAGGACAATTTCGACAATTTCATAACTAGCCTGAATAATGTCTATGACGGCCTATCCTCATGCCCTAATATCGCCATTGTAGGTGATTTAAATATTGATATTAGACCAGAAAATAGGGATGTCCGTAGTTTTGACTACTTAACTCTGAATGCTTCTCACGGGCTCATGCCAACCCATCTTTTTCCCACTAGGTTAGAGCATTGTTTAGACCACATACTGCTAAAGTCTAACCTTTCATCAACTATAATTGTTTTGGATTCGTTTATAACAGATCATAAAGCCGTCCTACTTAATATTGCAAAAGCCAACCCACAACGGAAAACCAGTTACTACAACACTCGCATAAATCACGAAGCTGTTATGTTGGAGTTAGAAGAGGTCGATTTTGCAAGTATATACCAAATAGATGACGTTAATGCATGCATGAATGAATTCATAAATATAATAAAATCAGCCATATCGAAACATTCGCAGATAATAAAAATTCCAAGGAAAAAAAGAATTATTAAACCATGGATAACACCTGGATTGCTAAAATGTATACAAAATCGTGACAAAATGCACATGAACTCAAAAAAGACACCAGACAACCCGATTTTAAAAACTACCTACGTTCGGTACCGAAATTTTTGCAATGATTTACTTAAAAAATTAAAAAATTCATACGAGCAGAGCGAACTACAAAAAACTAGTAAGAACCCGAAAAAAATTGTGGAAAACAATAAAACAAATAACTAACACATGTAAAACGCACGTCAGTCCTTCTGAGCTGTTGGAAATACGAGATAATCCGAAATCCTCCGTTAACGAAGTTTGTCACTTTTTTGGTACAGTGGGGGAAAACCTGGCAGCAGACATAATATCACAGAACCTAGGTCCGTCATCCCCAGCTAGTAGTATGGCCCCCTTTATCGGGAACATCCCTCAACACTCCACACTAAATTCTCCTGCTGTTCTGGACGTCGACGAAGCTGAGGTAGAATCAATTATCCTTCAATTACGGAATGACTGTAATATCCTTCAATTTTCTGACGCTTATGATAGTCAAGTCGAATTAAACGCTAGAAATGATAAGTGTATTGCCGAGCTCCTCAAGAATAACGCTGCGATGAGCGCTCAAGTGAGGGATTTGGAGACTACATTGCAGCAGATTGATCAATTGGCACGTGAGAGCAATATCGAGATACAGTGCGTTCCTGAACACAAAACCGAGAACCTGTTAACGGTCGTAAAACAGTTGGGTAGAGTTGTAGGAAATGAGCTTCACGACAATGAAATCCAGTCATTTCATAGAGTTGCCAAATTAAATGCAGAGACAAATCGTCCACGTAGCATAGTCGTCAAATTAGTCAGCCCTCGGGTTCGCGATAATCTACTTGCTGCAGTTAGAAACTTTAATAAGAAGAATGAGTCGGAGAAGTTGAACAGCAGCCATATTGGCATTGGTGGAGATAAGCAGCCGATTTTTGTGACGGAAAATCTGACTCTGGCTAATAAAAAACTTCATGCAGCGACCAGAATCGCTGCAAAGGAAAAGAAATACAACTTTATATGGGTTCGGAACGGTCGCATATTTGTGAGGAAAGATGTAACAACTAAGTCTCTGCTAGTTAAAAATTTGGAATGTGTAGCAACTTTGTAATTTTATTTTATTAATCACATACTTGCACGATTATTAGTGTTATAAGAATTTAAATTCAAGTTCAAAATTTATTTTCAAAATGTAAGAGGCTTACGAACCAAGACAGAGGATTTTTATACCGCTGCTTTAAATTTTGATTACGATATAATTATCGGCACTGAAAGTTGGCTCAATGATACGGTACTTGACCATGAAATTTTGGATAACCGATACAGAGTGTTTAGGCGTGATAGGTCATCTACGGTATCCTCAACTACAAAAAGGGATGGTGGCGGGGTGTTTGTTTCAATTTTGGACAAATATGAAGTTTCACGGAAATTAAATTGGGAGTCCCATTGCGAGGAATTGTGGATCACAATTAAGTGTAATAGTGGCTTAAATATTAATATTTGTGCAATTTATATCCCGCCTCCAATAAAACAAGACTATATCGATGCATTGTTTCGAAATTTTACAGAAGTAATTAACAAAAAGAGCAAAAGAGATTCAATCAATTTACTGATCGGTGATTTTAATATGGGTAGTATCTCTTGGGAATATAATGTGGATTCTGGCTTATTGGTCCCTAAAGGATCTAGTAGTAATATAGAAAACATTTTTCTAGACATGCTGGCCTTTAATGATCTTCATCAATGCAACACGATTATCAACGTGTCAAATCGTATGTTAGATCTAGTTCTTAGTAGTAGTAATAACAAAGTGCTGGTGTCTCAGGCTTCAAGTCCACTTATACAAATTGATCCTCATCATCCCGCGTTGGAAATCTCGTTTACAACTAGTCATAGCAATCCTATAGTGCAAAATAAAATCCCGTATTTAAACTTTTATCTCTGTAATTATGAAGCGGTCAACGCCGATCTTGCTAAAATTGCTTGGTCTGATGAATGGAATTCTGTAACTGATCTTAACGAAATGTTGCAAAAATTCTATGATATCATTATGCCAATTATTAAACTGTATACTCCGATTACAAAACCACGAGATGAACGTTATCCTGTCTGGTATAGTCGAGCTTTACTTAAGGTCATTAAAGAAAAAGCAAAATATCATAGTCTATATAAAAAATACGGAAATCCTAGAGATAAAATTACGTTTGAATGCCTGAGAATGCGTTGCAGTGAGTTGATAAAAGACTGTTATGCAAATTTTAAAACGAATATAGCTGAACATCTGCGTACCAATCCTAAGCATGTCTGGAGGTACTTAAAAAATAAACGGATAGGTAACAATTATATTCCCAACAAAATGACTTTGAGTAACACTAGGTTTGCCAGGGACGGTCAGGAAATTTGTGATTTGTTTTCCGATAATTTTCAGTCCATTTATAGAGCAAATAACATACACTCGTTAACGCCAGTTGAACCAACTCCCTGTAATAATAACACTTTCAGCCGGTGCAAACTTGAAATAAAAGAAGTTTTAGATTACTTGTCTTCCCTAAACTGTGATAAAGGACCCGGGCCTGATTCAATCCCTCCTCTCTTTCTTAGAAAATGTGCAGCAAACCTGGCTGATCCGCTGACTACAATTTTCAACTATTCTTTGGCTCAGGGCTTATTCCCTGATCAGTGGAAAATAGCGCACGTCACGCCAATCTTTAAATCTGGTAATGTTGATGATGTTGCAAACTATAGACCAGTGTCTATTCTATCCGCTTGTGGTAAAATAATTGAATCGCTTGTCCATAAAAAAATGTTTTCTCACATGTTTTCAAATGTGCTGGATGACAACCAGCACGGCTTTCGCCCCAAGAAATCGACACTGTCTAATCTAGTTGAGTATGTTTCATATTTATCATCTGCATTGGATGATGGTAGAGAAGTTCATGCAATATACACCGACTTTAAAAAGGCCTTTGGTTTGGTGGATCACGACTTACTAATTGCTAAATTGGAGAGTATGGGTGTTCATGGGTCGTTGCTGCGTTGGTGCGAATCATACTTAAGAAATCGCTCACAACTGGTGTATCTCAAGGGCTATAAATCGAAACAGTGTTACATACCATCAGGGGTGCCTCAGGGGTCACACTTGGGGCCTCTATTTTTCTTAGTTTTTATAAATGATTTGGGCTGCAAAATTGATTCGGAATATAAACTATTTGCTGATGATTTAAAAATATATCGAACTATATACAACGAATCCGATATTATTCGGCTTCAGCTAGATTTAAATAACGTACATAATTGGTGCATACAAAACAAAATGTCATTAAATAAAATAAAATGTTACTTCATTAAATTTAGCAGAAAAAGGAAAACATGTCAAACTTGTTACTCGATTAATAACAGCCCGCTCCAAGAAGTTGATACTATTAGGGACCTTGGTGTTTTAATGGATAGTAGTTTATGTTTTAGGAATCATTATGACCAAATGATTAGTCGTGCATCAAAATAATTGTCAGGATTCATCGTCAGGGAAATGAAAATTTTTAAAGAACCTGTTCTGACTATTTCCATTTACAACAGCGTTATTCGAAGTATTCTGGAGTATTGTAGTACGGTATGGAACCCGTTTTATCAGGTGCACTCTGATCGGATAGAGCGCGTTCAGAAAAGGTTTTTATATCACTTGTGTTACTCAGATAACAGATGTCATAGTCTTAACTCGTATAACTCTAGGCTGAGTCATTATAAAATGAAATCTTTGGGCGCACGTAGGAAATGTTTGGATTTTATGTTTTTGTTTAAATTAGTAAATGGTTTCATAGATTCTCCCGAACTTTTAGAAAAAGTGAATATTTGTATCCCGCGTAGTAGTAGCCGCCTAATTAACCGAAGAACTTTTGTTCTGACTCATAATCGAACTAACATAGGTAATTTTTCACCCATTTGCCACATGCTTTCTCTTGCCAACTCCGTTCGTGGCGAAATAGATGTCTTTGCTGGTTCCGTAGCCTCAGTAAGGACTAAACTTATAAATTTAATTGTATAATTATTTTTATATTTTCGTTTTTTATATTTTAATTTTTTTTCCCGATATGTACTTTTTCATTTCTTTAATTTGGGATTTGTATAACTTTTATTTTAACTTTTTAAATAGTAAGTGTCATTTGTAAGTGTTACTTAAAATAAGCATGCTAGATTCACATCTAGTAGATGTCAATCAGACATATTGTGTTGTAGCTATTTTACTGCGTTATTTTGTGATTGTACATCAGTTTTGTGAATTAAATAAAAAAAAAAAAAGAAAAAAAAAAAAAAAAATGACTGTGCAGTGGGTTGGGATGGAATACCATCTTCTATTCTAAAAAGCTGCCGACATGTATTGCTACAACCACTAACCTACCTCTGCAACCGCTGCCTGCAGACTGGAGTTTTTCCCGATGCCCTAAAAAAGGCAATCGTTCGTCCTATTTCCAAGGGGGGAAGTAGAAACTGTGTCAATAATTACAGGCCAATATCTGTTCTGCCAGCGCTATCGAAAATTCTAGAGAAGATTCTCAATAAGTGTTTACGCAGCTTCCTTAACAAAAACCAGATCATTGCTGACAACCAGTATGGATTCCGTCCTGGGCTGTCAACAGAAGATGCTGTACTGGATTTCACGCAGACAGTTGCTAAATGTTTGGATCAAAAGATAAAATGCCTAGGTATTTTCCTAGACCTTTCCAAAGCATTTGACACAGTTTCTATTCCCGTACTTACATCTAAGTTGGAGCTTCTCGGTGTACGTGGCATATTGCTAGATATTTTTAAACATTACCTCAGAAATCGTACTCAATGTGTCAAAATTGATACGTACCTTAGCGACGAGGAATTAGTGTCATATGGCGTTCCTCAAGGAAGTATCCTGGGTCCAACATTATTCCTTATTTACGTCAACGATCTGTGCGAGTCCAAGGCACACACCAGCGCCCTATTTTTTTTGTGCATGGGTAGGCGTGGTAATCGGGGTCTAAGTTCGGTCGGAGTGTACCTATACTCGCGGTACGCATTCTCCAGTGCATTCCTCAATCGGTCGTTACACTGGCTACTTACTGTGCCAACCCTATCATCCTCCTCTTCAACACCATGATTGAACCGCGGCGGGATAGCATCAATATTTGACGCTTGTGCCGCGGTTTGTGCCCGAGTTGAGGCGATGTGGTTGCTCAGTACCTCTGAGCGCAGCCTATCAAGTGCAGCATCGTCCAGCCTATGATTGCGCTGGATGACACGCACCTGATCCGACAGTCGTTGGGCCGGGACGTTGACGGCTGGCTCTAGTTCCTGGAACAGAGACAGCATCCTACACGGTACGCAGTGAGGTTAGTTCCTCCCTCTGTAGACCCGTAATATGCGCGCATGACGTTCTCGTTCATAGACTGAGTCCATCTCATGCGCTACACACAACCACCGGCAGCGGGGACCCGGCTCGGGGCCGGTTGGCCCCTAAGTCCCAAGCTCTTCGGTGGCCGGCTTTTCCCCTGCCGACGTACAGGTGTTGGCGACGTCGGCGGGGAAAAATACTCGTCGCTCGAGCTCGACGCAACTACCGCGGCCGGTGTCGACACAGCGCTCACAGTGGGGTTGTGTACCAGCGGCGGCGAGGCGGAGCTGAGCGAAGAGTCCGGAGGTGGTGGGCGTGCTCGGCGAGTAGCTGATCTCGTCAACATTCCATAATTTTTACATCTTGCATAATTTATTTATTATGGGAGTCCGTATTTGACACTGTCATTTTTGATTATAGTCTTTTTTTGGTTTTTTCATTGTAAATAGGTTTATTATATAAGAATGTGTTTACTGTTTATTCCAAGGAAAAATTATTGAGCTTTTTGTATTAATTCGTTATATGGAAATAATTAAATATGCGAATTATGAGATAAGAAAATTTTCTTGTTGTTGACGTTTCGGTGTTGCCAGCAAATTATTATTATTTTTAAATGTCTTTGACATATCTCGGGACCCTGGGGTCCCGGACCTTTGGAAGGCGTACGAGGGGCCGAAGCCAACTCGCAGAGGCCCCTTAGACATTTTTGAGTATTGAGGCACCAACCGACGATTATCCCTGTTCGCACTATGCAAGGGCACCCAAGGACAACCCCCGGTTGGTGTAGGACTATTGCAGAATATGGAAACAAAGATATTGGACTATGGGTTTGGGTGGCTTAAGTGGACTGGTTACCTGGAGCTATGGAAGGACTATGGCCCCTGCCTGATCAATGTTTAAATGTACACGGATAAAATGGCAGGGGGTGTCTTGCTCGCTCAATAATGGGCCCCCGAAAACGGTCGCTAGCACATAGTGTCGTAGCGACAAGGGGGCAACACGTCCTGAGGTGCTTATGAGGAGTGGAGAGGTATTCCACGGCTATCAGGACAATCCCGGAAGTACGGTCAAGATCCCTACCAGCATCTTACTGGAATACTTCCTTCTTCCGAGCACGTTTGTTCTTGCGAATCTCCACTCAAGCCGGCCAATTAAGGCAAGAATGAGGCGGGAGCTCTGTTCCTCGTCAGTGTTCACTCCAGCCGGCCAATAAAGGCAAGCCAGAGGTGAGGAACAAGACTTCTCCAGGGAGATAGGGTCCGTGGGGTCGCTACTGCCCAACAGGTCGCCACATGCTGCCCTGCGGGTTTTTGTATCTCTCTTGGTCTGGCTCCTAATCCCAGACCTGTTCCGGCAAAGTAAACTCTACCGGCTCAGGCCTAGAGTTCGGAGCGCGCAAGCCCCACCACGATGTCAACGTAGAGATACGGCGGTGGGGCTATTATTATTATTATTATAGACGGCAACACCATCTGTCCTATAAAAAAAGAATTTGATACTTGGTTTGTCTTTTTGTTTTTGATAAGTAATTTTGTTTATATTCTGATTTATTCCTGGTAAAGAATAGTCACTTTAGCACGATGCAGTGTAGATTTGATACAGTTTTGTCATCGTCTGGAGGTAGAGCATAGGTACGACATAGTCTATTACACATAATCTATTAGACAAAAGTCAAAAGGCGAAATATCAAAATCATTAGATCTACTTACACGTCAACTTTTCGATATCTTGTAGACATTATCGTTCTGATCCTTCACATCTTGGAATTTACATCATAAATTATAAAGGTTATAATAACTCCTGCACTCTACTTTTAATAGGTTTAACCATTTTTCTACTTTATTTTGTGAAAACAATTTACAGCGTAAGCAATCTGACATTTCAAGTAACCCGAAATTGACATAACTTACTGATGTAAAAGTATACCATGTATAAAACTTTTTGGGGTTGCCCATTTATACAGGGTTACTGGTAACTCGACGTATTCCTTGCAGGACGTCATAGTAGGGTTAAAATGCAACAAATTAAGCCACCGAATGTTCTACCGAAATTCAGTAGTTTTTGAATTAGTTAAGAGTTTTAGTTTTTTATGAAAAATCCCAGATTAAATCATTTGAAACCAATTTAAAAATGATTTACGGCGCGACTGTACTGAAATTTAAGTTATTATCATAGTCGACGCCGTAGCAGACCTTTGTTAATAATTAAAAGTTCAATAATGCCTAAAACTTTGGCAAATATCACTAACCAAACATTTAATTTTTTGTAATTTTTGCTATTACTTCATAAAAAATGTAGTCTAGTGCAAAAAAAAAAATGCTACACCTGGTGTACAAATTACTAAGAAAATATCCTTGTCTTATCAGCTATCCAAAAAGGTATGAAAGTTAATACAAAATCATGGATTACATTATTAGATTATTCGAAAAATCAAAAACAAAATCGTGAACATTATTATTCTTTTTAATCAATATTAAAAACTTTAATTACACACATTTCACACGTCTTGTTCGATGTGCTGCCCTCGGTTTCGAATACATGTTCTTATTCGCTTCCTTACTTCGATTTTGTTATTCTTGATGTGATTGTTGCCCTCATCTGGTCCGCCGCATTTGTAATTCTCTCCCTTAGTTCTTCAATTGAATTTACTGGGGTCACATAAACTAGATCTTTCATATGACCCCAGACGTAAAAGTCTAGCGGCGTCAGATCAGGGCTTCGTGCAGGCCACGGAATCGGCCCACCGCGCCCTATCCATCGGTTTGGATAGTTTTCATCCAGCAATTGTCGAATTGTGATTCGGAAGTGGGCTGGACATCCGTCATGTTGGTAAATCATGATTGCTCTTCTTTCTTCCGGTACATCCGTGAGCAGTGCTGATAAATGATTTCTGAGGAAATCTTCATAAAGTTCCCCATTTAGTGTTCGGGGTAAAAAATGTGGGCCAATTAATTTGTCGTCAATAATACCCATCCAAACATTAAGCGAGAACCTTCGCTGGGATGCGGTTGGTTTCAGTTTTTTAGGGTTTGCTTCTGCTTTCGGTGCCCAGTAATGTAAGTTGTGGTAATTTGTGATACCATCACGATCAAAACATGACTCATCGGTCCACAGAATGTTTTTTAAAAAGTTTTCGCTGTCGGCGTCGGCACTTAGCATAAAACGACAAAATTCTAGCCGTCTCGGCGGATCTCCTTCTTCTAATGACTGCACTGGTTGGTAATGGTATGGATGTCGGCCTGACAAGTGAACTACAGACCAGACTTTCCACTGTGACATACCAAGCTCACGCGCTACGATGTTTGTCGATGTGTTAGGATCGTCAATAAAACGTTGAAGAATAAGCTCCTCGTCCTCAGCCGTGTATCTCCGGGAACGACCAGTGTCAACTTGCCTGCTTCTTTGGACGCTGCCAGTTTCAGATATTCGCCGATAAGTCGATCCGAAGACACTAACGTGGGGGAGTCGGCGGTTGGGAAAGTGAAGTTGATATTCTCGCCGCGCCTCAGCAGCGTTACCGTCACAAAGTCCGTAACAGTACATTATGTCAGCGTATTCAGGATTAGAATATGCAGCCATAGTCAGCGCTTATGAAGGCACAGCACAGCACAAGAGCAAGATACGCAGCAACAGTTAGGGAAATAGCCAGTAACAAAACACGAGCTTGCGGGACGTAGAGTTGAAACTAACTAACGCTGACGACCAAATTTTGCAAAATCGCACCCCTTGTCATGCCGAGAGAACAATAGCGACCAATCACAAAGCTCCTCGAGTGTTTGGAGTTCAAGCGCAGGTAAAAACTACGAATAATACGAATACGAAACAATAGGTTGACCGTCTCGCAATTTTACCTGTCCCCCATAAAACTCTTCTCTTCCCTGGCACACATGCAAAAGTATTGACAATCATACCTTTCTGAATAACTGATAAGACAAGGATATTTTCCTAGTAATTTGTACACCAGGTGTAGTATTTTTTTTTTGCACTAGACTATATTTTTTATGAAGTAATAGCAAAAATTACAAAAAATTAAATGTTTGGTTAGTGATATTTGCCAAAGTTTTAGGCATTATTGAACTTTTAATTATTAACAAAGATCTGCTACGGCGTCAACTATGATAACAACTTAAATTTCAGTACAGTCGCGCCGTAAATCATTTTTAAATTGGTTTCAAATGATTTAATCTGGGATTTTTCATAAAAGAACTAAAACTCTTAACTAATTCAAAAACTACTGAATTTCGGAAGAACATTTGGTGGCTTAATTTGTTGCATTTTAACCCTACTATGACGTCCTGCAAGGAATACGTCGAGTTACCAGTAACCCTGTATATTCCATTGCAGAGTTAGCGTGGCCAGACTACGATCTCTTCTCGTTCTGTTACTACGTGAAAACAGAAAACGTTTCGTTGATGCCGACGAAGGATGCTTCACACAATCATAGGACAGACAGAAATAAATCCAATGACATATTTATCGTTTATGAAAATTTATATTTTTAATGTAAGTACAGACTCTTGGAACTCTAAGATTTTGTAATTATAACTAGCTGTGCCCGCGGCTTTGCTCACGTGTCTGTGTATTCTATGTCGCATTATGAGTTAATGGGAATATGAAGTCATAGGTAGTCTATTCGTAATGTCTTCAGACAACATCGGTTGATTTTGTTAATTTAAACTAAAACTTGTAATTATAATATATTGAACTCATCCGTCGTCTAGGGGGTGGAAGTATTCATAAATATAAGCACCCTTTTTTAGGGGTACACAACATAAATACGACAAACTTTATTCCGTCGGTCTCAAATACGAATTTCAAAATACCGATTTTTATATTTCCGAATAGTTCAAAGTTCCTAACATGACAATTCCGATTTATCATTCATCTTATGTATTCACTAGCTTCTGCCCGCGATTTCGTCCGCGTGGAATAATTACTTTGAGCGTATTTATTTGGATAAGGATTAATATCATGTTTATAAAAACACCTTCGCATATAATGCATTATTTTAGAATAAATTTGGTTAGCATAAAAAAGGTTATAGTGAGCCAACCTTAAAAGTTAGACATATACTGTCGCGGACTTTTTTTAGAACTTTTAAAGGAGAACAATTCTGTCATACATGATTTTTACACAGCGCACGCAGCGGAAACGCTCAAAAGGAAAAAAAAACCCAGATTTAGAAATATTCTTCATTGGTGCTCCGCTCCTATTGGTCTTAGCGTAATTATATATAGCCTATAGCCTTCCTCGATAAATGGGCTATCAAACACTGAAAGGATTTTTCAAATCGGACCAGTAGTAGTTCTTGAGATAGCACGTTCAAACAAACAAACTCTTCAGCTTTATATATTAAGTATATAGAAGTATAGATATAGATTATTTTTATGATTCCAAAATTTCAATATTCGTAATGTTTATAATTACTATTCTCAAAATACCGAGTTTTAATAGATCGAATGACAAAAAGTCCGACTTAATGATAATTCGAAGTATCAAAAATACTAATTCCGATTATTAAAGTACCGATTAATTAGAATTCCGAAACAAAAACGCCTTATAAAACTGAATAGCAAGACAAATTATACACATAATTACTCGTCAGAGAGAAGTATAATATCGTCGGTTTAGAGAGTAAACCTGCTAACGCACTTTGACCCAAATCAGGAGAAAGAAAAAACTTTACAAATTTATCGTTAGTAAGTTATAAGTATTTTTTGGCTTAGCAGGTTTTTTTGATAGAATACGTTTTATTTTCCGGACTTAGCAGGTTCATTTTGAAAAAAATTTAAGAATAGGTAGGTAAAATAATATCAATTGTCTCGTTAATCAATCTATTTATTTCTTTAGAATTATCACAGTTACATATTTGCCTAATTACTTAAGTTGGAGCAGTCTTTAATGAACAATATTTAAAAAAAATAGTACAAAAAAAAACTTAAATATCCGAAAATCTCTTTTTATAAAACTATATATACAGCGTGTAACGGAAAGGGTATATACATATCGAGTGCACGGCTTCTTTGGATGATATCAGACTATACGGCAAGGGTTTTTAAATTCTATGTCTTCATGTTAGGAACATATGAGAATTTCCAATACATGAAACCAAAAAACCAAACATTTCAAATTGAAACGGACACATCACTAGCACCAAGTCAGCTGGTCAGTGTCAGTGAACTATTCATAAGTAAAAACAAACCTCTTTTCCAGCTTGCTCCTGGTATTTTTGGATAATTGGGTTCTGGATGTTTATTTTTGCTTTGCAAAATAATATTACCGACTTTTACAAAAACTATGATTATGTTTGTGACCAAGCTAAAATACAAATATTCATTTGCAAATTTAAAATGTTTTAACTTAGGTAAAGGTAATTAGGTTCCCAGTCCGTACAGGGGGTACGGACTGGGACCTAATTACCTACCTACGTAAAACAATCTTATAACAAACATAACGGAGTAGGTATGTAATGTGTAAAAGAGTAAACGAAACAATTATCTACATAGTAATTCTCTACCACAAAATTTGGGAACAACATAGTAACTACCTAATAACATTATTCCTGTAAATTAGGTACCTTACGTAATATTTTTTTAAGTTAATTGCCATACCTACATACTGTCCCAGATATTAATTGCCGAGGTTAATACTGCGAATGTTTGTACATTAGATTGGAACTTAGAAGTTTAGAACAAAAAAAGGGTTTTGTAACATAATATCCAAATCAAAATGAACCCTAAATAACTTTCCTACGCAACTTATGTGTGTCCTGGTACATTAATAATGCTAAAGGGTTCTGTTTTCAGTTAAACTAGATTTAAAAAAATCTAGTATTGTATGTAAGAAACTTTACCTAGCTCACGACTTTTGATGGACGTGCAAATGTAGGTGCCTGATAATTATGTACATAGTAATTTTCTCACAACATTTGTTTACGTCATAGTAGGTATTAACAAAAATATTCCTGTGAATTTCTTTTAACGTTATCCTTTTTGACGTGATAAGGTTTTATAATCGATGAACGCTGGCTTAAATTATCATCCGTAAACCGACTTTACAGAAAACCAACTTTTTTATTATGAATTTTTGATTACCATAGTACATACCTACCTACTTGAAATTAAAAGCTAAAGACTGCGAAATTGGAAATGTTATTTAATATTTAATACTAATTAAAAGAAAAAAGATTTTGTTGCATACTTTATTTCAAAATGAACCCTAAATAACTTTCCTCTATGCAACTTATGTGTCTCCTGGTACAAATTAAATGCCAGTGGGTTCCGCTTTTAATTTAAATATTATTTTAGTACCTAGGTTTTTGGCAAAATTACTAACACGTACACCGCTAAGTAACAACTAACAACACTACAATGAAACATTTACATTTTGTCGGCGCCTCGACGCCCATTTTGAATGAGACAGTTTTGGTTTCAGTCTTTATTTATGTTTAATCACAATAAAAATTTAACCGTAAAAATAAATTTACAGTGCGCACAATCTTACTTGGCCGGAGTGAAGTTATCACAAAATCATCGGCATCGTAGTAATCACTTGGTGTGAGTTGGAGGCAGGATACATGCGCAGTACCGAACTTCACTCAGGCCAAAATGTGAAAATACTGTTGTAACTATGGAAATAATTGCTAAAACTAGGTAAAAAAGTACCAGGACCTCATGAGTAACGTGAGTTGTTCGGACAGCGTTTGCGCACAATAATAACTGAACCCTAAACTAGTCAAAGTTACACACACAATGATATTTAGAGTAAATACACCAGTTGCAGGTTACGGTCCCAAAAATATTTATTATTGTTATCTTTTAATTTTGATTTTTGTATTGTATTGATCTCCGGCAACCTAGTTCAATAAATAAATTGAAACAATAGTCAACTTATTTTTCTTAATTCTTAATCAATACTTACAAATTAATTCTATGGATTTATGTAGGTATGTAGAGTAGGTACCACCACCACAGTCCACAAGTGATCTTATCGGTTTACTTTGCCAACTCAGCTCTTGGGTTCAGATTCTGATGTACCTACGTATTACGTAATTAACTAGTACCTACCTACCTTGACGATGTAAGTACCTAGGTATTAAATTGATCGGAGTTTTCAGGTTGAATTGAATTTATTCACTGATAACTATTGTACATGTTTCTTGAAATTTTTATTAGGTAGTCAATTAATTATAACAATAAAATACTATTTTATTTCAAATTATTGTTAATAATTTTAAAATAGTATTTCACAATAGTTGGGCTATCTACAATGCTAGGTACCCTATTACTAGGATAGTAGAAAAGTAGAAGTTTTATTTTTCCGTACCGTTCGGCGGTCGCGTCATCGTCAGTCGTAAACTATCACTTGTGACGTGTGCTTCAGTCGCTCTCCATCTGTATCAGTGTGTTTGTGTTTTCGTGATTGTTAAAAATGTCGTTAAGTAATAGCGAATATTATGAGATGATGTTGTGTGTCGGAGCAGAACATGGTAATCTGCGAGCTGCTCGAGAGCTGTATCGTCAGCGATTTATCCAGGGCAGATCAGATGCTGAGCGTCGGCAGCTGCCTTCGTTGTCCTGCTTCAGTCGGATGGTACATCGTCTGCACCAAACTGGTTCCTTCCACGCATCTGCTTCGGAGGGTCGCCCGAGCATAAGCGATCCAGGATTTGAGGAAGCTGTACTGGAGCATTTCCAAAGTAATCCACGCACTAGCACACGTCGAGCTGCATTAGCGCTGGGTGCCTCAAACCATATGCAAGTATGGCGAGTGCTGAACAATGACGGCCAGCACCCATACCACTTCCGTCGCACCCAGGAGCTGACACCAGCAGACTTTTTGCCTCGCGTGACTTTTTGCGAGTGGTACCTGAGCCAGTTAGAAGCTTCATCAGATTTTAGTTCCAAAGTGCTATGGACCGATGAAGCATCATTCACGAGAGCAGGCATAAGTAATATCCATAATGAACATGTTTGGTCGCACACGAATCCGCATGCTTCGACAGAGTCGTCCTTTCAACACCAATGGCGACTGAACGTGTGGGCTGGTATCATCGGAGATGTCGTCGTAGGACCAGTTTTCTTGCCGCAAAGTTTAAACGGCCAAAATTACTTAAACTTCTTAAGGAATGAATTAGACGATGTCCTCTTAGTGCTACCGGTGTCAAGTTACGTAAATCTTGTTATGGATAATAATATGACTTTCCAACACGACGGTGCACCAGCGCACTATGCACGTGACGTACGCCATTATTTGGACGCTCGCTTCTCCCAGTGGATCGGGCGCGGTAGCAGGAGCGTGGCTTGGCCACCGCGATCCCCAGACTTAACGCCGCTAGATTTTTTTTTGTGGGGCTACATAAAAAACGTAGTGTACGCAGTGCAGTGTGATACAGTGCAAGAAATGAAGTTGCGGATCAAGGCCGCCTTCAGGACAGTAACACCAGAGATGCTGCGCAATGTTCAGGTGTCCATGAACAAGCGAGCGGCCTTGTGCATACAATACCAAGGTCACCACATCGAACCCCATCTTTTAACATGTGAGTTAATGTACTTAATTAAGCATGGCTCTTAGATTTTACTGTTTACTCGGTAATTAATAAGGGATAACAATAGCTAAGTAGCTACCTACCTAAACCTTGTTCTGAATTTTAACGTAAGTTTTTTACATCACAAAACATCAGTCATTCTGGATCGATATTAACGTGTAAACCGTGATTAAGTAAATAAATAATTAATAAAGTATGTGTAATGTTAACTAATGTACTACCTAATGTGTGAATGCGCACACGCGCTTGCCGCCATTGTCGGCTCGTTTGATCCCGTCAGTTCGCGCCGACAAAGGGCGACCGCGGCGACAGGCTACCTAAACCGTGTACTAGGCGCACAGATAGCAGAGAGATGTATCTTAATATTAGCAAGTGACGTGAAATGCTAATGACCGTCGTAGTGCGGTGACACGTTTGTTATGATTTGAATTTAATAAACTTAGGAAACCAAAAATTTGGTGTGAATTATTTGAGTAATTTATTTTGAGCTGAAACTATGCATATAGATTCTATACCAGATGTACTCTTCACCCCTTTCGGATAGATATACCCTTTCCGTTACACGCTGTATATATAAAAATCAATTGCTTTTCGTTAGTCTCGCTAAAACTCGAGAACGGCTGGGCCGATTTAGCTGATTTTTGTTTTGAAATGTTTGTCGTAGTCCAGGGAAGGTTTAAACGGTGACAAAATATTAAGGTAGGTTTTTAGGTAGGGTGGGTAGGTAGGGTAGGTTTTTAGGTAGGCTGGGTAGGGTAGATTTTTAGGTAGGGTGGGTAGGTAGGGTAGGAAGGGTGGGCAGGTAGGGTAGGTAGGGTGGGTAGATAGGGTAGAAATTTTAAAAACCTTAACATGCACATTCATTGACTATTAGGCGGAACAAAGTTTGCTGGGTCAGCAAACTTGACTGTTTGTTTGCTTGTTTGACGGTTTTTAGGTAGGCTGGGTAGGGTAGATTTTTAGGTAGGGTGGGTAGGTAGGGTAGGTAGGGAGGGTAGGTAGGGTAGAAATTTTAAAATCCTTAATATGCACATTCATTGACTATTAGGCGGAACAAAGTTTGCTGGGTCAGCTAGTTATAGTTAAATTAAGACACCTAAATATAATTCTTCTTTTCCATATACCTACTCATTTATAATAATAACAGCTTTCGTACAGTTAGTACCTTATGATATAAATTCTGACTCAGATTCTGACTGTAGTGACCACAATCAGAATCTGATTCATATGGCGTCTTCAATTTGATTTAATAGATGTAATGAGCTAGAACCCATACTAATAGTGCAGTTATCGTTAACTATAACCACATCAGCGGAACCCGTCTCAATAGCATCCAAATTCAAAACTGAACATGTTCTGGTATCATAATAATTTGCAACACCAACTTGCAGAAGTGGAGAAAAGTTTAAATTCAGAGAGTTATTCAACTTTGTTTAAAATTAACAAATCTAAAGTATTTTTAAAACACTCCCATGACTCCCAAAAAATTAAAACGAAATTCTAGCAACTTGAATCGATGAATAGACCCCCCAGGAACCTCTCATTTTTTTTTGGCAAATAAAATTTTTTTTTCAAGCGTCCAGTTATTTTCTATCTTCTCATAACAATTAAACAAAAGCCGCATGAGCGATCGCCCTGAACATTTTATGGCTTACTTATGATATATTGAGGTAACTTGAGCTAAAGTTTTGTTAAGCTAAGATGATTATTAATAACTTTAAAAAATTCGAGAATTTTCGTGCATTTCTTCGATTTTTTTTATAATGATTAATGGATAAATTTGTAATTATTTGATGTTTATCTAAGAACCAACCTATTTAAATTTGCAGGCCCGTTAAGGCAAAACAGGACTGTGATATAATTTTATTGTAACATCTTGCATGCTATGTGTGTGTATACTCATGTTTTGAACAAACAAATGATCTTTACTTTGGATGGTTTTTTTATTTTTTTTAGTTGGTTGCACCAACACGAATAAACGGCTAAGTAAGATACTTTTGTCTCGGTACATTAAGTTATTTTTCACTTTGTAGTGTTTTTTTTTGGTAGTCGGTTGTTTTTTTTTTGTAAAAAGTTTCTATTTTTCACTTTTTAGTTGTGGTATTTACCCCACACAAATTCGAATGCCACTATCTGCTATGTAAATAACAGTGAGAGGAACTTAACATATCATCCACATACTAAGTGGGAAAAAATACGTATTATTGAAGCTAACTCAAAATCTACTCAAGCAAAGTTATTTAAATTTATATGGGACCACCTCTGAAGTATTACCTACCAAACAAAAAAAGAATCATTAAAATTAATTCATAATTGGCCGAGTTATCGCGTAACAAACATACATAAAAAAGAGAAAAAAAAAACATACAGTTGAATTGAGAACCTCCTCCTTTTGGAAGTCAGTTAAAAAGGTTTCATATGATGTGAGTGAAACCGCAAGCAACAGCTAGTGCACAATAAAATAAAGAATATTGTGTAGAGTCAGCGCCGGAGCTGCACTACACCTTCATCGAGCAGGCGCTGCGTGCGGGCGGCGCCGTGTCGCTGCGCTGCGCCGCGTCGGCCGCGCCGCCACCGCGCCTCGCCTGGTTGCTCGATGACCAGCCGCTCGACCACTACCGCGCTCAGCACAGGTCCGTGACACTGTTATAGTGCACACAACACGCACAGCAGCCTCCAAAAACATCATTATCGTTCCGCAGATATTTCATCAACGAGCAGACGTCGCTGAACGGCGACGTGGTGTCAACGCTGAACATCAGCGTGGTAGCGCCGGAGGACGGCGGGCGCTACACATGCCACGCGCATAACGCGCTGGGACACGCGCAGCATTCCGCCCGGCTCAACATATACGGTACCTACGCAACTGTTTACTTTCATTCGCAATAGCTAATCAAAAATACCTATTTATCCTACCTATGTGTGGTTCACTCACTCATCGGTCAGTTTATCAATAGCTGGATCCAATACCGGACAATCTAAATTTGGATCGGCGCTCCACGATCCACGATCATAGAGCGCCGATCGTGGATTGGATATTCTTTCGCACGATCCGGTTTAGGAAATCCACGATCCTGCCGCGCGCTCCAGTGCTGATCCTTAAGTTCCGTTGAATACACGCTGTTTATGGAGCTGCAGTGACAATTGTAACCTATATTCTGCATCTTCTCTGGCACCCCTATTTGTTTAATTTTTATAATTTAAATCCCATTAGCACTTATGTTCTTTATAAACAGATATTAAACGGCGCGGCGGCAACTTTGTGCATCATCCATATTGTCCGATCGCCCGATCTGATCATAACCGTCCACACCGAGCACGCCAAACGAGTGAGGTGCTATTGAGCATTGTCAAAAAACTGACAGCGCTCGAATCGACCGCTCCACTGAGCGTGCGCTCCACCGTGTGTGTTCGGATCGCGCGCGGCACTTTCACATCCAGCGCGTATTTGGATCACGCTCCTACCGAGCCCGATCGGAGCGCACTTGATCGTCCGGTGTGGGCCCAGCTAATGAGTGTTGTGGTGTGTGCAGGTCCGCCGTCGATCCGCGCGCTGGGCCCAGTGCGCGTGGTGGCCGGCGCCAACGCCACCATCTACTGCCCCTACGCTGGATATCCGATCAGGTCCATAGAGGTGCATTTTGTTAGGATGATTCCTCTAATACACTAGCGATAGGCTCTGGACACATTATACAATTTAAACAAGTCCTTAACCAAATTCACGATACGAGGAAGTCTTCTTAATACCTTGACATGTTTCAAAATGTTGTTTTATTTGGATGGTTACTGACCAGAATCTGAACAGATGTTTTTGATGAAACAAATGTGGTCTGACTTCCAAGAAAGCTCAAAGGTTACCTTTGAGCTGGTGGGTTAGTAATGAAAACCCGCTTACATACTTCAGATATCAATTTAGGTAAGAGGGCTGTTACTGTAAGGGCGTTTGCCTACTGCAGCCGTCACCAAAAAACGGGAATATTTAAACCGAACGTGACGTCCCAGTGACGGGGATCGTTTGTCTACCGCGACCGAACTTGGTGGTTCAGTATGTTATGATGAACAAAACAAAAGCCGAGTGAACGGTGCCGATGCAACGGCAGTGTGTGGACAAGATCCAACGTGTTTTGTACTGCCAGCACATCGGCCTGCCACAATTTCGGGCCGAGTTGCGCCAAACTGCTCTAAACGTTGGCGGCCGGTATAACGGCACTCGGGTGACAGACGTGCGGTGGACATGCGGCCATAGTAAATGTATGTATCGCTACTTCGGTGCTGTTATCTCATTCTCGGTGAAGTCCCGGTGTCGGTTGCAGTGGATAAACTAAGGCCTCGCAGCAAATGCACGTGTGATCTCTGAGCTAAAATGCTGTTTGGTGATGTATATCAGCTCGATCTCGTGGTGGCGGCGCGGCGCGGGCGTGGCACTAGGCAGCGCGGGGCGGGTGAGCGCGCGCGGCGCGGCGCTGCGTCTGGCGCCGGCGCTGGCGGCCGACGCGGGGCTGTACGCCTGCGCCGTGGCCGCGCCCGCCGGGCCCGCCGCGCGCCGCGACATCGATGTACAAGTCCGCAGTCAGTACTCCCTACGACGCACTAACTCGATCGTCAGCCAGAAAACCGTTTAAATAAAGAATCGTACGTTTCGTTTGTAGATCCACCAAAAATTTCACCGTTTATATTTTCTTCGGAGCTGACGGAGGGCAGCTCAGTGCAGGTGCTGTGCGGCGTTTCATCCGGTGACAAGCCCATGTACTTCTCATGGCTAAAGGATGGTGCGCCGCTGCCACCTAACTTGCAGGTCGGAATTATTGCCATGTAATATAATATGTGTACGGTTTAGGTGACCACAGATTCGACGCGTGATAGATGCGCACACAATATTATGTCCTACCAGTTATAAGCAGCAAAATTTGATTGTACTGAGAGTGCACGAGAAATGGAAACGAGGCGATAAAATGTGTGATTGTGTAGATAGAAGAGAAGAGCCTGAACGAATTCTCCCTGCTGATGTTCTCGGACCTGACGGCGCGACACAGCGGTACCTACACGTGCCGTGTGTCCAACCACGCCACCACCGTCAACTACACCGCCACGCTCAGCGTCAAGGGTGAGTGCGCTCGGCCGCGGCGCGTCTTGGGCGCAGGCGTCATTTTTGCAGCCTGTTCTCATGATAATGTCCGCCACAGTTGCACCGACGTGGGCCACGGAACCTCTGGACGCGGCCGTGCTCCTCGGGAGTCCTCTACTGCTGGAGTGCGCTGCAAAGGGCTACCCCGCGCCCTCCATCACGTGGTACAGACGTATCGGTCAGTCACTCGTTTGTTCAAAGTAATTACTGAGTGTGAGCTTGTCTTGTGGTAAGTATTTGTTGCGTGACATCTCATTTTGAACAGGCGAGGAAGGTTCTCTGGGCGGCGAGAGCGAGCAGTGGGAGCAGGTGGGCGCGACACAGTGGAGCGCGGGGCAGTGGGGCGGCGCGGACGGCGTGCGCGCGTACAACGGCTCGCTGGCGGCGGGCGCGGCGGCGCGCGCGCAGCAGGGCGTGTACCGCTGTGTCGCAGACAACCAAGTGGGGCCGCCGCTGCTCAAGCACGTCAACATCACTGTGCACGGTAATCGATCGTAATCACTCTTTGTTATGTGAACCCATTTACTACTTGCTTTTTTTACTAATTGTTAACTATAATATCTACATAGCTAATTTTGCTGTACCTACATATAAATGAGTAGCATGGAATATGTGTAGAGCCAGCGCATTTCGAGGGCTCGGGCGGCAACGTGTCGTGCGTGCGCGGGCAGGGCGCGGCGCTGGCGTGCCTGGCGCTGGGTGACGCGCCGCTGTTGGTGCACTGGACACACCGCGGCGCGCGCCTCGACCTCGCCTCCTACAGGTCACACGCCACTCACCTCGACTTCGCCTCCTACAGTTCACACGCCACTCGCCTCCTACAGTTCACACGCTACTCGCCTCGACCTCGCCTCCTACAGGTCACACGCCACTCGCCTCGACCTCGCCTCCTACAGGTCACACGCCACTCGCCTCGACCTCGCCTCCTACAGGTCACACGCCACTTGCCTCGACCTCGCCTCCTACAGTTCACACGCCACTCGCCTCGACCTCGCCTCCTACAGGTCACACGCCACTCGCCTCGACCTCGCCTCCTACAGGTCACACGCCACTCGCCTCGACCTCGCCTCCTACAGGTCACACGCCACTTGCCTCGACCTCGCCTCCTACAGTTCACATGCCACTCGCCTCGACCTCGCCTCTTACAGGTCACACGCCACTCGCCTCGACCTCGCCTCCTACAAGTCACACGCCACTCGCCTCGACCTCGCCTCCTACAGTTCACACGCCACTCGCCTCGACCTGGCCTCCTACAGGTCACACGCCACTCGCCTCGACCTCGCCTCCTACAGGTCACACGCCACTCGCCTCGACCTCGCCTCCTACAGGTCACACCCCACTCGCCTCGACCTCGCCTCCTACAGGTCACACGCCACTCGCCTCGACCTCGCCTCCTACAGGTCACACGCCACTCGCCTCGACCTCGCTTCCTACAGGTCACACGCCACTCGCCTCGACCTGGCCTCCTACAGGTCACACGCCACTCGCCTCGACCTCGCCTCCTACAGGTCAGACGCCACTCATGCGCTACATTCTCGATATAGCACAATCAGTCTATAACGTTAATGTTCCCACTGCTGGGACAGAGGAGAGAGAGGACTCTATGAGAGGAAGTGGGCTGTAATCCACCACTGGGCCCAGTGCGGATTGTTAGATGTCACATGTTTTCGAATTTTTAGTTAGTTCTTTGATATTCTCGTTTTCTGACGATGTTTTCCTTCACCGTATTCAGAGCAGTGGTGATGAAATAAATTACACATAGTAGCGCCAGCCTGGGGTTGAACTTACGACTTACAATTCATAAGTCAGAGCCGTTACCACTGGGCCACCAGTGCTCTCGATATACCTAGCTTTCTTCTAAAAAAAATTTATAAAGGTCAAACCAACACAACGCGATCCTTTTCAAAGAAAATTTGGTAAGACCTTTTATTTATGCATAATTAATAAGAAATAGGACAGACTTCTGTTTGTATCAGCTCGTTACTACATCGGTAAGTGTGTGTCAGATGGGCGGTGACAGAGGCGCGCACGGCCGGTGGGCTGCGCTCAACGCTGCAGCTGCGCGCCGCCGAGCGCGCCGACGCCGGCGAGTACCGCTGCCACGCGCACAACGCGTACGGCCGCAGTGAGCAACTCATGTACTTGCACGTGGAGGGTCAGTACAGAGCTATGTCATGCTATTTATTTATTTATTTATTTATTTACTTCAGACACAATGATCCATATTTTTGTTAGTAGATATACTTAAGAGTTATGTTAGTATTCAAATACACACCACAATCATACTATTACTAAGACAAAAATAATAAAAATATCTGAAACTAAATTATTAAAATGTTTAAAATTATCAATAATATTACAAATTAAAATTAAAATTCATTGAAATCTTTAAATTAATTAAATCATAAACAACAAAATAAATGCATAAAAATCAAAATAATTTTGTCAATTAAAAACATGTAACTGTATACAATGCCACAATATTGGACAGTCAATTCTGCCAGCCACAACGCTAAGAATGCTGTTGCCACTGGCGCGAGCACGGCTTAGCAACGATGCAGCTCTCTTTCTGAGGATGGCATGGAAACCATCAATACGAGCGTCGGCAAACATGCCCGACGCGCTGCAGTGCCTCGGCAGCCGCATCAGCATCCTAAAGGCATTGTTGTACTGAACGCTCAGGGCGTTGATTGCCTTTTGCGTATAATTGACCCATAGACTGCACGTATAAAAAGATTGGCAAAACGCTCGAAACAAAGTAACTTTTACTGCTTTACTGCAGCGTGCAAATCTACGAGCCAACATATTGCATCGGACAGCCAACGCCCGGTGCTCTCTCTCAATATCCTCGCAGTCTGATAGGTCATCCGAGACCCAGTGGCCCAGGTATTTGAATCGCGAAACTCTGGGTAAAGGAACACCATTTATGAGGACGGGTGGTACTTGAGTGACCTTATGACCTGGTGATTGGAACACCAAAAGCTCGCTTTTCTTTACATTATACCTGAGCCCATGGGCCCCGGCGTATTCCACACAAATCGCGAGGAGTTTACGAACGGCGCTTATAGAGGGACCCAGCAACACCATATCGTCTGCGTAACTGATGTTGTTGATGAATTTTCCGTCTATAGAGCAGCCAACATTAGTGTTGCTGAGTCTCTCGATGAGTCCGTTTACGTACAGATTGAAGAGACGAGGCGAGGTAAAACCTCCTTGCCTTACACCACACTTCAGTCTGTACGCATCGGAGATCTCGCTCGCCCACTTAACAACATTAACTTGGTTGTTGTACCAATAATCAAAAATGTTGACGACTTCTGCTGGGAGCCTGGTTTCTGTCCTCATTTTGTGCCATAGCACATCATAGGACACCAAATCGAAAGCTTTCGAAAGGTCTAAAAAACAAGCGTAGACCGGAGTCTTTCTATCGGTGTAGTACCGGACAGTGTGCTTGAGGCATAAAACTGCCGTTTCTGTCGACAGCCCGCGCCTAAAACCGAACTGAGCGTCATTCAGCTTTATGTGGCTGTTCAAAATGCGATCAAGCAGACTGTCCAGCACTTTCGCCACGGTAGTAGCTAACGAAATGGGCCTATAATTGCTATTATCTGCTGCGTCACCAGTTTTATTTTTAATTATTGGCACAACTACGGTCTTCATACACTCATCAGGCAGGTATGAGTGTCTTAAACAAAATGTATAAAACATTGCCAGAACCCTTGGCAGATGAACCCCTGCATGCTGCAAATGCTCAATACTAATTCCATCGTAGCCTGGGGACTTACCCCTCGTCATATGTGTTATAACGGTAGAAATGTGTTTAGGGGTAAAAGATGGTATAACCGGCCCAAGCGTATTTTGCCTGATTGCTATGATCTCTCGCTACGCTTTGAGAAAAGTTTTTCAGTGTTGTATCTGTTAACTGTTACCGTATCTAGTGTGAAATAACGCTCGACTACACCGACAGAGCCGCCTCCGGCGCCAAGCCGACTGCGCTTAGGCGGCGTGGGCGCGCGCTGGGTGCGCCTGTTGTGGGTCGCGCCCCCCCCCGTGCACCAAACATACTGCGCGCTGTATACGGCGCTGCACGCGCTGCCCGCAGCAGAGGCGCGCAGTAATGCCGTCAACCTCACGCTGCTCACCCACGACGACAGGTGAACACATATATACCCTCGCTCACGTACTGCGTGCTGTACACGGCGCTGCACGCGCTGCCCGCAGCAGAGGCGCGCAGTAATGCTGTCAACTTCACGCTGCTCACCCACGACGACAGGTGAACACATACATACCCTCGCTCACGTACTGCGTGCTGTACACGGCGCTGCACGCGCTGCCCGCAGCAGAGGCGCGCAGTAATGCCTTCAACCTCACGCTGCTCACCCACGACGACAGGTGAACACATATATACCCTCGCTCACGTACTGCGCGCTGTGCTGTACCTACACGGCGCTGCACGCGCTGCCCGCCGCAGAGGCGCGCAGCAATGCCGTCAACCTCACGCTGCACACCCACGACGACAGGTGAACACATACATACCCTCGCTCACTACTGTGTGCTGTACACGGCGCCGCACGCGCTGCCCGTCGCAGAGGCGTGCAGCAATGCCGTCACCCTCACGCTGCACATCCACGACGACAGGTGAATACATACATACCCTCGATAACGTACTACGCGCTGTACATGGCGCTGCATGTTCTACCCGCAGCAAAGGCGCCCAGCAATACCGTCAACCTCACGCTGCACACCCATGACGACAGGTGAACACTTACATACACTCGCTCACGTCGTGCGCGCTATACACGGCGCTGCACGCGCTGTACACGGCGCTGCACGCACTGCCCGCCGCTGAGACGCCGAGACGTTACGACGACAGGAGAATACTTACACTCGCTTACATTTCACAGCTCACACGCCAGCGTGCGTCGCTGTCCCCATACAACCACGCATCATCAATTGATTGGCCCTGTATCTGTGGCACGCTCACTACATCCTGCAAGTATTTTTTCACACAGAGTGGACGCGGACGGGCTGGTCTCACTGTCCGCGCGGCTGGAGGGGCTGCGCCCGGCCGCTGCCTACTCGCTGCGCCTCACAGCCGCCAACCACGTCGGACTGTCGCCGCACTCTGATCCCTTGATGTTCACCACACTCGAAGAAGGTAGCTCATAACATTATTTTCATTTAACTAGTAGGTATCTTACTTATTATTATAACACATGGATATAAAAATACAGGAAACGAATTACCTACAAAAGTAGGTATGTGGTGGCTAAGTTATACAGCATAACACGATATAAGATATAACACGAATAAGAGATAGCAGTAAATGTGAAATGCATCACTGAACGTTGCACCATCGCGTAGCTTAGGCAGCCACATTAGTGACACTATCGTAAGTAAAGGATATGTTCCAGAAATGTATGGAGCCTGGGCTACTATGTATATCGCTACACAATATATAACCGTTCTTAGGGTTCGTACCAAAATGGTAAAGAGGAATCCATTTATGATGCGACTCAGGCTGTCTGTCCGTCTGTCTGTCACAGCTGGATATCTCAAGAACTACTAATGCTATCAACTTGAAAGGACATGACCAGTTCCGGCCTTCTACCCTACCTACCCTACCTACCCTACCTACCCTACCTACCCTACCTACCCTACCTACCCTACCTACCCTACCTACCCTACCTACCCTACCTACCCTACCTACCCTACCTACCCTACCTACCCTACCTACCCTACCTACCCTACCTACCCTACCTACCCTACCTACCCTACCTACCCTACCTACCCTACCTACCCTACCTACCCTACCTACCCTACCTACCCTACCTACCCTACCTACCCTACCTACCCTACCTACCCTACCTACCCTACCTACCCTACCTACCCTACCTACCCTACCTACCCTACCTACCCTACCTACCCTACCTACCCTACCTACCCTACCTACCCTACCTACCCTACCTACCCTACCTACCCTACCTACCCTACCTACCCTACCTACCCTACCTACCCTACCTACCCTACCTACCCTACCTACCCTACCTACCCTACCTACCCTACCTACCCTACCTACCCTACCTACCCTACCTACCCTACCTACCCTACCTACCCTACCTACCCTACCTACCCTACCTACCCTACCTACCCTACCTACCCTACCTACCCTACCTACCCTACCTACCCTACCTACCCTACCTACCCTACCTACCCTACCTACCCTACCTACCCTACCTACCCTACCTACCCTACCTACCCTACCTACCCTACCTACCCTACCTACCCTACCTACCCTACCTACCCTACCTACCCTACCTACCCTACCTACCCTACCTACCCTACCTACCCTACCTACCCTACCTACCCTACCTACCCTACCTACCCTACCTACCCTACCTACCCTACCTACCCTACCTACCCTACCTACCCTACCTACCCTACCTACCCTACCTACCCTACCTACCCTACCTACCCTACCTACCCTACCTACCCTACCTACCCTACCTACCCTACCTACCCTACCTACCCTACCTACCCTACCTACCCTACCTACCCTACCTACCCTACCTACCCTACCTACCCTACCTACCCTACCTACCCTACCTACCCTACCTACCCTACCTACCCTACCTACCCTACCTACCCTACCTACCCTACCTACCCTACCTACCCTACCTACCCTACCTACCCTACCTACCCTACCTACCCTACCTACCCTACCTACCCTACCTACCCTACCTACCCTACCTACCCTACCTACCCTACCTACCCTACCTACCCTACAATAATTTATCAATACCAACTAACACATAACACATCCGCACGGTATAGTACAGCTCCCAGTATTCACGGGTTTTAAAATATAATAATGCCTCAAAAAGCCCTTGAAAGTGTAGTGCGCGAGCGCGAGCTACAAAAACTAGTGAGTGATCTCGTGATTAAAGTCGGTGCTCTCGAGTGCAAAATAGATGAGCAAAATTCTATAATAACGAAACAAGTCCTATTGTTCAATTTATTAACGTCAGCTGTTGAGGGTAAATCGAAATTGGTTCCTTCAAAACTAGTGGAGGTCGATGCTCAAGACCGGTCAGCGATTCCAGCGACGCAGCGGCCTGTGCGTCAAGCGCGAGTTAATTCGGCCGCTAAAAACCAGAATGGGTACGCAGGCGCTGCAAAAAAGTCAGCCGCTTTAAAAGCGAAAACCGATAGTGAAGTAGGTAAAACAAATAACTTGCCGAAGACACCCGAGCCAATGATTACGGTGACAACTACGAGTACAAACCCCACTCCACTCACAAAAACAGCTTCATCATCGCTGGAGTGCGGGGCCACGAACCTAGCGGAAAAGCGCTCGGACGAAATGCCGGTCCGTAAGAAGCGTCATTCCAAACGGCGGGTGGTCACTGGCAGCGGTCAAGAAGATGACGAGCTCAAAACGGTTGAAAAGTTAAAATGTATACAGGCTTGGTCTTTTAAACCGGAGACTACGGAGCAAAACGTGATGAATTATTTAAATAAACTTAAAAATTGCGAGCATTACTTAGTGGAAAAAAGAGAAATAAAAGCTACAAGACATGCAGCCTTCGTAATTGCCTTTCCAGAGAGCTTGAATGAGCGGATAAACACGCCAGTGGCGTGGCCCTCGGGTGTGAAGTTGTCAGACTGGTTTCCGAGGCGTCCCCGCGGGCTGCGGGGGGACACAAGCTCCGAGATTCGCACCAGCGACAGTGCACGCGCAGTCGCTGGGCGCTCCTCTTCGTGATCACCATACGCAACAACGTAACAGGAATGAGAACTTACAGTGCCGGTATGCTAAAAGTTATAGTTCCCACTCGCAAAAGTTGGGACTAGTGTGCTCGAATAGTGGGAATATAGGTCTAGCTAATAACGGGAAAGCTAAGTATTCATTAGATCTCTACTATCAAAACGTTAGAGGACTGCGCGCGAAGTTAAGAACATTTTATAATAATATGTTAGGGTCTATGGTCGATTTAGTAGCCATAACTGAAACTGGAATTAATGAGTCGATACATGATGGTGAACTGGCTCCAAGCGGATACACAATACTAAGATGTGACCGTGCGGATGGCCGTAAACATGGAGGGGTCATGCTGGCTGCTACCCTACATGGTGCTCTTGAGTTACGCAGGGTTAATTGCCTGATAATGCGAACTTGAACCACCACCTATTCGAAATCGTTTGTGCGACAGTTTATCGGAAAAGTAGTCTTTTATTTTTGTGTTGTGTTGTGTATATTCCACCTAAAACCATTGAAAGAGAATATATGTATATGTTTTACTTACTAGAACAGTTATGTATTAATTATGACGAAGTTATACTAGTGGCTGATTTAAATATGTACTCAACTAACCAGAATGTACAGTGTTATTATGAATACTTTGTCACCTTCTGTGGGTTTCGCCAGTGTAATAGCATTGTCAATTGCAAAAATCGCACGCTTGATGTAGTCCTTACTACTTTGCCCGAAGACGAAATCGTCGTTAGTGAGGAGCGCCATGAGTGTTTGTCTTGCATCGACCCGCAGCATCCGCCGCTACGAGTTTGTTTAAGCCGTGCGCGAGCGACTACCCGCCCTAGTGGCCCTATGCCGTAAGCGTCTACCTACCTACCGCGGTGAAATTTTAGCAAGGCAGATTTTAATTTATTGTATGTGTCACTTGTGGCGGTAAACTGGAGCCCCCTGTATGAAGCGAGCAATGCCGGGGAAGCATACAGTATATTTTATGATATATTCTACGAGATTTTAGATGATAGCACTCCAAGAAATAAAAAAATAAAGTTTAATAAAAAACTGTAACCCGACTACGGGAAAATAAAAATGATCTAAAAAGTACGAAACAAGCAAATATTTCAGACAGAAATCAAGACATAGGTACAAAAATTGTCAAAGTAAAGCCGTGGTCGCATGCCTGTATACCATGTTGGCCAAGAACACCTACAAAATTATAATGGCATGCGACCACGGCTTTACTTTGACCATTTTTGTACCTATGTCTTGATTTCTGTCTGAAATATTTGCTTGTTTCGTACTTTTTAGATCATTTTTATTTTCCCGTAGTCGGGTTACAGTTTTTTACTAAACTTTATTTTTTTTATTTTATACTTTTCCGTTTTTACACTTGATAAACGTAAATAAGAGTAGAGTAATACAATAGTTCAATAATTAACCTATTTTATATTCCAATAGCAGTGCATAGTACTTAGGACGAAACCATAGACCGATTTATTTCGACGTCAACACTATATATCGACATCAAGCTTCGAAGAAATCCAAAATATAAATATTTCGTTGTACTTGTTTTTCTTCATAAGAGTGGAATTACAAATCGGTACTACTTATTAAGATTTGATTAACTGCACGTTGGTAACATCTTGCGATACTACGTAGCGCAGTCTCACTTTTGCTTGTTTTTAACGATTTAAACATATTTGTTTACTTTGAAAATATAATATTATATACATATTTGTAATGTGCTCGTCAAGACCTTTCTTTTGATACCAAACATGTCATGATCATCCCATTTTAATTTTTTTCGAGGTTAGAAATTTACGTGTAAAGTCCACCAAATTAAATTTAGGGAAAAATTATATAGCCTATGTCACCCGGACCATTATTACGAATCTATTGATACCTCATTCATCAAAATCGGTTCAGTAGTTTAGGCGCTACGGTGGAACACACGTAAAAACAAACATACATACATACATACAAACATACATACATACAAACATACATACATAGACTGCTAAAATCATAACCCTTAACCCTGCTAAGCAAAAGGCTTTCTGGCACAGAACTTTTAAGAGAACTGGTTCGAACAACGACTACAGAAACTTTTCTTACTATCGTTCTGTGGTCAAAGATAGAATCAATGTTGCTTATAGTAACTATCAGCATCGTGTTGAGCAACAGCTTGTAAAGGAACCGAGGTCTTTTTGGGGTTTTATTGGAAACAAACGTTCGAAACGTAGTAAAACTAAAATAGTTAAAAATGGTGAGCCGTTACCTGAGCATGAGTGCGCCCAGGTGTTTGCAGACTATGTCCATTCGGTTTATGGAGAGGTGGCACCGCGGTTGGATGCGGCTGCTGCGGGGCAGGCTGCGCCTGAGCGCGGCGCGCACATTCACGTGGGTCAGCTGTCTCTTGGTGAGGTGAGCGCGGCGCTCGCGCGTCTCAAGCCCAAGCGTTCCGTTGGTCCGGACGGGATGCCACCCTACATAGTTAAACATTGTAGGGCTGTACTGGCCAGACCTCTCTTGCATTTATTTAATAGCTTTCTACGAGAATGCTCGTATCCGGACGGCTGGAAGCTGACTAGGGTTACTGCGGTTCCAAAGGGTGCTCCTGCCTCTGAAGTTAGTGGATATAGACCTGTTGCAGTACTGTCAACATTTGCAAAGGTCTTCGAATCTGCGTTATGCTCTTGTATCCATTCGCAAATAGTAACTCAGCTTAACGATGCGCAGCATGGTTTCCGAACGGGCCGCAGCACAAATTCCAACCTAATGTGTTTTATGAACCAGGCCACCCCAGTGCTGGACTCAGAGGCAGGGGCTCAACTGGACGTCGCTTACTTCGACTTTAAGAAGGCATTTGATAGCGTAGATAATGACATTCTGTTAAATAAATTTGCAAAGGCTGGTTTCACTCCAGCCCTTCTAAAGTTCTTTTCCAGCTACTTAGGCAATCGGAAACAAATTGTAGAATACGCTGGCTTCACTTTGGACTCGTATTGCACCCTTACAGGGGTAAGCCAGGGTACTAATTTAGGACGGTTGGAATTTATTATAATGGTAAATGATCTTCCTGAAATTGTGAAAGATGCTGGTTGCTTACTATTTGCCGACGATCTGAAGTTGTTCATGCGAATTACCAATCCGTCGCACTGCGAACTGCTGCAGTAGGACATTGATCGTGTAGTACGGTGGAGTATTGAAAATAAACTACTCTTTAATGTGGCAAAGTGTAGCGTGATGTCTTTTACGCGGGCCATGGTCCCCCGACATCACGAATATAGCATGGACGGGCATGCCATACCGCGGGTAGTGACGGTGCGAGATGGGGGGGTCACTTTCTCGGAAGATTTGTCGTTTCGCACACATATCGTACAGGTGTGTAAGAAAGCCTTCAAAAATCTTGGATTTGTAATGCGTGAAACTCGGGAGTTTACTAACACAACAGCTGTGAAATCACTTTATAATGCTCTAGTAAGAAGTAACCTGGAAACGAGTGCTATCATCTGGAATCCATTTGAAACAAAATATTGTCTGATGGTAGAAAAAATGCAAAATAAATTTACCCGATTCCTTTATATGAAGCAATTTGGCGTCTACCCATTCTATCCACTTATGTATCCAACCCTCTTTTTAATAGGGATGGTTGGTTACTATAAGTTGGAGGTAAGGCGCAATTTCGCTCTAGTTAAATATGTTTTTATGGTTTTTCGTGGTATGCTGAATAATCCTCAAATACTAGAATCTTTGGGATTGCTCGTTCCAAACAGTAGGCTGCGGCAAGGGCCGAGAGAGAGGCTGTTTAAAGTCCCGGTGGCCCGTACAAACCTATTAAAGTTTGCACCAGTAGGGCGGGCAATAAAGATACTCAACAGCGTCTCTCTGCAAGTGGATATTTTTACATGCTCATTGGCGGAATTCCAGAGGGTGACACTTAACATATTGTCCTCTGTATGACTTGTGCCACACAGTGGATATTGTGACTACATTTCTATATTGGGTTGTACCTGTTAAAAAAATGTATGTGTGAATAGTAAATAAATAAATAAATTAAATAAAATAAAACAAAACATAATTTTTATTCATATCTTTTTTTTTCCTAAATTTAGATGTAAGCTATCCTATCTTGTGGAGCATACGGTGGAGGTCTGCCCAGCTTGGGCAGAGCAACGCCGTGTCCTCGTAGAGGCGATCGGCGGCGGAGATCTCTCGCGTCCGGCCCTGGTTCAGGCCATGGTACGGAGCGAGAGGAAATGGCAGGCCGTCACCTCCTTCTGCGAAGCGGTAATGCTCGCGAAGGAGGAGGCGGAACGCGTGAGAGAGAGGCAAAGTTCGCGCCCTCACGCCCCTAACCGCCGCAGGAGGAGACGCCCGGGGCGGGAATCGCGAGCCGATTTCCGGCCACCGTAGGCGCGGGCTTGCGGACGGTGAGCAATGGGTAGCTCGCCGTCCGATAAGGACCAGACCCGGGTCGACGGCGCGTTGTGTTCCACGCGCGCCTCAAAGAGATGTCAGCAGAATTGACGGGGTCCACTAGGGCCAGTGCCTGCCGGGGGTTCGAAGAAAACCGATAGGGAAATCGTGGCTCCCGGCAACAGGGCAACCGAAGGAACACGGGTGGGTTTTAGTCAGTAAGAGTCTGACACCTCTCGCTCCACCCAAAGCGGGAGAAGTTATTTGATAATTTCCCACCCAAAAAAAAAGCTATCCTATCTTTCAAGTTGGATCAAACTGCACACGGTGTGAAAATTTGATTAAAATCAGTTTAGTAGTTTAGGAGTCCATCGCGGACAAACAACTTGACACGTAATTTATATATATTAAGATAATACACATACATACATTTAATATAATATATATCTATATTATACATATATACAAATTCAAGGGAGAGAGGTGTTGAGATGACTCTACTCTATTTATTTTGAAAAAAAAACTGCAATTTCCGCTGAAATGCATACCGACTGGTGGCCGTCTTGATATCAAGAGGAAGCGCGTTCCATAGAAGAATGGACTGAATATGAAATGAAGAATGAACAAAGTCAGAAGTATGAGAAGGACAAAGTAGGAGAAGATTGTTAGAAGAACGCAGATTCTTACTGTGTGAAGAACATAGATATTGGAAGTGAGACAAAGGATAAGAAGGAGGAGTGGGAGAGTTGAGAAGGGAGAAAAGCGTGGTCAAAGCGCGCAAACTCCTTCTTTGGCGAATGGACATCCATTTGAGCTCAGACCTTATAGCTCGACACATGATCATATTTCCTGAGATTGAATATGAACCGGATACAATTGTTGAGCAGTCTATCGAGCTTATCCAGCAAAACCGAATTCAAGTCAAAGTAGCACACATCACCATAGTCGATGATAGGGAAAATCAAAGTCTGCACAAGCATAGTTTTCTTCTTAGCGGGTAAAAAGTTTCTCAGACGATACAGGGATCCCCGAGTACCGTTGACCCTTTGACTAACACTAGAGACCTGGCGTTGCCAGCTAAGTGTCGAGTCAAGATGCAAACCGAGATCTTTCACAGAAGAGGTAACAGGTATGACGGTACCATTGAAAATAAGAGGAGGAAGAGAGCTAAGCGTCACCCTACTCATCATGCGTGAGCTCCCAATTACAATGACCTGACACTTTGAGGGGTTTACTGACACCCCAAAACTATCAGACCACTTTTTGATGGCATCTAAATCTCGGTTTACATCTGCTATAGCGTCCGACAAACCTTCAACCCGCTCAGCTGTATACAATTGAAGATCATCGGCATAAAGATGATACGAACACCGAAGACAATGAGTTATAAAATTAATGAAGATGGAGAATAACAATGGAGAGAGAATACTGCCTTGTGGAACACCAGCATCCAGGTCGCGCCAACTCGACGAGCGCTCATCAACGCGAACTGACTGCTGACGTCCCCGAAGATAAGAAGAGAACCATTCCAGAACCTCGGACGAAACCATAAGATGGGAGAGGATAGAAATGAGAATATCGTGGCTGACGGCGTTAAAGGCATTGGAGAAATCAATTAATATCAAAACGGTAACCTTGGTATCCTCCATCGCTTCTCTAACGTCACCAGTCACTTTAAGGAGAGCGGAGGTTGTACTGTGCCCAGGCCTGAATCCAGACTGAAAAGAGCTAATAAGGTTGTTCCGGTGAACAAACCTTGTAAACTGCTTGTGTACGCAGGCCTCGAGCACTTTAGACAGGAATGGGAGAATGGAAATGGTTCGAAAGTGACTGGGTAAGGTGGGATTTGAAATTTTTGGGAGTGGACGTACATAGGCCATACGCCACTGGGATGGGAATTGTCCGGAATCAAGAGAAAAGTTGATGATATGGGTAATCGGAGGGAGAAGAATATCAAGGATCCAAACGACCATACTACGACTGATGTCGTCATGGCCCATAGCCTTGGATTTTATGGACAAGATGATTGTTTTAATTTCGTCCAAGGTGACCGGAGAGAAGTGAAATGGTTCTATGATGGGACTGGGTAGGCCATTAATGTAATCGACCGTCTGGGACAACATTTGGTAATCCAAATGACAGGTGGTTGTGAAGTGACGGTTGATATCATTAAGGCCAAATGTATTAGGAAAATCCACATGACGTGGTCTGCCGATACCAAGAGTACCAAGGAACTTCCAGATATCAGCAGGTGAAGAAGAAGATATATTCTCGAGAATATGGCGGCGTTTAGCGTTGCGTATCATCTGATTACACCGATTTCTAGCAGCTTTGAAAAAGTTCCGATTTTCTTCACTACGATCCTTTTTAAATTTACGAAAGGCCCGATCTCTGCGCCTCATCGCCATTCGAACCCCTGTCGTCATCCAAGGAGCAGGAGGACGCCGAAGTTTAATCGTCTTGACAGGAGCGTGTTTATCGTAGAGAGCAAGCACCGTCCGATCGAAAATACGCAGTTTTTCATCTACAGCTGTCGCCGCTGCCAGGTGTTCCCAACTGAGGTCTGATGCATCCTGACGAAGCTTCTCAACGTCCATGCGTGCAAAACACCGCATGTGCAGTACTTTTGGGACAGGTTTATGCGGTTTTAGGACATACGAGAGGAAAATGAGGTCATGATGGGAAAATCCAGGAGCGGGACACTGACCATGAGAGGAAACAAGAGAGGGAGTGGATGTAAGGATTAAGTCAAGCCAAGTGTCATCACCTGAGATATTGAAATGGGTAGGTTGTAGTGAAAGTATATGGAGACTAACGGACTCAATGATGTGAAGAAGTTTACGGGATCGGGGGTTGTGGTGAGCAAGGTCAGTGTTGAAATCGCCCATGATGACGCAATGTGCATACTCCGAACCTACGGATTCCAGCGCCAATTCAAGTTTGGAAAAATAGTCAACGGTGGGTGGACAATAAACAACACCAAGAAGGGTCTTGACGCCCTTGACGTAGACCTCCAAAAAGAGGTACTCAGCGGAAGCATGATATTGTGCGGGAGATGAGGTAATGATTTTGAAAGGGAAGTCGCTACGAAGATAGATAGCTACACCACCCCCTCCCTTTCCGATTCTATCATTTCGGATAAGAGTGAAACCTGGGAGAGAGTAGGTGCTGGAGAGAAGATGAGGTTTAAGCCAACTTTCAGAAACCAAAACGGCATGGGCATTAGCGTCGGTGAAGGTATCCAACAGATCACTGTAGTGACTTGGAACACTTTGCGCATTTATTTATTTATTACAGCATGGAAGACTTACAGCTAAAAAAAAAACAGAAAGAAAACAATAGTCGACAGAAAGCCAATTACAAGTCTATATATATGGCAGACATTAAACAAATGACCTCTCTGTTGACTGAAGCTCCGACGCACAAAGACACCAAGGGTGTCAGTTAAGGAGCTGAAACTTGCATTAGCGGATGAGCTAGAAGAATCAATGGCAGAGTAAAAAGAATCATCATCTGATAACATAAAATAAAAAAAATATAAATAACTGATAAATATGCAAATAAACTATAGCTAAGACTGAATCGCTTTAGGTGCAACACCACTATCTATACACCACCCACCAGCAGCACCAGTATTATTGTACATGGATTCTTTGCCACGTGGCCAAAATCGGAACTAAGGCATCTTATTTTCCAAAATCATCAAAGCGTCGTTACGGGTAGTTAGAAGCCCAAAAAGTCTGACAACCAGTCTTACCAAGGGGTATCGTGTTACCTAGTCACTAGGTTGTGGAGGTCAGATAGGCAGTCGCTCCATGTAAAATACTGGTATTCAGCTGCATCCGGTTAGACTGGAAGCCGACCCCAACATAGTTGGGAAAAGGCTAGGCAGATGTGATCAAAGCGCCAAAAGATCCCTGTAGTACATAATATAAACAGTGGTAAGAATACAAAACCAGAAAAAACATCAATTTGGAAGAGGACACAGCATCACAAACATAAACACAAAGTATTATATTATAACGCTTAAAACAAAACGATACATGACACAGATACATGAGCAAAAACGGAACGCAATTTACGAAACATTAATTAAACGTGGAACAAGGGAAATGGGACGTCAAAATTTAGACAAAATCAAGATTGACAGATGACAGTGACAACTCATGACGAAACACTATTTTAGAAAAAGTATACACAAATTACCGACAGAATGTAATTTAAGTAGTTTTGAGGTGAAAATAAGAAATAGTAAAGAAGGTAGACATGTACAGTACACCTCAAAACTCCGTAAGTATGCTAAGGATTATATTACTATGATCTCGAGCACGATACAGTCAGTGCGTGTGCATGTGCGTGTATGAGTGATGTCTCAACATTCCACAGATAACACACACTAATGAATCGTCGTCACTCGTCGCACAGTAACGTGAAATAACGTTATATTTCTGTTGCATTTAGAATATGCGTCACAGTGGCGACCTGATGCTAAAATTCGCATTAAAATATCATGTGCTGGTAGCTGTTTGGGCTAAGCAATGGATTCACGATCAGTGAGGTCTGAGTTCGAATCTAAGTAATTACAACGTGTGGCTGGTTTTACTAGTTTCATAGAAAAAATTTATTTTTATTTGTTTTTTTCTTATTATTTGTTTTTTTTTATAGAAGCTAAATATTAGTTATTGTATTATTGTTTAACTATATAAGTGATTTTTAATTTATCTTTTTGGTGTTAGAAGGTGGTAATAAAAAGTCATGTTGAATGATAACAAAAATGTTTATTCGTTTTATTTATTTATAAAATTAACAAACTCTTATGAGAATTGTGATGTCACATTCCTACCTAGACAAAAGAAGTTCTCTTGTTACCTACCATTCACAAGATTTTTTTTTATTTACTAAGTGGGTACCCACTTACCTAGTCAATTCATAATAACATAACCAGTACCCTAATTGCGTAATACAACACAATCACAATCTGTTTCGATTTTTTATGTAACGTCACAATTAATGTAATATTGAGCTAATAGCTTAAGTGTTCATTTTCTTGACGAAAAGAAGATTGAAACTAAACCTCAATTTAAGATCATTAAATAATTACAGATATGTTAATACTACTAAATATTTAGTTACTCCGTCTAATTATTAAAACCAAAACATCTAGGTATTAATATTTTATATTACCCCATTATTTTCAATACAGTCAAGTAGACGTTTGCGCATGGACCCTACAATATTACCACATATTTCGGTTCCTCTTAAATTTTCCCACACCTCCATGCAATGGGTTTTTAATTGTTGTATACACCTCTCATCCCGTGACTCCCACCTTTGCACCATCAAACCCCATAGATTTTCTATGGGGTTGAGGTCGGGTGATCGCGCTAGCCGTGGAACAACAATTATCTCCGGGTGATTCTGGAACCACTCACGCACAATGCTCGCCCGATGAATAGGACAAACGTCAATTGTGTCAACTCATCAGCTGGGTGAATGATGCGCACAGTAGGTAGCATGACATCGTCTAATACTTCTACATAAGTAGAACTGTTTAATCCAGAAAATTACAGTATTCTTCTAAAACAAAAAGAAAAGTAATATTAAGCAGTTATAACAACATACTAAAGTGACGTCATTTTATAATTTTTATAATAACATAAAATAATATTAATTTAAATTACAGTATAAGTAATATTAAAACTCTGCATTTACAAATGCAATAATAAACACTAATTATTTATCTTTTAGACCTCATGATGGATTTAAAAAATAACAATAAAAAGAACTAATCCATATGTCACCAAATAGTCTAGGTAAATTTCAAATAAAAGTTTAAGTTACAATTCGTAAATATAATAATACTCACATTCAAACCGGTTTCATCAGATATTTGTATTCTATTAAGATCACTTTTATGCAGCGCAATAATAGTCGCCCTCGCCTCAATATTAGATTATATTTGCCTGCATTTTGAGATCACACCAACAGTTACAACAAATCGACAACGTTCATTCCGATCAAGTCAAATATTCATTAAACTCATATTCTACCTCACAAGTCTAAACTTATTTAGTTTTTTTTTATGATCTACCTTTCTAACTTTACGAAATGTGTGAACAAAGCGAACATAAAGAATATTATATTTCTGTCCCATTACTTCCAATTGAGTAAAAACTTACAAAAAACCTTTAATAGTACTGCATGAGATTTGAACTCATGGCTTCACCGATTCACGCATCTATCTGAACGCGTTAACCGCTAGGTCATCTTGACTTGTATTTTAATGTTGAAATTATGAACTACAATCACTTGTTGACGACAATGATACACGTATCTCTTGAAAATAAAAGGTCGTAAGTAAAACTAAACGTCAAGCTATTGCTTTGTGAGATTGCCTATGGACTTTTGGTCGGTACTGTACGATAACAATAATATTCACGTGAACTGACATCCTAAGCATAAAAAGTGACTAATTAGATAAAGAACCACATAAATACCATTAGTTGAAACCGTTAGATTTTACGCACTCCACTATCGGGCTTGCCTCCAGTGCCAACAGAAGATTCACCGGTCTTCTTAGAGTACTTCGCCAACAAGGGATTGAGTTCCTCCAAAGAACAAATCTTATGCCGTGTTCCGTCAGGGGATCTGATGACAATAACCCCGTCCTGCGTCCAGCATGCCGGCATCCCGAAGTGCAGGTGCGCTCTGCTGAATACAGTTTGCCTAGACCTAGTCAAGAACTCCTTGAATGTTACCGGGGAGCCCTTCAGTGCTGATTTTGCCTTCCAAATAGAGGATTTCATTTCAACATTGGAGAACCTTACCAATATAGGTCTGCTAGATGCTGGTCCTTTGTTTGATGTTCCAAGTCTGTGACACACTTTGATGGAAGATGCAGTGATGTCAGGCAGTGCCAGTTTGTTCTTCAGAACAAGAGCCTTGCAATCCTCCTTGTCAGCTTCAGCAAACCCGGTGAAAATGAGAGCTTTCCGACAAGATCTTGTCTCCAATCCATCAACCGCTCTCGAGCACTCCAAGATCTGCTTCCTAAGAAGTCCCAGCACGCCGAACATAAGCTCACGAAATGACCAGAACTCTTCAGCAATCTTTGCAACGGTGTCTTTTGCGGGTCCAGCACATTGGATCTGTGCCTCAAGCTCACCCATCTTCTTAAGGAAGCACTCCTCGAGGTTCCTCTAGACTGATTGGATATCATCCAGTTGCGATGACACGGTGAAGTGTTAACTTGTAGTGACTAGTACTAGTGAAAGGCTGGCAGATGGTGTAGTTTAAGTGTTTTAGTTACATGGAAAGTTTCACCAATGTAACTGCTGCTTATTTAGTCGTTTATGCAACAAAAATTGAACTCGAAAGCAAGTTAAAATACTTAATAATAATTTTAATTATTATTAAGTTATATTATTCGTAAATCTATTTTAATTAAAATAGATTTACGAAGTTGCGTGTTAACTTTTTTACACCTACCCCCGAAAAAAAGTATATTAAGTGTATGTATGTCATTTTGCACCACAGGTTATCAAAACAATAAATAAGTCATAATTTTTATAAACACGACATGTATATTTTAATACTTATAAAAAAAGCAATATTATGCCACATTACTTCAATTTACATTAAAATATGTAATAAAAACTACGTAAAAGTCATCAAAAACAGGACGAAATTCATCAAACCAAAAAACTTTGACGCGCACAAAACACGTTCGTACCAGATACACCAGCATGACTGAGCCAATAGCGCTAAAAACTTGACAGGTATCATGTGATGTCGCATGAGTCGTGGGTGGTCGTAATGGCGATATTTTGATATTATTTCACAAATAATTAAAATAATATATTATAAAAGACACATTTTTAAAAAGGCCCGTGAAAATATTGTTATTCAAATTTCAAAATAATCGAAAAAAACTACTTCGCAACCTAATAATCGCTTAAAGTGCGTGACAAACTGGCTTACACACTAGCGTTTTGTAGAAAGATGAAATAAAATATAATACTTTCGTTTTTACGCGACTTTTTATTATTTTCGCAAAGTTTCTCCTTAGCTCACGGCGCCGGCGGTTTGTGATTATACTCTTTTTAGGGAGATCACAAAGAGGACTATAGCGATGTTACACTTAAAATAGCATTAGTAAGAGGACTTTAAGGTTATTTGCCCTTAAAACATGCCCTTGTAAGTCACTTGTAAGTTTGGTTTTCATTACAAAAGTATCAGCAAGAGTTTTGTAAGTGTGAAAATACACTTCGCGAGACCATTACAAGGCAATTGTAAGGGGAATATACTTATAAAGTGCGCCCAAATCCACACTTATATGTGTCTATAAGTGTGACATAAGACTGAAAAAATATGGTCTTGGGATATTTGTAAGATTATTTTTTGCTAGTTGGGATATGAAAGAGTGCTAAACGATACCGTTCCCCGCCTTCTCCGAAGTTTGCATAGAGAAAAATCTTAAATTATTCTATAAATAATATGATAGAAGTTTATGTAAAGATTACAGGAAAAATAAAACGATGTCTCTAAATAGCACACTTTAAAAAAAAAAATAACTTAAATTACATTAGTTCCACTATCGGTAAAGAGATGGCACTGACCTGAAACTGCAATATTCTACACGGCAGTGTGCAGTGTTAAATGTGGCTTCGCTGATGAAAATTTAAAATGGTACGGAACCCTCGGTGCGCGAGTCCGACTCGCTCTTGACCGGTATTTTTTATGTTCATTTTCTTTAATATTACTTCGTTTTAATGTACATGCAAATTAACTCGGTCAAGGAGAGCAACATACCGTAAATATGGTGGATCAGCATTAAAAGCGAAATAGAGTACTTATTAAATTTTTTGATGCAAAATGTCACTTTGACAAAGACATTTGATTGATGTGTCTAAATAATAACTGCGATAAAAAAACAACACGAATTCCGAAAATACTTGAGTTTCGTTATACATAGTTATAATTATAAAATAGGACTACTTACTCGATAATTATTCTAGTCGATCGCGGTAGCAAAGACAGTCAAAGAAAGACGTCACGTCACGACGAAACATGAAACTATCATAGTCAAACACTTTTTAGAACCTTCTGTTCCTCATTTTACACCTGTGGCCTGTGGGCACATTTTACGCAGAGATCGTACAGCGCCCTTCGCGTGAAGTACAATAATGCTTTCAGGGTGTTGACGGGGCGGCCTCGCTTCTGTAGCGCATCAGGAATGTTAGCCGAATGCCATGTTGCGTGTTGGTGCGCAGGGTACTAGGTAGCTCTAACAGCATTCTGAGAGTTATTGCTTGCAGGCTGGACTGCTGTATTGTAAGTCGTTGCTCCAGTACCTCAGCTGGAATACTGAAGCAGTGACTTTTTGTTGAGTGTGTTTGTGTAGGAAATTTTTGTTGTAATCACTAACATAGTTATAAGTTTATTTTATTGTTACTAACATTGTATTAGTCGAGTCTCATAGTTACTCGTAATAAAGAATTTAATATAATTATAATTATATAAATTCAAAATCTACAAGTAATAGTCGGCAAACGTTATATCATTTGGAACTGTCATGGCTGTCCTAAAAATAGGGTTACCTCACTAAAATCTTCCCAAATAATCATTTTCAAACGCCTATACTCATCTTCAATTTTTTTTTTAATGATAATCCCCTACTTTTTTTCCTATATATACATAATAAATATATTTAAGTAGTGTACACAGGGCAACAGAGTTAAGTAACCAGCTACAAAACTATATCGGTACTGTACGTACTGCTCACAATGACAGCCACACACACAATGTCCAGGTGGCGCTGGCAAGTAAACATAACATTGATTTATGCTCCTGTTATTATAATTAAAAGAAATTGTTAAATGAGGCGGACGAATCGAAGAAGGCGTGAGTTTATGTATGTATGTATGAGACGGGCAAATCTGGGCCTAACGTTACATAAATTAAATATTTATCAATATTTATTTCAGTTTTTTTTTTTTAAAGTTAATCATGAAATAATAAGCAGATTTATCATGGCCTGAGAAATTAAATATTTTAATAGAAAAAACATTGACTTCCCTTATTGTCACTTTTAAACAATGTTGCCAGATGAAATAAGTTCATCGATTGATCGAATGGGGATAAAAACTGTCACTTGCTCACTTCAGATGGCGCTGATCTCCAGCGTCTAATATAATTTGACAACTAGCCATACATTTTTTGTAAACAAGCGACTTCTTTTACACATAATTAATTATTGAGCCTAGTTGCGCAGCTGTTTACTGCAAAAATATAGGGACCCATGTATTTTCCAAAGATGTTATGAGAAGAAAACTGTGGGAGAAAGATCTCCAAAAAAAAGTGGAATCCAATATTTCGCAGAGACGATGTGCTATCCTTTTTAAGCCTTTCGTGGGAGAAAGTGGTTTATAGGTGATGCTCCCAAGAGAACTAAGTCTGTTTTCATTACATACAGACACTAGTGATGTGGTATATATTATCTTAATTATAGTAAAGTATATGTGTGTTTTTATTATCATAATTAGATTAGTGCTAGAAATGCTATCTCTGAGGTTTTTCAGTCAGGAAGATCATGCCCGAGTTGGTTTTCAACTCTGATCAGGTTATTTCTGTCAAACGCCTACAGTATTTAACAGAAAACAAACTTATACTCGACAAACACAAAATAACCTATAAATTATAAAACGTTCATAATTTTTTGACTTTTCCACTAATGCTGTATTTTTACCAGTTGTAGATGCTTCCCCTGTCCTTAGCTCGTCTTTTTATAATGCTATACTCCAAGTCTCATACATATTTATCTAGTTTTCGTATAATTTGTGATCGACACAAAAGTAAACATAAACACAACAATGGCGGTTTAAAGACGTACAACTGTGCTACCACCTGTTATGTGCTTTCAGTTTTTAACCTCATTCATAATAATCCATTAATTGTTTTTATGCCAATGAGATTTAATTTCTTCTATAGACGAGTTAAATAAAATCATTTATTTTTATTATTGGTTACCCAGTGACATCAAATAGTGCCTTTAATTTGTTCCATAGCTCCAGCGTGGTTGTCACATGTGTTTCAGTTTTTAACCTCATTCATAATAATCCATTAATTGTTTTTATGCTAATGAGATTTAATTTTTTCTTTAGACGAGTTAAATAAAATCATTTATTTTTATTATTGGTTACCCAGTGACGTCAAATAGTGCCTTTAATTTGTTCCATAGCTCCAGCGTGGTTGTCACGTATGTTTTATGTGTACAACGCACTATCTATAGTTATAATAAGTTTCGCCCTGGTTCTCACGTCATCTGCGGCTTCTAGTTTCTTCCGAGTATCTGGCTTGATGCAGTGAAGCATATCCTCTAGGACTAAAAAATTCTCCGCGGCGAAAATCCACTCACTGTAGTTTTCTCGGCCCTTCAGCTTTGGAACATTTAAAATAGTTTGAAGCCATTCTTGCAAATTGTTACTACATCCACGAAACTTATTTTATTTAGTAAAAATAAAACAGAGCGCTGGGCCCATAACCTATAAATCAAACTAGTCTTTTCATAGTAGAACAAACGATGTATTTTCAAAACAAGTACAAATCAAATTTAGAGCAAACAGATAGCGTTACTTCTATATTATTTTCATATAAAACTGACAAGTACTGTACTATCATCAGCAAATAGGATTTGTTGTATTTCGTCGTTTTTGGAAGGTCACTAATGTAAATTATAAAAGAGTTGGACCCAATACACTTCCTTGTGGAACACCAGATGTAACCTCTTTACATGAGGATGAATAAGTTATAATTTTTTTTCCCATAAGGACATATCCTTGTTATTTGTGTTATTTGCGTTCTATTACTTAAGTAAAATTTAATCAGGTCATAGATGTTTCCTCTGATACCATATGCGTATAATTTATTTATCTAAGAGTATTTTGTGGTCCACATAATCGAAAGCTTTTGTGAGGTCCATAAACAGTGCATACGTTTGTTTACCTCTATCCATGTGGGTTAATATGCTGTGGAGAAAGTTATATACTGCTATATTAATTGATTTATTTTTACGAAAGCCAACCTGTTCTTTACAAAGTAAATTGTTTCTTTCAAAATAACTATAAATACCATCATGGATCACTTTCTCGAAAATCTTCGATATGACTGGTACAAGTGCTATTGGACGATAGCAGCTCATGTCATTTTTATTATTATTTTTAAATAAAAGTATAATTAGAGTAAATTTTAACTTTTCTGGGTAAACTCCATTTACTATACTTCAATTTGTTATATGATTATTTATAAATGATAACGATACGTGTTTTAAAACTTTTGTTGATATGTTTTCATATCCGGTACTATTTGTGTTCTTTAGGGCTCTAATTATTTTTTATATATCTTCTGGTATAGTCGGATGCATAAATATTGAGTTTGGTTCGAACGGGATTCGGCATCTTGAATGGTTTGGTATGGAAGCTTTAGTTTTATCAATGAAGAAATTGTTAAAGTAGTTTGCAATCTGTTTTGGTTCAATTATTATATTAATATCAACAGTAATCTGTTGTATTTGATCCAGTATATTGTGTTTATTAGTATTTATAATCTTCGGAATATTGCGCTTATAGTTTATCCAGTGTTATATACACTAAACTTATTGAATACACCTTAGTGACAGATAATACACGGAAATATCTAGAATATCTAGAATTCAAAATGATCTGCGTCGCCTAGAAGACTACTGCCAAAGAAACAAGCTAGATCTTAATTCCGCTAAATGCTCGGTTATTACGTATTCTCGAAAGCGCGAAATCATTGCTACATCGTATACCCTAGGTAATCAAGCTCTACCTAGATCAAACTCCACCCGTGATCTGGGGGTTCACCACGATTCCAAGCTCAGTTTCGAAATATACGTTGATGCAATAGTCGCTAAGGCCTCAAAATCACTGGGTTTCATAATGCGGTTATCCAAGTGCTTCACTCAAGCCAAAACTCTAAAAATTCTATACTGCACTTTTGTCAGAAGCCACTTGGAATACGCGTCGGAAATATGAAACCCATGTTACCACAAATATATTAACCGCATTGAGAGCATCCAGAAAAGGTTCATAAGGTATCTATGTTATCATCAAAAAGTACCGTACCATTCGGAAATCTACCACAAGCTATGTAAAAAAATTCATATATTACCTTTACTCAACCGCCGTGAGATTACTGACTGTGTGTGTTTGTTGAAAATTTTTAACAATACTATAAACTGTTCCGATATTTTGACAAAATTTTATTTCAGCATTCCCATGAAGTCCAAGCGATACAATCCACCTTTGCGCGTGCCATTTGCTTCAACCAATTATAGGCAAAATTCGTACATTGTGCGTGCAAGCAGAAATTTAAACAGGCTTTGTAAACAGTACGATATGGATCCGTTTATAACTAGTGTGTCGTCAGCCAGGAAGTGCTTAAGCCGTAACTTTTTCATATCGTAAATTTTGTTATGATGGTTGCTATGCAGTGCGAGCAACATAGTAATTATGCTAACTAGTAATTATGTTATGTTAACTTGTTGTGAATGTCCTTTGAATTTACTTTTTTTTCTGTATTTTATAAGTGGAGACCTGTAATTGGCTTTCAGACTAATGTACTGTCCTTGATCTGTTTGTTTTAGCTGTAAGTCTCCCATGTTATTTAAATAAATTAAATAAATTAAATTAAATATGTCATAAGACTAAAACATACATACATACATACATACATAAACTCACGCCTTCTTCCCATGGGGGTAGGCAGAAACTACAGAACGCCACCTGCTACGATCCTTACATAGTCCTTTTGCCTCGTTTACGTTCATACATCTGGTCATACACGCACGCCGGTTGCGAGTACTACGCACCTGGCCTTTCTGAAGAACATCACCAATAAGGTCAGTATATGTCCTCCTAGGGCGTCCCCGCCCGGCCTTTCCCTTTACATCAGCCTTGTAAATACATTTTGTTAGTCGCCTTTCATTCATTCTCTCAACATGCCCAAACCATCTCAGCATACCCTTTTCAATTTTTGTCACTACATCTTCTTTTAAATCACACCGCTGTCTTATCACATCATTCCTCAGCCTATCATTCATAGTCAGGCCACACATGCTTCGCAAGGAACGCATTTCCACAGCATTTATTCTACTTTCATGTTGTTTTTGCCACACCCAACATTCACTACCATACATAAGCGTGGGTACCAGCACACCATTGTGAACAGCCAGTCGAGCCTTTTTAGACATCGACTGGCTGGTCACAATCGCATGTATAGCACCATTCACTTTGTTTCCCGCGTTTACTCTCTTTTCCACATCTCCATCAATCTTCCCATCCCTTGTAAACAGACTCCCCAAATATATAAACTCACTTACTTGCTCCACACTCTTATCATTTATTTTCACATCACACACCGATACATCCTCTCCTCTTTCAAACACCATGACCTTCGTCTTATTCACATTTATATTCATCCCTTTCCTCTTATATGCTTCACCCATCACAGTCACCATGTCTTGCAACTGTTCTGCTGATGATGCAAGTAGAACTTGATCATCTGCGTAGATAAGGCATTTGACAGGCAACTCATTCATCCTCAATCCGCACTCACCCTCTTTCAAATCTATCAGACAACTATCCATGTACAAGTTGAACAGCCACGGTGACGCTACACAACCCTGTCTAACACCCCTCGAGATGCAGAACCAGTTCGTGTATGCCCCATTTATCCTAACACAAGCACTGGAATCCTTGTATAAAGATTTCAGTGCCCGTACCAAGCGCCAGTCCACACCGTACTTGGATAGTGTCGACCACAGTTCTTCCCTCCACACACTATCATAGGCCTTCTCCAAATCAATGAAAGCACAATAGACGTTCTTGTGCTTTGCTAGATGTTTTTCGGTTATGCACCTTAGGGAGAAGATCTGATCCATACAGCCCATTCCCTCTCTAAATCCTGCCTGTACATCCCATATTTTCTCATCTGTCACTTTTATCACTCTATTTATCAAAACCTTCGCATACAGTTTGCCGACAACGCTCAAAAGACTAATGCCGCGGTAGTTTTTACACTCCTGCTGAGAGCCTTTTCCCTTATATAGTGGTACGATTACAGCCTTGCACCAATCATCCGGCACACGGCCATATCTCCAACACATATTAAAGATTCGGCACAACAGGCTTGCTACCACCCCATCACCGCCCTTCAGCATTTCAGCAGACACTCTGTCGTACCCTGCAGCTTTCCCAACTTTCATCCCTTTCAGCGCTCTTATAATCTCATCTATTTCTATCGCATTTTCGTCATCTTCATCTGAGTTTGGGTCTTCAAAACTGGCGTCTGCCCAGTTACCCACTCCTTGCACACTATCCTGACAACTAAATAAACTTTCAAAGTATCCCTTCCAACGTTCCAAGACCTTACATTCTTCGCTTAGTAAACATCCATCTTCTGCTCTTATAATATTCATACTCGATGTTTCTGTTACTCCGCGAGCCAATCTTACCTGTTTCCAGAACAGCTTAACATTGACCCTGAAGTTATCAGAGAACTTCCTGTTATACTTTTAAGACTAAAACGCAGATCATATATAGATCAAAACCAAGACACGTAAAATATGGCGTGCCCCAAAGTAGCGTGCTAGGGCTCGTTATTATTTCTGATATATATAAATGATCTGCCAAAAATAATACGACACAAAATGATCCTATTTTCCGATCATAGCACAGCTGTTATAAAATGTAATAATGTGAAAACTTATCAAAATGATATTAATAAATCCCTTCTCAACATCATCCGTTGGATGAATAATAATAATCTCGTAATTAATTTAAATATAACTAAGGTGATGCACCAACGGCAACCACATCCAAATATTTATGTAACTTATAATAAAAAGCTTTTTCAAAGATTTTAGGTATTACCATCGACAGTAAGCTTAATTGGAAAGCCATGATAGAAGAACTTTGTAAACGCCTGAGTAAATCTGCTTTTGCACTCTTTCAGTTATCAAAAAAGTTAAATAAAGATACGTTACTGGTGGCATACCATGGACTTGTAGCTTCTGTGTTGCGATATGGCGGTTTTTTTTGGGGACAGTCGACTGACCGTGAGCTTATATTTAGGATGCAAAAAAGATGTGTCAGTGCAATGTGTAATATAAAAACAACGGATAGCTGTAGACCCCATTTTAAGTCGTTAAAAATACTGACCCTTTCAGCATTATACATTTTGGAAACTGCGTTGTTTGTGTAAAGAAACACACAATTATTTGAAAAAATATCTTCCACTAGAAAAACTACATTGCGTGCCCAATACGTAAATAAACTATGTTATCTAAAATGACCGACCACATTGATGCGTAAAAGTTTATTTGGTATGGCACCTAAAGATACCTTCGATAGTAACGTAATTTAATGGATTTGAAATGGAAATATTTATTGAATTTTATGAATTGACTTATGACATTTATTTTTATATTTTTGATTGATTTTTATGTAGTTTGGATAATTGTAATGATTTGAATATAGATTGCATGTATGATGTTTCTTGTATATTTAGTTATAGAAATTCAGACACGATGTAAAAATTGTTAATGAATAAATGAATTGAATTGAAAGTGTTTAATAAAAATCCTGATGGCATAAAAAACATGACATTATATAAGTTTAAAAAGCTTTTATTAAATTATTAATTGGCTGACTACTGTAGACAAATTATTATAATGATGCATTTTTAATTGTTTTTTTTTTTAACTTTTGTTAATAGTTACTATGACTATTTATTGATTTTATTGTACCTATTTGATGTTTCTTTTTTTACCGACTTCATTTATCCTTTTCTTTTCGTGTATTTAATTAATTTAAAATATTATTTTTTCTAATGACATAATCTAATGACACCTAACGGGTCACTTATTTGTATGTCTTAATTATGACAAAACATAGCGCACCCCTATTTATGTAAACACCTATATTTCACATATAAACTGATTGATTGACTTGATAGCCGCAATCACTCGACGCTCGGCACTGGTCGCGGACGGTTGTGTGCTTGCGCTCTCCCGTTCATGACTCAGTGTTCTTGAGTCATTATTCCGTTGCGTTACGTAACGACTCTCGTGGTCGCCCGACTACATCCGATCTCCGATCGTCAATCGATCGGGCAAAGATCCACCAAAAAGGCCTTTTTCAAGGTTATCTTATTTCTCTAACCAGAGATACTCGTCTGTAGATTCATTAGGCCCCTTCCGGGCAAAACCACAGTTTCGTGGTCACTCGGTGGATACCATACGGTGCCAACGAAGCCAAGTGGGGTGTTGACCCAGCACACCCGCCGATCCCCTTCAGGGTAAGGCAGTGAATTGGCCGGGTCCCAGTGTTTGGCCTTGGGGGATCTCCTTGTCAACACGTGGTGACAGTTTTGCCTCCACAGCAACTCACCTAGCGTGAATAGAATAGAATAGAACAGGTCTTTATTTGCTTAGAATGTAGGTACATAAAAATAAGTTGTTAAATCATACATATAGGATCCATGTACATTCTGCCTTATTACAGCATGCAAATGTAATACAAAAGTAGAGGATAATAAAGATAATATATTACAAAAACTTATCATTTAAGAAATCCTGCACAGAATAATAACATTTATCTACAAGTAATTCTGTGAAACGTTTTTAAAATTTTTGCAACGGTAAGTTTTTAATTTGGTCAGGTATTTTATTAAAGATAACAGGAGCCATACAAATTACATTTTTTTTAAATAAGCTAGTTTTAAATACTCCCGTGCATAATAGATTCTGGTATTGCGATCTCATAGCTGTACTTCGTTTTCTAGTTTCTATTAAAGTTGCAAATAGACATCGATTTGTTATTACAAATATTGCTAATTCTAGGATATAAAGGCATGGGAAGGTTAATAATTTTTGAGACTTAAATATAGATACGCAACTGTCTGTCATTTTAAGACCAAATATAGCTCTCAGGCAGCGCTTTTGAGCTTTGAAAATGCTTTCTCGTTCACTACAGTTACCCCAAAATATGATACCAAATCTTAAGATGGAAATTACTAGACCATGGTAAGCAACTAATATTGTCGGCAAATTTACTTTTTTTGACAGATTATGCAACATAAAAGCGGCTGTACTTAAACGTTTACAGATATCTTCTGCTTGCAGCTTCCAAGTTAATTGGCTGTCAATTATTATTCCTAAAAATTTTGTATTGTTTACTTTTTCTATAGTTAGACCATTGTGGTTTATATCCATATCTCCTGCAGATATTCGTTGGTAAAAGTGCATGATTTTAGTTTTTTGTATATTAATAACCAAATTATTATGTTCAAGCCACTTTATTAAACTACTAATTGTATTGTTAATGTCATTTACATATGATTCTTTATTGGTACATGAAACAATCGATGTGCTATCATCCGCAAACAATACCATAGGATGAAGTATATGAAGTGGTAAGTCATTTATATATAATAAAAATAATAAAGGTCCGAGGATGCTGCCCTGCGGGACACCATATTTTATTTCTCTAAAAGACGATCTAGATTTTAATTCCTTTTTAGATCCTAGACACAGGCTCGATATTTCCGTACATTGTCTACGACCTTTTAGGTATGTTTTTATTAAATTAAGAGCATTGCCACGAATACCGTATGCGTGAAGTTTGATTAGAAGGATATCGTGATCCACACAGTCAAAAGCCTTCGAAATATCGGCATATATTGCGCATACAGGTATTTTAGAGTCTACTTTTGGCATTATTCCATGGAGAAAGTCGAAAATAGCCATATTGATGTTTTTATTTTTTCTAAAACCCTTTTGTTCGTCACATAGTATGTGGTATTTTGTTAGAAAATTGTAGAGAGATTCATAGATAATTTTTTCTATGATCTTTGAGAAGATGGGAATTAGAGCAATTGGTCTATAGTTTGCCATTTCGTCTTTAGCATCCTTTTTATATACTGGTTTAACTATTACAGTTTTTAGACTTTCTGGAAATACTCCAGAGTATATACTTACGTTAATGATATGAGCAAAGGGCGCAGCTATACAATTAGAAACAAATTTTAGAACTGGGGTTGAAATGCCATCGTAGCCAAAGCTCTTTTTTTTTTTTAAGTTTTTTATAACACGCGTGACATCTTGAGGAATAACTGGGGTCATAAATATTGAATTTGGGTTGATCTTTATGTTGATTGTATCACCAGACGTATGTTTTGGTAGACCCGAAATCTGGTCAATGAAGAAATCATTGAAAGATTCGGCTATTTTATCTCCTTTTTTTATTTGAGAAATGGGTTCTTTTACAGTTTTATTATTATTAATAATTTGCCAGGCAGTTTTGGACTTATTTTTGGAGTTATTTATTAAGTAGTTATTCTGAGCTTTCTGGGTCAGTTTAATTATTTTCTTAAATCTCCTTGAGTAATTATTAAATGTCCTTTTATTTTCACAAGTTGGTTTTAGTCTCTGTTGCCACAGTAATTGTCGTTGTCTTTTGCTACATATTCGTATCCCACGAGAAACCCATTTTAATTTTTTATCAGATCTTATAGTCACTAATTTATAAGGGAAACAGAGATCATATAAAATTTGGAACATTTCTAAGAAGTTATCATAGGCTTTGTTAGAATCTTCTGTGCTATATACATCAGAAAACGATAGGCTTTGGAGATGTGTTCTAAACTTAATAAGATTTTCTTTAGTTATATCTCGTCTTAATGTTCTCCATGATTTTATTTGGCTGGTTTTATTAACTTTTATCTTCATTATTTGGGCCGTGTGGTCAGATAATCCGAAATCGACTACTTCATGCTGGCAGTTTTGCTTAAAATTATGTGCAAAATTGTCCAAGCAAGTATTACTGACAAATCGAGTCGGTTGATTAATTTCTAGTTTGAGGTTGTAGATCCTAAGAAAGCATTCAAATTCTAACGTCATTCTATTCCTGTTTAAAACATCTATATTAAAGTCTCCACATAAAATTACTTTTTTGTAAGGTTTAATGCACACTTTTTTTAGAATGAGATCTAAGTTTTCATAAAACTTAGTCAGGTTACACAGTTTAGGAGGTCTATAAACACATATAAATATAATTTTTTGTAAAGTTAATTCGACAGCACAACATTCTATAATTCCTGATATCGAGCATTTCATTATGTCCGGTAGTTCTTTATACTCATGCCCAACTCTTATCAGGATACAGGCACCACCACGTTTTCTATTCTGCCTGGCATAGCATGCCGCTAACTTATAATTAGGTATATATAATAATTTTTCTTGGCCTGACATTATAAAATGCTCGGTTATACATAATACGTCCACAACTTTTTGTTTACTTAACAATTCTTGAATGTAAATATTTAATAAATCTGATTTGTTTAGAAGTCCGGCAATGTTTTGGTGTAGAACATACATGTAATCAACGAAAAAACTCACGACTTGGAGACACGGTGTTAATATTTTCATTAACTATAGCTTCACATTCTGTCGATGAGCCCTCGGATATAGTTAGCAGTAAGTTGTGAAATATATTGCGCATTCCACGGTCGTTTATCTTTCTATTGACTTTTGAGAACATAGTAAAATCATAAAGTAAATCCAAATTAGAGTCAAATGCAGTTGCGTAGCCATATGTTTGTAAATCAAGATGTAATAAATTGTTAAAAGTCTCTACACGCCAATTAAACATAATCGAATAATGACTTAATTTAAAGGTGGGAACACATAAAATAACATTCGTATGCTTAATCTCTTCTAATATCTTCCTTACTTCTATTATTATTTCCACATAGTTATTAGTTTTTTGGAAGTCTTCCTCTCCAACTAAAATGACACAATGATCATTCATTGTGTAATCCATAACTTTTTGACGTAGGTTACTAATAAGTTGTAATAATCCACAGTTTGATGATATGTAGTGACATATCTGACAGTTTTCAAATATGCCTTCTGCGATGGATAGAATATTATTTATTTTATTGGCACTAACAATGCATAGTTTGTTCTTAGTGGATTCTGATTTGGTAGCCTCTGTGTCTTTTCTTTGAGTTGTGTCCTTTTTTGACGTGTTTATAGAACAGTCCTTAGATGTGTTTGGTTTGTCTGTTGTGAACTGTTTATTGTTTTGCTTCTTCTGCGATTTCATTTGAGAATTTTTCTGTGAAGTTTTTGAACTTTTACTAGGAGAACCTGTTATATTTGTTTCTGTTTGTGTCTCCTTTATGTTTGAACACCTTTTTATAGTTTTTTTTGGTGTAGCTCTTAGTTTAACTGGGCTGTTAATCTTTTTGAGAAGCTCGTTTCTTTTAAGTAATTCATCATATGATTGCTTTAAGTTGGTATTCTCTAATAGTTCAATTTCTTTGTGCGCACCGTTTAATTGGGATGTCAGTTTTTCGATTTCATTTGTCAACTTTTTTATTTGTGAGTCATCTTCGTTCTCGGACAAGTCAGGCATGCTATTAATGGTTTCGTTTATTGATTGTGAAATAATACTGTCATCTTCTGGTTTCGAGCGTGTGCGTGTACGGAACGTAATATTTTCTAAGAAGTTCATGATTTAATTTAGATTAAATAATGTTGTATTTCAAAGTCAAAGTCAAAGTCAAATCATTTATTTCAAATAGGCCTATGTATGGCACTTTTGAACGTCAAAAATTACAAAATAATAAAATTGATTCTAGTCGCCCCTTCCAAAAGGTAGTTTTCGTATGGAGAAGAATGGGCAAGAAACTCCACCGTTACTCTTTTAAAATGTTTTACAATATTGTTTGTATATGTACGTACATTTGTTAAATAATTATTATATGTGAAGACGATGCACCTAGAATAAAATTACTATACCACAATAGGTAAAAAAATTAAAAATGAAGCAACGATAGATAACTTAATTTGTGACAGATACATGGTTCTCACATATTTACAAACATTGTAAAAGTAGACGATTTTCCTAAAATGTTACAATTAATAAGTCAGTGTGTAAGGAAGTAATCACAGAATGTAAAATCAATGTCATACTTAAAACACAAAGTAATAAATTTTACAATTAAATTAGCAACCAGTTTGATTTTGTCTTGATTCTAAATTGTCCTATGGAGCAGGACCAGCATGTTTCCAAGCACTCTTATCTTGGATATAATCCTCTAATTTGTAATATGCTTGTTTACAAAGTGTACTTTTTATATGAGTTTTAAATTTTCTTTCATTTAATTGCAATATGTCACAAGGTATTTTGTTGTAACATTTAACACAGTACCCCATAAAAGATGTATGTACTTTAGATAACCTGAAAAATGGTTGATCTAGTTTATCTTTATTTCTAGTATTAAAATTATGTCTATCACTTATTTTATTAAAGAGATGTGGATTTTTCCTTACATACATAATATTTTCATAAATGAATTGGCAAGGTACCGTCATAATATTAATCCTTTTAAAAAGTTCCCTGAGAGATTCGCGGCGACGTAGATTATAAATGGCTCTGACAGCTCTCTTTTGCAAAATAAAGATGGATTCAATGTCAGCAGCCCGACCCCACAGTAAAATGCCATATGACATAATGCTGTGGAAGTAGCTAAAATAGACCAAACGCGCGGTTTCTACATCTGTTAACTGTCTTATCTTTCTAACAGCATAAGCGGCCGAGCTTAACCGCCCCGCAAGAGATGTTATATGAGGTCCCCATTGTAATTTCTCGTCTAGCGTGATTCCCAGGAAAACCGTTTGATTAATAAATTCCAGTTTTTCTCCATTCAATATGATGTCACATTCGCTACTTTTAACATTAGGTAATTTAAATCTAATGCATTTGGTTTTTTTTTTATTAAGTACCAGATTATTTACCGTAAACCAATCTTGGACTTGCAGAATAGAGCTATTCACGTCGTCAAGATTTTGTGATTGTCGGTTTATTTTAAAGATTAATGATGTGTCATCTGCAAATAACACCATCTTCGGTTGATTTTGAAGTATTTGGGGTAAATCATTAATGTAAACTAAAAAGAGGAATGGACCCAATATCGAACCTTGAGGAACGCCCATTGCCATTTCAGACCCTAATGAGTTTACGCCGTTTACCTGAACTTTAACCTTTCTATCTTTCAGGTATGATCTAAGTAAATCAAGAGCTGTATTCCTAATCCCATAGTGCTCTAGTTTCAGCAGAAGTGTCTCATGGTCTACACAATCGAACGCCTTCGAGAGGTCGCAAAAGATTCCAATGGCATCTTGTGCTTCTTCCCAGGCCTTAAAAATGTTCTTTATTAGGGTGACACCGGCGTCAGTAGTACAACGCCCTTTGGTGAAACCGTACTGTTGTTCATGAAAGATGGAATTTTTATTAAAGTGACGTAACATTTGATTGAGCATCAACTTTTCAAACACTTTACTGAGAACTGGCAGAATTGACACAGGCCTATAATTGTTGGGTTCTATACTATCACCGGATTTGAACAATGGAACTACTTTACTGTGTTTCATGAGATCCGGAAAGACTCCTTGGTCTATACTGGTATTAAATATGTAAGCTAAATAGGGCGCAATGGTTTCGATAATAGATCTACAGACTTTTACAGACATTCCCCAGAGATCTTCTGTTGATTTAATTTTAAGATCTTTAAAAGCTTTTATAACAGCCTGGGGGTTTGTATGCTGAAACCTAAACTCCAAAGGGCATGCCTTCATATTCTGTCTAAGTAAGGCAGCAGAAAGCGCGGGTGAGGAATTTAAAGCTTCAGTAGTTTTAAGAGGAATATTAGCAAAAAAGTTTTCAAATTCTTGAGCTATTTCTATATCTGAGTTAATGGGGCCATGTGCAGTCTCTAAATTAAATTCAGTATTTCGCTGTTTTTTCCTACCCGTTTCATTATTTATTACTTGCCAGGTAGTTTTTATTTTATCATCAGCTGATTTTATTTTATTGCTAATATGCAGAGCTTTGGCTATTTTGCAAACACTTTTAAAAGTTTTTGAATATTTTGCAACATACTTATGAAAGTTTGTATTATCCATATGTTGCTTTAAGCCATAAAGTTCAAATAGTTTTTCCCTGCTTTTACGAATACCTGGAGTCGCCCAATCACTAAATAAGAACTTTGTGTAAATACTTTTAGTCTTTAGTGGAAAAGTGTCATTAAATTGCGTGTTTAATAGTGAAAAGAACTCGGCGTAGAACTCATTTGGGTCACCTATATTATTAAAACTCTGAACACATAATTTATTGGCCAAAGAATTATTTAATTTCTCTAAACTTTTACATGTAATTGGCCTAAACCTTATTTGAATTTTTTGTAAAGGTATGTAGGAGCAAAATGTTATTGTTTGTCCACTGTGATCTGATGGCAACTTATTTACAATTTGTTTGTGTAAATAATCACAATTACAAAAAATATTGTCTATACAAGTGGCAGAAGAAGCTGTCACTCGGGTTGGTTCAATAAAAACATTTGACAAATCAAATGACCTAAAAAGACTTAATAATCTGACAGTATTCGAGTTATTTTTTTATTGTTTCAAAAATAATTCCTTATGGTGAGGTTCGAACCCGGGCCTCTTTACATCAAAGTCCGACGTGTTGGCTCACTGGCTATTTGATTAGCAATTTTAATGTCGAAATAGCGGGTCGTATTAATATAATATAATTATTCCTTGGGTAATAGATGTCGCTACTTACAGCATAAATGTGTGTTATAAATTATTATTTTGGATTTGCAACACTTTTTGACATTTGTTAACGATTAGTCATGTAAGTTCACGACTTAGTTACGAGATGGCGTGGTTGTTGCTGTATGTCAAATAAAAAACGAATCTGTAAAGTGCAAAATTTTTAGATTTTGTAGATTCCTTATGATTGTTCAAGTTCACTTTAGACTTTTCTTTACTATACAGGATTTGGAGTCTCCACACACTTTTTTCTTTTTAAATTGGCAGTTTACACTGATTTGTTTGTCATTTGTGCACATAATTTTGATGTCACTTTTTATAGTTATTATACTACTAATGTCACTGATAACAATAAATTAGTTGCTTTTGGTGTCCTTTTCCACTTTTATGCACTATTCACTGTCTGTTGAGCACATTTAATATTTTTAGAAATTTAATTGACGGGAGCACTATCTAATTCTTTGTTTACAACGCAGCGCCACCTAGCGAGTTCGTGGTCGGGTATCTTCATACCCTTCACACTAGACTGGATAGGACCCCGTTGCACATTAAGATAGGCAACGGGCCAAATCAAGCTTAGGGCTCACCGATAGGCACTCATCCTCCCTGTCTATACCCGACAGGGAGGGATTACACATCCCCGGCATACCGACCGGGGAGATAGGTATAGGAAACGATAGGAGATATAGTCCCTCCCTCCCTCCCTCCCTCCCTCCCTCCCTCTCTTAAAATCCCTCCCCCACTTTCACTATGAAAGATTACGACAGATGCCTTCATTACGAAAGATGCCTTCAGCTCTTTATTAAATTCTTTCAGGGCGTCCTTGCAAAGGAGCCCGCACTCAAAGAAAAGTATGAAGTTCGATTCGCCGCACTCCAAACTGATCTCCTAGGTCCTTCTGACACCAGCGTCGCTAATTTTAGTGACGCATTAGATACCCCCCCAGCCTTAGAGCCACCTAGACCCCCCACCCCGTCGGTGTCAATGGACACTGACGCTCCCATCACCACTCCCGCTTCTTCAAAGCGTCCTACTACCCCGTACCCCTATGGTTCGGAGGAAGACGAGGAAAAGTCCGCTGCCTCCTCTACCTCTTCCTCCCTCTCCGACGACGGCTACATAGCCGTCCAAGGAAAAGGGAGAAAGAGGAAGAATAGGAAGCAGAGCTGCACAGGCCAGTAAGGTTGCCGCAGTAGAGGTCTCTGACTCCTCTTCATCCGTAATAACTTTAAAATCCACCCCAGTAACTTCACGTGCTACCACCGCGACTTGCGCTACCGTAGCGTTCCCCTCCACCGCCCCTCCGACCGCGTCGTCATCCTCCGCGAAGGATACCCCCGCGCCCCCCGCCCCACCGATTGCGTCATCCTCTGCGAAGGATACCCCCGCGCCCCCCACCCCTCCGATTGCGTCATCCTCTACGAAGGATACCTCCGCGCCCCCCGCTAAAAAGATCCCCCTCCACCTCCCTTGTTCATTCAGGACAAAGGGAAGTGGACGGACATATCCAAATGGTGCGTCGATCAAAAGATCTGTTTCACCAGTGCCCGCAACACCCAACAGGGTATTAAAGTCTCTGTCCCTACGTCCCGCGACTATAGAGACCTAACCCGACTTCTGAGAGCGAGAGGTGTGTCATATCACACCTACTCCCTCCCAGAGGAAAAACAGCACCGCGTTGTGATAAAACGTATCCCTCGCGAAATACTCCCGTCCGAAAATCTTGCCGACCTTCAGTCGCAAAATGTCCCCGTCGATGAGGTTCATCGTATGCACCGCTCTAGAGGTGGTGAGCTATACGATATGATCCTGGTCATTTGCCCGCCCGTTGAGGGCCACCACCCGATCTACCAAATTCGTTCCCTGTGCAATCTCACAGGGTTCGAAATTGAAAAACCCCTAAAGAGTGGCATTGTCGGACAATGCCACCGATGCGTAAAGTGTCTGGGCGAGCATACCACTTCTGACTGCTCCCGCCCCAAAGACCGTACCTTATGTACCGTACCTCCTAGCTGCGTTTTATGCGGCAAGGAAGGCCACCCAGCCAATTATCGCGGTTGCACAAAAGCCCCTAAGGCTTCTTCTCCCAAGCTGGCCAAGCGTTTCGACGCTCGCCAGCAACGGGAAGCTCCCTCCTCTTATAGGATCCCCTCGTCCCATATGCCCCAGCGACTTAGCCCTCAGAGGCCTAGTCCGTGGAATTATCTCCACCACCAGCAGACTTTCCCTGCCTTGGTGCCCTCTCAATTCACTCAATACCCTCCCCCTCCCCCCGCCGCGCCCCCCCGTCTTACGGACCCCCGTATCCGCGCCACCGCCCCGTTACCCGCGCCCCTCGTACCTCTCGCGCCCCTCGCGAAACCCGCACCCGCTCCTAAAGCTACGCGCCCCCCTCCAACCCCGGCCGCTCCCGCGGCCGCGCAGCCTGGTATAATCACATCGACTTATATGTCCTTTGTCTCCCCACGCGCTAAGTCGATGGCAAACTTAATTATTTCCGCTCAAGGCGATCTCCTGCAGATCCAAGCCATTTTTAATGCGTACCCGGACATTACGCAAGCCCTGGACTCCCTCGCCAAAACCCCTAAAACCATTCATGGATAATACGGTATTAGCTAGGCTCAAACCCCGATCCCTAACTTTGGCATATTTTAATGCAAATGGCATTAGGAAACAACGCGAGGAGGTCGCGCCGTTCCTCCGCGATCATAATATAGACGTCCTCTTAGTCCAAGAGACCTTCTTAAAACCCTCCCTCCGTAACCCGTCTATTGCCAACTACCGCATAGTTCGTAATGACAGGACGCGATGTCACAAGGGTGGAACCATGATATACTACAAAAAGCAGCTTCACTGCATCCCAATCGACCCTCCTCCCCTCTCGCGATTAGAAATCTCAGCTTGCCACTTAGGCATGACAGGTCATCAACCGATCACTCTCGTATCGGTCTATCTCCCCCCCGGAAACTCTACGGAGAACCCCCAGCTAATCTCTAACGATATAGCTATCATATTAAGCATGAGTAATTCCGTTATAATAGCAGGCGATCTCAATGCAAAACATCCCGCTTGGAATAGCTCGGTTATGAACCCAAGAGGGCGACACTTGTTTGACCTCTCTAACTCTCTAGTCTTTGACATTATCGCTCCGATGACTCCCACTCGTTACTCAAATATAAGTTCCTCCCATGTCCCCGACGTCCTAGACGTGGCGCTCCTTAAGAACGTTAATATTAGGTTAAACTCAATAGAAACGGTGAACGAGTTAGACTCGGACCACCGCCCGGTAGTCATTAGATTAGACCCCCGCATAGGTCTCCCCGACCCTAGTCAAGCCCCTATCACTAAAAGGGTGACGGACTGGAAGAAAGTAAGCACTGAGCTGAAATCTAACACGTCCCCTCAACTAGACTCAATCCCCGATCAGTTCGACTCTATCGCAGACACCATGGCCGCGATCGACTCACTCACTGATCACGTACAATCGGTCCTGAACGAATGTTCAAGGGAAGTTCCAGTGACGGTTGACCCTCGCTGGAGCTTGCCTCCGGATGTGCGTGATCTACTGACTGAGAAGAACGCGACTATGCGTGCCTATGACAACTTCCCCTGTCCCACTGACAAAGTCCATATGCGCTATTTACAGAGATCTGTAAAGAAACGTATGTCGGAACTGCGTGACGCGAGGTGGGACAAGATGCTCAGCGACCTAGAGCCCTCTCATCTGGCCTTCTGGGAACTTCAGAGGAAACTCAAGTCCCAGCAGACCACAGCCATGCCCCCCCTGACCCGCCCCGACAAGACCATAGCCTTCGAAGATGCCGACAAGGCTGAATGCCTGGCCGACAGCCTCGAGGCGCAATGCTCACACAGCACTCTACCAGTAGACAAAGCTCTCCTCGATGAGGTTGACGCTGAAGTCGAACGCAGAACCTCTCTCCCTCCCGTTGATGACCCTGATAATCCTCTGCCTCCCGTCACTCCAGACAAAGTGCACGATATCATCAAAGGTCTAAAAGCCCGCAAAGCCCCTGGATCAGATGGACTCACCAACAGGGTGATTCAGCTTTTCCCTGCCCACTTGATAATGCTCTTGTGCACCATCTTCAATGGTGCCATGAGCAACAACATCTTTACCCAGTCGTGGAAAGAGGCCACCGTTATCGGTATCCCAAAGCCCGGCAAGCCCAAAACTGAGCCCTCCAGTTACCGTCCCATTAGTATGCTCAAGGTTCTCGGAAAAATCTGAGAAGCTTATTTATAAGCGACTTAGAGACTACGCCGAGACCAAGGGCATCATTCCCAACGAACAGTTCGGCTTTCGAACTGAGCACTCTAGCGTGCATCAGGCCCACCGGATATTAGAACATATAAGCGCTGGTTATCAACGCGGTCATATGACAGGCGCCGTATTCTTCGATATCGCGAAAGCGTTTGACAAAGTCTGGCACAACGGCTTATTATATAAGCTTTACAAACTCGGAGTGCCGGATCGTCTTGTGCTCATCTTACGAGATTATTTTTCGAATCGCGTTTTTCGATATCGCATAGAAGGTGAACTATCCTCCCCCCGTCCTATTCGTGCAGGAGTCCCTCAGGGCTCCGTGCTAGCTCCCCTATTATTCACGCTGTTTACCAGCGATATCCCAAAGAGTGTGAAGGCGCAGTTGGCTCTGTTCGCAGACGATACGGCCATCTACGTTAGGGGTCCTTCTCCCGATAACTTAGCCCGCATTCTCCAACGAATCATCAATAAACTTGGCGATTAGTTTCGAAAATGGCGGATCGAAGTTAATCCCGACAAAAGTCAAGCGGTTTTCTTTACGAAACAGCGCACGAATCTTAGAAATCCGGAGGGGATTTTCACGACCACTCACCATGTTCGGCAAGCCTATCCCTTAGGAGAAGCGAGCCAAATATCTAGGTGTCGTTCTAGACCACCATCTCTCTTTCGCAGAACACATAAAGCAGGCCCGTTCGCGAGCCGCTTTCGTTTTCGGTAGGCTCCATTCCGTCCTAAATGCAAGTAGCAAATTGTCACTAAAGTGCAAATTGCGGATCTATACGGCTTGCATTCGCCCAATCATGACTTATGCGGGTTCCGTCTTTGCTCATGCAAAACCCCATCATATCCATAGGTTACAAACCCTTCAAAATCGATTCTTCCGTAGAGCTACCGGCTCCCCTTGGTTTGTGAGGAACGATAGCCTCTATATCGATCTTAAAATCCCTACCATCCATCAGTTCCTCAAACGCGCTTCGAAGCGTTTCTTTGAGTCCGCGGCCAAACATCGCAACCCTCTGGTTGTTGAGGCCGCCAATTATGTCCCCAGTGAAATCAGTCATGTTCGCCGACCAAGGCAAATTCTTACCGACCCAGACGACACGACTACCATCCATCAGGAGTCTAGTAGGGAAACGAGTACGTTAGGACACAAGTACAGACGCTTCCCGTCATTCCGACCTCGCCGTCGAGGTCCTTTGCGATCGCGACCTCCGCGCCCCTGAGTAAATGTTACTCCCCCCCGACCCTTGCTCGAAAACGAGGTGCCAGCAGTTGTTGCAGCTGAGCACGTAACTTTAAATTCCCCGATTAATAATCATGATCAAAACTTTGATCCAACCCGTCCCATCTTTGATGTCCTCCCTCCGGTAAATGCCCTAAGCCGAGGCTCGTACCCCACAGGGGGTGCCCTTAGCGAGCGTTCACCTAGTTTATAAGTTTAGTTTGTAAGTCCCTGGCTGGAAGCTTTGAGTGTAGCAGCTTAAGGCACCCACAGGTTTGCTCGGTTAAATAGTCATGGCCTCAGAGGCCAGCTATGAGATGCCCAACAGAAAAAAAAAAAAAAAATTGATAGCCGCTCGGGCGACTCGCGATTGTGGTTATCGATGTGAGATGACTCTAACGCGCTTCGCAAACTGTCCCGCGCGTATCCTACCGGGGCTACGCAAATAAGGTAAACTGCAGACGATGGATCGAGGAAAAAACAAAGTTACTTTAAACTATTTTCTTTAAGAAAATATTACAATTAATATTGGTAAAACCTATTCGATGCTAGAATATGGAATGACAAAAATACGTATTAAAATAACTAATAGCTAATGTCGAATTTGACTGCGTCGCGTCGCGTTGGCGGCTCGTGGCTGAATTGACGTCATCGATGCAGTTTCTATACGCTCGACGTAAACTGAAGGAATCGCAGAGTCGGCGGTATTTATTAGGGATCCATAGTTAACAAGGGGGTAATCTACGGAACTACCAGTCGGATAAAAGTTATAGGCTCGCGGACGAAGTCGCGGGCTAAAGCTAGTAATTTATAAAGATATTCCGCGGACGAAGCCGCTGGTGGAAGTCAGTTTCATATGGGACTTGTTGTGAGGATCCCATTTTTTTTGCTTTATAAATAGAGTAAACGTTTATTGTCCCCCAAATTACAGTTAGTAGGAGTAGGTACACAAAATTATATTAATGGAAACAATGGCGATGTGTTGTATTGTTTGATCTTGTTTTTTATTTTTTTTTCTCTATTATTTTAGTCATATATAGTTACTAGATTCGGTCATTGGACGTCAAAGAACACGGTCGCTCCGTCCCAAATTTTTTATGATTCCTTTTGGGGCTTTGCACATGTGCGGGTCGCTTGCTAGCAAAATCGAACAGTAATTCTTTGTTTTGATACTGCTGTGACTTTAACAGCCACCAAATCATCATCTTCCTGCCCTTGTCCCATGTTACTTGGGGTCGGCGCAACACGTTTTCTTTTTTCTCCTCTTCTCTTTCATATCCTTCTATCTTTTCTTTGGTCTTCCTCTCCCGCTCCATCCATCAACATTTATATTCATTACTTATTTAGTCACATGCGTTTCTTCTCTCCTCATCACATGCCCATACCAGGCCAAACGATTTCCTTTCAACTTTTCTGTCACTGGCGCCACTTTTACATACTCATACTCATACTCTTTTTATATACTCATTTCTTACTTTATCCATTTTTGTCACTCCACACATCCATCTCAACATTCTCATCTCCGCTACATACAATCTTTTTTCATCCGTCTTTTTCACGGCCCAGCATTCCGATCCATACAATACGACAGGCTTTATCACGGATTTGTAGATTTTGCCCTTTAACTTGAGGGGCATCCGTGGGTCGCAAGTTGTTCCAGTGACCTGTCGCCATTTCATCCATCTTGAGTTGATCCGGCCCGTTACCTCTCGGTCTACTCCGCCATCCCCTTGGACAAGCGACCCGAGGTACCGAAAATCGGAGCAGATTGGTAAGGGCGTTCCGGCGAGAGATATGGGCACAGGACTGGAAGGACCGCCAAAATCACAAAACAAATGCTCTGTTTTGGTCCGACTTAATCTCAGGCCGACGGTCTCCAGTCTTTCCCACCACACCTCCAATTTACTCTGACCTCTAAGCCGCTCTCGGCAACCAGCACAATGTCATCGGCAAACAGCATACACCAGGGAGCCTCTTCCTGGATATCCGACGTAAGAGCGTCCATTATCACCAGAAAGAGGTAAGGGCTGAGTGCCGACCCTTGCTGCAAGCCGACAGTCACATTGAAGCTGCTAGTAGTGCCCACTGTAGACCGGACTTGGGTACTGCATCGACTGTACATTGCTCGGATCAACTGCACGTACTTCCTTGGCACACATTTCTCCTTAAGGGCCCACCACAAAACTTCGCGAGGCACTCGGTCGTATGCCTTTTCGAGGTCAACGAATACCATGTGCAAGTTTTTATGCGCACCTCTGTATTTTTTGCACAGCTGGCGGATAGCGAAGATGGCATCCGTTGTTCCCCAACCAGGCAAAAAACCGAATTGGTTTTGTGAACAGCCACCAAATAATTACATTAAATTAGTGCTAAAGTGAGGTGCCTATCTACGTGCATTCTTGACCTCAGGCGAGCATCATACAATGACACTGGTGAGACCTTTCCATATCTGTCAGGGCGTTACTTCCTTCTGCAAAATCGTTATTTTATTGATGAGCGGAGGTCATTATAAAATCCATACATCTTATATGTTGTATATACAATTTGTCCAACTAACTTTAAACTATAATACGTGTGTGATTATGTGCAGTGCAGCGTGTGTCCAAAACTGTTTGAGGTATTTTTTTGCGAGTGCGCATTTTTTTTAACATTTGTAGTGAAGTCGAAAGGGTCGCAGGTAGATGTTGACCAGCAAAGTTATCCTTTTGGATTTTATTGCTCTCGACTCTGACATTGGATTTTGAACCCTATAACTTCGAAGCCAAGTGTAATTTTTGTGTTTATTTGGGTGATAAAGTTATTTTTGTGAAACTGTTTTTGTTAAGTTTTCATATTTAAATATTTGTGAAGTTGAAGACGGCTGAAGACCGAGATAAGATTAAGAAGGCTCGTAGCGAGATTTACAAGAAACATGAAAGTGATAGAAGTCAGACGAACACAGTGGAAACGTCAACGAGAAAGCAGTTAACCCCATCAAAAGATGCACCGCTGGACATGAATTAATCTGATGACGATGTAGTTAACAGATGGCCGATACAGGGTTCCAATATTGTCTTTAAATTCAAGGGAGTTTTTTTTGTGAGTGGTGGTTTTACTGTCTCGGGAACGCATACCTCAACTTTGAAAACAAAATTCCTTGCAGTTCCTTTTTGCAATCCGCCAGATGTGTGCCCGCGCTAACCCGTAGGCGCATAGCAATTGGTATTTTAACTTTTAAGATACTCACTATTTGTGTATATTATGGAAAGCCATGTATCATGTATCATAAATGTGCTGTATAATCTGACGGTGAAAGTGTACTGTTATCAATAAAATAGTTTTTATACTTATATATATTCACAAATGCTACAAATCGCATATCACACGTCCGTCACTCATAGAGAGGGGGGTCAACTGTTAGGTCGCAGGCGCACACCACGGCCTGCTCTTCCCTGCATGACGTCACGAGGCTGCCGGCACGGCTCATGTTGCTAACACGGCCATACTGAGGACTGCTTTGTCCTCGAAGCTTTTACTGAAATAAAATACATATCGGAGAAGGGGTTATAATCCTCTCACCATCTGCCTTCTGCCTGACTTAAGTCAGATATCTGTTCTGCCGGCCAACTTCGCATATTTTCAAAAGTGACCGTCACTCTATGAGTGCTGCCATTGGGCCTCGTGCCCAATACCTCAAACCGATCATTCTTGATGACCTTTACAACCTTATACGGGATACTACGAAATCTGCCTTTTAACTTCTTGTATCCTGGATTCCCTTTACTTATGCGAATCAACACCATATCCCCAATTTTGTATAGGGATTTCACATAGCGTTTGACATTAAACCGCCGCATCTGCCGCTTTTGATCTTCATCCAAAAGCTCACGAGCTTTTGCTCTTGTGACTCTCAAGTCCAGCCTCTCACCCGCCTGCGTGAGATTATTTACCAAAAGTGAGTCACACAGCGCTGTCGGCTTGTAAGTTGTAACCAAACAGCAACTCCTTTGGAGTTCTGCCAGTGACTTTATTCACTGAATTATTCAACGCCTGCTGTGTGGCAGCCAGGGTTTCACAACAGTTCTCTTCTGGTTCATCCCTGATTATAGCGTTCAATGCAAAGCTCTGGGCAAATTTAGTGAATTTATCACTAACTGAATCCCATTTTCATTGCAGAATGCCTTACACTTACGGTACACCGAATAAATACATCCAATTTAATGGAATGTTACAACTGGTTTCCTCACGATGTTTTCCTTCACCGTTTTGTTACGTCCAATTTAATGGATGTCAAATGCGTCCAATTTAATGGATGCCTATGCGTCCAATTTAATGGATGCCCAATGTGTCCAATTTAATGGATACCCAATGCGTCCAATTTAATGGATGCCCATTTCAATTTAATGGATGCCCCATGCGTCCAATTTAATGGTTGCCCATCTACCACGCGGAAACAGTGCGTACTAGTGAATGTCTCATGAATGAAATATTGGTTCTCAGACTCTAAACCACACAGTTGTACCGCTGCATAGGTACAATCGACGTTGCCAAGTTTTTCGTATCGGATGTAGACACCTTCTCCATTAGCGACTATTTGGATGCCTGGATGTTCCAATATATCCTGGCCTACCAACAAGTCCACTGGAAGATCGTGGTAGTTCATGATCAAAGGGGTGATATCAACACCAACATCATACTCAGTCCGCACGATGTCTGCCCAACAGCCACCAAAATACTTCCTTTAATTCCCCTCATCAAAGCTGTAGTTGGATTTTAGTGTAGACCAAGTTTTTGTGCAACGTTCTGTCTTATTAGAGTCGCTGAACTTCCAGTGTCAATAATGGCTCAAATGGGATTATCGTTTATGTTACACGTAGTGGGCATATCTACGTATTAATTTATTGGAGCATTAGTTGACGGGTTTCAATTTCTTGAAACAGTTTTCAATTGTGTGCCCATAGCGGTGACAATGTTTACATTGAACCGACCCTTTGTTCATGTTATTAGAGCTAGGGGCCCCGGCCTTATCGTCTCTAGTTTTAATGACGTCATCCGTATTGCTTACTTTTGACTTACATTCAAATCGTCGATGGCCTGGGTTCCCGCACTTGAAACAAGTACCCATTGTTTTCTCGGAGTGACGCGACGAATGAGATTTGTTCTTATTATTCCAACTCTTGGTAGATGGTAAAGCGTTATCAAAGCGGGCACGAATACGTGTTTCGCCCATTGACCTTCTTGACATTTGTGTTACCATGTCTTGCATTGTTTCACAACATTCCAGTACAATACTTATATTGCTATCGACTATACCACCAAGCATTAAATCCATTTGCTGACGTTCAGTCAACTTTACGCCAAGCCGTTTGATCTTGGCAGACATTCGCCCTGCATAAAGGACTAAAGATTTCGCCTGGTTGCTTTTAAAATTTACAACATCCTCCATGGCGCTAAAGAGATTAGCTTCTCTGGGGTATGATAGAAGTAGATCTTTTTGGAATTGCTTCCAAGATCGCTTTTTAGGCAGCCAAAGATTGTACCATGCCCTACCTTCACCCTCCAGACCCTGGGTTGCGCGAAATAATTTTCTTCGTTCACTCCATTCGCAAGCAATCGCGATGTCTTCGACCTGTTGGATCCACTCTTTCACGTACCTTCCCTCCTTGCTGGGATCGAAACCCGGAATAGAGCCTAGTTCCGGTGTTCTGGATCTCTTGCGTCGTACTTTTCTTGGAGGAGTGTAACTCGACTCCGACTCGGACCTTCCGCGGCTACGGGATGATCGCGACATTTTCACCAAGTGTCTATCACTCTCGCTTTAAGTTCACCGAGTGTCACTTTCACTTAACTTGACTTCGGAAACAGTTTATGGGTAATATCCCACCGCTGTGTTATCAATAAAATAGTTTTTATACTTATATATATTCACAAATGCTACAAATCGCATATCACACGTCCGTCACTCATAGAGAGGGGGGTCAACTGTTAGGTCGCAGGCGCACACCACGGCCTGCTCTTCCCTGCATGACGTCACAAGGCTGCCGGCACGGCTCATGTTGCTAACAGTACAGATTGTGCAAAATACGACATACTTTTTTATCATTTACTATTTTTATTTATTATTTAATCAAACTGCTGTCTACAGGGTGATTGGTAATTACCACGGATATCTATGATAATTACATACATTCCTTGAAAAGGGGATATTAAATCGAGTTTTTACGCTGTTAAGGTTTTATGGATACTTTAAATAAAAAAAAAATAAAAAAAATAAAAAAAAATCGTTTATTTTCAGGCGTCGACGGCCCATAGCGTGTTAGTAATCAGTACAAACTTAAAAACTATGTTAGTAGTAACACTTAAACACACATGAGTACAAAAATAAAAACACAACTACACAATAAAAATACAAATACACAATAAAAATACAGCCAAGATAAGAGGAGGAAGATTCATCAAGTCCCATGTCTGACATGCAGTTTGATAAATCTATCCATTGTAGGCCATTCTAGCCTTTCTGCAAACACCTTCAGAATGCTATTGCTGCTTCCCCTCAATCTGCGTATCACTGATGCCACTTTTTTGCGCATGATTGCGAAATAATCGTCAGTGTGCGCATCCGCGAACATCCCTGACGCACTACAGTAAGGTGGAAGCCTCAACAGCGCCCTGAAGGCGCTATTATATTGAATGCGCAGTGCGCTGTCTGCTTTTTGGGTATGATGAGCCCACAGACTGCTGGTGTAAAATATTTGACAAAACGCCTTAAAAAGTGTTATTTTAACCGGTGCTGAACAACCAGCAAACCTGCGTGCTAGCATGTTTCCCCTCACAGCCAGCGCCCTGCGCTCCCTTTCCATGTCTAAGTCATCTTTTAGATCCTCGGTAACAATATGGCCCAAATATTTAAATTGTGACACCCTGTTCAAGGGTAAACCGTTCAGTTCTACGGGTGGGACATTTGAGGGACATTTATTTCTTCCTCTAAAAACCAATAACTCACTTTTCGTGGGATTATACTTTAGCCCGTGCTGTTCAGCGTATCTTTCACAGATAGTGAGTAACTTTCTGATTCCCCCGATTGTTGGGCTCAGCAGCACCATGTCGTCTGCATAACTTAAATTATTTAAACTAACTCCGTCTACATGGCAACCGACATGAGTGCTGCTGAGCTCAACAAGCAAGTTGTTAACATAAATATTAAATATTCTTGGGGAAGTCAGACCCCCCTGCCTCACACCACATTTCAGTTTATATGGGTCTGATAATGCATTGGACCATTTTACAAAGTTCCTCTGCTTTTCATACCAGATAGATAATATTGACACCAATGCAGCCGGAACTCCCGCCTTCCGAAGCTTCCCCCATAAAACCTTATATGAAACCATGTCGAACGCCTTGGAAAGGTCTAGGAAACAAGCGTACACTGGTGTCTTCCTGTCCGTATAATATTTGACAGTGTGTTTTAACGCAAGTATTGCACTCTCTGTAGACAGCCCCGCACGAAAACCGAACTGTGTATCGTGTAGTTTTGTAAAGTTACTTAGGTGCGCGTCAAGCACACTGTCAAACACAGAAACAAAAACCGATTATCCAAAAACCGCAAATATAAGAAATCTATTCAACGCTGGACGAAAATTTCATACTTTTCTGATATCATGCTCAAACTACGACCGAATGTATTTCTATTGAAAAAACGCACCACCTCTGCGGGTTTTTTTACGGTCTTTTCCTTTTTTACCTATATATTCTACGGCGAAGCAAAAAGGAGAGTTATGATTTTGACCGGTATGTATGTTCATCTGTTACCTTATAACTTCTAAACTGCCCATTATAATTTGTTCTCAAAAACAAGGGTCATAACAAAAATCTGATTCTGTAATGCTATTGATTGATGAGCGTAGGTAAGCGTTACTGTAGCAGCCGAGCGCTGCAAGCAGGAAGAGTCGTTGCGGTGTTCAGATATGCGTGCCCGCGAAAGTACCTACGAACAGAAAAACAAGAATTAGGGCGACGCGGGTCAGAATATTTGTCGGGGTCTTATTAATTACTTGTGCCGAATAGTGTGTATAACTCACAACTATATTATTTGCAATCGCGTCAACCTGAGGTGAACAGCGACGAGCTACAAGGCGTACTTGTACCGCGTCGGAGCTGGACATAAACAACGAGGAGCCAGCCGATCGCGTCCTAGACATTGCAGCGGGCAACTCATCAGAATTAAGAAGAATAGAATCGAGATAGCAGTTTAACCCCGCCAAAAGATTCACCAGTGAAGCTGGACTTGAACCATCTTAGTAGAGAGAATTATCATGAAAGTTTTGATTAACCACGCTATGAATAAACTAAGACAAAAGAAAATTAATGAAATGTTAGACGGAAAAACCGTAACCAAATGCATCAAGAAACACAGGATGTGCTATCTCGCACATGTTCACAGTCGCCGCAAACCACACCCGTACATACATGCAGTACAAGACAAATTCTAGAAAGCCGGCCTACCTATTTACACATGAAATGATATCCTAAAACAGGATATGACTTACTTCGACAAGGAAATCACTTTTGGATAGACATGGCTGAAGACCAAGATAAGATTTAGAAGACTGCTAGCGAGATTTTCAAGAAACCTGAAACGGAACCAGCCTAGCGGTGCCGTCGTAAAAAGATGCCCATCCATAGATAAATATCACCCGTCTCTCCACTATTCCATTGCTTACTCAAGAATGCATATCCGGTAGGCTCGTAAATCCCTCCTTATCCTAAAGGCACGTCTTCCCTACCATTACCACGCCTCCCGGTCTACTCCTTGATATGCAATGGCCTCTGTAGTCCCATGAAGCATGAGGCTCCAACGGCTAGTGCAAATCTTGGGGTTCATTCGATTTATCGAGTCTGGTTAAACCACGCTGGGGTCGGTGCATTTCATTCATTCGTTCATTAATTTAGTCATATATAGTTACTAGCTAAGTATTTATATTACTTCAATAATTAAGGCGATGTGTTTTTTTTTTGTTTATTTGATCATACCATTAATTATTATTAAATCTCTATACGTGCAGAATTGTAATTGGCTCTCTGGTGACTATGGTCTCCTTTTTTGATTGTTTTTATTAGCTGTAAGTCCTCCATGTACTAAATAAATAAATAAAAGGTTCATGGGACAGCATTGTGGGGTTAAAAGTGAAAAAAAATTATTAGTAACAACACTATTATTGTGACAACTCGTTTATTTCACCAGCTCCAACTGCATCCCCGCAGAACGTCAGAGTTAGAGCGTCCAACCAAGGAGAACTTCACGTCTCGTGGTCGGTGAGTACACTAGCGCGCAGAGAACGTTTCAGTATCACTGCGGCACACAGCACTATACTAGGTATAACACTCGTCAGGCTCCGCCTCAGGACAGCTGGAACGGCGAGCTGCTGGGGTATGTGGCGACATGGCGCGAGCTGAGCCTCCTCGACGACGATGCGGACGAGCGCGCGGACGAGCGAGCCGGCCGCACTAGCGTGGCGGGCTGGAGCAGCGCCGACCTCGCGCTGCCCGGCCTGCGCCCCTTCGCACGCTACGCGCTCAGCGTGCGCGCCTACAACCGCGCCGGCGCCGGCCCGCACTCGCCCACCGTGTACGCGACCACCGCGGACGGAGGTCTCTATACTTGCATGTGAGTCACTGTGTGCGTGCTCTGCGTCGCATCTGTGTTAACGATGTCCTATGTGTCGCAGTGCCAGAGGAGGCGCCGGGCGGCGTGTCGTGCGAGACGCTATCGGCGCGCTCGCTGCGCGTGCGCTGGACGCCGCTGACCGTCGCGCATGCGCACGCGCTCCGCGGGTATGACCTGCACTACGCGCCATTACACTTCGCCACATGTAAGCTCATGCTAGTTGCTATCGATGAATACTCATACGTGTAGAACAATTTCTATGTGTGTGACGGTGCGACATGCGCAGCGAGGAGCGGGGCGGGTGCGGCGCAGACGGCGCGCGCGGGGCTGGGTGGCGAGGCCACGCTGCAGGGCCTGCGCGCCGCTACCAACTACTCAGTGTGGGTACGCGCGCGCGCCGACACCGGGCTCGGCCCACCCGCGCCGCCCGTCTACTGCGCCACCCAGGACGACGGTCAGTGCTCGCTATGAACATTATACCCATGATTAATGTATTCGCAATCTAGAATATCTGATATAATTATTATCTTTAAAGCAGAAACATCCTCTATTTTAACATTAGCATCACCAAAAACAATTATACACAATTATGACAAAAAAGTTTTATCTAAAAGATCTTAGATTTCTTTTACATAATAATATTTTTTAAGAGAATGTAAAAGGTACTAACAAAATATGAACAAAAATTGTCTGAAATTACCCTTAACCACCTTTTTTTAAAAATTATCAAATAACTTCTCCCGCTCTGGGCGCGGCCGGCGCGGCGCGTGTTTTGGCAATGAAGACAGGAGGCAGGCAGGGGCTTCTTCAATTAAGCGCGTGTTACTTTTAACAACACATAACATAACAACACGCCTTGTTTCCCCGAAGGGTTGGGCAGAAGTGTCCCTGTAGCAGGTACACCCACATTTCGCCCAGTGCCCGGTTGATGGCAATAGGCTCGCCCCCTATTACATGGGACTTAAACATAACTGGCGAAATGTGGGTGTACTTTTATCTTGCAATGGGTTCCAGCGCATATAGGGTTACGGGGCAATGTTATCCCATTTATGTCGGATTATTGGGAATATTTCTCCAGGTTTAAGAATGTGTGTTTCGACAATTGGAAAGAATATTTTAATGAAATATCCAAAGAAAAAGGCATTTGGTATAAAGTTATTCAAAACGAGCCACCTCGAGAGCCATGGTTTGATGATAGATGTTTAAATATGTAAGGTCTGGAAGTAACAGGCACCTTACACTTGTATAGTAAGCTATAGTTCGCTCACTTGTAAGTAGTTAGAGTTAGTTTAGAAGAGTTGACGGAAACCACGGATTCTAGAAACACTCGAAAGTTTATTAAGTAGCCCGAGTTACAAGTAAAGATTGGATGCTAATCCGCAGTGCTCGCGATTGTAGTAATTTGTCAACTAACTTAAATATATGTTTAACGCTATTATAAATGAATAAAGTACGCTGCGTATGCAGTTTAATAAATTGTACGTGAACCGTACATGCTCCCGAGGGCAGAAGCGTGATGAGCATCCAGTACATAAAGTGATAAAATGTAAAAGAAAAGTACAAAAAGCATATTAAAAGGGAAATAAAAGAATCTTATACAATAAAAAGGAATTAAACATCAAGTTTGTATCAAAATATCAGCATTAATTTGACACTTCCTCGAAGTGAAATAGTTTTTTTCGGCCTCACGTCGCTGTATAGCGGCTCCGCTCGTGTCGAGTTGGCCGAGGTTGTCGAATTATGTATTTCAGACATTTCGATGTCCACGTGATTGCCTATACCTTCTTTAGGTTGCTGTTGCTTCTTAGTCTTAAACCACTGTTTCTTTATGAAGATGTAGAGAACCAACGAGGCCGATCCTCCCAACAGCAAAGAAGTCACAGAGTAGAAGTAGACGTCATGATTTGAAATCTCCGACTTCTGCGGTAGGTTTTCATTCTCTTTCAGGCGAGCTAGTTGGTTTTCTATATTTTGAATGTTTGATGCTTCCGGTTCTGTCATATTCAGTTGTGTGTTTTGCCAACTTATGTCGAATAAATTGTTGATGGTTAAGTTGATAATGGGTACTTCAATATCCGCTCTCATGTAGAAGTTGTTTCCTAAATGGTTGTATGTGAATATTGTCGCGTCCTTCTTTTGAAGTAGGCACTTTGGTTTCAAGGCTATCACCCCGGTACCGTTAATGACTGCCGGCGTAACTTGATCGGTGCACATGACGCGTATCAGCTGTTTGTCGCACAACGTAAACAGCCATAGGTTAGGTTTATGTAATTTGAACCAAGTTTCTTTGCATGTTACGTCATTTATAACACATGATAGTGACGTTTGTTGACTGAATACTTTGGCTTCGCAGGGCGCGTTTTTGTCATGTAAGTTGTTTACTGGTTGACGTGAAATGCAAGTGCATTCGTCTTCTCCGTGTGGTGTACATTGATGCATGTCCTGCTCTTCCATAGTGATGTACGAGTTTTTTACGAAGTTTATGGCGATGAAGTTGGAGTAGGGTAGCACCATTTTTAACTTGCCTTGTCTCAGGAAAGGTATAGGTATCACCCGATAAATTCTGTAGTCCTCATCACTCAAGAGAGGAATATGTAATTCGAATAGCATGTAATTGTTGGTAATCCGACCTTTGACATGGATTAGTTCGTATATTTCACGGTAGTCATTTTGTATGTCTTTTATGGGTAGAGCTAGTCCCTGAGGTAGTTTTCCCGAAATTATATTTAGTTGCTCTGTAACTTGAGATGCCGGGAACAAGTGGGTATCCAGATGGCCTCGGTAGATGTTGGTTATTGCGTTCATTAGCATTTCCAGAATTCTATGTAGATCGTTCAAGATTAAAGTTGCTGATACAGCTGCAGAATTCACATCGTTTACTGTGTATAATATTTGCGCTCTGTTCTCAATTTTTGTGATAACGTTGCAAGTCTGGTTCATGTAACTTTGGATTGTGTTAAATTGTTTGTGCATGAACTCCGTGTTGCTTTTTATTATGTTGTTTTCAGCTTCTATTATCAATGTTTGATTTTTCATCAATTGTAGCAGGTAGTTGTCGTTATTTTGTAGGTTTTCAATATCCTTCTCGTACTTTTGTGCGAAGTCTACATCCAGGACGTCGAATAGTGTTCTAGCTAGTTTTCCAACTCCGTCAAAGTAGCCTCGTTTTCGTCTTGAATGTTGAGACAGCAGCATGGAGTTGTAGTTTTCCAGGTGGCGCAGTTCATGACGTAGGTGACTGACAACGGGTTCGCACGGCATGTACTCGTGTACTATTCTTTGGCATAGGCTATCAATTTGGTTAATGTAGATGTTGATGTTCTTTGTAGCTTGCCAGTACGAAGTTAGGTTGTAGTAAATCAGTAGCGTCCATTCATCGTGTATGAGTTGTAGTTTCCCAGCTTCATCAAAGTAGATCGGTTGGTTATTCGGTATGGATGTCAATTTATAGTTGCTTGTGGTGGGTGCTGATTGTACAATGCCCATCATTAATATCATAGTTATAAGAACAAAAGACAGTAGACTTTTCTTGCCGGTTCTTGTGCCCTTTCTTCTATGACTTGTGTTCGTTTCTCTCGCGTCATCGTTTGTGATATTCGCGGTTTCATTCGTGGCTGGCTGGTTTTCTTGTATTGGTAATGGCGACAGTTTGACAGCGGGTCGTTTTATCATTCCTGTCTTTGTTTTGATAGTTGCCACTCGTACTAAACCATCTTTGCCAGGGTGAGTTTCCGTTACTCGTCCCATGGCCCATTTTCCAGGCGGTAATTTTGTCTCCTTGATTAGTACTACATCGTTAGTTTTGAGGTTTTGTGTTTCTTTGTTCCACTTGCATCGAGTCTGTAATGTGCTTAAGTAATCGTTGGACCACGCTTTCTAGAACTGATCCAGCATGTGTTCCGTTAGTTGCCATCGTTTTCTCAAATCCATCTTTCTGTCGTCAGGCTCCGGTTGAGGTAATGACAACGTAGCACTGACGGTTAGAAAGTGGCCTGGAGTAAGCGAATTGTAAAATTCGTTTGGATCTTCTGTTAGCGGGCACAGCGGCCTTGAGTTCATGCAAGCTTCGATTTTTGCTAGTAAGGTGGTGAATTCTTCCCAAGTAAGTTTTTGTTCTCCTAGAACTCGCCGCAGGTGATGCTTTAGTGATTTAACAGCTGCCTCGAATATGCCGCCCGCACTAGGCCAGGCAGGGGCGTTGAAGTGCCACTGAACTTCTAGTTTCCCGATCTCGTCGAAGAACTCAGGAGAAAGAAGCTTTTTGAAGTTGATGAAATCCTCTTTCAGCACTTTGGATGCTCCAGTAAAGTTAGTGCCATTGTCTGAGTACATGTGTGCAGGCGTTCCGCGCCGAGCACACATTCTTTGAAACGCCGCAATAAAAGCTTCCGTGCTTAGTTCCGAAACTAATTCAATATGTACAGCTTTAGTAGCCATACAAACAAAAACGGCGATATAGGCTTTTGAGGTCTTCACTCCTCTGCCTTTCTGAGGTAGACTTTTGACAGTTATGGCACTTGAATTTGCAGTTCAAGGAATTTTTCTTTAATTCTGAGGCGTATGTTGCTACTGTTTCATCTTCACGTTGTGTGCGTAATGAATCTGTGTTGTAACGCCCATATACTAGGCTTAGGATCTATGTAGTCGTCTAGCATCTGTGTAAGTTCTATAAAGTTCATATTAATTGGATCCTCCGGAGAGCATATATCATGTAACTTCTAGTGTAATTCGGGTGATACTGCAGCAAGAAAGGTGTACACTTTTATTTTAGGATCTTCGATTTTATTGAGCAAGAAAATTACAGTTAGTCCTTTAGAAAAAATTCCGAAGGTCTCTTTTTCTTGAAAAGGCTGAAAATTCATTTTTGGCCCTCGTTCTTGTTGTGTATTCGTACTCATGTGTGATGCCGATGTTTGTGGCGGTGTGATTCGTCGACTTTCTCTGTTTTGTAATATGAGAAGTTTCGTCTTTATGATGATTTAGTGGCATGAGGAACAGGGTGTAAAGTTCACTCATCCACCATAGAAAAGGGAGGATCCTCCGACCAGACGGGTGGTGTGTCTAGCGGGCAACTGCCCATCGGTTTGAAGTTGAAATCTTGTATGTATGTCGATCGCTTGGTAAATTCTAATTGTGGGATGCAGGATTTGTGTGACTCATATCTTTGATGCGTAGTTCGTATGTGGCGGTGTAACCGCTACATCACTCCCCTCCGGAGATTGGAGGTCGATAGTGTAGTCTTGTTCCAATAAAACTCACTTTTAAACACACTTATTTTATTATTTGCCTTTTTTTTTTGGGTGGGAAATCATCAAATAACTTCTCCCGCTCTGGGCGGAGCGGGAGGGCGTGTCAGACTCTTACTGACTAAAACCCACCCATGTTCCTTCAGTTGCCGTGTTGCCAGGGGGGCCACGATTTCCCTATCGGTTTTCTTCGAACCCCCGGCAGGCATTGGCAGTAGCGGACCCCGTCAATTCTGCTGACATCTCTTTGAGGCGCGCGTGGAACACAACGCGCCGTCGACCCGGGCTTGGTCCTTATCGGACGGCAAGCTGCCCATTGCTCACAGTCCGCAAGCCCGCGCCTACGGTGGCCGGAAATCTTGTGATTCCCGACGCCCAGGGCGTCTCCTCCTGCGGCGGTTAGAGGCGCGAGGGCGCGAAATTTGCCTCTCCCTCACGCGCTCCGTCTCCTCCTTCGCGAGCATTACTGCTTCGCAGAAGGAGGTGACGGCCTCCCATTTCCTCTCGCTCGGTAGCATGGCCCGAATCAGGACCGGACGCGAGAGGTCACCGCCGCCGATCGCTTCTACGAGGACACGGCGATGCCCTACCCAAGCCGGGCAGATCTCCACCGTATGCTCCACCGTGTCCTCCGGGCGATCCACACAGTGATGACACCCGGGCGTTTCCTCCCGCTTTATCCTGAACAGGTACCTCCCGAAACAGCCGTGTCCGGTGAGCACCTGTGTTAGGCGGAAGGTGAGGACGCCGTGGCGCCTCTCTAGCTACTCCTAAAAGAGAGGTCTTATCGCCGCAATTGTGGCGTGCCCAGCGCTGGGTTGCGACAATCGCACTCTCCATTCCGCCATGAGATCCCGCCGGAGTTCTGTCCGCTGTGCCGCGACTTCTTGTGGCATCGGAGTTAAGCCCCGGCGTTTCGCCTCCTTGCGCCACTCCCAAATGTGCGCGAGGACCTTTGCCTTCAGATCCCATGGCGGTACTCCGGCAAGGAGGCTCGCCGCCTCGCAGGAGACCGTGCGGTATCCTCGGGCCAGCCGGATGACCATGACCCTTTGGGACGCGTTAAGCCGGCGGGCTGGCTGCCACCTCAATGAAGGCGCCCACACCGGCGCCCCGTAAAGGGCCATGGACCGCACGACCCCCGCGTAGCGCCTCCGGCAGGAGGCGTTTGGATCTCCCAGATTGGGCAGGAGCCGCTTCAAGGCAGCCCCGGCCCGGTCCAGTCTGGGAGCCAAACGTCGGAAATGCTCCACGAAGTTCCACCGGCTGTCGAGGACTAGTCCCAGATACTTCATCGTCGACTCGACGCCGATGTGAATTATTATTTGCCTTGCTTGCAACACAGTTGGTAACCGGCTGACTCAAGAGTTAACGCGCTACGCCGGCAACTAACAGAAGTGGGGACCGGATGTAGCGCGCCACCTTGTTTGATAAAACAGTATAATTAATTGACATTTTGAATACAAACTAAAACAATTCTAAAATTCTTTGAAATATTCGATTTAACGTAACAACATGTTTTAAAATACAGAACTTTAATAATGCATAACTTTAAATGGTAAAACCAACGTTTAACAAAATAAATGGATCGTAATCATACCAAAAGTAACGCCATCTAGTGGTATAAGATGACAGTTACATCCAACGTAAAAATGACTGTCATCATACCCACACAACACTATCGAACAGATTATACTTCAAAAATAAATATTCTATCTTATTTAAACTAAATTAACATTCGGCCATCCGCATAATTTACGCGTCCTCGCGTATTTAGGTGAATGATTTTTATGTATCAAAATAGTAATTACATATTACATACAGGTAATATTTGGAAATCTAAATAAACTTCAACAATGACAACTATAATTTTATGAAATATGTATATTTAGTAGTGATACAAGTCGCTACTACCTTGAAACCACCAATATCTTAAGACGCAGTTAGATGCCAGTGACCTTGAGTGCCCTGCCCGTTTGCTCTGCACTGAGCCCACGCAACGCATCGTACGTCCAGCCAGCAATAGGACTCGCCCATCAAGCAGCGCCGTCCCAAATTAGACGCATTATTATCAATCCATAATACATAAAACAAAAGGTATTACAAAACACGTATACTAAAATTTCAATTTTTATTATATTTGCATATCGCATGATCAAAAAATCAAATTATTTTATTTCACATAAACCTACATGGGCACTTATGAAACGTCAGAAGCTAGGTGCACGGTTCCAATTGGTCGTTTCCTATGGAGAAGAGCTGGCAAGAAACTCCACGGTTACTCTTTTAAAAATAATTGGCTTTTACAATACTTTCATATAACAGTGTTTCTAGGTATGGGAGGACAGTGTAGGTCTTTCAATAAGTACCAAGTACTTAACAAAATAGAAAATGGTCAACAGGTCTACAGTCCACTAAGCCTACAGCGTTCTCACATTCACAAAATATGTAGAAGAGAATCTATACAAAAAATAAATAAATTAATAAAAGTAAAAAACCTATTTTAATAAAACGCAATTATATGATTGCTATTACAACTGTAATCAATCTGAATAATTATCATGTCCACAAAAGTTACTAAAAAAAAGTTGAAATTAAATTGTAGGTATATAATGTCAAATAATAGAATAGTAAATATGTCAAGGACGAATGTAAAAATAAATAAAAATAAAGATTTAAATACATACATACATACATACAACTCACGCCTTCTTCCCATGGGGGTAGGCAGAAACTACAGAACGCCACCTGCTACGATCCTTACATAGTCCTTTTGCCTCGTTTACGTTCATACATCTGGTCATACACGCACGCCGGTTGCGAGTACTACGCACCTGGCCTTTCTGAAGAACATCACCAATAAAGTAATATAAGATTTAAATAAACATGGTAATTTGGGAGCAGTTAATAGACTCTTACTTATTTATGCCGTTAATGAGGTACCAGGGAAGCCACATGTGCAGAAGGAATTATTGCCAAACTTCCTTGTCTTCAACATAGTCTCTAATTTTATAATATGCTTTCTTGATAAGGACACGTTTTATATGGGTTTTGAACTTCCCATCGCTAAGTTCTGTCACAGACTTTGGCAACTTGTTATAAAAGCGGATACTGTTTATAAGAAATGACTTGCTTGTTTTAGTTAATTTAAATTTGGGTATCACCATTTCATGTCGACTACGTGTATTTATATTATGGAAATCGCTTCTTATTTTAAAAAGTCTTAAGTTTTTGCGAACATACATAATACTTTCTAAGATATAAAGTGAAGGCAAAGTCAGTATATCAATTTCTTTAAATTTGTCTCTAAGGGACTCGCGAGGGCCCATTTTATAGATCGCGCGGATTGCTCTCTTTTGTAAAATGAAAACTGAATCTACGTCAGCTGCCGATCCCCACAGCAGGACGCCATAAGACATAATACTGTAGAAATAAACAAAGTATACTAACCTAGCTGTGGCTATATCAGTCAACTGCCTTATTTTTCTTACTGCATATGCAGCTGAACTTAATCTACCTGAAAGAGTTCTAATATGAGCGCCCCATTGTAATTATAAATCTAAAGTAATTCCTAAGAATATAGTTTCCGTTATTGCATCTAGTTTTTTGCCATCAAGTGTTAGATTTAGACCTACTTGAGATACATTTGGTAATGAGAACCTAATACATTTCGTTTTGTTCGCATTAAGTAAAAGATTATTAGCTGCGAACCATTTTGAAAGTACAGCCAGACTATCGTTGACATGTAATACATCTGTATCTTTCCTGTCTATTTTAAAAATAAAAGAAGTGTCGTCAGCAAATAGAATTATATCTGATAAGTTAGTCATCATGTAAGGAAGATCATTTATATAAACTAGAAATAAGAAATGGCCGAGAATTGAACCTTAAGGCACGCCCATTTTAACTAGAGACCCCGAAGACGTCGCCCCATCAACATTTACTTTTTGCTGCCTGTTTGAAAGATAGGAAAGAACAAGATCAGCAGCTTGTCCACGAATTCCGTAGTGGTGTAATTTACAGATCAGTGTATTGTGGTCAACGCAGTCAAACGCATTTGAGAGGTCACAGAAAATGCCAATTGCATCCTGGGACTTCTCCCAGGATTCTAAAATGTGACTGATGAGTTTTGCAGTCGAAATCGTTACTGTATGAAACGCTACCCGCAGTGAAACGAAAAATTGTTCGTAAAAATGATGGGAAAGAAAAACGTGATTTGCTGGACATAATATCGTTATTAAAGGTGGTGGACCCGGATGCAATACCAGTGTTTGTGGCCCGTGATCTGGGAAAACTTCCCCCTATTACGTTCGATCACCTAGATGCTTCCCAACTCCTAAAGGATATGTTGGTACTACGTGAGGAGGTGAAGAACATCAAATCTAGTTATGTGACCAAAGACCAGATAGAAGAACTCAGACTTGCTCTGGGTAACAAGCAAGAAACGGTACGTCTTCCATCGGCTGCGAGTGCTATTAATATAATTGATCATCATAGCGAGACAACAAAGCGAGGTGAATGTGTCGCATCTATTCAAATATTGTCAGAAAGTATCTCTGAGGATTGTTCAGATAAGACGCCATCAATCTGTGAAAGTGCAAATAATGAGAAAAACAGTAGAGTATCAATGTCGTCATGCAGTGATAATAAACAGCTGTACTCGGACGAAACTGGTTTAGAGGGTAAGGTGCCATCGCTCGCCGTCGCGTCAACACAGCGAACAGATGATTCACGGCAGCTACTCGATAATGAAATACATCTACCCACAGAGGCGAGTAGCTATAGCTACGCTACTAGTAAGACGTCAGGGCCGGACTCGAGAATAAAATATGATAAACCGCGAAGCGAGAATGCGGATGACTGGCAGTACGTAAGTCGGAAGAATAAACCGAGTTACCGCTATAGGGGACAGACCGGTGTTGCATGCGAAACGGTGGGCTTTAAGGCTGCCGATAAGAAGTCACCTATATTTATTACCAATGTGCACATGAACACGCTGGAAGCCGATATTGTTAATTACATACATTCTAAGACACAAGAAAAAGTTTCCTTAGAGATAATAAAGGCTAAAAAACAGAAGGACCACAAGGCATACAAGTTCTTTGTATCTGATCACAAAGTACCATTATTTTTAGATGAAAACTTGTGGCCTCAAGGAATAATTTTTAGAAGATTCGTGCATTTTAAACAAAGATACACGAATTCGAATAGCGACGGCCGCAGTATGGAACGCAATGGATAGATTGTACAAAATAGTATCGTTCAACTGTAAAAGTGTAAAAAGGTCTGTTAATGGCATTAAAGAACTGTGTAGATCTTCCGACATAATTGCTTTGCAAGAGACATGGTTGCAGCCAGAGGAGATACCATATCTTTGCACCATTGACGACAACTTTAGTGCCACGGGGACGTCAGCTGTTGACACGACGACCGGCATGTTACGCGGACGACCTTACGGCGGTGTAGCTCTGTTATGGAGGAGTAATGCATTCCAAAATGTGTCAGTGTTACAGTGCAATAATCCGCGTGTGTGTGCAATAAAAATAATAACTAATAATAGGCCTATTATTGTGATGAGCATCTATATGCCTACTGATATGAGTGATAATTTACCGGACTTCACGGACTGCCTCGGTACGGTGAGTGCTGTAGTTGACGATTGTAGTGTAGAATCTGTATTTGTTTTGGGGGATTTTAATGCTCATCCTAATACTTTGTTTATGAATGAGCTGTCAAACTTTTGTGAGGATCAGGAATGGGTTTGTGTTGACATCGACAGACTGGGGTTAGCAAGTGATACCTACACTTTTATGAGTGAAGCCCACGGCTGTAGGCGATGGTTGGACCACATTATAGTGACACACTCGGCATTAAGTTCTGTTATTGATGTTTACGTAAGAAATGATGTACTATGGTCTGACCACTACCCTATGATATTGGAATGTAAATTTGATTTGTTAACACCTAAGATACCTGATAATGTGATTACTCACAGCAAAATTGTATGGGGGGAAAGAACAAAGGAGCAAATTAATATATATTCCAGCGAATGTCATAAACGATTAAAATTGGTAGATTTTCCTGTAGAATTAATTGGTTGCGGTGATATTTTTTGTAGTGAATCTACCCATAGGATTGTTATTGATAAGCTGTATTCGGATATTGTTTGTGCTCTCAGTGAGTCATCAATTTGTAGTGTGGAAAGTAAGTTTGTTAGTCGTAGGAAAAGTGCTCAAATCACAGGCTGGAATAAGCACGTCAGTTGCGCTCACAGGCTGGCTAGGCAGAACTTCCATATATGGTTATCCTGTGGAAAACCATCAACTGGTCCAGTGTATGAAGAGATGCGGGAAAGTAGGGCATTTTTTAAATCGCGGCTTAAATGGTGTCAGAACCACGAGGAACAAATAAAAATGGACATAATTGCCTCTAAGCATACAAAGCGTGATTTTCGCGGCTTCTGGAAGAGCACTAATAAATTGAATATTCGGCCAGGCCTGCCTGTTAGTGTGAGTGGTGTTAATGATAAAAAGGATATTGCGAACCTTTTTAAAAATCATTTCGTTTTGAAATCACCGCTAGGAAGCTCTTGTGTTATGCTGGGTGCTGAGCTCTGTATTGGCGAGGTGGGCACACGCTTCAGTGCCAAAGATGTGGCTAAGGTCATCAGGTCTATGACTAGAGGTAAGTCCCCTGGTCATGACGGGCTCAGTATCGAGCATTTACAATACGCCGGTCCTCACTTGCCAAGGGTGTTGGCGCTGCTGTACAATTTATGTATTGGTCATTCATACTTGCCTACCGATCTAATGAGGACAATCGTGGTTCCTATTGTTAAAAGTAAAACAGGTGATCTTTCAGATAAGGGGAACTATAGACCTATTTCTCTAGCGACCACAGTCGCTAAGGTGCTTGATGGCCTGCTTGATACACAACTAAACGAACGTCTTGTGCTGCACGACAATCAGTTCGGGTTTCGGCCAGGACTTTCTACAGAAAGTGCAATTCTGTGTCTAAAGCAGGCCGTTAGGTACTACACTAAAAGAAGAACACCTGTTTTCGCTTGCTTCCTCGATCTGTCTAGGGCCTTTGATCTGGTTTCCTACGATATATTATGGAAGAAACTTGAAGCTATAAGCTTGCCTATCGAGCTTATAAGTATCTTCAAGCATTGGTATGGAAACCAGATCAATAATGTTCGGTGGGCGGGTGTGCTGTCGGAGCCTTATCAATTGGAGTGCGGAGTGAGACAGGGGGGGTTGACCTCCCCTGCCCTCTTCAATTTGTATATGAATGCCCTGATTGAGGCGCTTAGCAGTCATCATGTCGGTTGTCATATTGACGGCGTCTGTGTCAATAATTTAAGTTACGCAGACGACATGGTGCTGCTGAGCGCGTCAGTCGGCGGTATTAGGACACTATTAGCCACATGTGAACGCTACGCAACAGAACATGGGCTATTGTATAACGGTCTGAAAAGTCAGTTTATTGTCTTTGAGGCGGGGACCAAGTACGATCTTGATGTGCCTCCAATTCGGCTAAACGGTGTTCCTCTTGAACGAGTGGAACAATTTAAATACCTAGGTCATTTGGTCACCACTGACCTTAAAGACAATTCTGATATTGAAAGGGAACGGAGGGCTCTGTCCGTGCGTGCGAATATGTTAGCCCGCAGGTTTGCACGTTGTACTGTGGACGTAAAGGTGACGCTCTTTAGAGCATTCTGTACCACCTTCTACACGTGCAGCTTGTGGGAGAAGTATTCGCGAGCATCGTATGGAGCCCTTCGTGTCCAATTTAATAATGCATTCAGAAAACTGATGGGGCTGCCATGGCGTTGCAGTGCGTCAGGGATGTTTGCGGCGGCGCGTGTAGATTGTTTTTATACTTTAATACGCAAGCGCGCTGCATCCATGGTGGCACGAGTCATGGCTAGCCCCAACAGGGTTCTGAAAATGATAGCTGACAGAGTGGACTGTCCATATATAATTCACTGTTGTCAGTTACATGTGTCACCGTATTGTGTTGTTTACTAACACGTAGTTTTTAAGGATATTGTTACTAACCCTCTATGAGTCTTGGCTCGAAATAAAGTTTTTAATTAATTAATTAATTTACTCCTGCGTCAGTCGTCGACTACCTTTCGTGAAACCAAACTGGTGACTATGTAAAATCCCATTAGAATTAAAATGTGACAACATCTGGTCTAGCATGATTTTTTCATATATTGTCTATAATTAGAGGGATCACTCTTGCTACCCGATTTGAAAATTGGTACTACTTTACTATGTTTCATTAAATCGGGAAACGTGCCGCTATCTAAACATTGATTAAATATGCCTGTTAGGACAGGGACAATTGTGTCAATGATATCTTCAAAAACCTTAACGGAAATCCCCCATAAGTCTTCAGTGTTTTTTATGTTAAGACTTTTAAATGCTTTTTTAATTGTGATAATAGAAATGGGCTTGAATTCAAAATTTGGAATGTCTCTACTGAAGTGTTCTTTTAAAAGAGATTCAGCTAGTATAGATGATGAGAGGAGAGATTTCGTAACCTCTATTGGGATGTTGGTAAAAAAGTTTTCTAGTGTCTCAGCAACTTTTAACTTATCTGAAATGGTTACATTATCAATTTTTAAAGACAATTCATTTTGATCTCGCTGTTTTGTGTTTCCAGTTTCTATGTTAATTACCTGCCACACAGCTTTTATTTTATTGTTAGAATTATTAATTTAGTTAGTTATTAATTTAGATTTAGCTTGGGCGCAGACTCTTTTAAATATCTTAGAATAGTTTCTTACATAATTATGAATTACTTGATCAGAAGTCAATGATTTTTCGTTGTATAAATTATAGAAAATATCTCTGCTTTTTCTAATGCCAGGAGTGGCCCATTCATTAAATTTTGGTTTGGTATTGATTGCTACTATTTTTACAGGACTTATGCTTTATGGAATTCTTGACATACTGTAGAAAATAATGTACCATAGTTTATTGTTGGGGTCTTGTGAATCAAAGCTAGCTGTTGAAAGATTGCTAAGAACATTATTATTAAACATTTTCAATTTATTTTTAGGTAAGAAATCTTAACTGAATAGTTTTATCTATACGTAACTTTTTATCTGATTCAAATGATACAAGTTGACCAGTATGGTCAGACCTAACGCCACTAATTAATTAATTTATTTATTTATCTTTAAATCAGGCACATTACCCATAATTTGTTAGTATTACTTACAACTATGTTAGTATAATTAATTAAGACAAACTTTTACAACTAGAAACAATAACTATAATACAACACACTTACAGAACACTATATCTATTAAGCCACCTTCTGGAGACACCTGGCAAAAGTACATGTACTGCGCACAGGTGCCCCATCAGGTGGCCTTCAGTCTTACTAGCAACAATGCTCAGGAGACTGCTGTCACTGTGTCGCATCCGACGCAGCAGTGACGCGGATCTCTTACGGATGATCGCAAAAAAGTCATCTGTTCGCGCTGCTGCGAACATCCCTGACGCTCTACAGAAACGTGGCAGCGACAGCAGTATCCTAAGAGCATTGTTGTATTGCACACGCAGGGCATTAAACGTTTTTTGCGTGTATCTGGTCCACAGACTGCAGGTATAAAAAGCCTGGCAGTATGCCCTAAACAGTGTTATCTTAACGTTATTGTCACACTTTGCAAATCTGCGGGCCAGCATGTTGCATCGAACGGCCAATGCCCTGCGCTCTCTCTCCAAATCACAGTTATCAGTGCCATCCTCTGTAACCCAGTGACCAAGGTATTTAAACTGCTTTACTCGGATGAACGGAATTAAGGATGAGTCTTGTATTTTACAATTAGTAAATATAAGTCAATGCATGAAGCTGAGGTTGCTGTTATTCTAGTCGCTTCATTAAATATACATTTTAAATTGAATGATTTAAACAATGATATAATCTTATATTTTATCAGGTGAGTTAACAAAAAAAGTTCACTTCAGCTCCTAGGTTCCCCAATTTTAGAAGACAGTTTTTCTCCTTTCATCGACGAAAAAATCAAAAACTTTAACGACGTTTCGGATAGACTCTTCAAAATTAATTTACATTCGGCATTCACCTTGATTAGATACTGTTGTTTTGGTCCAAATTTTATATATTGTCTACGCTCTTCCCCCTTATGAAAGCAGTCACACCTCTTGGACAAAATTGACCAAATTATTCGCAGCACATTAACATCCATTTTAAACGTGGGCCTGGACGACCGAGCGTGGCTGCAAGAAAGAAAGAAAGAAAGAAAGAAAAATATTTTATTTGGGACACGCACAGGAAATACAGACAGTAATAAAAAATAGAATTAAATTAAAAAATAAGAAAAGACCACACTACCCATCCGTTTTGGTGGCCTCGGCGTCCGCAAAATTACCAGTATTAGCTTACCCGCGTTCCTGTCCTCTGTCCACAGCACTGAAAAGTTGACCGGGAAAATTTTAGCCCCCTGCCTGGTTAACTCTGAAGTGTCGTGCTTGACCGTTGCGGAGAACGCCTGGAAAGCGACTTGCCCGAATACAGATCGGCCCGTGAACCCATCTTCCCAGAGGCAGTGGGATGAGCCGCTCTGCAGGTTGGTACGGAACAATCTTATTAATACGTCCACCAATACTGCTGAGCGTGCCCGCCTGCTGGCTGTGGGTGAGTGGGAGTCGGGCCTCTGGCTTCAGGCGCTACCGTCACCCAACATAGGCACTATGCTGGGTGATACCACCTTCCGGCTCGCTACCTGTCTGCGTCTGGGTACTCCTTGTGTGGCTCCGCATCGCTGCCAGTGCGGTGAAGGTGTCGACTGTCTCGGACATCATGGCCTATCCTGCAGTAAGAGCGCGGGCCGGATAGCACGGCACGCCAGCATTAATGACATCATCCGTCGTGCTCTTGTCACCGTCGGAGTGCCAGCTGTTTTAGAACCCAATGGCTTGGCACGCGACGATGGGAAGAGACCAGACGGAATGACCATAATGCCTTGGAAGGTAGGTAGGCCTTTGGTGTAGGATGCAACGTGTGTCGACACCCTTGCGCCATCCCATCTTCCTAGCTCGGCGAGCTGTGCTGGGGCTGCTGCTGCAGGTGCGGAAAACCTCAAACGGCGCAAATACTCCAATCTTATTGGGACTTATATGTTTGAGCCGTTTGGGATTGAAACACTAGGTCCATGGGGTCCGAGTGCTCACCTTGTTTTTCAAGACATCGCCAAGCGGCTGGTCGACTCTACACGTGACCAGAGGGCTGGCCTATTCTTTGGTCAAAGAATCAGCATTGCCATACAACGTGGCAATGCTGCCAGCCTTTTGGGCACTTTTCCTACTGACAGCGATGCGGACGAATTCTTTGATGCCCTATGATTATTTCCCCCCTCCTTTTATATACTTGTACATATTAATTATTATTTTAAGTATGATAGTTTTTAAATAATGTAAATACGTGTGTAAAAAATAAATAATAAGATAAAGTTATTTATATATTTGGTGAGTTAACTAATAGATCAACATTTAGGTCACCACAAACAAAAACTAATTTATTATCTTTAAAAATTTTACTTAGTATTTCTTCCATAATGATTAAAAATGATGACAAGTTTGAAGTTTATCTATTAACAATTCCTCGTCTAGGATTTTGCCAGAGAAGTAATTAATATTTTGATGATAAAATAAAATATTCTTATCATGCTTCTCTTTTGTCGAGTCTAAAAGTTTAAAGAGCCTATCACAGTATTATTAGAAATACTAGTTTTTGAGTGAAAGCTTCCTCAAAGCTCGATAGATGGCGTTGTACCATTTTCTAAATCTCGCTGTTAAGATTTTCCGCAAAGGTGTTGTAGTGAATCGTTTTTCTAATACATATTGTACTCTGAAATTTTGTTGTATTCTGATTTATTGGGCAGCTGTCGGGTGCACTAACATTTATGGTCCATTCGAGTCGGAATTTTGCTTTTTTGAGTGTGTGGCGCGGAAAACAGTGTCAATTACCCTGAAGTGCCTAGTTCGTCGCCGATGTGGGTATCAGCGTCGAGACAAGCTCCGACGTAAACAGGCACCACCAGTGTCGTGGAGACTTCGCCCTTTCGGAGACGGTGTGGGGCACAGATGTGACGACATCTCAGCAGTGACATCATCGAACAACGTCAAGGACGGCAACGTCATCAGGGACGTACTTGGAGAGGTTTGGTTGAAGCAAAACTGTGAGTTACGATCCAAAGAGTTTTTAGTCTAGACTTGTAATTTTCTCAGAATTATGAAGTGTTTGGGACTTGTAAAATTTTAGCATTAGTTTTAGACTTAGAATAATCACGAAAAAAGTGTTGTGACGGGGAACATATGTCCGATTTTTTCTAAGTTTAAAACTTTTTGAAACACTTGTAATTTTGTCAGTTTTTTCACTGACTTGTAAATTTTATGGATTTTATTTGTGTTAATTTACGACCAGTTGCATTTAATTAGTGAGTTAGTTTTTTAATGATTAAAAGATTTATAGCTTATTACACAATGGAATCCTTACGTAAACTACAGTTCAATAATAAAACAATAATAGAAAAGGTAGAATTAATTTTAAAAAATCACCTAAAGATCGTATCACACAAAGTTACATAGAAACACGACTAGTCATTAGAGTCACAGTGGCAACAATTTGTCGAAAATCATAGGCGCATTATAGAGAAAGCAACTGACGAAGACTTAGATAAAAACGTTTATTTTACATTAGAAGTTTATGATTTAACTGAAGATTTGTACATAAACTATAAGTCTGAATTAAAAGAGCATTTGCTTCAACTTAGTCTGTGCGAAAGTGCTAATTTCAGTAGTAATAAACATTCTAATCAAAATAGTTCAAATGTAAAATTGCCACAATTTTTTTTTGCCTAAGTTTTCGGGTCTCTATTCTGAATGGGTTACCTTCCGTGATTTATTTACGTCACTGTTCCATAAAAATGAGGCACTGGAAGACGTTTAAAAACTTCACTATTTAAAGAGTCACCTTACAGGCGAAGCAGCACAGTTGCTTCGACATATCCCTGTGACTGCGTCTAATTATAATGAGTGTTGGTCGATTTTAAACAAACGATTTGACAATAAAAGGTTTTTAGCTAACTGTATGCTCAAACGGCTTATCCATCAATCGTCGATTACTAAGGAATCATCAACAAACGTTAAACCGCTGTTAGACACGACTGTTGATTGTTTGCACGGTTTACGCCGTCTAGGTATTGATGTCAGCTTTTGGGATGCAATTGTTGTATACTTAAGCTCCGAAAAGTTAGAACCGAGTCTCGTAAATTGTGGGAACTAAGAATTAGTTCTAATCCTAAAGAGGATTTACCTACGTTTGAAGAGTTCAAAACTTTTATGGAATCTAGGTTTAGAGCCTTAGAGTATTTAGATCCTAAAGCTAATAAACAAAATTGTGCTCGTGATAGCCATGCCAAATCTTTTCATGTTGCTATTCAAAATTGTGTATTATGTTCTGGAGATCATAAATTGTGTCAGTGCAAAGAATTTTCAAAGAAAGACTGTGTCGAACGTCGTGAATTTGCCCGAGTCAGTAAGCTTTGTTACAATTGTCTTGGAACCAACCATTCTGTATATTTTTGCCGTCAGTCTACCAGATGTCACCTTTGCAAAAAGAAGCACCACATACTACTTCACCCAAAAACAACTGCCAATTCTGCTGAAAATGTTGATAGTTCAGCAGACAGGAATGTTGCGGCTGCTAACGCAGCTACTTCTTCCAACCAAAGCGAGATTACCAAATCCATTTGTTGTTTTGCAGATGTTCACAACCAAGGTCTGTTAGCCACAGCTTTGTTTGGTCTACTAGTGGCACAAGTCGCTACTACCATAAAACCACTAGACAAGTCGCTACCACCCTGAAACCACCAATATCTTTATTCTGTAATGTTGTGTATGGACACTTTGATAAGCTAGTAGTTCTGCGAACAGTACTGTAGACCTCGCGAGCACAAACTTTTTTGCAACGATTAACCTTTAGCTAGTCGCGCCAAAATAATCACTCTGTTAGTCGCGTGCGGATCCCCAGAGTTTATTGTGAAAAAGAAACATAAAATAAGTGCAAATATTTATTTATAAAGGAACTTTAAGTAAATCATCTAAACTTATCAAAAGTATAAGGCTTCTAGAAAACAATATATAAAATAAATAAAAAAATGTATATAAAAATAATATATAATAGTCGCGTATGTATAATATTGGCTAAAATATGGACTTCACGAGACTTTTTTTTTGTACCACTATAAAACTTAAGTAAACATAGAACTTTAATATTTTCTAAAAAGCTAAAGCTTGAGATATAAATAAATATATTTTAATAGATAAAGATAATTTTATTTGTCTAAACATGCGTGTACATGCAAATTAAGCATGCAGGATGTCACAATATTGATATTTCGACCGTACATGTTTTACTCGTAAGGCATACAAATTTATAAAATTTACAAAAAATAAATATCATTAAAAACTAAATTACAAAATAAAACTAAATTCTAAAGGCACTTTAATCTAAGTATGGTAGTGTCATTCAAAAAGTCACTTATATTATAATAAGTTAATAACACTTGTCCGTTAATAAATCTCGCATCTTTTTTTTAAACAAATTCACCGGCAATGCTTTATATGACTGTGGTATTTTATTATAAATTTTTGGAGCCATACAGAAAACGCTTTTTCCCATTAATGCCGTCTTTGATGTATGCGCACACAGTTGATTTTTGTCACGTCTGTTACGCGGGAATGCGTCAGCTAGTCGTGGAAATAGAAATTGATTTACCCTAACAAATGCCGCAATTTCAAAAACTTACAAAGATGGTAGGGTCAGTAATTTGTGTTTTTTAAATAATGGCATACAGCTGTCGGTCGACTTCAAATTAAACATAGCACGAATACATCTCTTTTGGGCTTTAAATGCAATTGATGAGGCACGACGTTCACGGCTCAAGTTTTTAAGAAAATATTAAGTTCTACGTTTACTACGTTTACGTTTACGTATCTTATTTACTGTACCTGCAATCTATGCAAATAAATTTTTACTTTACTTTACTTTAAGTTTTATTTAGTACTTTTTAGTTCAGTATAGGCTTGTGTAAAAAAGTATTTTACATTTTATTCTAGCATTAGAATTTAATATCTGTTCTATCACCTTCACTTGTAAGGTTCTTAATTGTCAAGGCAAATCCAACGAGTCCAAGACAACAGGGCTACCGTGTAAAGTTGAGGTGTTCCTGTGGTCACCTTCCGGCTTTATCATCAGGCCCTAGACTACACCTTGGGCTAACTTGACCACCTACTTGTCAAAACATCGAGAAGACCTAAACACAGCGGAACTACCTTGTCTAGTTAAGGAGTTGTTATAGTGTCCTTCCAGATCCATCATGAGGGTCTGGACTACACCTTGGGCGACAGTACTTGGCAAGATAAAACCAACGACCGCAAACATAACAGGGCTATCTTAGTTGATAAAACTATTTTCCTAGGGATCACGCTCGACTCAAGGCTACAATGGGGTCCTCATTTAACATCTCTTGCAGGACGGCTAAGTTCAGCAGCATATGCTATCAGAAAAATCCGTCAGTTTACTGATGTACATACCGCGAGGCTAGTATATTTCAGCTACTTTTATAGTATCATGTCCTACGGTATTTTACTGTGGGGACGGGCTGCAGACATCGAGTCTATTTTTATTCTCCAGAAAAGAGCGATCAGAGCCATATATTGTCTCCGCAGGCGCGATTCTCTAAGGAAACTGTTTAAGGATATTAACATCATGACGGTACCTTGTCAATATATCTATGAAAACATCATGTACGTAAGAAAGAATTTACATCTTTTTAGCAAAAGAGGTGATAGACATAATTATAGTACCTACTAGAAATAGGGACCTATTAGTTCAACCAGGTTTCAGACTGGCTAAAGTAGATTCATCTTTCATGGGATACTGTTTAAAATGTTACAATAAAATTCCTCCCCACATACTTCAACTGAATGAGACGAAATTCAAATCTTGTATAAAACGCACACTATGCAGATAGGCATATTATACGTTGGGGGATTACATCACTGATAAAAATGCTTGGCTCATGCTGGTCCTGCTCCACAACCACAACTAATTGATTAACATTTGCAAATACTGTTGGAGCTGCTGAAGATTGTAAGACCATCTTTGCATTGTATAAACTCAATCTCTTTTGTATTATATAATTGCATAGCACACTATGTGAGCACTATGTACTAAAGAGTTACCATTTACCGGGTAATATGTCTTGCATTGACTTGAATGTGCCCTGGCAGCTGTGAGTACGTCATGCTCACTCAAATATTTCGCTGATAGTGGCGCGTGTGTTGGATCATTTAGCTCCCTTCAAAATGATTGAGCTGAATGGTGCTAATCCATGCGTCATGTTCGTGAACGGGCGCCGTCAGTTGGGACTGGTCATCTCTTAGTTGCCTGGGATTATTTTTATTTTTTTGAATTGTTCTTTTTTATCTTTTTATTACGGACGCTTCTCATGTGCACGTCTTTCTACATTGTTCTCACATGTATAATTTTAACATGAATGATGTAACCAATATTTTGTAACAATTTTTATTTAAAAGAGTGTCCGTGGAGTTTCTTGCCCGTTCTTCTCCATAGGTACCTACTACGCTTTGGAATGGGCAACTAGCTTCATACCTATTTCTGACTGACCGATTCCTTGACAATTCAAAAGTGCCTGTAAATGGTTTAATTGAAATAAATGATTTGAGTTTGAGTTTGAGTCATTGAAAAAAACATGACATCCACATGACATCATTCAATACGTCAAATTTAAATAAAAAAACCAGCCAAGTGCGTGAACCACGCACAATGAAGAGTTCCGTAGTTGCGATCAATTTATCCCAAGAACAAACAGTGTACACACAATTATATTACAACTCAATCAGTATTCTAATATTTACCATAAAACTAATAGGTTACCTTAATTTACAGTAGATCTCCAACCAATACTATGCCAATCTATCTTTTTACCGACACAGCCACTAGCACGTCTTATCGTCACGAGCGCTCGACCCACAAGACAGTTGTGTTCGCCATTTTGACATATCGAATCTTTCGGTGTTGCCAGTACAATATCAACAATTATGTATTAAATTGAAACCTAACACTCGACTCATAATGATTTACACGTTATTTTTAAAACTGTAAACACTGTAAACAGTGTGTAGTTGAAAAACATGCTCTCCCATGAATAAAAAAATAGTTATCAATCACACACCCACACGACTAAAATGGGAAAGACGAAAAAATATATCGTGATTTTATTTTACCACTTTGTCGGCGTGTTTAATGTACCCATGTAGGTACCCATGCCAAATTACAGCTTTCTAGTACAAAGGTTCTCTGAGCTAAGCCACAGATAGACAGACAGACAGTCAGACATGGACATGGCGAAACTACATCGGTTCATTGTTGACTACAGAACCCTAAAAACAAACAAAAAAACTTTTATTGTCCACTTTGTCTGTACTGTCCGTCTCATTGTTAATAAATAAAAAAAAAAAAAAAACATTTAATTCAGATAACAATAGATCCATACATTTTACCAAAATTAAAAATTAAAATAATAAATACAATTCAATTTAAAAATTAACATAATAAATACAATTCAATTTAAAAATTAAAATTAGCATAATAAATACAATTCAATTAAAAATTAAAATTAACATAATAAATACAATTTAATTAAAAAAATTAAAATTAACATAATAAATACAATTTAATTTCATTCAAATTATTCTCATTATAAAGGATCTCCATAACGGAGAAGAGATCCTATTTGCTACAGTTTTCAGAATACAGTTGCAGCTGCCACACATTCTGCAGATCAGGGATGCAGTTTTTTTGCGAATGACGGCATGAAAGCCATCAGTGCGATACTGAACAAACATCCCCGATGCACTACAGAAGCGAGGCAGCCCCAACATCTTCCTGAAGATGTTATTATACTGGACGCGCAGGGCGTCCAGCGACCTTTTGGTGTGGCTGACCCACAGATTCCCCGTATAAAAGCTTTGACAGTACGCCTTAAATAACGTAATCTTGACCTGTTTAGAGCAACGGGAGAATCTGCGGGCCAGCATGTTACCTCTGACCGCTAAAGCCCTGCGCTCCCTCTCAATATCTTGATCGTCATCCAGACCTTCGGTAATTAAATGCCCCAAGTATTTAAATTTCGTGACACGATTTACGCATAAGCCATTCAAGGTGATATAATAGTCCTAGTTTTCTTTTTATCATCACTCTGATGAATGTTAGCTTTAACAGTTTTTAAATATGGTAAAAGCTGATCCAGAGTGTCAAAACTCTAGCGGCTTCAGCTCCCAGTCTGACACTATAGTCGTCTATCCCGTGAACCTTGCAATCCACCACGCGTTTGCCTTTGATACTACATCGGTTTAACAATACAACTTTTCCATAAAAACATTCTTCTAGAGAATTGTTAAATCTAGCGCGTTTAGATAGCATTGTTTAAAGTAAGCAAGCATAGTAATTTTCGTTACTATCGAACGCTAACCGCAGTTTCTCTTGCCATTGGTTCCAACTAAATAAAATATTTGGCAAACCCTCTTACCATTCTTGTGCAATTCCCTTTAGTTTTTGGAGAGCAAAATATGTAAAGAATATTACTCATAAAAACATAATTTTATTTATTACACATTTCATTGTTTGACAAAGAACATCAGAACGAAAATTTTAAAATTAACCATAGACAATTTATCTATGAAAAAGGTTATTGCACTGCCCCTTACTGGAGCAATCATAGCAACACAGTGTGAGAGTACAAAAAACAATCAAGAAATGGTTAACATAAAATAGTAGGAAAAAACAAACTTGATTAAAGTTTTGTTCAAAAGTTCAAGCTTTGAATCGAACTAAACAGTTAACCATAAAGTTAAGAAAACTAATTTAAATCTAAGCTTTTCACAAAGAAATCATGTTTTATTTTTGGTAAAGCTTTTGTAAAAATATCTGCTTCAAGTTCTGAAGAGGGTTTATAAGCTAAACATATTTCTTTGTGTTCAACACACTCTTGAATAAAATGATGATGGACATCAATGTGTTTCGTCCTACGGAAACATTCATTCTCAACCATTTTGAGTGTACTACGATTATCATTGTAGATAGTAATAGGTTCTATAAGTTGTGACCGATTCCTGTTAAGCTCTAATAAAAAGTTTTTAATAAATTTCGCTTCTTTAACGGCACTCCCAAGAGCGTAGTATTCCGCCTCAGTACTGGAACACGTAACATTTTGTTGCTTATGACTATGCCAGTTAACAACACAATGTCCAAACTTGGTTATAAAACCTGAATATGACTTCCTGTCAGTAATATCCCCCGCCCAATCTGCGTCGGATGAAATTTCTATTTTTTCACTACCTCTCCTAAAATTGAGACCGTAGTAAATTGTACCAGATAAATACCTAAGTACGCGTTTGGCTGCAACCCAGTGAGATTCATTGTAACAAGTGTTATACTGACTGAGTTTGCTGCATGCGAAAGCAATATCGGGACGAGTAGAAACAGCGAGATACATTAAACTTCCAATAAGTTCCTGGTATGGAAACCTTTGGTCGATTTTATCTGCTTTTGGCAGGTTGAAATTTACCTCCATAGGAGTCGCTGTCTTATGACAATCTTCCATGCCAAATTTTTTCAGCAGGCTTTTCACATATTCTGACTGTGTCAACTTTAGTGTCCCTTGCTTCCTGTCCCTATCAACTTTCATACCCAGTGCTTGTGTCACAGGTCCAAGCACTTTTATTTTAAAGTTGGAACAAAGCAATTTATAGAGCGCCATCTTTTGCTGCTCATTGGAACTAAACACGAAAAAATCATCTACGTGAAGTGCTATAATAACGTTATCGTTATAGTAGACACATTTTTCAGTCTTTAGTTGTTGATATCCGTTACTGATTAAAACTTTATGAACTTTTTCATTCTATGCTCTACTGGCTTGTTTAAGTCCATATAAACTCTTTTTAAGTAAGCAAACTTTGTTCTGCCCCTCAATAGCAAATCCAGTAGGTTGTTCCATGTAAATACGTTCATTAATATCTCCATTAAGAAATACCGTATTAACATCAATATGTTCAATTTCCATATCATTTTCAATGCCAATTGCAAACAATAAACGTAAAGTGCAATGTCTGACAGCAGGTGCAAATGTTTCTCTAAAGTCGACTTCATATTTCTGAGTGAAACCTTTTGCGACTAGACGAGCTTTATACTTTCCAAAATTTCCACTTGGATCAATTTTTTCTTTGAAAACCCATTCACATTTGATAATGTTTCCATGTTTAGGTCGATCAACAAGTTCCCAGACATCATGCGCTAAAAGTGAATTAAATTCATCTTGCATGGCTTCTAACCAATACTTTGATTTGTCAAATTTAATAGCTTCATTAAACGTTTTAGGTTCATTTTGTGCTGTTAACGCTAGTTCAGTTAAATAGTTAACTTCATAATCCTTTAACCAAATTGGAGGATGTCTGTCTCGTTTTGGCCTAGAATGAACAGTGACTTCAGAATTTGTTGCATTCTCTTCAGTGCCATGTTGAATATTATTCAATGGAAATTCAGCTTCTACCTGGTCATAAGATGTAACTATATCCTGAATATGAGGTTCGTCAACAACATTATTATCTAGAACTTCATTATCTAAAACTTCAGAATTGGTAGATAAAGCATCTGGTGTAGCATATTCGTCATTGTCAGATTCATCGACATTTACTTCGATCACATCATTTCTATCAGAAATGTTCACAGAAACTTCAGCAGTATTTGTGAAATCTTTCCAATTGTTATTACTCTTTGCATTTTTAAATTTAATACCTCTAAGAGATTCTATAAATTCAACAGAACGAGCCTTAATCACTTTAGTACCATCTGCTGGATCACCAAGTCTATATCTCACAATATCCTAACATAATGTAGGGTTTTGATTTGGGATCAAGCTTGGTTCGCTGACAATTAGGGGTAAGAGCGTATGCTGTACTGCCAAATACTCGAAGATGACCGAGGTTCACTTTGGATCCAGTCCATAACTCTTCAGGAGTTGTAGTAGTTAAAGCAGCAGTTGGCCTGCAATTCTTTAAATAACAAGCAGTATTTACAGCTTCAGCCCAATATTCCTTTTTCAAAACAGCATCTTGTAACATGGCTCTAGCTTTTTCAATTAAAGTTCTATTTAACCGTTCGGCAACGCCGTTTTGTTGTGGTGTGTATGGAACTGTGGTTTCGTGAACAATACCGCACTGCTTAAAATAATTCTCGAAACTTTTGTTACAATACTCCGAGCCGTTATCACTTCTAATACGCTTTATCTTTAGACCGGTTTGATTTTCAACTAAATTTTTGAATTCAATAAACGTGTTTAAAACAGTGGTTTGATCTTTCCGATTTAAGAAATAAATGAAAGACTTTCGCGTAAAATCATCAGTAAAAGTGATAAAATATCGACAACCACCCCAACTATTAACCGACATGGGTCCACATAAATCCGTATGAATCAAATCTAATTTAGTCACGCTTCTATGTGCCTGACCACGAGGAAACGATTTGCTCTTTTATTTTCCTTCAATGCCAGGAGAACATGGAGTCAAATCACCATTTGTAAAATCAATACCACGGGCCAAAGAACCACGAAGAATTAACATACCTCTGTAACTTTGATGTCCTAGGCGACGATACCATAATTCCAAAGAATCAAGTTTGGACATAAAAGCTGTACCTTCAGTGCTTATACTAGGCTCTTGGTCTACAAACGCAGGATAGCATCCTCGTTTTTGATCAATTTTGTAAATACCGTCCACATTAGTTATACAGATCACAGGAACCAGTCACGGACACATTATCCTTCTTGTAAATATGACAATTATTAATATCAAATATTAATACATAGCCTTTTGCTGCGACTCTGCTTACAGATAAAAGATTAGCTGCTACATTAGGGACATATAAAGCATTTTTAATAGATTTATCAACATTATTTTCCAATGTCATATTTACATCGCCTACGCCTACACTGTATGTTTTCTCGTTGTTGGCAATAGTTATTTCGGATTGAGAACTAGGAGAATAATTAGTCATCCAGTCTTTCCGATTAGTCATATGACTAGAACAACCTGAATCCAAGATCCAGCTATTATTATCAGAAACACTACTTACTAAAGCAGTCTCTGTAGAAAAAAGACAGTCATTTGTACTTCCCTTCTTATTTGAGATATCTATCTTCTTAGAATTCCTTTTTAACTTCGGACATTTAGGTTTGATATGTCCTTTCTCATGACAGTTATGACAAACAGGAATGAATTTGTTTTTAGCTATCAAGAGCTTTTCATTTTGTTCCAAATTCAAATTAGAAGATTCTCTCTTAAATTCGCTTTGTATCAGCTGACATTTGACAAAATCAGATGTGAGTTTAGTACTTGTGGCCTCCACAGTCATGATTAATGGATCGAATTCACCCCGCAATCCAATTAGCATTAATTCGGCCAATTCTTCGTCATCGACGCAGCAACCAATATCTGCCAATTCTTACGTAACGGAAATTATATTTCCCAGATAGTGATCCATGCAATCATAATCAGTAAACTTAATCTGAGCTAATTTTCTCTTTAAGCTAAGTCTACGACTAATACCAGCATTTTCATAAGCGGCCTTTAAATTCTTCCAAGCATCCGCAGCTGTTTTTTTTCACATGAGGATAACATATAGGTAGCACATTTAAGCAAATCTTTGCGTACGTTTTCTGGTCTCTAGTAGAGTTAGATGTCGCTGGTACTGAACCGATCGCAAATTCTCACAAACCATGGTCTATCAGTAATAATTTCATTTGAAATTTCCACGTATCATAATTGCGGACACCTTCTAATTTTTCAATCACCATATTCGAACCCGTACTTACGACAATATTATTCGAAGATGAAATTTGTGCTTCATTGCTCCTTACAGAAGGCACAGGAACATTGTCCGGCATTTTCGTGAATATATTTCACAATAAAATATTTCACTTTTATAATTATTCCGTGATAATTATATATCACTTCAATAATGAAATTTAAATGTAATTATGAGTAGTTATATGCCCATAACCAATGTAAAGAATATTACTCATAAAAACATAATTAAATTTATTACACATTTCATTGTTTGACAAAGAACATCAGAACGAAAATTTTAAAATTAACCATAGACAATTTATCTATGAAAAAGGTTATTCTAACAAAATAAGCCATTTGTTGGTCTGACTAACCATATTTTAAAGCACAAGCACAATGCAACCATATGTCAATCGTTTATTGTTTGCGTTTCGGGTCAAATTCAGGAATAGTATATAACACGGCGGGGAATCCCTCCTTTGCCGTTTCTGACCAGTCTCCGGTGTAATTCTTCGTTAATGGTAGATATAGGTAGTTTTCAATCACACACAATAGTTAACTCAAACTCAAAGCGTTTATTTCAATTAGAACATTAAACATTTACAGGCACTTTCTAATTATCACTTTATCACTTAGCAAGGAGTCTTTCAGTTTGAGTTTCATGACACTAGTCGCCCATTCCAAAGCGAGTCGGTCTCTGCTGGAGAAGAACGGGCAAGAAACTCCAGGGACACTCTTTTAAATCAAAACATCATGTTACAGGGTTTACTTGTTTGACAATTACAATATTAGTCCTTTCTAACACTACTCTTGTTGTTATTTTTGCTAAGCCGGGTCGCCCACACCCGCCATTGTGTGTCCGACCCTTTTTCTAAGTTGGCGGAACTCAGTGTTGTTCAATACTAACTCTTATTACTAAGTGTGGTCAATGAAACTCACAAACAATGCTAAAATCCTTATCAGTTAATTCTTTTATAATTAAACAATGCTAATATTCACAAATACAAAGGTTTATCAGAATTAAAGTTAAATTAGAAGCTTCATTACTTTCAATACTTTTTGACAACACTTCTTGTGATTCAAGGAATTTAATCAAATAACAGTTGATCTTTAGTAAATTGCAGTGTAAAATAATCTTAATACTTTATCGTTTGTTTTCTATTATTGAAACTTATTTAGTTCTCGTATTAAATTATTACATTCAGTTATTGATCATAATATTTGCAATCCGCGCCATTTTCGCCACATGAGGTAGCGCTTCATCATAAACAAATTTACTGTCAAATGAGCAATATTGTTAATATGACTAAAAACCTAAAGACTATACAAAATTAACGTTCCCTTTTAATTTTAACTAAGACATGGGAATTGGTTTAATAATTTACTCCGGCGACAATGTGAGTTCGATTTCACAATAAGAGCAATAGATGGCGTTGTGGTCTCAAAGGAATCGATATCATTCACAGCATGCATATAAACGGTTGTAACAGTATTCCACAGTAACCATATATGGCAGGATCAACGACTTTATGGTGAATAACAATTATAATAAATAGTTACGCGTAAGATTATGTTATAATCTTTACGAATAGACGCTCTCGCGGCGACATATATTATGATTGAAGAGTTTTTCTAAACTGTTATTTTTATTGTTTGCGGCCTTTTTATAAATTGGTTTTGACTCACCGCGCCCTTCAGGATTTCAGTTCACCAATCGGTGGCTGCGTCGCTGCAGCTGCCTCTGCTGTGAGTGAGTGTGCTGTGCCATTGTCGGCTGTGACATTGTCGGCTGCGACTACGTCGTGTCTTATGGCAGACCGTTTGCCGCTCAACCAATTCAGGAAGTCGCTTGCGCGCTTGCAGCGTTCATCGCACGTATTAAAAAAAAAACCGGCCAAGTGCATGTCGGACCACGCACAATGAAGGGTTCCGTAGTTGGGATGAATTTATCCCAAGAACAAACTTAAACTTAACTTTGTAGTTGAGAAACATGTTCTCCGATACATTTTGTATGGGAGAACATGTTTTTGCAACCGCAAATCTAAGTTGGTCGATTATTACTCGTTAACTTGTAAAGCCTACTCAGCTGTGATAGTTTTCCTTTTAAATTCGTTATATAAGCTGCTGTTGTGAATTTTTTCACATATGTGAAACCAACCATTTAGCTGGCAGGGGGGGGACACACTTGACTCTAACAAAAATTTTCACCTTAAAGCTTAATATTTTGCAAACGGATCTCTGAATTCAAAAATGGTTTTAACATACTCACAATTTTTTTGAAAGACCTTTCCAATGATACCACAAATAGTGCGATAAAAAAATAAAAAAAAACATCATCACTTTACGTGTATGGGAGGTACCCTAAAAAAAAATGTTTTTCATAATTTTGTTTTACCACTTTGTTGGCATAATTAATATGTATACTTTTGCCAAATTACAGCTTTCTAGTACTAAGGGTCTCGGAGCTAGACCGCGGACAGACAGACAGACAGACAGACAGAAAGACAGACAGACAGACAGACGGGCATGACGAAAATATAAGGGTTCCTTGTTTACTACGGAACCCTAAAAACGTTATGTTGGACATTTAAAAAAATAATAAAAACAATGTTTGCGTGGCATAACGAAGACAAAAGTACTATGTTATTTACATCACAGTCTTGTAAAATACTCATTATACCACAACCACAGCTTACATGAAATAAATATCACAAGTAAAAGAATTAAAATCAAGATCTTACCTTTCAACAGTTGCAATCAGAACGACCAAACTTACTTACGTAGGCCTGGATAAGGCTACTATGACTAATCAGTTTTATCCCAATTCTGAAATGTAGTCTTGCTCCAATAAAACTCACTTTTAAACACATTTATTTTATTATTTGCCTTGCTTGCAACACAGTTGGTAACCGGCTGACTCAAGAGCTAACGCGCTACGCCGGCAACCAACAGGAGTGGGGACCGGATGTAGTGCACCACCTCGTTTGATAAAACAGTATAATTAATTGACATCTTGAATACAAACTAAAACAATTCTAAAATTCTTTGAAATATTCGATTTAACGTAACAACATGTTTTAAAATACAGGACTTTAATAGGTAATGCATAACTTTAAATGGTAAAATCAATGTTTAACAAAATAAATGGATCGTAATCATACCAAAAGTAACGCCATCTAGGTATAAGATGACAGTCACATCCAACGTAAAAATGACTGTCATCATACCCACACAACACTATCTAACAGATTATACTTCAAAAATAAATATTCTATCTTATATAAACTAAATTCTAACAATAGTGGGCTGAATCTTGCGATGCTTCACAGTGCCAGCTGTAGTTCCAGTGAGTCAGAACCGGGTGCCACATAGTTTGCGGTGAGTCGGAACTGTCTGTGGTGATTCCCCAGTGAGTCGGGGTGATGAGGCTGAGGGTGATGACCAGGAATGCGCGTTCACTGCATGCTGGTGGTCAGGATACCCGTTGAAGCCGAGGGTGCTGGCTATGTGATACGCCTCACGAAAGCTTGCGGGAGTGATGGATGATGATGGTGACGTCACGCCGAAGTATTTGCACGAAGGCTGCGTTGACGTTGATCACGTCGGGGTCACCAATTTAGTGGCATGAGGAACAGGGTGTAAAGTTCACTCATTCACCATAGAAAAGGGAGGGTCCTCCGACCAGATGGGTGATGTGTCTGGCCGGCAACTGCCCATCGGTTTGAAGTTGAAATCTTGTATGTATGTCGATCGCTTGGTAAACTCTAATTGCGCGATGCAGGATTTGTGTGACGTCATGTCTTTGATGCGTAGTTCGTATGTGGCGGTGTAACCGCTACAATGACACATTTCTCTTCAAAATCGTACCCGGTTTCTATCTCTTGGTCTAGTTGTTCGTCTGGTGTTTCTAATTCTATTTCATATTGTATTTCTTGTAATTTCTGTAACGTTTCTTGAAGCGATTGTAATCTTGACTCTGTTTCTTCGTATGGTAGAGTTTCTTTAGTAAAAACGTAGTTTTTAAGTTTTGTGATTTATTCTCGCAATGAAGCGCGGGTTCTCTTCATTTTTTTGGTATCGTTAGTCGACATCCTCGTCGCCAATTTATTAAATACATATTTTCATTACATAGAAATATACGTTTTTTTATTAGATAGATAATGACAATGAGTAAATCAATGTCACAGGTCGTCAACCTGACAGGAGTGCTTTCTAGGTGGCCAGTATATAACAAAAACACCATGGTTATACTTTACTTCCACCATATACATAGTTACTTACTTTTACGGCAAGAAAGACTTTGTCGGGTGCCTCATTAAGAAAAGTCTCCACGTTTTTGACTGAGAACACTTGGGATTTTTAGGTTTAAATCCATAAGACATCCTCTTCAGGTACGCTATTAATTTCGAATGTGTCCAGTTTTGCGTCGTTATTTGAACTGACTGTTGATTTTAAGCATTGAGTAGGTACTCCAAAAAGTGGCAGGTTGTTTAGTTTTGGCTAAGTACTGAAAGTAGGCCAAAAACACAGATTCTGAAAAATTCTTGGCGCCTCTTGCATTTCTCCATTCAATAAAATTACCATAGGCTTTCATATATTTCTCCCGCAATTTTGTCATCACATTTCTTGCGTCAGTTCTAATACTTTCAGAAGTTAATTCTATACTTTCACTGTCACTTGAAGAATTCATTTTTCAAAACGAAACCATGAATTTCTAACAATCCGTGAAAAGTGACGAAAACGCGGGCTGTTTTTAATTTGATTTCTTTTTTTTTATTCAGCCGGTGGCGCGACTATGAGCCGTCGTACACACGGCTACACATCAAGCTATATATACATCTCCAGTATAAGCTGACCTAGCATTGTACGGAAATCCTATACAATGCGAGATCAGCATAAACTGGACATTTATAGCTTGATGTGTAGCCGTGTGTACCAGCCAGTCTTTATTCAAACAATATTTGCGTTCGATTTCTTCGGTGCTGAACACTAAGATGTTCCAAATTCAAAAAGTGCGCGGCAAAGATAATTGTGGCACACTTATAAGAGGATTAAAAAATCATTACTGCCCGCTAACTTATAGAAAACACCACCTTTGGTGGCACTTAAAGGCGAACCAAGTCGTCCTTTTCGAATAGATGGAATGAAAAATTGATTTATCTTGCTTTACAATTTTACGTACGAACGATACTGCATTATAAAACACACTCGCCGGCCGGGACGGCGGCGGCGGCGCTGCGGCGCAGAACCAGCTCGAACGAGCCGTCTTCTTCGTCGACTAATAGATGGCGCTGCTTGATGCAACATACCGGCCGCCTAAACTACGTTCCGTACCAACTAAACAGAGTTCGTAGAAACCGGCAGCGGGCAGATCTTGGAGGAAGCACGTTTGATTGTGCCTGTTGATGTTCGGATTTCTGCAATTCTTTCTCTTTTTTTTTGGGTAGAAAATGATCAAATAACTTCTCCCGCTCTGGGCGGAGCGAGAGGGCGTGTCAGACTTACTGACTAAAACCCACCCGTGTTCCTTCGGTTGCCCTGTTCAGCTGGGTCACGATCTCCCTTTCGGTTTTCTACGCAACCCCCCGGCATGCATCGGCTCTAGCAGACCCCGTCAATTATGCTGACATCTCTTTGAGGCGTGCGACAACGCGCCATCGAATAATATTTTTAAGAGAGTGTGTTCACTCCGGCTGGTGGGTTCGAATCGCAACCGGAATGTTGAATGTGAACATTGGTGGCGAAATGAAAAACTGATGACCTTCCTTTGGTATCTTGATATAATTTATGAACAATACACAATCGACAGTAACTTGAACACTGTTAATGAGAACTGAATAAATGAATTACAATGATATGACCGTTCGCTCCTTGGTTCCCGAGCGATAGACAAGATTGCAAGAGAGCAACCATAGAGTTTACTCAAAATCTATAAACTAGTGTTGTAAGTAGTGAGTTAAGTTTCGACACAACACAGATAATATATGATTAGGTTATTGAGTTCAGAACTTACATCTAACAATTATTAAAAATATAAAACATGTTAATTTGCGTTAACATTCTTGGCCCCCTCGGGAGGAGAAAAAACAATGTTACTACTATAAACATTGAAAGGATTAATCTAATAACAAAATTAGCATTGACATACTATGACTAAACATGATAAAATAAGCTTGACATACTATGAATTTAATTATCCTAAACCTTAACTAGTATTACATTCTATTGGTAATTTACATAGTTTTACTACCGGTCTTACGAGTTCACCATACTGAGTCTTGACCTTGACTGATCTTACAATTGAGTCTCTACCCTTATATAATTTAATGACTCTACCTCGTTTCCATTGAAGTGGAGGTGAATTTTCATCAATAATTAAGACCAAATCATCAATATTTACACCTTCTGATTGATTATACCATTTATTACGAGCCTGTAATGTACTAAATACTCTAAGTGCCAGCGAGTCCATATGTTTTGAGACATTTTTTGAATAACCTGAAACCGTGATAAGCGTGACATCTTAGTATCCTTCCAATATACTTCTGGTAACGCCACAAGTGGTTGACCTATTAAGAAATGACCTGGAGTTAATACTTCAAAATCACAAGGATCATCTGACATCGGCACAAGAGGGCGTGAATTGAGAATGGCCTCTACCTTTGATAAGATAGTAGTGAGTTCCTCAAAGGTCAAAATAGTATCTCTTAGCTCCCTTTTCAATAGATTTTTCGCGCTTTTGACAGCAGCTTCAAATAATCCCCCCATATGAGGTGAAGCTGGTGGGTTGAATTCCCATTTGATGTTCTGGTGCCTAAACTCCTCCTGAAGTAATAAGTCGTTATCAATTAAAAACTTATTTACATCCATGAGATAATTATTAGCACCAATATAGTTTGTACCCCTATCTGACCTAATGAGTGAAGGTAGCCCCCTGCGGCTAACAAATCTGGTGAATGTGGCGATAAAGGCTTCCACTGACAATGATGAAACCAACTCTAAATGAACAGCCTTTGTTGCTAGGCACACAAAGACACATAGATAAGCCTTTTCTGACTTGGCATTCCTGAGTAGACTGCTTTTAACCAAAAAGGGTCCTGCAAAATCTGTTGCCACGCCTGAGAATGGCCGAGCTGCTGTGACTCTATCAGCAGGTAAGTCTGCCATGAATGGTGGTTGAATTGATGGATTGAACCTGAAACATACTAAACGATTTCTTATGACCTTAGAAACCTGACGCTTGACTGATGTGATCCAATATTCTCTTCTTAGAATAGCAATTAATGCATTGGTTGCTGCATGACAATATGACCGATGATAATATTCTATTAAGAGTTGACCAAATCTATGATCCTTAGGTAGTAGGTAGGGATGACGAACCCCATATGGCAGTTCTGATCTTCTTAATCTTCCACCTACTCTGATTAATCCATCTTGATCTGTGAATATACTTAATTTCTGCAATGACTTGCATACTGGCTTTCCTTTCTTTAGCAATGCTATCTCTTCATTGAATGACTGTGACTGTATTTCCTTAATCCAATACCTTGTAGCTTCTCTTGTTTCCTCAATAGATAATATCTTCCTAAGATTTCTTTGTGACTTAGGTAGCCTGAGATTTCTAATAAACCTAAGTACAAATGCTGTGACATTGATAAGTTTACTGAACTTACTGACCCTTGATAATAATGACTGATCCCAGGAATCTGTTGGTGTCGTGACATGAATGAGTTTCTTAAATCCTGGTAGATTGTCTGGCATGACAATAGCTGACTTAGGCCAATCCCTTTCCTTTTGAAGAAGCCACTTGGGTGACCACCAAGTATCATGATCCAATAAATCTTGAGCTGACATACCCCGGGATGCACAATCCGCTGGGTTGAATTCAGATTTTATATGCCTCCATACCATGTTCCTTTTAGAACCTTGAATTTCCTGGACTCTATTGCCTTCAAAGGTCTGGAGCATATGAGGTTTCGTGTTTAGCCATGCTAGAACAATTGAACTGTCTGACCATGCATTTATGCTCTCAATATTAATGGCATTTTCGTATGCTTCAGCCACATGATTTAATAGCTTATAAACTAAATGAGCTGCACTTAACTCAAGTTTAGGTATAGTTTGAGTAGTTTTCTTAGGTGCAACTCTTGATTTAGCTAGGACCAGGTGCACCATAACTCTTCCTGATGAATCCAAACTTCGAAGGTATACACACGCTGCATATCCCAGCTCGGAGGCGTCTCCAAACCCATGAAGTGAGTATGACACCGCTTCTGCTAACGAAACACATCTTGGTAATTGTAAATATGAAAGATATTGGAGATCATTGATAAGATCGTTCCAATACTCAAAAATTGAATCACTGATTGGTTCATCCCAGTTAAGTCCATCCGTGAATAATGATTGAAGAAGTAATTTAAATCTCAATATGATGGGAGTACAGTATCCGCATGGATCATATAACCTAGCTATGGTACTGAGTATACTTCTTTTAGTGGTAGCTTGCCCAGTAGGTATATTAAGCTGATAAGAAAACAAATCTGAAACTGGATCCCATTGAATTCCTAATACCTTGATAAAACTCTTATCCTGAGAATCAAACTGACGTGGTTGTTCACAATGATCACCTGGCAAATCCTCCAACACCTTATCATTGTTTGATGACCATTTTCGTAGCTCATAACCTGCACTCTTCATCAATTGCTTGAGTTCTTCCTTCAATTCATTGGCCTCTGATACTGTGTCTGCGCCAGTTAAAATATCATCTACAAAGGTCTGACTCCTGATAACGTTTGCTGCACGGGAATTTGAGTGTTCTGATTCCCAATCATCAGCCAATTGCAATAGTGTTCTAATTGAAATATACGGGCTTGACCTTAGTCCATAAGTATTAGTATTCAATTCATATACCTTAACTGGTTCTGAAGGAGTTCTCCTCCATAGTATGAGTTGATACTTCCTGTCCTCAGGGTGGATCCATGTCATCCTAAACATCATCTTAATGTCAGTAGTAAAGACGATCTGATATCTTCTGAAATTCAGCAATATTTTGTAATATCATTTTGAAGTGGCTTACCACTATGAAGGCATTGATTTAATGAAGTTCCTGTGGAAGTCTTCCCGCTTCCATCAAATACAACCCTTAACTTGTCCGTACCTTTTTTGAATATAACATGATGAGGTATAATGAAATGCTCTGAATTGAATTGAAACCTTGATAGGGACATGTGATCTAATCTTTCATATTCATCCATGAATTCTTTACATTTTAAAGAAAATATAGGGTTCTTCTCCATTTTTATTTCTAATGATTTGAGCCTTTGCATAGCTAATGCCCTTGATTCACCTAACACAAGCCTCTCAGATAACAATGGCAATCTTACCATATATTTCCCATCTGGCATTCTACTGACAGAAGAATTATACAACCTTTCACATTCCATGTGTTCTGGATGAACAGCTGGCTGTGTTGGTGGCTCCTCCACCTTCCAGAATCTCTCGAGAAATTCCTCAAGCCTGAACGCCATGACTCCATAATCTTGAACTGAAGTACATCCTCTCGGTGTGTTGCCACTCGTTGAATTGAGTAGCGATCCCATAATGACATGACCAAAGCAAGTTTTGTATGCAAAAAGCCCTGGAATATTTAATGAAATCTTAGAACCTTCAAACACATAATTTAACACATCCGTACCAAGTATGAGATCTAACTTCTGGGGTGTGTCAAAGTTCTGATCTGATTATATGATCTCTTTATCATCAATTAAATGCCTACATTTCATAGAATATGTAGGAATCTCTGCTGAAATAGAATACATGACTATAGCTCCTGTACTGATAATAGGTACCGGTTTGCCTATTGGTTTGATAACTAATTTAGCTAAAGTACCAGGTAAGTCAACACTATTGTGTCCTACTCCATATATCTTTGTACTATTAGACTGTTGGTGTAATTTCAATTTGTTTACCAATGATTGTGTGATGACTGAGACACTTGCCCCAGTGTCTAATAACGCTCTAGCCTTATAATAGTGTCCGTTACTTCCTCTTATACCTACCACTGCAGTAGGACATAGGGTGATAGGTAACGGACTCTTATTATCACCAACAGTTGACTCATGTCATTCAAACTGATCAGGACTAAGCCTAGATCCGAAGCGCAACTCTTCAAACTTGAGCTGAGCTCGAGCTGCACGTTCTCCTACCCTAGTAGGCTCTTGAATAGTGTGAAATGGTTTCTCTGGTACCTGATTGATTGATGATTGTTGTTCAACATGCTGATGCCTTGACCCAGCCTGAGATACAGCTCCAGCCTCACTGCGGTGATCAATTGAGGATGTTGGTTGCACCTGTGATTGTGTCCTTGTCTCATGGGACCGTGTATTTGAAGAGGACTGCCTCTCATCAACACATAATAGTGAATTATGATCTTTGGATCCACAATGTTTGCACCAATTCCTATGGGTGCATTCGTTTGCATAGTGCTTCCTCAAGCACTTAAGACAATGACCTGATTTGAATGCCCATGATTTCCTAGCCTTAGGATGAAGTGCATTGAATTTTCTACACTTATATAAATTATGTGATGAATTTTGACAGTAAGAGCATTCATTTGAATTTGAAGTCACCTGATGTGATTGCCTCTGAGACGGAGGACGGACTGGAGTGGCATCAGGCTGCTGATGAAGTGCTCTCCTTCTTGGCGGAAGTGATCTGTTTTCAGTCTCGGTGATGGTCAATCGCAGTCTGCACTGCTCATCCAAGAGCTCCATCAATTGATCTAGAGTGGGCAGTTTCTCCTGATCCTTGCCATATCGTTCCTCAAACAAGGATTGGATCCTGGCAGGTAACTTCTGCAAAATTATGAAGAGTATTAAATATGACCACTCCCTGATAGGCATCTTTAATTTATCGAGCGCTTGGATAGACTCTCGAAGTGGGTCATATAAATCCTTCCTAAGGGTCAATGACTGAGGTTGAATAATAGGTAAATTGAGGATCCTATCAATATAAGTATCTAGCAACAACCTTGTATTATGATACCTTCCCTTAAGTAACTTAAGTGCTACCTCATAATTGGCATCATCCATGGGTAACTGTCTGACCAATGACAGTGCCTGCCCCCTACCAGTGATGCACGGAGGTAATAATGCTTTTCGGCATCTGATAAATTTTCACGCTCGTGAACTAGTGATTGAAACAGATCGAAGAATGGAATCCAATCCATGATACCACCTGAAAACTTGGGTAGTTCAATGAATGGTAACTTTGCATGTAAATCTGCATGATTACCTTTGATTTTAGGTGTCTGATTACCTTCTGAATAGGCCTGCTCCACCTTGAGCAGGTACTTATTGATTTGAGAGAAATCTACCTGAAGCTTGTCAGATTCCTCTTCCTGAACCTCTTCCATTTGGAGTAATGTCTCATAGGCTGAAATGAACTCACCATAATACTTATGAAATTGGCGTTTAGCTACATGTGCCGATATCGATGACCTATTTTGATCAATAGTATTATAAAAATCCGTTAACATTCGATATTTCGATTTGAACTGCGCTTTGCACTTATTATATTCAGCGGACGGCATCGTTTTGATGTACTTAAACTACTTAAAATACTAAAACAACAATAAATCTTATCAAAATACTTAAAAATTACGTAGTTTGACAACTGATGCGTAAAAGTCAAAGGTTTGAAGACACTGACACTTTGATGACACTGACACTTGAATGACACTGACAGTTTGACGTATCTGGCGATGTAGGTACTTGGCGTTGGCGCCAAATTACCCGACGATTCTTGAGCCGATGAGATAATAATAATAATCACCAATGATGAAACCTCCAATGAATAGTAGTCATACCGATGAACTATGGTATTATCCGATGAGCGATGGTTGATGAAAATAGTGAACTGAATACTTGCACGCGCCACGCCGCCACAGCAATGGCGTCCTTCATTGTATTGCGTTGTGTTGACACCCGTTGATACTTGTTTATGAGATGACCACTATCGCGCAGACATCGCGATAACGCCTTTGTTTAACTTTGAAACAATGATTTCTTGTTCATTCCCCTCATGGGCTACCAAATTAATGTTCACTCCGGCTGGCGGGTTCGAATCGCAACCGGAATGTTGAATGTGAACATGGGTGGCGAAATGAAAAACTGATGACCTTCCTTTGGTATCTTGATATAATTTATGAATACACAATCGACAGTATAGATTTATAGATTTTATTTCATATTAAACAGGTTTAACAAATAAATTGTAGAGGCCTTCTTTTAAGTATGGAGATACCTGTGCCAGAAGACCTCCCTCTTCCATAACTATGTGTATGACAAACAAAGCCTGTTAATAACAGAATTTTAACAAAGATGGTACAATAACAAAACTAAAATTAGAAAATAAAAATAATAATAATTAGGTACATGAATTCGTAAACTAAGACAATTATACCAAATTATTAAAAAAAAAATGCTATGAAATTGGAACTCAGTCGTGAATGACATTAAGCTTGTTTTTTAAATTTGATAACCTTCTCAGATTCCGACTTCAGGTATAGACGAGTGAGTAGTGTGTGTGTGTGCATCTTTCTGCGTGTGTGGGGATGTTGGTGAATGTGTGTGTGTATTGGTATATGTAAGGGTGTGTGTGTATTGGTATATGTAAGGGTGTGTGTGTATGTGTTTGTGTGAGCGAGTAAAAAAGAAAGGGAAACCAAAAGCATATTATCAGTGTGAAGAAGACAATTGTACCTATAGTAATTTTATTTAGTCCACGTTATCATTCCTTCCATGTGTAAGGTAAGTTTTTTACATAATATTATTAAATAACCGGTTTCAGAAGTGCCTCAGTTTCTTCATAAGTAAGGGTCTTTAGCCATGCAGTCAGGGCTTTCTTGCATTCGTAATGGGTTTTTCGGTTAATCGGATTTTTTTTGCTTATGCCGTTATAAAGAAAAGTAGTTTGGGCAACATACTGCCGCTTTGCGAATGCGGTACGAACTCTAACCACCGCAATACGACCGTGATTTTTTCTTTTACTGACAATACTTAGGTCAAATACCGTGGTTTTATGCATTTTTAAGGTAGAAATCAGAATATATAACTTTCTTACAGTTAACAGGTCACATAGTTTGTAAAGCTCGTGTGTAGAAAAACGATACGGCTTAAAGTACATAGTTTTGATGAGGGCACGCTGTGATCTTTCCACATCTAAAAATTTTGTTTTAGAGGCACCCCCCCAGATAGGAATGCAATAGGTTAGAATGGATTGGGCTAGAGCAGTGTATATTTGTTGAATTAGCTTGGCTGATGCAACATGCCTTAGCAATTTAAAAATCCAGATCAGTTTTCTGACTCGTTCACTAACCAATGCAATGTGATAATGCCAAGAGAGTCGCTGATCAAGTATAATACCCAGGTATTTCGTTTTATCAACCTTCTCGATAGCCAGACAAGCGCAATTAGTATCCTGGATATTGTGACATTGGTGTATCTTTACACTGAAATTACTATCAGGTTGGGTTCTATTCGTTATAGAGAAACACATGTAGATAGTCTTCTGGCTATTCAGCGTAAGTAGGTTTGTTCTTAGCCAGGAAGCAACTCTAGATAATCCCAATTCCGTATCATTCCGCACAGCCTCCCAATTATCGCCGATAAAGACCAGCGCAGTATCATCGGCATAAGAGAACACTCGAGCACCACCTGCTTTCATCTCACATAGGTCATTGATGTAAATTAAAAATAATGTGGGCCCGAGAACGCTCCCCTGTGGTACACCAAATGTGATATCCGAATCTCTGCTTGTATATTGTCCAATTCTAACCTTTTGCGTTCGATGTGAAAGATAACTTTTGAATAATTCAAGAGGTGTGCCCCTTATTCCTATGTTTTCTAACTTACGTATAAGAATGGGAACAGATACTGTGTCAAAAGCCTTTTTTAAATCGAGGAAAACTGAGAGGCATTTCTTTCCACGATCAATGTTTTCATTAACAAGAGATGTTATAGCTGTTACTGCTTCTTCAGTGGATTTGCCCTGTCTAAATCCATATTGTGCATCAGATAATATTTCATATTTATTAAGAAAGTCTACTAGTCGTTTGTTTAGAAGTTTCTCCAATATTTTTGATAAAGCAGGTAATACTGATATAGGCCTGAAGTTATTAACATCATGTCTGGGTCCACTTTTCGTAACAGTAGACTTTTTTAAGAGCTTAGGGAAGATACCTTGACTAAAGCACAAGTTCGCTAGGTGAACAATAATTGGGAGAACTTCGTGCTTAGCTAATTTGAGAAAACTGGTTGGGATGTTGTCCCAGCCAGGGGCACTACTTGATTTTAAATTCATGAGTAAATAGTGCACTTCATCTATATCAGTATCCAAGAGAACAAGTGATGTTAATTGAGTATTATTTGACCCTAAGTCAGTCACAGCATCCGATCCATTATTATCTGCTATGATTTTTTCTGCAAGTTGTTTGCCAATTCCTACAAAATAATCATTAACATGATTGACTACTTCAATTGGTGACGTCTTTTCCCCTAAAAGTTTAGTGTTATCTGCGTTAGATTGCTTCATATGTGTTATATTTTTAATATTTGACCAGAGTCTTTTACTGTCTTTGATAGAATTTGCCAATTGTGCCCTCTCGAACCGGCGCTTCAGTTTTTTTATTAATTGATTACAATAATTTCGATATCTTTTGTAACTAATTTTTAAAATATCATTATGTGGGTCATTCTTCAATTTCTTTTGCATATTATTAGTTTTAGGTAAAGTAGTCGTAATAGTATTTTCTTGTAAAGATTCCGAAATTTTTTCAATCAAAAGAGCTACCACAAAGTCAGAGTCATTAGAAAACATAAGTTCGCCAAGATTTTTGTTTACTAAAGATTTAAGTGCCATATTGAAGTCTGTACTTATTTTTTTCTACTGAATTTTATTTTTTAGCTTGATTTTAGATAGGTTTAGGAATAATAGAGAATGATCAGTAACAGATGTATTTAAGACAGCAATTTGAGCACATAATTTTTCCTTATTAAGCTTTATCATAAAATGGTCGAGGCAATTGTTTAATCTAGTAGGATAAGTGTGTCCTGCCAACAGTCCATGCAAAGATAACATCGCAGAGTAGTTTTGTCTGTTGTTGCGCTCCTGGGCCTGCTCAGATAGAGTCGGTGTTAAATTTATATTTAAATCCCCAACTAAGGTAATGCAGTTGCAGGATTTTACGGAGTTCAGATATGTATCGAGCGAATTAATAAACATGTCTGCGTTGGCATTTGATGGGGATCGATATACTCCTAGTATAATATTGTTATTATTAATTTTAATTTCTAAAGCAGAGGCATGAGTCAATTTAATTTCCCTGACATTTACTGCAATATTATTAGTGACGTACACAACTACCCCGTCGTTTTTATTTACGTGATTTGTTGTTTGGAACGCTGAGAAGTTCGGAATAGTAGGAATAGGTTTAACAGGATTAAGTTGACTTTCAGTTAGAAACAGAATATCTGGCTCGAATTTTAGACAAGACAGAGTCAGTTGCAGATCATCTGTGTTACCATAAACACTTCGTATATTTTGGCAGAATATTTTGCAATCTTTCTTTTGCACAAGTATGTGTATAGAAAGGTCTTCAATATCACAGTGGAAAGCCTGAGCTATATTTGAATTATCTATTTCGTTGAGAGTTTGAATCGAACTATCCATTAAATTTAAGATTGACAGATCCGAGGGTGAGCTTCGCGACATATTTGTATGTGATTGACGTATACAGCCGATAACATAGTTTTGATAATCATGTAGAATAATATGCTTGTAGATTGGTTTTTATGTATGTGAGAGTGTGCGTTTGTGAGTAGGTTTTGGTTATTGTGTACAGAAAAGTATGCGTTAAAGTGAGTGTTTGTGTAGTAGTACAATTATTTATAACAAGTGTAGTAAAAAGAAACATAATTTCTAAGAAAACAAAATAAAATGAAAAAAGTAAAAAACCGTGTAGAGTTAATATAATACTACGGTAGCCATATACATGGATTGCAAGTTTTCGGTCTAGTCAGGTTCCTTGTGTAAGCTTGTGGATCTGCGCTTCAGACTTGATCGTTATTATTTGCGATATTTCATCCTTTTTTAGATACACTTTACCGTAAGATGTCCAGCAAAATTTAAATTTCTTAGCCTTGACTAGATCACGCGCAAGAAAGTGCAGACGAGAGCCTTTCGCAGTAAGCTGCTCTGACACAAAGATGGGAGAATCCGTATTTGAGCGGCATCCAAGATGTTTGGCAGCCAGCTTGCTTTGGTATCTAGTATTAAAAGACTTACACATTTTGAGCAGTTCCGTCTTCAAAAGAGTTGAGGAGGTTTCTACAATGATGGGGCTGTTTTGTTCTTCCTTTCTGCTATTCACTCTGTACACGTCTTTGATGTCACTTTTCTCAATTTTACAGTCAACAGTTTTAGACAGACAGAGCACCATCCCAATCAGGTCTTCTTTCGTTTCGCCACTCATCTTCGGCACGTTTTTCAACTGAAAATTAGATTTCCGATTTGACATCTGCATATCTTCTATTTTGTTCTCTAAAACCGTTATATAATCTCTGTCCTTGGCGGCCTGTTTTTCTAATTGGTCAATTTTATCAAGCATGTCCTTGTTTTGTGCTGTGAGAAAGGCAACCGAGCTCTCAATGTTTGTGTTCGTTCTCTGTATGTTAGACAAAACTGGGCTAATCTTATTTATTTTCTTTTCAATTTCCTTCCGCTGCTCAGCCATAAGAGAAGATATGAAACTCTTAATGTCGGTGTCGTCATCCATCCGTGGTCTTTTGCGAGATTGAGAAAAGTTTGGTGGTGTTTTTTCTTGACTCAGTTGGTTTAAGTCCGATTCCGACATTGATTTATCCATTTGGCTTTCAATGGTACTTGGACAATAGTAGCTTTAAGGAGTTTATCAAATCGCTACGTTTTTCTAACTTTGACACTGACACTTGCGATAGTAAAATAATCCGTATTAGACCGTGGGCGCTCCAGAATATCAGGCGTACAGAAATCACAGGTGATTTGGTTCAGTCCTTGTGATTTTCTATCACAAAGATTACGAATGATAAAATAGTTTAAGTTAATAAGTTTAATTATATTGATCGTTGACCAGAGTACTAGGCGCGCAGAAATCACAGGTAGTAAGATTCAGTCCTTGTATAACTCACACCTGCAAGCCTTGCGTACACGCATAGATTCACTTTGAAGGCCGTTTGTCGCAGGATTTGTTGCTGTCTTGCTCACGCATCAATTGTGTCCGCATGTCAAAACAAGACGGTGGTATTATCGTGCGTGCACTGTGATGTTCAAATGCGTGAGCAATAATTACTTAGCTAGCGAGTTGTTAATGAGATGTGTTGTTTTCTCACCCGAGCTTGATGATGCGCTTTTCGCTCCAGTGACAAGGGTTTCACTCCTGGTATTTTATGCACTCCTATTTTTCACATTTGATTTTTGGCGAATAATTTATAATTAATATTTTAAATAAAAGGTTCATAAGCTTCACAGGCACGTCTACTCTTTACAGAGGTCCGGGGGAAGAGGACAGTAACTTGAACACTGTTAATGAGAACTGAATAAATGAATTACAATGATATGACCGTTCGCTCCTTGGTTCCCGAGCGATAGACAAGATTGCAAGAGAGCAACCATAGAGTTTACTCAAAATCTATAAACTAGTGTTGTAAGTAGTGAGTTAAGTTTCGACACAACACAGATAATATATGATTAGGTTATTGAGTTCAGAACTTACATCTAACAATTATTAAAAATATAAAACATGTTAATTTGCGTTAACAGAGTGTAAAAGGTACTAACAAAAACTGGACTTTATTTTATTTTTATTTCTCATCGTTTTAAAACCAGCTACTTACTTTTTCTCTTCAAATTTAATGCGCTGTCGGCAGTGCCGGAGGCGGTGATTGCGGTGCGTGCGCAGGCAGCGGGCGCGGCTGCAGTGCGCGTCACGTGGCTGGCGCCGCCCGGCCGCCTCACGCACTACACGCTCTACACTAGGGAGCTCGGCAAGTACGTCGCCTACTCATCGTTGGCCTAGCCTTGTCCCAACTAAGATGTGTTCAGCTTCTATCTAGTGTAACCGGTTGCTGTTGAATACATCCACAACCCAGTAACTGGGTAATACAGTACCCTTTGTCCAGATTGGTTGTCAAACTTTCGGACTTCTGAGTACCCGTAACTACTGTCAAAGATGGCAGCCGGGGCCAATAACGGTTTAACGAGCTTGCCAAGGCATATGTATTACTTTGTTCTCGGTATAAAATGGATGGTCAGCCATCCGCGGAATGAACTCAGCAAGTCACTTTGACCGTACAATCCGGGTGTCACTTAGCCACGAGCCCCTTCAGTAAGTACGTCACCTGCTAATGCACGTATATTTTTATGGCTTGACCGCCACTAAACTGCCGCCGCCGCTAACCCTCATTCGCATTAGCTCACTGGAGTGTTTTAATCGCTTTTTGTGCCGAAGAGTGGGCGGCGAGTGGGCGCAGCGCGTAGACTCCGCCGCGGACCCTGGCGACGCGCTGGGCGCGCAGCAGGAGCTGTGGCGTGAGGTGCGCGGTCTGCGCGAGCGCACCGTGTACGAGTTCTGGCTGCGCGCCGCCACCGCCGCCGGCGCCGGCGCGCCCTCCCGCCCCGTCACCGCCGCGCCAGCGCCCGCACGTACGTCACCCGTTCCCTACTCCAGCGGTGTCACGACCGTTAGCATGCTGCTTAGTACCCACCTACTACGCGAAGCTACTCGGATACGCCTAGTGATAATAGTTTCTAATATTCCAATATTTGCTAAGAAAGTTTTCAAGGACATTGAAGCATTAGAATGATGTTACCGATTCTATTAAACCGGCAGTATCGGCCAGGATATCTTCGTTCAGCCGCGTGGTGTTCGCGGCGTGGGGTTCCCGGGTGCGCCTGCGCTGCTCCACGCTGGGCGCGCCGCCACTGCACTGGCGCTGGGCGCCGCTGCCCAGCGCCCACACGCTTACTGACGACGGCGATCTCATCATACACAGTGAGTATGCAATAATACGTATGTAATACTTGATGGTTGTTCTTTTGATTTGTACTCCGTCGGTGGTGACTGGTGTGGTTCGTGTTCAGAGGTGGACGTGTCTTCGGCGGGCAACTACACTTGCATAGTGCGCAACGCGCTGGGCTCGGACGCGCTGGGCGTGGCACTGAGCGTGCGCGCGCCGCCTGCGCCGCCCGCACCGCGCCTGCGCAGCGCCGCCCTGCACGCGCTGCACCTCTCCTGGGACAAGCCGCACGACGGCGGCGCACACATACTCGGTAGGCGACCAGTTCACTCAAAACTTCAAATCACTTTTGTAGTTGAAATTGTTAATCATCATGCATATGGCAGGATACACAGTATGGTGGTCCCGCGGTGACAGTGCAGACGTGGCGGAGGGCGCGCGGGCGAGGCGCGTGCCGGCCGCCGACACGTCGCTGTGGCTGGCGCGGCTGGCGTGCGGCGCGGCCTACCGCGTCACGCTGCAGGCGCACAACGCCGTGGGCGCGTCGCGCCACTCCGCGCCGCTCATTGCGCGCACCAGAGGGGACAGTGAGTCACCGCGTTCTCTGTTCAATCTCGAGTGTCGACACGTGCTCCAGCCCCGCATCCACTCGGTAGCCTCTTTCACTGCTGATCCCCGATGCCGCTCTACATTTTGTAGCGAAATAAAAATTATAATTCACCACTTAATCACGTACAAATATACCACGGGAACGTACTACCGGGCAGTACCTATTACATACCTTGTCGGGGTACGTAGCAAGGTGTCGGTGTTTTGAGGAGAAACAAATGTTTATGTTTAACACTATTTATTTACTCACTCACAAGTTGTTCTTAAGGTTAAAATGTTACTATGTTAATGAATGTTGAAAATGTTGATGAATACACCCGGCTAACGCGGTAGACAAAAGTGCACTGAACTAATGTAAAATAATAAGTAAAAAGTAATATAAAATTAGGTCAACGCGTCACGCCGATATTGCTAACTTAAGGTGTTCGGTGAAAACCCCGAACATATTCCGGGCCACGAAAGATAGGGATGCTGAGATGAAACAATGTTATGTTAGTTACTAAATGTAATGATCATGATGATAATGTTTACAAGGTGAACCAAGCCAACTTAAGATTAAACTGTTAGTAGAACAAAAGGAAAATGATTTGAATTAAAATTAAGAGCTTATTGTTCATAAAGGATTTCTAGGCACGCGAGGACACGCCCTATTCATCATCGTATTGTTTAATTCACCATAAATATGTGTCGCACTAGATTGACGTTCACTCATGTTTTGCGGCGCACTAACACTATTGACGGTCACATCACTAACACTTCTGGTGGGTTGAAGCTCCATGTCCGACGTGATGTGGGCGCGGCGGGCTCGGCGCCGCAGCCCTCTGTACAGCAGCGCTCCCGCCGCTAGCGCCAGCGCACCGACCAGGATGTAGCTTACTACATACTGATGGATGTCATGTGTGGATAATGTTTCTCCCACTTCCACTTGGGTATTTTTCATGTCATCGATGCGTTTGTGTAGCTTTTTTAAGGCGTATGTCATCTCGCCTGAGTCTGTTACGTCTTGTACGTTTTGGAAAGGCATAGTGCTGTTAATGATGAAGTTTAACTGATCCATCTCAGGTATAAAAATGTCCGGGCTCATGTCAATTCTGTTTTTCTTTTGACTCTGAATATTCAGGGTAAAATCCTGACCCTTCAACAGGCAACCTGGTTCTAAATAAATGACACCAGCTTTGCTTAGTTGAATCTTGTTTATCTGTTCGCCGCAGATTACTTTGACGGCATAAATGTTGCAGCAATGGTACAAGAATAGTGACGGGTTTGTTAGTGATGTCCATTTGTTTTCACATCTAGATCTTCGTACCTTGCACTTATCTGTGTCTCGATCGAGATTACAAAAGTTGTTCTCATTGTTAAGATGGTATATCGGCTTTTTCCAATCGCAAATAAAGTTATCATCTTCTTGTTTACATAGTGAAAGTTCACCCGACGTAATTGTTAAGTACGAGTCTCTTTTTAGATCCGTAGCGACGTATTCTGAAGACGGGATGAACTCTATCATAGTGTTGTTCATCTGGTGTGGTACAGAATGTATTTTGTACAACTTATATCGGTCTCTACTGATAAGTGGGAATGTTATTTGGAAGAGGAAGTATTCTTCAGTTATTCGTGCTTTAATACTTATCAGAGAATATAGCTTTCGAATATCGTGCGGTTCAATAGGCAATGTTAGATCATTGGATAAGTGCCCAGAGATACTGTTAAGTTCCATTTGGAGCTGTTCAGGGGTAAGCAGATGAATGTTAAACTGTCCATGGTGGACATTGGTTAAGATGTCAAGTAAAATGTCTTGAGTTCTTTTTAAGTTATGCAGTAAATTACTGGCTGTTAGGGCTGTCATGGTAAATTCTTGAAGTAAGGATATGTTATTTATCTCTTGTTGTAATTTGTTTGAGAAGTTATCCAACGTTATTAGGTGTTTATTAATTATTTTATGCTGTTTTGCCATAATTTCCTCAGTTCTTTTCAACAAATTGTACTCTGTTTCGACAATCGACGTCTGGTTCTTCCATAAACCGGCTAAATGTTTTTCATTTTGCTGTATCATATTAATGTCTCAGCTGTATTTTTCCGCGAATTGTTCATCTAATACGCCGAATAGGGAATTTGCAATGTTTCCAACTGCATTGATAAGTCCCCGCCGCCGTCTGGAGTGTCCCCTTACGTGTTGAGTCATCAGAAGTTCATTATAGTATTTTAGTTCATTACACTCATGGATCAGCTGAGGGACTATCATGTTACACTGTACGCTGCCTGTTGTTTTGCATGTTTTGTCGAGATAATTATGCTGTTACTTTTTCAAACGCCTGCATACCTTCCCAATACATGACATGTTATAGAATACAACTAGGATCCAACTGTCTTTTACTAAACTAATTTTGGAGATTGGGTCAAAGTAGAAAGATTGGTTATTGTTTAATGACGTTATGTTATAGGTGCAATTTGCAACGCTGCAGATTGACATAAACAAGGTTTAATGCCATGGCGACGTACGATAACGTTCCTGGTGTCGTTTTTCTTGTTCGTTTTCTATTATTCTGGGTCCTAGAACCCTGTTCAGCTGAGCTATCTGTTTCAGTTGAACTGTTTTGTTTGTTGTTTGTTTTGATTTCTACTGGTAATAACGAAAGTTTCACTACTGGTCGCTTTATGATGCCGTTTTTCGTTTTTAATGACACCACTCTGACATAGCCATCATTACCGGGATGCAGATCTATAACTCGGCCCATAATCCACCGTCCAGCTGGAATGTTATCCTCAATGTTATCTTGTTATTGTTATGTTAAAAATAAAATAATAAAAATAATAAATTGCCTATTTTTAAGTTTTCCTGAGGCTTAGACCACTTTTCTCTCGCTGTTAATTGGCTCAAATATTCATTCTTCCATTTTTGCCAAATCTATTTAAAAATGTTGTTTGTTAAATGCCATCTTGTTCTCGCATCCTCCTTTGTCTCAATCACTGTTAAGTCGGATCTTCCTGTTAAAAAATTTGCCGGTGATAAATAATCCAGATCCTCAATGTTTTCTGTAAGTGAACATAACGGTCTTGAGTTCAGACACGCTTCCAATTGTGTCAGTACAGTGGTGAACTCTTCGAACGTTAATCTTTGTTCACCAACCACTCTTTTCAGGTGGAATTTCAGACTACGGACGGCTCTTTCCCACAGTCTGCCAGCGCTCGGCCAAGATGGAGCGTTGAAATGCCATTGTATGTTCATTTCCGCGATTTCTGCCTGGCACCGCCTCTGCTGGTTACCGTGTTCAATTGATACACTTGTATAGGTTGTTTTGATGACTCACGGCAAACGATTTTCTGTAAATGTTGATCAATGGGGTTAACTAAGATTTGGCGGTACATCTTCTCGATGTCGGCAGTGAAGGCAAAGGGATATTGCCTCCATTGAAGTAATACCGCCTGTAGATCTTTTCGTAGATTGGGCCCTTTCAGCATGACGTCATTCAAGCTGTATTTGGTGGTTGTTTTGGCGGATGCGTTGAATACCACACGAAGCTTTGTTGTTGACGATTCTTCTCTCTGCACGCCATGGTGAGGTAAGAAGCATTCGAGTGTTATGTTATTGTTTTTCTGTTCCGGTCTCATGTGGTTCAATGCAGCATATTCATTCATAAAATCCTTGTATTTTTCAGCTAAAGTTGGTTGGTTTTCTAAGCGGCGTTCCAAATTCTTCAGCTGAGCAATAGCCATAGGTTTGGAAGGCCCCAATTGCTGTTTCAATTCCTCTTTCAGTGGAACTCTCACCTCATAGCGACCCTGACTGTTTCTTCTAGTTGTTTCTGTATAGAAGTCCATACATTCCTGATCTTCTACCGATAGGTTTGAAGGTTCTAAAATTTCCTCAACTTCCCAAAATTTCCGTATCTCCTCGATGTTATTCATAACCACATTACATTGGTATGTTGTTACGTTACCGCATAGTAACCATCCCAGCTGTGTTTGTTGAGCCATCGGCTGTTGGGCCTGTTCTCCTTTTATAATCCCGCCTAGCATAATGTTAGCATAAACGTCCGCCCCGAAAAGCAAGTCAACTGGTCGACTTTTGTAGAATTCCGGGTCGGCTAAATTAATGTTTTTTATGTAAGTCCAATTTGGTTTAACGAATGTTTGGTTTGGTAGACTTTTGATAAGTTCGTTCATGATGAGCACATCAGACTCGAATTCAAAATTGTTGTATGTAGAAGCATATTCTATGCTTATCATACCCTTACAACTGTTTTCCTTTTGCCCCACTCCAAAAATGACTCCTTTGCATCGCCGTCTCTTGATACCTAACATCTGAGCCGCTTCCTCAGTTATTAAAGATATCTGGGACCCTTGATCGATCAAGGCGCGCATGGTTTGGTAAGTTCCATCTACACTTTTGACCTTCACCAGAGCAGTCGCTAGCAATATCTCCGCTTTTTCATCTTGAGAAGCATTCACGGTGCCCGTTACGGGTTCATTGCGCTTTGCGTTTCGTTTCTCAACGTTGTTGCTGCTTGATGACCGAGTTGATGCATTCGCTGATTTCGCAAATGCGTCATGTAAAATGGTGTTATGTTGATCTTGGCATTTTCGGCATGTTAAGTTCGACGTACATTGATTGCCGAAATGGCTAAATAAACAATTTGTGCAAAGTTGCAATTTGGTTGCAGTTTTTAGCCTTTGGTCGTCACTCATTTTTAAATATGTTTTGCAATTGTAAATGCCGTGTTGGTTATTGCAGAGAGGGCATTTTATGTTTGAAATGTGCATCGATTTCGCAACTGCTCTATTTCCGTTGCTTTTGTTGTTAAAATTGTTATAATTATTTTTGGATGTTTGATTTGGATGATTGTTTTGATGAGAAGTCTTCGAGGGTACACTATCCTTGCGGCGAACTGTTTCCAGGGATGTAAATTTTGTTTCCAAAAATTCTAAGAACTCTGCCAGAGCTGGTAGTTCTTTCGAATTTTTCAGCGACTCTATGCAGTCTGTGTATGTTTCTGTGTCGAGCTTTTGACCCAGAATGTGTACGATCATTGGGTCCCACGATGCGGTGTCAACTCCTAAGTTTTTGATGGTATTAAGAATTCCAGCGTGGTGTCATGCATTCGTTTAATCTGCTGCAACGATTGCTGTTGTATGTTTGGCAGGCCTAGCAAAATGTTCATATGGGATGAGAATATTAGTTTTTTGTTGTCATACCGATGGGTGAGAATCTTCCAGCACACCGAATAGTTATCGGTGCTTATCGATAAATGTTGTATTAGCTTCTCAGCTTCTCCACGAACTTTACCCTTTAAATACTGCATCTTTTGGCCACTTGACAACGAGGGGTTGTTGTGTACTACTTCTATAAATAAGTCTCTAAACGAAACCCATTGGTTGTAGTCCCCGTTGAAGTTCGGTATCTCCAGTTGCGGTGTTGATTTTTCCCTGTGTGCGACTGACCACATTTTTGTGTTAATAGCCCTTTTCAGGTTGTTGAATATTTTCTCATACTTATCGTACATGTTGTTGTATTGTTCGTTCTCTCCCTCTAGTTCAATCTCGATGTCCCAATGTAGTCTGCCGATAGCTGACCATCTAGCCTGTAGTGACCTCAATACGTCCTCAAATTCCCACTTATCTGAGATAGAGTCCACATCTATGTTTGCGGTTGTACGCACGAAGGCTTTAAAATTAGCATACTGTTTTTTCAACAAATCATCTAGCTTACTGTTTGGCTCCATGTTCAACTTCTGAGCTGGTCGGTCGCTCAGCTGCCTTGAGCAACTTGGACCCACCTCCTCACCTATTTTCTCTTCAGCACGCATACTCGATGCCGATGGTGATCTGTCTCGAGCTGTTGTTTGTTCACCGGTTGAAAGGCTTCCTGTTTTCATGAACCGCAGCTGATACTGTTGGTTGATCAACGCCTTGGTTGACTCATACACCGATCTTGTTTTCTTGTACTCTTGGTCGGTAAAATAAGGATCATTTTTACTTACCTCCCCCTCAATGCGCTCATGATTAACTTGGAAATCGTTCCAATAGCTCTCCAAAGTGTTAAGCTTGCGCTTAAAGTAATCTATTGTTTTCCTATCAGCACTATCTTTCTTCAAGTTAATGCTTAGTTTTATGATGCTATCATAGATCATTGATTGCGTTTCAATGAATTCCGACATTGTTATAGGATGTTAACTGCAAGTCCTTACTGACTAAAAATAAGGAAATTTATTACTTGTATCCTCCGCTGTTCGTACTCAGCCTTCGCTGCTACTTCACTGTTCTTCAATGTTCGCTCCGACCGCCCCACGACGTACACACACTGTTGTTTGTTACGATAGTTCAGACCTCGCACACCAAAATTCCGAATTTACGAAAATACGCGACGCGTGATCCAATCCGGCTCGAAGGACCAAAAATATGTCGGAGTACGTAGCAAGGTGTCGGTGTTTTGAGGAGAAACAAATGTTTATGTTTAACACTATTTATTTACTCACTCACAAGTTGTTCTTAAGGTTAAAATGTTACTATGTTAATGAATGTTGAAAATGTTGATGAATACACCCGGCTAACGCGGTAGACAAAAGTGCACTGAACTAATGTAAAATAATAAGTAAAAAGTAATATAAAATTAGGTCAACGCGTCACGCCGATATTGCTAACTTAAATCGCGGCGATAAGACCCGTCTTTGAGGAGTGGCTGGAGAGACGCCACGGCGTTCTCACCTTCCGCCTGACGCAGGTCCTCACCAGACACGGCTGCTTCGGGAGGTTCCTGTTCAGGATAAGGCGGGAGGAAACACCCGGGTGTCACCATTGTGTGGATCGGCCTGAGGACACGGTGGAGCATACGGTGGAGGTCTGCCCGGCTTGGGCGGAGCAACGCTGTGTTCTCGTAGAGGCGATCGGCGGCGGTGATCTCTCGCGTCCGGCCCTGGTTCAGGCCATGGTACGGAGCGAGAGGAAATGGCAGGCCGTCACCTCCTTCTGCGAAGCGGTAATGCTCGCGAAGGAGGAGGCGGAACGCGTGAGGGAGAGGCAAATTTCGCGCCCTCACGCCCCTAACCGCCGCAGGAGGAGACGCCCGGGGCGGGAATCGCGAGCCGATTTCCGGCCACCGTAGGCGCGGGCTTGCGGACGGTGAGCAATGGGTAGCTCGCTGTCCGATAAGGACCAAGCCCGGGTCAACGGCGCGTTGTGTTCCACGCGCGCCTCAAAGAGATGTCAGCAGAATTGAAGGGGTCCACTAGGGCCAATGCCTGCCGGGGGTTCGAAGAAAACCGATCGGGAAATCGTGGCCCCCGGCAACAGGGCAACCGAAGGAACACGGGTGGGTTTTAGTCAGTAAGAGTCTGACACGCCCTCCCGCTCCGCCCAGAGCGGGAGAAGTTATTTGATAATTTCCCACCCAAAAAAAAAAAAAAAAAAAAAAAGGTGTTCGGTGAAAACCCCGAACATACCTAATAGTCCAGGAAAAGGTTATTGACTATTACTGCTGCGCTTCAACCATAATTTTATTATTTTGTTACGCGTAATTTTGAATCTGTGATATCTTTTTAACCATTCATTTAAATTATATAACGTCAAGGCATGTTTTAATCTCAGTTAAATGCCCAATTTAAATAACATATTTTATTGGATAAGGATTAATATGATACCGATCAATATAGCTTCGGAAATAACAATGGAATTTTTATCAAATTCTGAAATATAAAAATGGTTACTGTGGGTCATCCTTAGAAGATAGACATATGCCATCGCGGACTTTTTTGTTGAACTTTTTAAGATCTTCAATCCTGTTGAACATAAATTTGATGTATCTGTAACGGTTTATGCGGTGCACGCCAGTAAAGCTCCTAGTCGGCATGATTTTTTCAGACATCTTCGACAATAATCATCATATTTCAACCAATTTACACAAAAACTTAATGAATTATACATTAAAACCTTCCCCAAGAATCACTCCGTCCATTGGTCACGTCGTGCTCGCGACTGAGCGTGATCGCATTGGCAGTGTCGTTGATCGGTGACTCATTGCAGTGAACAATGTCGTTAAATACGTTAAAGTGCAATTATAGTTGTAATGTCGTCATTAACGAACTATTGGCGTTTTTACAAAATATTTTGGACGTTATGGACGAAGAAAGTGTGCATCAACTGTGTACTTCCGCTTTCACGGCGGAAGAAATAGTGAAAGCCAAGACTCTGCTCTATGAGTCGATACCTAGCGGGAAGAAGATGCCTGTGCGTCGAAAGGATGGCAAGAAGAAAATGTCTCGGAACCTAGACGATATGATTTGTCTGCTGAAAGGAATAAATCTAGAGCTTTTGCCGATATTTGTGGCGAAGGAGTTGCACAAACTCCCCCCAGTCTCTTTTGATCATGTGGATGCTACCAGATCGCTTAAGGACATCGTAAAGTTGCAGAATAAGGTCAGTTTATTAGAAGAAAAAACGGTCACAATGGTCATGATTACCATTCTCTGGAGGAAAGGCATTTTTGAGAGGGTCTCTGTTGTTGGCTGTAGCAGTCCTCGGTTAGCGGTCATTACGGCCACGTCAAAGGATCGTACTATTATTGTATTTTCTGTATACATGCCTACGAATTGTCCAGATAACTTACCAACTTTTACAGACGTATTAAGTGAGATTAGTGCTACCATAGCATGTTGTGATATAGAGAATGTTTTTATATTGGGTGATTTCAATGTTCACCCCCAAGAGATTTTCTATAATGAATTAATGAACTTTTGTTCTGACCAATCCTGGGTTTGTGCTGATGTAAGGAAACGGGGGGCTGATAGTGGTACCTACACTTTTATAAGTGATGTGCACGGAAGCAGGAGTTGGTTAGATCACTGTGTGGTATCAGTATCAGCTTGGCACATAATTGCAAATGTGGATGTATCGGAGGATGTTTACGTTTCGGATCATCTACCGATGCATCTGGATTGCGACTTGGAAGTTGTGCGGCCTAAACTGATGACTGGGGATGCTGGCCGCAATTCTGTCTGTTGGGGTGAAAAAACTAAGTCAGAAATGCAAAGTTATCATAATTTATGTGACAGTAAATTGCGAGAGGTTGATTTCGCCCATGAGTTTGAAAGGTGCAGCGTTGGATCATGTGATTTGGCTGAACACAGAGTTATTCTGGACAATTTGTGCGGACTGATTGTAGAAATCCTGTGTGCGGCGGCTAGGCAATCTAGAAGGACATCTGGGGGGGCCGAGGCGAGGTAAACGACTGTGTGGGTGGAATGAGAATGTGAGAGATGCCTACCGCGAGGACAGGTGTAGCTTTCAGACCTGGATACTGAACAATCGTCCTTCGTCGGGCCCGGTGTATGATGAAATGTATGAGACGCGAAAAGTGTTTAAAAGTCGACAAAAATTTTGTCAAAACAATGCTGAGCAAATTGTAATGGATAGGCTAGCAGAACAACGAGCAAGTAAAAATTTTGGTAAATTTTGGAAGTGCACTGGTAATTTGGATGCGAAACTTGGCCTATCTGCGTGTGTAGAAGGGATAAGTGATAAGATAGGAATTGCTAATGTATTCAAGGACCATTTTAAAGTTCAGTCCCCTCGCGGTCCCTCGACCTTGGTGAATGATTGTGAGCCCATCCGTCCTGGCGCGAAACCTCTGATACGTTTTTCAACCAAGCAAGTATGTGCAATCATTAACAACATGAAACGAGGCAAATCTCCAGGACATGATGGTCTCAGCGTTGAGCACCTGAGGCACGCAGGTGTCACAATGTGTATTAGTCATGCATACTTACCTGATGATCTAATGAAGACCACCGTAGTTCCCATTATGAAGAACAGGACAGGTGACATCTCGGACAGAGGTAACTATCGTCCCATTTCTCTTGTGACTATAATAGCCAAGGTGTTGGACGATATGCTTGATTCTTGCTTAAGTAATTACATACATCTTCATGATGCACAGTTCGGGTTTCGCCCCGCACTATCAACTGAAAGTGCTATTTTAAGTCTCAAGCATACCGTTCAATATTATAAAGATCGCGGTACGCCGGTGTACGCCTGTTTCCTTGATCTCTCCAAGGCGTTCGATCTTGTCTCATATGATGTGCTCTGGAGAAAGATGGGAGACAGGGGTATACCCGCGGAAATATGTGGGCTATTTTAGTATTGGTATGGTAACCAAGTCAATCGGGTGAAATGGGATGATACAGTCTCTGAGCCGTATAGGTTGGAGTGCGGTGTGAGACAGGGTGGTCTCTTCAACCTCTATGTGGATGACAACATCAGCTATGCAGATGACATGGTGCTGCTGGGTCCGTCGGCGGGAGCAATCAGTCAGATGCTTAAAACATGTGAGACCTACGCTGCCGCAGATGGATTAAAATATAATGTAAAGAAATGTGAATACATGGTCTTTGAGGTCAGCGGCAAACACTGTGGAGGACCCGAGTTGCTTTTGAACGGGTCACCAATTAATAGGGTGTCAACTTTTAAATACCTAGGGCATTGGCTTGCCGCTGATCTCAAGGACGATGTGAACATTGAGAGGGAGCGCAGGGCTCTAGCAGTCCGGAGCAATATGTTGTCCCGTAGATTTGCGCGGTGTACAGACCAAGTGAAAGTAACACTTTTCAAGGCTTATTGCCAAAATTAGTACACGGGCGATCTATGGGTCAATCATAACTAAGAGATCGCTGGATGTCCTGCGAGTCCAGTATAACAATGCTTTCAGGATGTTGTTGAGGCTGCCTCGTTACTGTAGCGCGTCAGAAATGTTTGCGCAAGCCCACACCGACGGTTTTTGTGCAATTATACGCAAAAAAACGGCGTCGCTACTGAGGAGAGTGAGGGGCAGTCAAAACAGCATCCTGAAAACTGTAGCCGAGAGCTTCGGCTCTCCGATTGTCCAGCAGTTTGTGCGGAGGTTGATTTTTACTAACACTAGGCAATAAGTTATTTTTTGTATGTAACTAACACTATATGGATATTTTGTGTCCGAAATAAAACAATTAGATTTTTTAATTTTATTTAAGTTTTATTATTTGTTGTTATAGAGGCAATAGAAATGCATAAATCTACTACCTATTAAGGTTCATGAGATACAGCTCGCTGACAGACAGACAGACAGATGGACAGCGGAGGCTTAGTAATACGGTTCCGTCTGGCAACCTTCGGGTACGGAACCGTAAAAATTAAGGATAAAAAATGTATGGCCAGTTATACCAACTAGAAATAAAAGCTTTTAAAAAACCGCAGAGATAACTGTGCAATTTGTATGAAAGCGTGTACTGTGCGTAGAGGCTAAGCCGCCGCCGGGCAAGGAGTTCGTGTGGGCGAACAGCACGACGTTGCGCCTGAACCTGCTGGCGTGGGGCGGGCGCTGCCCCGTGGCCACCTGGGCGTTGGCCCTGCGCCCGGCACAAGGCGGCGCCTGGCAGCAGCTGCTCACCGACGGAGAGGCCGCTGAGGTAACACCCCGCACCTCTCACTGCGCTGTCACATGCTACTCATACTGTCAGTGTACCGTGTTCTGTGTGTGCAGGCCGGCAGCCTGCAGCCGGGCGCGTGGTACGAGGTGCGCGTGGTGGCACGCTCACCAGCCGGCGACACCACCGCGATCTACCGGGCTGCCACACACACAATTAATGGAGGTGTGACACGGTGGCGAGCCCATGGAAATTATACTCGTGACAAATAACTTTCAACACCCGTCATTTCGCATTTTACGCTCGAAAGTGTCCCGAAACTGTATTTCTGTCTCTTTCTATAAGCTACAAGCACATATTATTGCAAGTTCAACCTTACGCCAATTGTTTAAAGTTGTTATTACAATGCAGGTACTAAAGCAATAAAATTTTACGACCGACCGTGGTCGGTAAGACAAGGGATTGAGTGGAGTCGAACATGACTTTTTTTTCATCATATATTATTAGTTAGTATTTTAAGAGTTTGTTAAATTATGTTTTAAACACATAAATATACTTTTATTTGTGCATAAATATGTTATTGGGTAGCCTATGGGTTATATAAAAAAAAAAAAATTATAACTGTTAAAATTGTTTATTCAAATATTTGGTTCAAAAAGATAATGACCTTTGTTGGCTGACGATTGATGTCCATTCTCCACATTTGGGTCACGAGGAAAACTAAAATATAAAATTTTTAAGTTTCCATGAAGTTTATAATGTGACACTTACAGACTACGCGACACTTCAGTCCATCCTTAGCATGCCGCATGTCGCGAACTCATAAGTTGGCCCATAAATTAATCATTATACATCCTAATATTTACGAACATTAAAAAAATGTTAAATTGGCTACCTCCTGATCTATACGTTATTTAACGTAAATATTTATATTTGTCAAAAACTACATACAAAAAAGTTCAAAAGTACATAAATTTATTAATAAAAAATAAAAAAAACACAAATAAAAAAATCGACTCCACTTTTAGAACAGGGTCATTTTTATAATGCGACTAAAATAAATAGGAGACTGTAATGCGTTGTTGTAACACTGAACAAGCAGCCATTGAAGTTAGCCGTATTGTACTTTGAGCGTTGAATGAAGTTTTTAGAAAAAATAAATCAAAATCACACATTGCTTGTTATAATCAGTCATAAAAACAACAAAAACTAGTCAATAAGTTTTTACTTACCGAAAATACGATATCCCATCCTTTTTTAACCTTCTTGACGTAATATTTTTACAATTTCTCACAGAACATTTTTAACGACTGCTTCCAGACGCGAGCGATGCGAGACTATTTGAAATGAGCGCACAATTTAGAATGTTGCGCTCATTTTTTGCGGACGTTTTTTAGACGTTGAGTGTGCATCTTGGGTTTTTGTATATCAATGATTGTAACCAATATTGACTTTTACGACAATATTAAATGCAATGACTGACCGTGTGGTTCTCTAGCCTGTGCTACAAGTGCGTGATAGTTTAGTGAAAATGCACGCAGAGCGCGTGGGAGAGCCGGTGGAAGTGCCGGCAGCGGCGCACGGCGTGGTGGCGGAGGGCGCAGGGGGCGCGAGTGGGAGCGCGGGGGGCGCGGGCGCGGGGGCGCTGTGGCGCGCCGGCCTGGCGCCTGCACTGCTAGGCGGCGGCCTGGCCGCGCTGCTGGCCGCGCTCACCGGTAAGCTCCGCTCGGCTACCGATAGACACTCGCACGCCGAGCACGTGCACGTGACAGCGCCTCTGACTGTGCAGGGCTGGCGCTGGCGCGGCGGCGGCGGGCGGCGTGGTGCCTGCGCCGCGACTGCTCGCTGCAGGCATGCGCGCCGCACCCGCAGCTCTACACCACGGAGCCAAGCAAACGGAATGGGAAGGCCCTCACTCTGCCCGACGGTAACGCATACTTGTCAGTTAATATTTTACAGATAATTAGCTGGTGCTCTCTCGAGCAGACCTGCTTGAGGTATCATATGCTATGCTATATATAACATGCTAATCCAGAACCCAAGTTCCAAATCAGTTTTGAGCGAGTGCTTCTCCAGGGGAAGTACCACTAACCATCATCAATTTTAACTCTCGGTAGTAAGATTGTGAGAAAATATTTTTTTTTTTGGTAAGCATGGCGGGAGCAGGAGTTAGTTTGCGGAAATACATGACAGTAAAAAGTTATGTAAAAATATTTCGTTTTAATTCCCTAATAACTTGATCCAAACATGGGTGCAGTATGCAGTACTGCCCTCCCACCCACAAAAATATGCACATGCAGAAGATGCGGTTATTATGATGCAACATGCAACCCAAAACCTATACATGGTTCGCCCCTCCTCGGAGCATCCTCGGGAGATTTTGAATTGTCGTCCGCTTGAACGCAAAGAGTCAGCGTCGAGATGTCGCGACGACGCCGTTAGGGGGCGTGTTAAGGTGATAAGGTCAATGTTTGCTCTTTCGAATTTTTGAATGAAACGACGTGTGGTTTATACAAAAATCTATAGGACACTGCTAATGAACTAACGAATGAGTAACTTGCACACATGAATGTATAGGTAGTACAGTTTTGACCCAAAGTCAAAACTCTCATACTCATCACCTGTCACTACTCCACACAAGTTTAGACGTGATTAAAAACTTGCCTACTAAAATTATGTCAATTTACGTCAATCGCTGATTAATTTGACAGGACTAAACTAAAATTTATCTTCTGTCCTTTTCTTTATGAAATAGAAAGAAAAAGATGCACTGAACTTAAATTTAGTTTAGTTTGTGAACAAGGGAATCGACACCAATGACATCATAAAATGTTTAAAAATCCAAATTTCCTTTTTTTTACCCGACTGCCCCAGAAGGAGGGTAATTTAATCGAATCACTGTGCGCCGTTATCCAGACGAGAACAACCAGAGATAATAAATGTCTGATGGACTCACCCGGACGGCGGCATGCCCGACATACGTCAACCGTACCGTCCTTCATAATTAACTCCGGTAGTTATTCGTCAAGATAACTTCGTCCATAATTGCACAGACGAAACCTTCAGTTTCTCCGAAAAGGTCACCAAACCGTAGCCAGGATACGGACGCTAAGAAGTCTACACCGGGCTCATGAAGAGCCCGATAAAAGCGCTCCTTGCTCCTTGCTTCGCCATACGAAATGAGATTGTAGGAGCCAATGGTTGTAGGCACCGTACACTATCACTTAGTTAATGTTGGTTTAGTTATGAAGTACACAGAAAGAACCACAATTTGTTGAGTTTGAAGTTATATTAAAATGTACAAAGTTTACAAGTTAAAGTGGTAACCATTCCTTCTCTTGACCAGTGGTTAGTTCCACAATTATAGTCTGACTCCATTTGCATTACTTAAAACGTTATAATTATAGCCTAATATTAGTGACGCACGACATCCAAGTAGGTTGCTGCGTTTGCAAAGTAAATGTACTTACGGTTGATGAGACCGTACATGTTGGCAACCCCATAAATATATAAAGAAACTTAATGAAAGATTATTAAGAGAAGAAACCCGATTACAAAAAACAAATAATAAATTAAATTATTCAAAGTTGAATGCGATGTTGTCTGCATGACGTGGACGTCCCGCTTGCAGTGCTGCTCGGCTCGCCGTGTGAATATTTTCGTCTTGCTTTCTGTGTTGTATCAGTTGCAGTTCAATCTCTTCAAGCTGATTGTTCGTAGCTGAATGGCTTTTAGTTAGTTTTGAGCGACAAGATGGTCCGTATCTCTTTACAAACCATCCCACAGAGACAGCGACGATTACTCCCACAATGGTATAAGAGACGGCGTATTGGTGTATGTCATGAGTAGAAATGGTTGATGGGAGGTGGTCCTCTTGTGTTTTCATAATAGCTAATCGCTTGTCAATTTCCTCCAATTCCGTAGTTTCTAACAACATCACATGCGACATAATTATTATGTGTTATGTTCACAATGTTATTTACCATCGAGTTGAGCGGCGGTATGTTAATGGAAAGATTCATCTTCATGTTGCTATTGTATTGGTTATGCGAGTGAATTATCAATTCCTTCGCTTGCAACAAGCATCCCTGCGCCAAGGTCAGCATCCCGGAAGTCATGGAGTGTGTAGTGATATCATTTTCACACACAATTCCTACGAATTGTGTGTTGTTGCGGAACTTGCACAATACCTACGTATTGTGCAAGTTCCGCAACAAATCGCCAGCCAAGTATTTGTTGTGTGTAACGCGATCCACTCTTACTTACATCGCACATTTTTTGCGTCACAAGGTGAGGTCGTTCGATGACCCAATAGTTTTGCCTCACAGGGGGCATTGCTGTTATGCAAGTTGAATATCGGTAGATTCTTGTTGCATATCAAATTGCCTGGTTGAATGTGACTACACCGCTTCATGTCATCTTCAGATAAAGAGACATAAGTGCTCTTCCCGAAGTTACTGCTATGTACTGCGAGGCTAGTTGGATGATGACTGTTCCCGTGCTTGTTTTCATGGGCAACGGAGTAGCTTGGTATAGAGTGAAGTCTTCATCTGAGATCAATGGGACGTGAATTTAATTATAAATTTATTATTTTGTGTTTTATGACATCGATTTTAGATTCTGTGATTACTTCCTCACACACTGACTTATTAATTACAAAATTTTAGGAAAATCGTCTACTTTTACAATGTTTGTAAATATGTGAGCACCATGTATTTATCACATATTAAATTATCTGTCGTTGCTTAATTTTTAATTATTTTTACCTATTATGGTATCTTTCGGCTGAAATGATGATGGTGATGATTATGGTATAGTAATTTTATTCTAAGTGCATCGTCTTCACATATAATAATAATTTATTCTAGTCTGGCATAATTACTGGCAACCCCGTGTCAACACAACATCTCGTTTCCGTAATTTTAATAACTATATTAATTTTGACGCACTGCTACAAGAATTTTCCCTTGAATACTAAACTTGAAACCAGAAAATCATAAAAAATACCAATAAAGAGATTTTATACCACCAAAATGCAATAGAATTCCATCAAAAACTACCGAAGCTGAGGTGACATGACAGATGTCACCTCCAGACAACAATAATGAACAGAAAATAAGAACACAAAGATGAAATGATGAAATGTTGACAAGATCGGCCGCACGCCTAGCACGCCCACCACCTCCGGACTCGTCGCTCAGCTCCGCCTCGCCGCCACCGGTACCCAGCCCCACTAGGAGTGCTGTGACAACACCGGCCGCGGTAGTTGCGTCGAGCTCGAGCGACGAGTATTTCTCTCCGCCCACGACGCCACCACCTGCTCGTAGACGGGTAGGACGCCGGCCGCCGGACGGTTTAGGACCTCGAGGCCCACCGGCTTCTGATAGGGTCCCAGCTCCCGGCGGAAGTGTGCAGCGCATGAGATGGACACGCTCCATCAATGAAAACGTCATGCGCTCATACTATGTGGCTACAGATGGGGGAAATAATCTGACCGCGTACCGTGTTCGGATGCTCTCTCTTTTTCAGGTGCTTGAGCCAGCTGTCAACGTTTCGGCACAACGACTATCGGATCAGGTGCGGGTTATCCAGCGCAATCATATGCTGGACGACACTGCACTTGATCGCCTACGAGTTGAAATGCAGAGTAGCCATGTCGTTGCTCTCCCGTCGCAGACTGTTGTGGGAACACCACGATCCAACACAAGCCAAGCTGACGAGGGGAGTGACGACAGGGCTACAATCGTAAGTACCCAATGCAATGAGGAATTGAGGAGTGCTTTGGAAGGTGCGATTCAGGAATATCGATATATGTCGCCCGAACTTAGGCCACGCTTACCTCGTTTGCCCATGCATAACAAAAATAGGGCGCTGGTGGCGGTTCTGGATTCGCAGTTATCAAACTATTTTGATGACTGCGAAGACCTCACTGATACTCACTCAATTTTGTACTGCGCGGCTGTAGCGGCATGTCGTGTAGCTCACGTCAAATTTGCTAATAGTTCTAGAGCTACACGACCAAAACCAGCCGTACCAGCTTGGCAGTGCAGAATTGAGCGCCGTATTGGTGAGGCCAGAGCGCTCATCGGCAAACTAATCTGCTTCAGGGAGGGCAATACTCGCCCTAGAGTGATGCGCTTTGTGAGGCGGGCGTTCTCAGGGACTGATATTAGCCCTGAGGACTATATGTCCCGTGTCACAGAGCGCATCGACTTCCTGAAGCAGAAAGTGTATGCATGGGCAAACCGTATTCGTAGATACAAGCGGCGAGTAGATCGATACACTCAGAATCGCACCTTCCAGAACGATGAAAGGTGGGTTTATAGGGCTTGGGAGCGACCGAACCAAGGTGTGGCTGACACGCATCTGCCAGACGATGATGCCATGTGCTCTTTCTGGCGCAGCGTTTGGTCGGTGCCTGTCAGTCACACCGAAGGTGATTGGACTCGGGAAGTCGAGCGAGCCTGCGATCCAATACCAGAAATGGGGGCCATTACCATCTGCCCCCAAGATGTGGCTCGTGCAGTCCGTCCGTTGCCTAACTGGAAGTCTCCAGGGCCGGACGGGCTGCACAATTTCTGGATTAAATGGTTTGTAAGATCGCACGCTCGCTTGGCGGCTCAGTACCAGACTGCTTTAGAGTCTGGGTCGCTACCCCAGTTCCTAACGACAGGTGTTACCCACCTGCTCCATAAATCTGGTAGCACCGCGGAACCCAAGAATTATAGGCCGATCACGTGTTTACCGACGGTCTATAAAGTTCTTACATCCATTTTGAGAGCTAAAATCACCAAACATATAGACACCAACTCCATCATGTCTGCCTCTCAAAATGGATGTAGGAATGGGTCCCGCGGTACTAAGGAGCAACTCCTCATTGATATGGCCATTAGCCAACAAGTTCGCCGTTCCCGAAAGGATCTGTCAACATGCTGGATAGACTACAAGAAGGCCTATGACTCGGTGCCACATACATGGCTCATGAGGGTGCTGGAGTTGTATAAGGTAGATACAACTCTGCGCACCTTCCTGATGTCGTGTATGAGGCAATGGAGGACGGTCCTTCGCTATCCAGGATGTCGAAATATCCAGAAGAATAGTGAGCCGATAAGGATTGAACGAGGTATATTCCAGGGAGACAGTTTGAGTCCGCTCTGGTTCTGCTTAGCCCTGAATCCCCTAAGCACACTGCTGGAGGATTCAGGTCTTGGCTATCGGTTGAGGAGAGGTGGTCAGGTTATATCTCACCTCCTCTACATGGATGACCTAAAACTTTTTGCCCCCAATAATTTGCAACTGATGGAGCTACTGAAAGTAACTGAAAATTTCAGTAGCGCCATCAGGATGGAATTTGGTGTGGACAAATGTGCGGTCATACATGTAAAGCGAGGGAAGATTGTGGAATCCGTGGGAACCCAACTCTCGGATTCCATAAACCTTAGAGCCCTCTCCGCATCTGAAACCTATAAGTATTTGGGTATGTCGGAAGCGTTGGGCATCAATGTTACTGACATGAAGCAATCGTTGAAGGAGCGCTACTTTGGCCGCCTGAAGAAAGTATTTAATAGTCTTCTATCAGGCGGAAACAAGGTGCGCGCCTTCAACGGCTGGGTCATGCCGGTTTTGATGTACTCTTTCGGCATACTCAAATGGACTCAGACCGAACTAGACGCCCTGGATAGGAGGGCCCGTACGCTGCTGACTGCATATCGAATGCATCACCCACGGTCTTCGATAATGAGACTGTATATCCCGCGAAAGTGTGGAGGTCGAGGCTTTTTAAACGCTAAGACATTCCACAATCGCGAGATATGCAGTCTTAGGGAATATTTCTTTGAAGCCGACGTGAGGATGCATCGAGATGTGGTCGCGGTGGACAAGGGTCTTACCCCGCTCTCCTTGGCTAAAGAGAACTGGCGCAAGCCTGTAGTGCTTAACACTAACGATCGCAGGGAGGTATGGCAGAGTAAGGAGCTTCACGGACGCTTTTTCCGGGCCCTACATGGACCCGATGTAGATTTACTGGCGTCTGTGACCTGGCTACGTTTTGGTGACCTCTTCGGGGAGACCGAAGGTTTTATTTGTGCAATTATGGATGAAGTTATCATGACGAACAATTACCGGAGATTTATTGTGAAGGATGGCACGGTTGACATCTGTCGGGCATGCCACCGTCCGGGAGAATCAATCCGACACATTATCTCCGGGTGTTCTCGTCTAGCTAACGAAGAGTACTTGCATAGACACAACCTTGTAGCCAGGATTATCCATCAGCAACTTGCTCTGAAATACGGCCTTGTGGATTCGGAAGTGCCATACTACAGGTATGTGCCCGACCCAGTTCTCGAAAATGGAAATATCACATTGTACTGGGATCGATCCATCATCACTGACAGGACTATTGTTGCCAATAAACCTGATATAGTGGTGGTGGATCGAGTAGAGCGGCGCACAATGATTATTGACATAACAGTCCCGCATGACGGGAACCTCGTGAAAGCCGAGAAAGACAAACAAATCAAGTATCTTGACTTGGCTCGACATGTGGGATGTGGACTCAGCGATCATTGTGCCGATAGTCGTATCAGCCAATGGCTTAATTGCCAAGAGCCTCGACCAACACCTAAGGAGGCTCTCGTTGGGCAGCTGGATCAAGGGCTTGATTCAGAAAGCGGTACTCCTGGACACGGCTCGCATTGTCAGGAGGTTCCTCTCTCTGGAGCCCTGACCGCCGGTAGCTTGGACCCTGTTCCCGATACCGGTGGGCTACTATTTTTTATATTTTTAAATGTTCCTATATTTTTTATATTCTAATATTTAAAAATGTAATTTATAAGTATTTTAATGAAATAAAGGGAATTTAACTAATGTACGTATGTACATATACAAACAATTGTAAAACATTTTAAAAGAGTAACGGTGGAGTTTCTTGCCCATTCTTCTCCATACGAAAACTACCTTTTGGAAGGGGCGACTAGAATCAATTTTATTATTTTGTAATTTTTGACGTTCAAAAGTGCTATACATGGGCCTATTTGAAATAAATGATTTGACTTTGACGTGTATCTCGAACAAGAAGTAGTTAGTGGTAACTCGCGCTCTCACGTACAGCAGTTTATAAAGGTCTTTGATATCGTTTCTGATGTTTCGGATAGACAACGACGAGGTCCTCGGGAGTTTGCCCGCAATTTCAGTTAGTTGCTCGATTAAGTTGACAGGTGTAAGTAGATGGATGTCTATGTGCCCTTTGTAGACATCAGTTAGGCTTTCAAACAGCATGTCTTGAACCCTCTCTAAATTAGAAATCAGCAAATATGCTATCAGTGAGGCCGAGTTGAAGTAGTTAATAGCCATCACTATTTCCATTTCAGACTCCACTTTGGCTAAGTTGGTGTTAGTCTGCGCCATAAAGTCGTCTATTAAACCAAACTGTCGCATGATATTCTGTTCATTCTTTTTCAGCATATTGTTTTGAAGTTCGACTACAGAAGTTTGATTTTTTACCAAATCAAGTAGTTAAAATAAAATAGAAAAGCCTTTTATTTCATGCATTAGAAAGAAGACAAAATTAAGATTAAGATTAACATTTTTAAAATTTTGTTTTTAAATTATTATTTTTCTACAAGTATTATGTATGTAATACAAAAAGTCCCCGTCACGAGAAGCTATAATTTTTGTAAATAAAGAACTTCTACCAAGTTACGTAGCGACACTTTAATCAACAACAAATAATCCCAAATTCAATGAAGTCCAAGTAACGTACGTGTTATACGAAACAAATGAGCAATTTCACTTGATCGGGTTATATTTTAGCGATATAAAGCGCTGTCGTCTAAGGTTTTGTGGTACTGGAACGCATCTGATTCATGGAATGTAAACATTTCGGCCACGATTTTGAAGTAAGTTCACGCTGACGTTGTCTCTGCTGTCTTTCGAGTTTTGAATGCGTCTGTTTGTTTGTGGTGTTTTTGCAGATTAGGTTATATTGTTTGTTTGTAATTAGATGTGTGTGTTAATATAATTATATCCCTGTAAAAAAATAGTACAAAACTGTTTTTATTTTATTTTACCCAAAGATTGCAAACCCCTGAATGTGTGTTTACAAAATTTATAGCTTCTCGTGACGGGGACTTTAGTAGTTTTTGCTATCATTCCATAATTGTTTATTAGTGTATTACTATGGTAATTAAAATCAATCTTCTTACAATAAAATTGTAAGAAGAGTGGAAAAATATTTATTTCCGCACATATTTGGCATGGTTGGAGGTTTTTTTTTCTGGGTTTTCTTGGATGCTGTTCTCGATAGGAAGTGGTGACAGTTTCACGACTGGACGTTTGATGATACCAGATTGAGTTTTACCGTGGTCACTCGAACATAGCCGTCGGAACCGGGATGCAGTTCAAGTATGCATCCCGTGGCCCTTCCTGGATGTTCTTTTTTGGTTTGTGCCATTTGCCCCTGATCTGGAGTTGTGTTAAGTATTCACTCGACCAACTCTTCCAAAATTGGTGAAGCATGTGCTCTGTTAGCTGCCATCGTTGACGTAAATTGACGTTATTTACGTCACGGTACGTTGATATTGGTAGTGACATCATTGGGCTTCCAGTGAGGAAATGACCAGTACCCTAATTGCGTAATACAATACAATCACAATCTATTTCTATTTGAAACAGATTGCTAACCAATGCTTTATAAGTTGGAAAAAAAAATCTGCTCAACAACGTAAATAACGCAATGAATGTTGTTGAACTGTCAAAATAAAACAAATTAGGCATAATGGCTTACGAAAATAAGTTACACAATTAGGGTACAGGTGTTAGATAGTTTTGAAATTCATCTGGATCTTCAGTGAGTGGATAGAGGGGTCTTGAGTTCATACAGGCTTCTATTTTTGCCAGTAGTGTAGTAAACTCTTCGAATGTTAGTTTTTAACCGACTTCCAAAAAGGAGGAGGTTATAATATATTCGTCGCGTATGTTTTTTTTTTTTTTTATGTATGTCCACCGATTTCTCCGTCAATTGTGGACCGATTTTAAAAATTCTTTTTCTGTTTGAAAGGGTGTGCTCTCGAATTGGTCCCATATAAATTTTATTAACTTTGCTTCGATGGTTTTTGAGTTAGCTACAAAAAACGTATTTTTTTCCCACTTAGTATGTAGATGATATGATAAGTTTCTGTCACTGGTAGCAGGTAGTGGTATTCGAATGTGTATGGGGTAGGTACCACAACTAAAAAGTAAAAAATAAAAACTTTTTACAAAAAAAAAATTCGGATGTCGGTGGCAAAAAACGAAAATTAAAACCCAAGACACCGACTTCCGAAATTAAAGTTATTTTTCACTTTGTAGTGTTTTTTTTTTTTGTTTTTTGGAGGTCGGTTATTTTTTTTTTTTTGTAAAAAGTTTTTTTGATCTCCTGTACGCGGTGAAGATGATGTTTCATCGATTTTACGGCCACTTCCCACAGACCACCAGCACTTGGCCAAGCGGGAGCGTTGAAGTGCCATTCGACCTCCATTTTTCCGATCTCCTTGAAGAAGTCTGGCAAAAGCTCTTGTTTAAAATGTTCGAATTCTAGCGCATCTAGCGCACATGCATTGAAAAGCGGCAATGAACGTTTTGGTGCTTAAATCAGACACCAGTTCAATGTGTACAGCTTTAGTAGCCATGCATACGAAAATAGCGATGTACCCCTTCGTAGTCTTTACTCCTCATCCTTTGTTTAGTTTGACTTGCACGTGTCCAGTGAAGTCTACACCAGTATGTGTAAAAAGTCGGGATGGGGTAGCTCTCTGTTAAGGTAAGTCCGCCACAAGTTGGTAGTTATCTGTTGTTTTAAAGCGGTGACATCGCACGCAACGTCGCAGTTGAGTTTTTACAGCTCTGTTGCTTCCGACAATCCAGTATCGCTGTCGGATTTGGGCCAATGTCAGCCTCGCACCTCCATGAAGTGTTATAAGGTGTGCTTGTTCAATTACAAGCTGAGTTAGTCGGCCCATTCGAGGTAGAATTATAGGATTTTTCATCTCGAAGGGCAAGTAGGATTTTTTCAGTCTTCCACCGACTCTAATAACCCCTTTTTCATCTATAAAAGGATTCAATTTGTATATAATGCTCTTGTTGTTTATAGTTCCGTTTGCTTTCAATTATTTGTATTCATTTTCAAACTCCGTACTCTGCACATATGTAATTACTCAGTCAGCTGCTAGCTTGAGTTCGCTCACACTTAGGTAGTTGGTTTCAAATTTCATCTTGCAGCGTGCCGTCGCGATAAAGCGCAGTACCTGAGCCGTTACTCGAATTACTTGCGTTAATGAACTATATTTATGTAATAAGTTATTTATAAAATGTTCCTTGTTTCTCGGCACTGTTGTGGTTGCCACTGCTAAGTTGAATAACTCTATTCTTCAGGTCCAAGATTGGTTTACGGTAAATAATTTGGTACTAAATGAGAAAAAAACTTATAATATTGATTTAAATTACCGAATGTTAAAAGTAGCGAATGTGACATCATATTGAATGGAGAAAAACTGGAATTTATTAATCAAACAGTTTTCCTAGGAATCACGCTAGACGAGAAATTACAATGGGGACCTCATATAACATCTCTTGCGGGGCGGCTAAGCTCGGCCGCTTATGCTGTTAGAAAGATAAGACACCGCGTAGACAGATGTAGAAACCGCGCGTTTGGTATATTTTAGCTACTTTCACAGCATTATGTCATATGGCATTTTACTGTGGGGTCGGGCTGCTGACATTGAATCCGTCTTTATTTTACAAAAGAGGGCTGTCAGAGCCATTTATAATATATGTCGTCGCGAATCTCTCAGGGAACTCATCGATCACTAATAAAGAACTAGATACACAATCAGCGCCAAAAAATGTCCTCACCAAATGAGCACCCAATTGAACATTTGGGTGCTCTTTTCATTTAGTAGCATTCGGACGCTCCGACTGTAAACAACTCGTAAAAAATTGTAAAAATCACACATCTAGGACGCTAAAAAAGAATGGAGTTTCATATTTTCGATAAGTATTAATATTATTATTATATAATTATAAATCACTGTACCGTAAATGCTGATATTTTGCCAAGAAATCATCGTAAAAACTTTTCTAAAATTAAGTCTTATTAAACAGAAGGAGTTATAAAGCATCTCAATTGTAAAGACTCTTACTAAACCCATTAATCATACTATCGCATGCTCACTTAAATTGTTCAGGTTATGTGCGTTGACTCTGTTCCATTTGTGGAGACGCTATTGTTTTTTTTATTTTTTATTATTAAAGGAGGATTGTTTTTTTTTAAGTGAAAAATTCTGTAGGCGCGTTGGACATTTTTGAGATGCGGAAAAACAATTGAACTCGCGACACCGTTACCAACACCTCATTAAAAGTATTTCCTGCACAGTAAAATTGTTCAAGTTTTCACTTATATCGGTACTCCCAGAGTGCCACTGTTTTTTTTTTAGTTTAATGAGCTTTCTTTGCTGTTTCTATAAGTATTATAGTAAGATTTTATACATTTAATTTTGACAAAGTACATGTAATAAAATTAAAGATGTGAGATAAACTCACATACTCACTCACATTTTTTTTAGCTTTCCTCGAGATCCAGTGAGGTTGGAAAATGAATATCAATTATAGCACGTCAAAGATGTTGTGTGTGAGATAATGTCCCTGCCGCCCTGTATACACCATGGAATAGAATAAAATATGCTTTCATAATTTTGAAGTGAAAACTTCTTTAGCATCGTCGTTTGAAAGTCGATGAAACGAAAAAGCGACAGTAAAAAGAGACAGACACAAACTCATAAGATTTAACGTGGGAGAAAATGAGATAGGAAGCATTATACAGTGTTTTTTATGTTCTTGGTTCTCTGAAGCTAAAGAGTTTGTTTGCTTAAACGCGCAAATCTCAGGAACTACTAGTCCGACTTGAAAAATTCTTTCAGTGTTAGATAGCCCATTTATTGAGGAAGTCTATAGGCTATATATCATCACGCTAAGACCAATAGGAGTGGAGCACCAATGAAGAATGTTTCAAAATCGGGGGGTTTTATTTTTCCTATTGAGAGCTTCCGCTGCGTGCGCTGCGTAAACGGTTAAAGTTTCGCAAAAATCATGTACGACAGAAATGTTTCTCTTTAAAAGTTAAAAAAAAGTCTGCGACAGCATATGTTTATCTTTTAAGGTTGGCTCACTATAACCTTTTTTATGCTAACCAAATTTGTTCTAAAATAATGCATTATTTGCGAAGGTGTTTTTATAAACATGATATTAATCCTTATCCAAATAAATACATTACTCATCAGAAGTATTTAATTTAAAACAAAATTGCCCTTTACATCATTTGATTTCAATGAATATCTTAGGAGATATCGCAGTTTTAAAATAACATCGCAGTAAAATAATGATCAAGTCATCATAAATGCGCGCGCAGTAGATATGTATCGAAAATGTAAGCTCTGAGTCTGAATAAATCTATGTAATGTACACGAATAAAATATAAACTAATTATCAAACTTTGTATCACTATGATCTACAATTAAAACCTATAATTATCCTCTTCCCGAAATTTTGATTATCTGAAAGCCAAAATTTTTGAAGGTTTCACTTCTACCACGTGTGAATTGCACACATGTTTTTTTTTATAGACTAAACTTAACGAAATTAAAAAAAAGATAATTTATAATTACAGTATAAACAAAAATTATTGGACAGTTCGACTCCACTCATTTCTTGTCCTAGCGGCGAGCCTGGGTCGTAAAACTTTATTGCTTTTTTTGGCACTTTGTAATTCTAACTTTAAAACATGCGTGTAAGGTTGAATTTGATTTGATGTATGTTGACCAGTGAGTAGGTCGTAAAAATTTATTGCTTTTTGTACATAGCTTTGTGAAAACAACTTTAAGGTTTGCGTTTAAGGTTGAATTTACATGAATGTATATTTATTTCAACTAGAATTACCTAAACACAATTTGATGACAGTTTTAAGAGAACTTTTGCTTGGCATTGTGTATCTAGTTCTTTATTAGTGATCGATGAGGGAACTATTTAAAAAGATTAATATTATGACGGTACCTTGCCAATTCATCTATGAAAATATTATGTATGTAAGGAAAAATCTGCATCTTTTTAAGAAAATAAGTGATAGACATAATTTTAATACTAGAAATAAAGATAAAATAGATCAACCATTTTTCAGATTATCCAAAGTACAAACATGTTTTATGGGGTACTGTGTTAAATGTTACAACAAAATACCTTGTGATATATTATTACAGTTAACTGAAAGAAAATTTAAAACTCATATTAAAAGTACTCTTTGTAAACAAGCATATTACAAATTAGAGGATTATATTCTAGATAAGAATGCTTGGAAGCATGCTGGTCTAGCTCCATAGGACAATTTAGAGTCTAGAAAAAATCAAACTGGTTGCTAATTTAATTGTATAATAAAATATTATGACATGTTTTTTTTTTTTTACATTCTGTGATTACTCACACACTGACTAATTAGTATCACTTGTAATTTTTTTAGGAATACCTACTTTTACAATGCTTGTAAATATGTGAACACCATGTATCCATTACATAATTATTTTTTCTATCATTGCTTCATTTTTAATTATTTTTACCTATTGTGGTATAGTAATCTTATTCCAGGTGCATCGTCTTCACATATAATTAATGTATACAAAATATTGTAAAACATTTTAAAAGAGTAACGGTGGAGTTTCTTGCCCATTCTTCTCCATACGAAAACTACCTTTTGGAAGGGGCGACTAGAATCAATTCTATTTTTTGTTTTTGACGTTCAAAAGTGCCTTTTTGTGCCTCATCATCATCATCATCATCAGCCTATAAATGTTCCCACTGCTGGGACACAGGCCTCCTCTCTGTGAGAGGCCTAATTGTGCCTAATTGAAATAAATTATTTGACTTTGACTTTGACACTTTCCTGGTTGGTTGTAAATAAACATGTGGAGTTTCTCATGAGGTCAGTTTTTTCTACCGTTTTCAGAAATTCCGGACCTTGCCACCAGAGATCGAAGTTTACTAGTTTCGGCAACATTCCTCTAGATGCACAGTCAACAGGGTTCTGTGCCGATTTTACGTAGCGCCACTTGTCGGATGGAATAATTTATTTTATTTTGTCAACTCTGTTGGACACGTATTTATCCCATCTTGATGCATCTCCTTGCAGCCACGTTAAGACTACTTGGGGGTCACACCATGCTTGTAATAACAAATTGTATCCAGCTAAAGCTTCCGTAGCTTTTTCCATGAGTTTAGCCAACAGTAGTGCGCCACATAGTTCCAATCTCGGCAATGTAGTTTTTTGTGATAGAGGCGCTACCCTGGTTTTAGCGACGAGTAAAGTTACAGTCGATATGTCTTGTTCGTTCCTTATTCGGCTGTATATGACACACGCATATGCCTTTTCACTCGCATCGCAAAATCCCAGCAATTCTATTGATTGTTGTGCACCAATCCATCGGTTTAGTTTTATTTTCCTTACATTTGGAAGTTCAGTTTTCAATTTGGTCCAATCTTTAGTATGTCATTCGGTAGTTCTTCATCCCAGGTAAGTTTGCTGTTCCATACTCTTTGAAATAATAGTTTTGCTGACACTGTTATGGGCGCCAACCAGCCTAAAGGAACGTTTAGTTTTGAAATTTCGGAAAGTAAGTGCCTTTTCGTTGTCCGACCTTTCGACTTTTCTTCCAGACTCCAGTTAAACATGAACATGTCGGTGTTTGGCCCGAGTCCGAGCGTTTTTGTTGTGGATCTTCAGTTTTGAAATCAAATATGCTTTTAGTTGATATTTGATCGTCAGTTAAACTCTCTAGTAGCGCGGGGTGGTTGGCTGACCACTTACGTAAGTTCATGCCGCCGCCCTTTAATAAGTTTATAAGGGAACTTTGTAGGTCTTTAGCTTTATCCAGAGAGTAGTGACTGCTAATCACATCATCAACGTAGAACTCGTTAAGTAATCTATTGGCGGCCTCTGGATGTTTATGACTGTCATCCAGGGCTAACTGTTTCATAGTTCTCATAGCCAACTATGGCGCGCACTTGGTCCCGTATGTCACAGTGCAAAGTTGAAATTCTTGTAACCTTTCAGCAGGAGAGTCGCGCCATATTATCTTCTGAAGTGATTGTTGATCTTCAGCTAATCCGATGCATCGGTACATCTTCTCTATATCGGCGGTAAAAGCGTACTTGTAGGACCTCCACTTTAATATAAGGGCTTGAATGTCCTTCTGTAGATTTAGTCCCTTTTCCATTAAACTATTCAAGCTGTACCCAGTTGTTGTCTTTTGCAAGGCATTAAAAACCACTCTTAGTTTGGTAGTAGTGGATTGTTCTCGCAAAAGACCATGGTGCGGAAGATAGCATTCAGACATAGAAGTTAATATTGGAGACGCCGGTTTCATATGCTGTAGTTGCGTATATTCTCTGATGAAGTCCCGGTATGTACATTGTTGCAAGTTTTTTGTTCTTTCCCAGGCGTTTTTCTAATTGGAGAAATTGCGAGATAGCCATTGACTTTGATTCGCCTAATTTGTTTTGCAATTCAGAGCTCATAGGCATCTTAACGATGTATTTGTTATCTGCGTCTCGTTGTACTGTCACGGCGTAGTATTCTTTACACTGATTTATCCTTGGGCATGTCCTGGTTGCTGATAGTTATGTCTTCGTTCTCCCAGAATTTAGTTAATTCGCTTAGGTCGACTAGTGTCATGTGACAGTTAAAAGTTTTCAGTTTGCCACATAGGATCCAGCCTAAGTGCGTCTGTTGTGCTACAGGAGACTGTGACTGCCTTTCAAGACTCCGTCAAGGATGATGTTGGAATATACGTCTGCCCCAAGTAATAAATCTATAGGACTAGATAAGTTGAATTCCGGATTTGCTAGTTTCAAGTTTTCCAGGTGTGGTCAGTTTTCCTTTTCGAACGATGAGTTGGGTAAGTTTTTTGTCAGTTTGCTTAAGATAAGTGCCTGACTTTCGAATGCGTAGTCTGAGTGAATCGATTTACAGGTAAGCTGAAGCCGTCCTTTGCAGTTCCCAGGTGCAGCTCCCACTCCCGTTATAGTTGCATTCAGCCGTTTCCTTGGTAGTCGTAGCATCTGTGCGGCGTTCTCGGTAATCAAGTTTACTTGCGAACCTTGGTCTAGTAGTGCTCGAAGCTTAATATAATCCCCATTTACAGACTTTATCTTAAGCTGCACAGTAGTTAGTAAAACCTCCATCTCCTTTGTAGATATATGATTGGAGCTTTGTTTGTGTGTGGATGCGGTTGGTCGTTGACCTAAATAGGCGTTGTTTATTTCCGTATTCATTGAGATTACAGTATTTTTCTTGGCTGCGTTGTGCAATAAGGTGTGATGCTTCATATTGCATTCTTTGCACGTTTTTGCTGACGCACAGTCTGTGTTGTCATGACTGTATAAGCAGTTTTTACACACGTTTAATTTTGCGACTGTGTTATTCCGTTGAAATGAGTCCATATTGATGAACTTTGAACATTTCATCAATACATGATTTCCGTCACAGTGTGAGCAGTGTCCATATGCTGTATGATAAGTTTTCTTGAAAGATTTTTGTCGCTCGTAGAGTTATGTTTTAGCGATCGGGAATTTAGTTATAAAAACTTTATTTATTATAATTATTTTAATTACAGAAAAACAGTGTATTAACTTGAAGGCCGATATAAGAACTGACTTCACAAACAATTATATGGAATAACATGTAATTGATCTTATTGCTAGGTTGCACTTTATTACATAGGTTGGCGACTGCGTACTCAGCTTAAACAGTTGTTACGATGAGTTAACTCCTCCCTCCGTAAGATAGAAGCAACTCTTGCTTCTGGCGGCGTCCCTGCTGCCTTCGGTTGCCTCGCTGCCTTTGGTTGCCTCGCTGTCTCTGATGTCTTCTGATATCTTAGCGATCTTCCATCGGTACAGCTTCCAGGATGTTGATTAATGGGTCGTGCGGTCCATGGCCCTTTACGGGGCGCCGCCGTGGGCGCCTTCATTGAGGCGGCAGCCAGCCCGCCGGCTTAACGCGTCCCAAAGGGTCATGGCCATCCGGCTGGCCCGAGGATACCGCACGGTCTCCTGCGAGGCGGCGAGCCTCCTTGCCGGAGTACCGCCATGGGATCTGGAGGCAAAGGTCCTCGCGCACATTTGGGAGTGGCGCGAGGAGGCGAAACGCCGGGGCTTAACTCCGATGCCGCAAGAAGTCGCGGCACAGCGGACAGAGCTCCAGCGGGATCTCATGGCGGAATGGAGAGTGCGATTGTCGCAACCCAGCGCTGGGCACGCCACAATTGCGGCGATAAGACTCCTCTTTGAGGAGTGGCTAGAGAGGCGCCACGGCGTCCTCACCTTCCGCCTGACACAGGTGCTCACCGGACATGGCTGTTTCGGGAGGTACCTGTTCAGGATAAAGCGGGAGGAAACGCCCGGGTGTCATCACTGTGTGGATCGCCCGGAGGACACGGTGGAGCATACGGTGGAGGTCTGCCCGGCTTGGGCAGAGCATCGCCGTGTCCTCGTGGAAGCGATCGGCGGCGGTGATCTCTCGCGTCCGGCTCTGATTCGGGCCATGCTACGGAGCGAGAGGAAATGGGAGGCCGTCACCTCGTTCTGCGAAGCAGTAATGCTCGCGAAGGAGGAGACGGAGCGCGTGAGGGAGAGGCAAATTTCGCGCCCTCGCGCCCCTAACCGCCGCAGCAGGAGACGCCCTGGGCGTCGGGAATCACGTGAAGATTTCCGGCCACCGTAGGCGCGGGCTTGCGGACGGTGAGCAATGGGTAGCTCGCCGTCCGATAAGGACTAGGCCCGGGTCGACGGCGCGTTGTGTTCCACGCGCGCCTCAAAGAGATGTCAGCAGAATTGACGGGGTCCGCTAGGGCCAATGCCTGCCGGGGGTTCGAAGAAAACCGATAGGGACATCGTGGCCCCCAGGCAACACGGCAACTGAAGGAACACGGGTGGGTTTTAGTCAGTAAGAGTCTGACACGCCCTCCCGCTCCGCCCAGAGCGGGAGAAGTTATTTGATGACTTCCCACCCAAAAAAAAAAAAAAAGGATGTTGATTAATAAGATGTAGAAGAGTACCGTAGTCCAACTTGGTGTGGCCATGATCATTGGCCAATTGATGTCATCTGGTATGGAGAGGTCGCTTGCTTTGTTGATAAGTTCATGGATGCTGTGTAGTGAGATGTCTTCTAGTTGTAATTCATATTTAACAATTTCTTCAAAGACTTGATGTTGCTCTGGTAAAGGTATGACCTCATTGATGACGATTATGTCTGTATGTGCTCGTAATGTTCTGTTCATGACGTTAATTTGACAATCTTCTGTTAATGTGACGAGATAAATCCCAGTTAACTTTTTGTAGTCTGTCTTAGTTTTGCACTGTGTTTTGACAATTTCATCTTCATTCAGGATAAGTAGCCAATTGTTATCTCCGATCTTTTGAATTTTTTCTCTTCTTAGGCTCATCTTAGCATGTGTACAGTTTGCTTGACGATGCTGAATAAGGGATGGGATGCAGTCTTCGGTGTCTTCAATTCTTCTAGTGTCCAGGGTTTTGCAAAGCTGGATGTCATCGGTCAGGGCTTGACAGTCTTCTTCTAGGTAAGCGTACTCATCGTTCCCAAGTGCAAGGTATTTGGATTTAGGGATAATTGTAAGGTTATTTTTATTGGGTATGGAGTAGAGATGAATTAGGTCATAGGTCTGTGGGGCTACTGATGGGATTTCTAGGATAAAGTTTATAGAGTGTACTGTACTATAGGCCTTAACTCTAATTGATTTTTCTATCCTATGGATATTACTAAGATTAATACTAGCTAGTGGTCTAAACGAATAGATCTTACCTAAGTTAATTAATTCCTCTATTAGGTTTTGAGGACTTATAATACTAGGATGCATGGTGCTCAGTTGCGCAAACGTCATGGCATTTTCTAACAACATTAACTTATCTAAAATAATCTGTAAACTAAAATCTATCTGTACGTATATTTCTAGAAAATGTATATGATTAGTTACGTCATTACTGTTACTTGTAATGTTTTTCAATAAGCTAGCTAATTTTTTCTGATTACTATTTCATTTACTTAATTGATTTCCAAACTCATTTATTGTATTTTGTGCTAGAACTAAGGACTTTCTTTGCAAATTCTGAACATTATTAATTCTATTCTTTATGTTAAATATTTCTTCTTCGAATTTTGCTGCATCATCATGATCAAGATTTCCAGTTATGGATTTAACGACAGTACCTAACCCATTGATCAAACCGCGTCTTTTTCTAACTTGCGGGCTTAATTTTTTTTATCTTTTTACCTATTTGATCTAAACTATATTTGATTTCTATATGTTTTATGTAACTCTCCTGACATAACACAAAGACATAAGTTGGATCGACGTAAAATGAAGGTTCGTAATATTGTAGATGCAAGCGAGACTAAAGTAATTGTCCTGTTTAAGAAGCTGTCCTTGTTTAAGGAGAAGGATGCCATTTTGATTATTAACGGGGTCGATAGTTACGGTTCCTGCTGCGTAGAGCACGATGGCTCCTGAGATGAGGATCCTGCAACAAGATGAGGCCTCCGTAGTAGTTTAAAATGGACCCTAATGGACTTAGAGTTTGGGTGGTTACCTATAATTTCAGCCACATTATTTGGATGAAGGTGGATGATCTTGTAGGGTCCTTTGAACACCGGCATAGTTTTATCACTGCGTGCTGACTTTGCTACCTGTTTATAAACGGTCTCACCTACCTTGAACTTGATTTCTTCTGCTTCTTGGTTTCGTTTAGAAATCACCTGCTCGTTATTCTTAGACATAAGTGCTGCAATACATTCTTGAACTACCTCGGCATTAGCGCGGTGTTTAATAACGTAATCCTGATAGAATTCTTTTGGATAGTATAATTCTAGTGGATTCCTAGATGCTGTATGTCCGAATAAAAGCTCATGAGGTGTATAATCTGTTGCCGAATGAATAGAATTATTATATGCAATAATAGAATACTTCATGATAAGCTGCATGGGATCGTCTTTTTTGGTAATTCGTTGTATTCTAATTATTTCAGCTAATGTAGAATATAAACGTTCGATGGGTGAATTAGAGTTAGGGTTATATGGTGTCGTGAAATGTATATGAATATTATGTAAGGCACAGATATCTTTATGACGTCATTATCAAACTTAGTATCTGAGTCAGTGGTTATTTTGTTTGATAAGCCTAACACCGAGAACACGTCTAGCAATGCTTCCGCTACATGCACACTACTACATGCGTTTAAAGGAACTGCCTGAGCATATTTGGAGAAATTATCAATGATTGTGAGGAATGTTACTCCGCCTGTTGAATAAAGATCCATACATATGTGTTCCATTGGCTTGCGCGGTGTATTAGTAATAGCTAGAGGTGGTCTTAGAGGATTGCGCTCATATTTAGACTGCAAAAAAATCTCGCACTGATTAACAAATCTCTGAATGGTAAGTAACATGTTAAGCCAGTGATAATTTCTATGCAACTGTTTATACGTCTCTTGAATAGCGCGATGTACTGTCTTTCCTTCATGATATTTCTTAATTAACTCTTGTTGTTCAGTTTTGTTTTCTACTAGGGTCACACGCGTAGTGCATTTAAGTAACTTTGGGCCACGCTCATTAAATATAGTAGTATAGACTCTAGAGAAGGCATGATATAGTTCTTCACTATGGAAATAACAATGAAACACTCGGTCGGCAATTGTGTGTTCCTTTAAAAATCTAACTATCTCTGATTCTGTATTATTAACTGGAATAAAAACATCTTTTATGATAACTTTTGAGTTAGTGGATCTGTTATCTACTCTGTATGTTGAGCCGGGTGTTGATCTAATGTGGAATTTTTTCAGTTGCCTATCTATAGCATCTGATATTATAGGTATGCCCTTGTTTTCATTGTCTGGTTGTGTATGCTGTGTAGAAACTAATTCAGGCTCGGCTGACATTATGCTCATACTATCTGATTCTGTTCCTATGTGAGATTGGGGAACGCTAGGGTTTAGTGATTGAATATTGTCATCATCTTGGGGCATGGCTGCCTCCGTTTCATTTTCAACTACTCTACGTGCGTTCTCAAATATTCTATTAATTATTTCATCATCCTCATTGTCATCTAAGTTTACTGCTAATGAATCGATACTACCGTGAAATATTTTAACACGAGATAAGGCATCTGCATTAGTATTCTATCGACCCTTTTTGTAAACTACTTTATAGTCGTATTCTGCTAGCTTTAAGCGCCATCTAGTTAATTTGGAGTTAGGATCTTTCAGAGACATTAACCAAGTAAGGGGTCTGTGGTCTGTGTAAATAACAAACTTTCTACCATAAAGATAAGGACGAAAGTACTTGATTGCCCATACAATTGCTAGTAACTCTTTCTCTATCGTAGAATACCGTGACTCGGTATCTGATAGTGTCCGGGATGCGTAAGCTATCGGTTTATCGGAACTTACAATGCCTTGTGATAATACCGCACCTAATGCTACATCTGATGCATCGGTGGTAAGCACGAAAGGTTCATCAAAATTAGGATATTGTAGTATTGGGGCATTTGTTATAATTTGCTTGCACTTATTAAAAGCTTCTAAAAAGTCTGGAGAATGGACAACTTTACTATTTTTCTTCAGACATAAGGTCATTGGTTTAGTTAACTTTGCAAAGTCTTTGATAAATTTCCTGTAGAGGGGCTTGTGGCTAAGTAATAACAGCTGCACGGGTCGATCGATCAGGTTAAGCTACGCTTGCCGCGGTTGGTCCGTGGATGGGTGACCATCTTTACATACCAAGTCCCCTCCGTGCCTCGGAAAGCACGTTAAGCCGTTGGTCCCGGCTGTCATTTGTAGATCTTTGACAGTCGTTACGGGTACTTAGAAGCCCAAAAAAGTCTGACAACCAGTCTTACCAAGGGGTATCGTGTTACCTAGTCACTAGGTTGTGGAGGTCAGATAGGCAGTCGCTCCATGTAAAATACTGGTATTCAGCTGCATCCGGTTAGACTGGAAACCGACCCCAACATAGTTGGGAAAAGGCTAGGCAGATGATGACCCTACTATGCCTAGGAAAGCCTTTATTTCTTTCTGAGTTTTAGGCAAAGGGAAATTTAGTACTGCTTTAATTTTATCCTTATTAGGTTTCAAGCCCTCATTTGTAAGTTCGTGTCCTAAAAAATTTACTTGTTTTTGTAAAAATTTCAATTTATCTAATTGGATTTTCAAATTGTGAATTTTCAACCGATCAAATACTTTCTTTAATTTTTCCATGTGTTGTTGTAAAGATGTTGATATAATTATTACGTCATCTAAATACGTATAAACGTTATTTATTCCTCTTAAAATGTGGTCCATTAAACGTTGAAATGTACTTGGCGCATTTTTTAGGCCAAAAGGCATTCTTAAAAACTCAAAATGCCCGCGCTCCGTTGTAAACGCTGTTTTTTCAATATCGTTGGGATGCATCTCGACTTGGTGGTAACCGCTGGCGAGGTCCAGGGTTGTAAAATACTGGGCACGCCCCAATCTATCTAAGATGTCATGGATGTTGGGTAAAGGATACTTGTCTTCGATTATACGATCATTCAGTCGTCTATAGTCGATTACAAGTCTCTATTTAACTTTTCCTGATGCATCAAGTTTTTTAGGAACAATATGCACGGGGCATGACCAAGGGGATATACTCTCTCTAACGATACCCTGCTGTAAAAGTTTATCTACCTGCTTACGAATCTCATCGCGTTGTTGCGGGGCTTGTCTGTAACTACGTACAAAAACCGGTTTATCATCGCTTAGTCTAAGTTCATGTTTAACTGCGTGTGTAAAGGTCAGTGGAATATCTTCTGAATAGAATAGGTCCCTATACTGATAACATAGTCTAGTGACTTCACGCTTTTCTTCTTCATTCATATGCCCTGTACGAATTTTCTTCAAGTTTTCATTTAATATGCGATCAATATCAGATTGCACTTGTACGGTATTTATGTTATGACTGTTAATGTTATTAGCCTCATTATACAATTCTAACTCAATTGAACTCTTATCTGGAATATATTTCTTATCTTCACTAAAATTAATAACTGAAGTTTTAAACGAACCATTAGTAACGTTAATTATAGCTGCCGGTGATTTCAAGTTATCTGACCAATAAAATTCATCGTGTAAGTACTTACATCTACGTAGTTAGTTTTAACAGTAACTATCTTTTCACACTTAGGATCGATTTCTATCTTTTGCGGTGGAGAGCTAAAGTGAATAGGTAATGTGCTGTTGTAAATGGTAGTGTGCTGTTGATGTTCGTAACACGTTATTGTTCAAATCAATATTGCTTTTCAGTTTCTTTAAAAGGTCGAATCCTATTAGACCCTTGTACTTCGTATCAAAATCGAATATTAAAAATTTATGGGTAATATCGCTATTAAACGCAGGGGGCAAGGGCAGGTATACTACTTTGTCGTGAACTGATGAACTATGTGCTGTAACTATTTGATATGGCTCTGTTTCTACACCATATTCAAAAATAGTAGCAAAAATTTCATCTGATGCAATAACAGAATGACTGGCTCCTGTATCTATTAAAAACTTACCGTTGAATTCTGGCAGCTCAATATATGGTAAAAATTGTTTAGTTTGTAGGTTAATGGATACTATGTCCGGTTGTCTTGATCGGGGTCCAATATAAAATTCTGTTCTTGACTTACATCTTGTTCGTCTATACTTATGTTAGACTCGGAAGCGTCTTTACTATTGTCTATGAATTGGCCGAAATACTCACTACCAATGAGTATTGGTTGCACCTGACCTTCCATTTGACTCGGAATATAGAATAACTGCCCCGATGCAAACTGTGGTTTTTCTGGCTTACCTGCCGTACGCATAGTAACGTCTGATGATAACTCAGGCGGATTAATCTGCTGTTTTGGAACATTCGGTTGGTTCTTAAAGTTTGCACTTCTAAAATTACCTGAGCCACCTGGTCTGAAGTTACCTGATGCTGGTCGGTTTTTTCAGGGCGACATAGATTGTATCCATTGTTGACGCTGTTCTGGGTTCATGTTATTCTGCTGGGGCTTATATGGTAGCATTGTTGGATTTACTAGGTTAGGATGAAAAGGATTATTGTAAGGCTGCTGCTTAGGCAACTCCTTTGGTTTCGCTTGGGATGTTGATGGGCTATTAAAATTATTAGATCGATTATATGCAAGCCTAGCCTCTTCTTGCCTAGCCGCAATAATTGCTTCTTCAAATGTTTCTGGTTTCGTAATTCTAACACCTAATGACACATGAAAGTCTAACTGGTTTACGTACTGTTCAATGACCATCTTTTCATAATAAGATTTGTTACAATGTTCACCTACAGAATATAAAGTGTCTAATAATTCACGGAGCCGTTTGCCAAAGGTTTCCGCATCCTCGTTCTTTGACTTACGTACCCGTGTGAGCTCCTGCATAACTTGTATCTCATTGCGTGGTTCTCCAAGACGCCTAATCAAAGCTATTTTAACTGACACCCAGGAACTGAGATATTCTTCGTATGCTATGGCGTCGATAGCTGGACCACTTAGCCTGCTCTTAGTCAGGCATATAAATGCCGGATGAGAACGATCTGCTTCACTAGTTAAAGTTAATAAACTTTCTACCTCTCTAATATAATATCTAAGCAATTTAGGATTACCATCATATCTTGGCATCAAATCTGCAATAAGTTTGTACGGTTTATAGTTAGCATCATAATCTCTGAGCGACATTGTTCTACTGTAAGTTACCTGTCTAGTGGCACTCAAACAGAACAATAGAGGTGTAGTATTTCGTGTGGAATTTCACGGAATATTTTAACGCTATAATAAATGTGGGTGATTTTAGCTTATAGACAGACACACATACGAGTATACTTAAAATAAAATGAAAAAATTATAGTAAGGCAGGAAATAGAGCAAGGACACTTGGTAATACGAGAGCACTTACCAAAACAGCCACTGCATCTCCTGTCGAGTCTTGTCTCTGCCAACAGCTTCCTCCAATTCTCCGGAGAAACACCTTCCTGCTTCTGTACAGGTGCCCGACCGCACGTAAGGTTCTTTGCGGATCGCGAAGGAACGATTTGAGAACCGTCACTCTTATGCCGAAGAGTTGGATTCGAACTTAGAGCGTCGCGATCCTACCGACTGCGCCAGTTATGTTTTGGCGATCGGGAATTTAGTTAAAAAAACTTTATTTATTATAATTATTTTAATTACAGAAAAACAGTGTATTAAGTTAAAGGGCGGTATAAGAACTGACTTCACAAAAAATTATATGGAATAACATGTAATTGATCTTATTGCTAGGTTGCCCTTTATTACATAGGTTGGCGACTGCGTACTCAGCGTAAACGGTTGTTACAATGAGTTAACAGCAGCAGCAGCAGCAGTTTTGCGGAATGATGATTATTAAACGACTTGGACGAGACTTGCTTCTGCTAGTTAGGTGCTTCTTTTTTCGTATTTTCCATGGTTTCATACGCCATGAACTTGTTTTCCAGGAAGTATAATAACTCGTTCAGGTTCGGTACATCTCTAGGATCTCGCAATTTTTTTATGTACTAGCTGTGGGTAGTCATGTCAAGTTTCTGCGACATCAAGTGTACGATAATTGGGTCCCATGTTGCGATGTCTAAACCAATGTTTGATAGTCCGTTCATACATTCAGTTATGACGTCATGCATCTTCTTGAGGTTGAAGCTATCGGGTTGTTGAATGACAGGCAGATTGAGCATGGTGTTCAGGAATGACGTAAATTGAAGCCTTCGGTTGTCGAAACGCTGAGTTAGTATTTCCCAACAGGATGTGCAGTTTTCTGCGCCAATACTGAGATGTTGCACTAATCTTTCAGCTTCGCCTCTCAACCTTGTTTTCAGATGCTGCATCTTTTGCGCTTTGTTAATCATCGGGTTGTTGTGAATGGTTTCCATGAAGAGATCCTTGAAGGAAATCCATTGAGTATAGCTACCCGAAAATTCAGGAACCTCAATTATTTGGCACCGACTTTTCGTAGTGCATTGTCGACCAAATCTTACTGTTTACATTTTTTCTTAGCTCGTCGTACTTGTCCTCCATATCGACGAACATGTTGTAGTAATTACCGTTGGAGCCTTTAAGTATGGCTTCCAGCTCCCAGTGTTGTTTATCGATGGCATTCCACTTTGACTTTAAAATGGAGAAATGGTCTTCTAGCTCCCATTTCTCCATGACAGCTTTTATGTCAATTTTCGACTTTTTGCGATCGAGGGCTTTAAAATTGCACTCTTGCTTACTCAGCGATGTTTTGGTGGTATCGTCAGTATCTTGATCCAGCATCCCAGTTAAATCGAATTTTACAAACTTTTTCCCTGTAGTTGTGCCAGTAAGTTAAGCATGTCACCTTTTGTAGATTTGTATTGAGCGTGAGTTTTGCTGTACACGCTATCCACGAAGTAGTTGATGTTTTTGTCTTCTATGGTTTGCTCCAGAATCACATGTCGTTCCTCGAAGTCATTCCACTGTGCTTCGAGAGATTCTAGTCGTTTGATTAGGTACTCTTCCGTTTTTCTTGAGGGGCTATCCTTTTTATAGTTAGAGCACAGAGCTTTGATGTTTTCAAAGCAAGATTGTTGGAGTTGTAGCTTTTCCATAGTGAGTTCTCTTCTCTAGTTGTCGAAAAGAGGTAAGTTTAATTTGATGTTGGTAGCTCAGTAGTCCAGCACGTTGACGGTGATAGACGTATAGCTTGACGTTAGTTCACGACACGAAGACCACAGTTTGTAGGCTTCTTCTTTCAAGTCTCCACGGGAACGTTCTCGTAGTTATAGTAGAGTTGCGTAATCCTTAGCGTCTTGAAAATGTCGTTTGTTTCTATTTATTGCGTTCGCACTCTACATACGTTCGATATTATGCGCCTTCTCAATCCAACTGGGGCGACCCGCTTGGGGGAGACCAGCTGAACCGATTCGATATCGCAAATAGAGACACTACACACAGTAAATATCCGGCTCGAAGAACCATTTAATGTAGGAGCCAATGGTTGTAGGCACCGTACACTATCACTTAGTTAATGTTGGTTTAGTTATGAAGTACACAGAAAGAACCACACGTTGTTGAGTTTAAAGTTATATTAACACTTTGAAGGACAGTACACGAGACACAATAGAAGTTTTATTGTTATAACGCCTATGTGCGCATAGTGTCCCTCAAAGTGTTAAAATGTATAAAGTTCACAAGTTAGCGATCCCTTAGTGAAAGTGGTAGTTATAGTCTGACTCCATGTGCATTACTTAAAACGTAATAATTATAGCCTAATATTAGTGACGCACGACATCCAAGTAGGTTGCTGCATTTGCAAAGTAAATGTACGGTTGATGAGACCGTACAGAGATTTTTCTGGATCTAGTTATTGCGGAATTAAAACTAAATATTATAAAAACAACTTTTACTTAACTTTTTGGGTTCTACTATGATATTATTCGTTTTCGCATGTAGCACTCATGTCTATTGAAAAATAAAAATAATTATTAAGATTGATCGATTTGTAGCGACGACGGCAGAGCTGCACGAGATCAGCCCGTATGCGACGTTCAGTATGTCGGGGGGCGCGGGCGCGGGCGCGGCGTGTGAGGGAGGCGCGGGCGTGGGGAGCGCGGGTTGCGCGCTGCACCTGCGCACGTTCGGGCGCGCCGAGTCGCTGGACCTGGCCGCGCCGCCGCCACGCCCCAACCTACTCGCGCACACGCCAGGTTGCTTCTGCTTGTGCCCCACACGAACCTCCGAAATGCTCGCTACATATCGCACATCACTCAAATAATAATATGTACCTAAATTAATAGTGTGTATGCAGTAAGTTTTTGGCAGCCGAGTAAAAAAAGGTGACGGACTCCATTCCACTTCTTAAAACAATAACTATAGAGTTTTAACCGTCATGCGGTAGAGGAAATCGGGTAGAGAGAGGTAGAGGAGATCGGGCCCGTTGCCTATAGGTAGACTAACTGCCAAAAACTCGTCAGGATTACGCATTTCGGGTTGTCCAATCGCACTCGAAGATGCATCTCGGTAACAGACAAACATTAAAAAGAAATTACTTTTTCCCCTAGAGCAAGAAATGCTATTTTTTCCCCGCTTTAGTACTTTACAATGACGGCCTTTTTGAGCAAGAGTAGTGAAAAAGTCTTTATTCTTATGTAGAATAATCATAATTATGGACTTGACTTATTACTGGTTCACAAAAAAAACCGGCCAAGTGCATGTCGAACCACGCACAATGTAGGGTTCCGTAGTTGGAATGAATTTATCCCAAGAACAAACTTAACTTTGTAGTTGAGAAACATGTTCTCCGATACATTCTGTATGGGAGAACATGTTTTTACAACCGCAAATCTAAGTTGGTCGATTATTACTCGTTAACTTGTAAAGCCTACTCAGCTGTGATAGTTTTCCTTTTAAATTCGTTATATAAGCTACTGTTGTGAATTTTTACACATATGTGAAACCAACCATTTAGCCGGCAGGGGGGGGGGGGACACTTGACTCTAACAAAAATTAGCACTTTAAAGCTTAATATTTCGCAAACGAATCCCTGAATCTAAAAATGGTTTTCACAAACTCACAATATTTTTGAAGGACCTTTCTAATGATACCCCTCACCATGGGGTAAAAAAAAACATCATCACTTTACGTGTATGGGAGGTACCCTAAAAAAAAAATGTTTTTCATAATTTTGTTGTACCACTTTGTTGGCGTAATTAATATGTATACCTATGCCAAATTACAGCTTTCTAGTACTAAGGGTCTCGGAGCTAGACCGCGGACAGACAGATAGACAGACAGACAGACAGATAGACAGACAGACAGACGGACATGACGAAACTATAAGGGTTCCTTGTTTACTACGGAACCCTAAAAAAGAACATAAAGAACATTTTATTTTTGAAAATGGAACTAAATGTGGCTATCTCTTCGGTAGAATGCGTGCATTGCGTTGCGGCTACAGAAGAAATAAAAAAGGAATTGCGAAATCTTTAGAATTTTTCTCAAATTACGAATTGAATTGGTGACCGTAATATCATTAACAACAGTGAAAATGTCATCATCTAGTGAGAACATCTTCACAGAGGATTGAAATTAAGTTGCCGGAAAAAAACATCTCGTTAAACATCCAGAATTGTACAAATTGTACATTTAAATAAAATAAACTATTTCATATTGGATTATTTTATTTTCTCGCAATCGTAGTGAAAAGTAGAGTGTAACACACGGCGCTAAAACCCATTCTAACTCGGCTTCTATTTATTCCCTCGCTAAAGCTCGGGAGTAAAACTACCTCGTTACAATGGATTATTTTAGCCCCTCGTATAGCAATCTACTATTAACTACGTTTCTTAAATTTTTGTATAAAAAACGCTTAAAAATATAAATAGTAAGTCTTATTGCAAGAAAATCACAGATCATCAAAATATTAACAAAAATCAAGTTATAACAATATTTAATCACTTTATAACAATGAACCTAAATTCTTAAAATTTTGTACCAAAACGTTAATATAATAGATGGAAATCGTAAAATCTTTTTAGTGTCTTATCGTTTCGAGAAAATGTCCCACTGTCATATCTATTCATATCTATAGACCGATGTCTAGCTTTTGTTAGGTAGTATAATAATATTGTAAATACTAAGATTTTCTGTGATACGAATTTACACCAGGTTTTTATGATTAATAATAATAAGTGATTAAAAGCCACTACATCTAGTAGTTCTGCGAACAGTAGACCTCACGAGTACAAACTTTTTTGCAACGATAGTCGCGCCAAATTAATCACTGTTAGTCGTGTGCGGATTCCAAAGTTTATTTTCGTGAAAAAGAAACAAAATAAGTGCAAGTATAGGAACTTTAAGTAAAACATCCTAATTTATTAAAAATATAAGGGTTCTAGAAAACAATATAAAATATAATATTTAAACAATAAAAATAATAATAAAAAATGTATTTAACTCATTATCTGTTACGACGCCTCATTGAGGTGGATAACAATTAAAATTCTATTGTGTCTCGTTAATGACAGTTGAAAGGTTAAAAATATTTAATATATAATAGCCGCGTACGTATAATATTGGCTAAAATATGGACCACACGAGACTTTTTTTTTTGTACCACTATAAAACTTACGTAAACATATAACTTTAATATTTTCTTAAAAGCTTGAGGCTTATCTTTAAGTGAAACAAGTCGACGTTCACGCCTCAGCTTTTCAGAAAATATTAAAGTTTTAAGTTTACGTTAGTTTTATTTAGTACTTTTTAGTTTATTATAGGCTTGTTTTAAAAAAGTATTTTACATTTTATTCTAGCATTAGAATTTGATAAAATATCTGTTCTATCACCTTCACTTGTAAGGTTCCTACTTGTCAAGACAAATCCAAAGTCCAACACAACAGGGCTACCGTGTAAAATTGAGGTGTTCCTGTGGCCACCTTCCGGCACGGTCATCAGACCCTAGACTACCCCTTGGGCTAACTTATCTACTTGTCAATACATCGAAATAACCTAAACACAAACGCAGCTATCTTGTCTAGTTAAGGAGTTTCTATAGTGACCTTCCAGATCCATCGTGAGGCCCTGGACTACACCTTGGGCTACAGTACTTGGCAAGACAAAACTAACGACCGCAAACACAATAGGGCTATCTTGTTTAGTTGAGGAGTTGGACCTGGACAGCACCTAGTCTAAAAGCACTTGTCAATACATAGTCCAGCCAGGGAGTCTAAAAACGATGGTTCTAACTTGTTTGGTTGAGGAGTTCCTATGGCCACCCTCCGGCTCCATCATCAGACCCTGAACACAACCTAATGTAAAAGCAGTTATCAATACATATCCAATGAGTCCCTAACACAATGATACTATCATGTTTCTTTGGCCGAATCTTCGGATTTCGTGGTAAGGGAGTAGGCCTGCTGGAAGAAACTATGTACGATAGCTTGTAGTTTTCGAAAATATTTATATTTGACGGCGATAACCTACTTTTTTCCGATCAAAAAATATGACATCCACATGACATCATTTAATACGTCAAATTCAAATTTAAAAACCGGCCAAGTGCGTGAACCACGCACAATGAAGAGTTCCGTAGTTGGGATCAATTTATCTCAAGAACAAACTGTAACATTACAGTTGAAAAAACCGGCCAAGTGCGTGTCGGACCACGCACAATAAAGGGTTCCGTAGTTGGGATGAATTTATCCCAAAAACAAACTTAACTTTGTAGTTGAAAAACATGTTCTCCCATACGGAATGTATGGGAAAACATGTTTTGCAACTGCAAAGTTAAGTTGGTTCGATTATTACTCGTTAACTTGTAGAACCTACTTAGCTGTGATAGTTTTCCTTTTAATTTCGTTATATAAACTACTGCTGTGATTTTTTTCACATATGCAAAACCAACCATTTAGCTGGCAGGGGGGGACACTTGACTCTAACAAAAATTAGCAATTTAAAGCTTAATATTTCGCAAACGGATCACTGAATCAAAAAATTTTTTTCACGCACCCACACGACTAAAATAGGACAAACGAAAAAAAATATCATGATTTTATTTTACCACTTTGTACCACCGGCGTGTTTAATGTACGTATATACCCGTACCAAATTACAGCTTTCTAGTATAAAGATTCTCTGAGCTAAGCTGCGGATAGATAGATAGACAGTCAGATGGACATGGCGAAACTATACCGATTCATTGTTGACTATAGAACCCTAAAAACCAGAAAAATTATGAGTAAAAATTTGTAGGCCAGTTAGAAAATTTACTAATAGGTTTTATTAAATAGTGAGCAATTACTGCATTTTGAGAAGCTACTCTGCTCATCATGCCGAAGATCCTCATCAGATCTTCACCATTTTTTTTTTTTAAACCAACGTAGAGTTATTTCCTTTCAAATGAAAAAAGAACCATCCACCCTGTGGCAACTGGGATTTTTTTTCCCAATTTCCACCTGGTGGCAATCCATGTTTCCACGACTGGGACTATTCGAAAATTCCTTATAAAACACGTTGAGGCTGCCTCCACTGCGCACCTACGGCTCAAAAAAAAATTCACGGGTTAGGGCAATCAAGTACCACGTGGAGGCGCGATTGTCAAATTCGATTTTAGTTGTGTTAAAATTATTTTAAGAGAATTTATTTTGCAGAATAGCTTTAAAATTTCCATAGCCAAAAGTAAGAAATTTTAGTGATATTTTTAAAAAAACAAGCTTCTAAGTCAACGTAATCAAAAAACCCAACTGTAACGGTAAATGTTATTACGATATCAGAAGATATAATTTGAGCAAAACCTGTCGAAATTCGTATATGGCATAAATAATAATTTTAAGAGGTGTATGATATTTATTTTAAAAGTTGTCATGTTTAAAATAATTAATTAATATACAGGATGGGTAAAAAATCGTGGATCAAACGAAACAGGGCGATAGTTGGGGTTATTTGCAGTAAACAATATATTATCTGTGGCTGAACCCTAACTTGATCTCCTTATTGCTTCTAGAAAATATATCATCACTACAAATGTCTTTTATGACAGTGGGTACTGTAAGCACCTCGCTTGGCTGCGATACTCGGGGTCGTGTATAGTGTTTAAATTAAAGAACTTTTGGGAGCACAAGATTATATTTAAATCAATAACACAATGCAAAGGACAATATTACGCGACCGACGCCAGGGGCTAAACTAGTTTTCTTTCATCAACAAATGAACACCATACGAAAATCCTAATTTAAATATATAATGTTCGATTGTTCGGATACCATAGTGTTCTTGCCAGGTTGCTTAATGTGTGAGGTTGAATTCTAATGACAAGACCTCACAGTACCATGATTTATGAGTAAGTATTGGCACTTTTTCCAATACTATCTTTTAAGCCTCACGAAAAATTATTTGTATATTTTTATTATTATTCATATTTTTTACTGTAAATAACCCCAACTATCGCCCAGTTTTGTTTGATCCACAATTTTTTGCCCGACCTGTATACTTTGTAATTCTGCTTACAGGTCGTACTATTTTTTTGTAAATTTGTGTAGACATTGTGATTTATAACATCGCCTTGGATGAGTGCACCTCAAGGTGTTAAAATTGTTGTTTAATATAAATAAATAAATAACTGAAAAGAGAAAAACAAGCATTATAATCTATAAAATGTTGGTATCGCAGGCAAGGACAAACCAAAAACCTGAAATATGGTCACAGATTACCAGATAAATCACTCCATGTACTTACGCGTGCTAACTACCTACCGGCCGCCGGGCCGGAGACGACCCATTTCTCAGTGGGTTGCCGACAGCCGCGAGGCGCGTACGTACGCAAATATTTCGATCGACCTGACGTACTTAGTTTCAATTCTTATGATATGGCTGGTTCTGCAGTATTATGTACAGTTGATGGATGTAGACCCAGCAAGAGAAGAGATTAAAACTTATCTTTTTCAGTTTACCTGCTGGTACAGAAATGCGAGTATTTAATTTATTTTACTATCTTTACATAAATAGGTAATTTGTTTAAACTTGCCGTTTCGTGTTTTGTATTTTATTGGTAGGTACGTATTACTTCTACTACGTAATCTGTGCTTCTACTATGCGTCTGAGATAAGAATAGAAAGATCTCCATTTGTCAACTGTCATTTTAAAATTACATTTAGCAAAAATCTACTTTGTGTTAATTAATTTTCAATAATATTAAGTATCATTATTATCTTGTTAATGTTATTTTCATATGATTATTGTTTATTTAAAGGCGTGCGCGTGCATGACGTGCACATGCTTAAAAATTATAAAGCATTTCATTTTATTTCATAAAGTATACTACAGATTTTCATAAAGTATACAACATCTTTACAGCCCTGGCAATCCACAATAACCACACGGGCGGCGGCGCGCAGCTACAAAGCAAAACTCAATTTACGCTTGCAGGGTTAGGTACATTTTCGTTCGCAGCGTCTAGCGACTCGAAGGTGTTGGCTATTATAGCAGTAGGTATTGAAAATTTTGTATGGAGTGATTTATCTGGTAATCTGTGATATGGTGTAACTTTTTTTGGGTTTTTACCCTCTTTCTGGGCAGTGGGGTAAAAATACGGCCATTTTTATGCAAAATTTTGATACTCGCAAATAAATCAAAACCTATAGGGTAATTCCCGTTGACCTAGAACCATGAAATTTGCCAAGAAGCAAGGTCTCACATCACAAGTTAAGGAAAAACTCTGGAAATCGTTAATTTGTTGTTTTATCATATAAAAAACCGGCCAAGTGCGTGTCGGACCACGCACAATTAAGGGTTCCGTAGTTGAAAAACAAACTTAACTTTGTAGTTAAGAAACATCTTCTCCCACACATTCCAACTACGTTTGCACGCACAATATTGTGAGATTTACCATGTTATTAGAGACCATAGACTTATAGGTTTTTCTGTAAGTAATTTATAAGTATAGAACAATTTTCGGAACTTTTTTCAAATATTTTGGTTCAGTAGTTTCGGAGAAAAGGGGGTGAATTTTCAACTATTTAAAAATATTTATTTTAAAAATAATAAAATAGAGACACTCACAGTTAGCCCTTTCATTTGATATGTCACACGGCACGGTATAGCGTGTAAAACTTTTTTTTAGTTATCTCCCAAAAGTGACCTTCCGTGTTCCGGTCACAGAAAAACATATACTTATACCAAAGGACATCGTTAAAAATGGCCTATGAATCAACACGTATGAAACCGTTACAATAATTGCTATATTTTTTTATAATTTACGTTACACTTATTACAATAGAACGGACACTTCTTATTTTCCAAAACATTTAAAAAAGTAGTTCACTTCGGTCTTATTCCCAGCGCCATTATTTTTTGTTTCAATTTGACGTTTCGAATAGGCTCTCTCAGCGATTGATCTATGAGTAGGTAAGGTTTTAGTTGCAAACACAATAAAGTGATTGAAAGCGCTGTGTGAAACGAGCAACATCGATACTGACAGTCGATGAATTGACAGACACTTTGACATTTGATAGTAATGACAGTGCCAATTTTGTCACTCAGAGTACATTTATATAATTACTAATAACTACAATTAGTATAAAAAAATGGTTCTGACTACACTAATAGTACATAAATATGTAATGAAATGTTTGAAGATAAAATTCAATGTATTTTCACAAATAAACGTTAAGTTAATATGTTATATTGGACCAATTATAACCCCAAAATCCGAAAGTGTTTGAGATTTTTTACAATTCTCAGCAGTGTCCGTGATTTTAATCTAGATTCAATCGAATATATGTGTCGTGGCCAGATCTTAGAAATGATCGACTATTTCATGAAATGGTTGTGTTTCATGAAATGTCCAGCTAAAATTGACCATATCGTTCAAACTTCAACGTTTAATGATATGTCAGTCGACGTTTGGCCATATCCTAACCATATACTAACCTATAAAATACGTTCCAAACTCCATAGTTTTTTAAGAGTGCGCTCGTTTTTCGAGTGAATTTCATAAAAGTCATGTAGCTTGGTATAATAACGATACTTCGCTGCACTTTTATCTTCCATTTGTATATTTATAATTCCTTTTCTAATCGAATTATCGTCCGCCGCCATGATGCACAACAAAAACAAAGCGACATCAACGCTTCTACCGGTGGATAATCGAACTATATTTTATGATGTGATCGCTAATATTTGGCCACATCATGAAGTAGTCGTGCGTTTTATTATCTCTCTTTTCCATGGCGGATGAGTGAACTTTACACCCTGTTCCTCATACCTCTATAGCAGCGGTACTCTAAGTGTGTTCCGCGGTACCCCTGTAGGGGTTCCGCAAGAATTTCGAAAAAAAATCAAAACACCTCTCTCTGGTTAGTGGTCGAACGTTTTGACTCCGCCTGCCGCGCGTATACTTGTGAGCGCGCAGTCCCTTTGATAAAAGCCGCCTCTGAATTAGACGCTATAGTTGTGAACAAGCGACTTTCGGCTCTATCTTCAAAAACATAAAGTCGAGATTGTTTACAATGCATTTTTTGTATTTCTATTTCCGCTTTTTGTTTATCAAAGGCGCCGACTCGAGTATTTTTGAGAATGTTCGAGTTCGAGTCTAGGACTAAGTATAAAAGCGGCGATTGCGCGTCGCGCCTCGCCCCTGGCTAGAGGCTCTAAGTGTAGAAGCTTATGGCACCCACAGGAAAATCCGGTTAAGCAGCCACGACCTTAGTGGTCAAAACTGCGAGAAGCCAATTAAAATAGGAAGTATGATGAATCATATATCAGTTTCGGATTTGTTGATTCCAACGGCTCACCTCTCTGCATGTTATGTAGTACACTGCTTTCTAATAGTTCCATGGCACCTGCCAAATTGCGATTATTTAGAAACTGTACACCCCGAGTCTAAAGACAAGAATAAAGAATTTTTTGTTCGTAAAAAAGAACAGTTATTGGAAATTCAAAAAAATATGATGCATGTAACACAAACTATCAATGAAAAGGGCACGGAGGCATCATATTTAGTTAGCTATTGCATTGCACAAGCAGGTGAAGCGCACACTATCGCTGAGAATTTAATAAAGCCATGTGTGTTAGACATAACAAAATGTATGCTCGATGAAAAATCTGCAAAGCATCTTTCTACTGTACCGCTATCAAACGATACTGTTTCACGGCGAATCCATGATCTGGCAAGCTACGTCAAACAAGAACTAGTTGCACGTCTACAAAAAACACGATTCGCCTTGCAAATGAGTGAGTCAACTGATGTCACTGGTCTGGCTATCTTGCTGGTTATCGTGAGATATCCATATGAACGTTCTTTTGAAGAAGACATGCTTATGTGTTCACCGCTGCCCACAAACACTACCGGGGAAGAAATTTTTAATAAAATAAACATATTTTTAAAGAAAATAATCTTAGTTGGAACGATTGCATTGACATTTGTACAGATGGGGCCAAGGCGATGACAGGTAAAACAGCAGGAGCAGTATCACGAATAAAAAGTAAAGCGCCTAATTGTAGTTCCAGCCATTGTATTCTGCATAGACAAGCACTTGCGATGAAGCAAATGCCGTCAAATCTAAAATTAGTTATGGATGAAGCGGTAAAAATAATTAATTTTATCAAATCACGACCACTACAATCCCGATTGTTCTCATTATTGTGTGAAGATTATGGCAGCAAACATAAAACACTGCTGCTCCATACAGAATTGCGATGGCTGTCTCGGGGTAAAACTTTAACAAGGCTATTTGAACTTAGAGCCGAGTTACAAATGTTTTTTTCAGCAGATAGTTTTTTTTTAATTTGAAAGACCGTTTGTATGATAAAACTTGGTTGTTCCGATTGTCTTTTATGGCGGATAGCTTTCAGAAACTGAACGAATTGAATTTATCATTGCAAGGTAAACAGACAACAGTGTTCCAGGCCTATAACAAAATAACTGCCTTCAAAAGAAAATTAGATTTTTGGATTATTTGCGTTGGTAAGAGAGAAATAGAAAGCTTTACGTCACTCAGTGAGTTTGTTGGCGATAACGACTCAGAAATGTTTCAAGATGATGTGTTTGAAGAATTGGTCCAATATCTCACTTCGATGCGCGCATCTTTTGAAAAGTATTTTCCCGAAGAACAGAATACAAAAATGAAGCTGAATTCATGGACTCATAATCCTTTTTCACCCAACTTGCAAAAGCCCGAAAGTATATCAAACGAGATATATGAATCTCTTTTAGAAATGTCATCAGACACAAATATGGAGTCACTGTTTAAAACGACACCTCTCAACGATTTTTGGTGCAGAATCCGTGATGAATATCCAATGCTTGGCAGAATGGCTCTGAATATTGTTCTCCCGTTCCCAACAACATATTTGTGCGAAACAGGATTCTCAACCTATGCAGCCACGAAAACAAAATATCGCAATAGATTGGACGCCGAACCTGATATGAGACTTCAAATGTCTTCTATCAAACCTGATATCAACCAATTGATGAAAAATATAAAACAGTTTCATACCTCCCATTATTTAAGATTTTTTCATTTTTAATATCTTCTATTATTGTACTTGCCATGTGGTAAAGTAAGTAATAATTAGTAACTGTTACATTGTACTTTTATTATGCTTATATAATAAAGAATACACTTTTAAAAACTAATATTTTATTGTAGGGTTCCGTCAAGTATTTTGCTTGTCAAAAGCGTTCCGTGACCAAAAAAGTTTGAGAATCGCTGTTTTAAACTATTCATTTAAATTATATGATTTACGGGCATATTTTAATCTTAATTAAATGCCCAATTTAAATAACATATTTTTTTTGGATAAGGATTAATACTATTACGGTCAAAATGGCTTCGGAAATAACAATTAAATTTTTATCAAATTCTGAAAGATAAAAATGGTTATTGTGGGTAATCCTTAGAAGAAGACATATGCCATCGCGGACATTTTTGTTGAACTTTTTAAGATGAACAAACCGTAGAACATAAATTTGATGTATCTTTTCCGGTTAACGCAGCGCACGCCAGTAAAGCTCCCAGTCGGCATGATTTTTTCCGATTTCTTCAACAATAATCGTCATATTTCAGCCAATTTACACAAAACCTTTAATGAATTATACATTAAAACCTTCCGCATAAATCACTCCATCCATTGGTGAAAACCGTTTGAAAATCCGTTCGGTAGTTTTTGAGTTTATCGCGTTCTGACAGACAGACAGACAGACGCGGCGGGAGACTTTATTATTATGTAAGGATAAGGACGAAATAGCCCGTGAGCCAGCAACAGGTTTCACGTAAAAAAAAAATTGTTTTCAATAATTTCCTCCCGATTGAAAATTTGTTAAATGATAGTTAACGAAATTATTCAAAGATAAAAAAGTCAGCTGGCTGTACCGTGGTGGATTATACGACAGCTGGTCACACGAACATGCAAAAAAGAATTTTTCGTTTAGTGATGTCCTCTCACTTGAAAATGTGTCAGATGATAGTTTACATGCTATTTTGAATAAATAAAAACGTCAGCTGGCTCTATGTTGGTGGAAAGGTCGTCAGCTGATGCAGTTCACATGGAGTCTTATGTACTTAAGATCCAATCTTCAGTACATAAGACTCTATGTGAACGCAACCTACAATATTGATAGCCTTAACGTGAAGCCTCAATAGCATTGGCTACTACAAAAAGGGCACTAATTTTGAATGTTACTCTATTTCAAAAATATAGATTTATTGTTTATTTGTATGTTTATTTTCATTTTTTTTTTATGTATAGAAACTATATTTCTTTAATCTAAGTATTACTTCATAGATGGCGCTATGAGTAGTGTCAGTAAAGCAGTCTGTATTATGTTGACAGAACACGAATTGTGAATCTGCGATTCTGCAGATCGTTTGATTATTTAAAAAACTTAAAAATTGTATTTAAAAAAGAATTGATAATTTAAATAATAAACTTTAAATGTCGTTTCTTTGTTTTCAGGTAGAATAGTGTGATTTATGTTAAACTGTGTAATTATTACCATGTGTATGTATGTAAGTACTAAAATAAATACTTTGTTTTCAGAGCAACACAATATTGTTTATTTGAAACTTAACAGTTCCTAATAAGAAATTATAAAACGACATTTCTAGTTAAACCCAAGGAAAATGGAAAAACTGCGGTTTAAATTTGAAGTACTAGGATTAACGGATGGAAAAACAAATGTGATCTGCATAACCTCTATTGAGACACCAGATGGACGTCTTTTTCATATCCCAGATGATCAACGGCCTGCAAATAAGCACACTAGCATAACGTCTTCAGAGGTATTTACGAAAATCAGAAATTCACTGAAAAAAGACATCAAACACGCACCAGCACGGATCCATCTAAACAATGATTTGAAAAAAAATATCTAGATGAATGTGAAAATGTACAGTTTAGCGACCAATATTTAAAAGAGATTACAGGAGAAACAATTCCCGTACACTATAACACTAATAACAATGCACAAGAAAATACAAATCTAGGAAAAACTGCGGAAAGACTTTGATAGAAAAGTTTTCAAATAAGACATCGAATGTTGACTAATGGATTAATGAATTTGAAAATGAATTTGGAAGGTTTGAGATTCTACAGGATAAAGAGAAAATTGAGATTTTAAAATATCTACTAGAAAAACAATGTCTAGATTGGTACATCAGTATGTTAATAAAGATGCCAGTGAATTCAGAATGGGTATCATGGAAGGATAATTTTTGTGAAACATATGGAAATAAAGGTTGGTCAAAAGTTAAATATGCATTTACATTTAGATTTCAAGCTGGATCGTTACTGGTGTAGCGTTATGGGCGGTCTCACTACAATTAGTCGAGTGATTCTCAATTAGTAAGTAACTAACCACATCACTACAAACGTGGCACAACACTAATTGACTAAGAACACTCCTGCATTTCAAGTGCCGCTTGCCTTCCTGAAGGAAGTGACCCTCAGGACTGTGTGCCCCGACCTAGGGGCTCTTTGTACGAGCTCAAGGGCACGCTGACAAAGGCCTGCCTACCTGCGGCCTACCGCCGCGCGCTTGTGCTGACAGGCGACCTACTACGTGCTCCCAATGCTTACCTGCGGCCTACCGCCGAGAGCACGTGCTACACACTAACTACCAGCAGTCTACGAGGGCCGTCCGGCCTACTGCGGAGCCTATGCTGAATAGGCCTCCACATCTACCATGTGCTACCAAGGATGGTACCTTTCCTTCTTAACCTAAGTGTGCGAGTGCTCAGACTCAGTGTCAGGACCTAATAACCCACGACCTAGCCGCGTTACTACTTCCTATATAAATTATATCTATAAACCTATCTAGCTGTTTTACTATCTGCCTCTTTCTACCTAACCGTTAACGGCCTACGCAGCCTACCCTGCGCAGCCCTAGCTGTTACACTGGAATATGCTACAAAAAAGGAAAGATTGTTGTTAGAAGTCAACAAGCAAATCGATAGTCAAACAATCATAAGTCTTATTGTAATGGGATTACCTGATTACATAATGGATAAAATTGATAAAGAAACTGTAAAATCAACTTCAAGCCTCTATAAAGAAATTGGAAAACATGAACATATGGTGAACAAAAAGAATTTCATCAGCACTAATAAAAAGTATACCTATGATTATAAAGGAAAAACAGATAAAATAAAACCATGTAAAACTTGTGAAAATTTAAATAAAGGTATTCGGTTCCACTCTGAAGAAAAGTGCTGGTTTAAACAGACAGAAAATTATGATCATAAGAAAAACAATAGTAAAGCAGTAAACAATTCAGTGATAAATGGTGAACTAAATAAGGATACAAAAAACGAATAATAACACCATTAATTAAAGTCAAACTATTATTAAATGGACAATTAGGAGCATTTGGAATATACGATTCAGGATCAAATGTTTCTATAATTAATTCCAAATTAATAAGACTAAAAGAGGAAAGAAATGACGATTTAAATAATGATAATTTAATCACAATTAATGGTGTTAAAAAGACAAGTGGTTTAACAAATATTAAAGTAAAAAAATTTAAAAAAGAAGAAAGAACTAATGTTTATACTATATTATTGATGGAGAACAGTTTAAATACGATTTTCTAATTGGACTGGATATAATAAAATAGTTTAAACTGGTTCAAGATGAAAATTTGAAAATCACACAAAAAAGAGAAAAAATAAAAATTGAAGACAATTCCATGTTCAGTTAATTTTAATGAAGACATAAAAGAAAATTTCAAAATAAATATGAATAATTTAAATACACAACAAAAGTCCGAGATATATAAACTGGTCGATACTTATAAATCCATCTTTGCAAAGGATAAATATGACATTGGTACAGTCAGAGAATATGAAGCACATATTGATCTACTCATAGACAAATATTGCAGCAAAAGGCCTTACAGGTGTTCAAACAAATAGCAAAATTACTTGACAGAAATCTTATAAGGAATCTTACAGTCCATTTGCGTCACCAGTGACTTTGGCTTTCAAAAAAGAAGACAACAAAAGGTCAAGATTATGCATAGATTTCAGAGATTTAAATAAAATAGTAGTACCTCAAGCTCAACCATTTCCATTAATCGACGACCTAGTGTTGAAGACAAGAAACTCAACATATTTTACAGACGTACACGAAAACATGTGTCATATAGGTATAAAACAAATACAAAATAAAATTAGTCCGTTATATACAGCAAAAAATTTAATAATTAATATTAAAAGACATTGTAAAAGTTGTGAAATATGTATAAAAATAAAACGAGAGGACAAGATAAGTATGGCTTAATGTCACATTTAGGTCCTGCCACAAAACCATTTGAAATAGTCTCAATAGACACGATTGGAGGTTTTGGAGGCTCACGATCAACGAAAAGATATTTACACCTCTTAAGTGGACCACTTTACACGATATGCTTACACTGTAACCTCAAAAACACAAAGTGCTAATGATTTTGTAAAATTAATTAATAAAGTAACAGATTTTGATACAATTGGGATGCTTCTCACTGATCAATACCCGGGAATCAACTCAAAAGAATTCAGAAGTTTTTTAAATGAAAAATTAATACCAATAGTCTTTACTGCAGTAAACACCCCGTTTTCTAACGGTTTAAATGAAAGACTAAATCAAACGTTAGTAAATAAAATCAGATGTAAAGTAAACGAAAAAAATAATAAAATAGCATGGACGACAATAGCTCATAACTGTGTAGATAAATATAATAATACAGAACATACAGTTACTAGTTTTGCACCAAAATACCTGTTGAATGGTACAGATGTTTCTATTTTGTCAAATTAACTAAAAAAAGATAAATCCGAAATTGAATGGATAAAAGATAGAAAAATTGCATTTGAAAATTCAATGAAGTCACATAACTACAATAAACAAATATTTGATAAAAAATGATTGATAAAAAATGAACTCAATTTCATTTTAATACAGGAGATATGATATATGTAGAAAATGGGAACCAGCTAAATAGAAACAAATTAGACGAGCTGAAGATTGGTCCATTTGAAATCATTGGAAAATTATCAAATTCAATATATAGAATTAATACAGGTCATAAGAAGCCAGAGTCAAATCTCTTTAATGTCACAAAACTCACACCAATACCTACATAAATACACAATGCGAATGAGTGAAAATTTTGGTGAAAATTTTCTGGAGGGAAATGTAAAGAAACTATATTTCTTTAATCTAAATATTACTTCATAGATGGCGCTATGAGTAGTGTCAGTAAAGCAGTCTGTATTATGTTGACAGAACACGAATTGTGAATCTGCGATTCTGCAGATCGTTTGATTATTTATAAAACTGAAAAATTGTATATAAAAAGGAATTGATAATTTAAATAAGTAACTTTAAATGTCGTTTCTTTGTTTTCAGGTAGAATAGTGTGATTTATGTTAAACTGAGATATGTGTGGGGGCGTGTGTCGGGAAACTCTCCAATAAGTAAGTCCTTTTAGGTTTCGAAATGTATTTGAAAGTTTACAAAATTTCTTATTAATTAAGTTTGATATAATAGTGTCCGTTCCCACCGAAGTTAGGTTAGAAGCGCGGTGTCGTAATGCGATCGGTCACTTTGTCGGTAAGATGTGCTGAGCTTGCTGGTTGGCCTCGTGACAACTGTGTAATTATTACTATGTGTATGTAAGTACTAAAATAAATACTTTGTTTTCAGAGAAAACTTAACAGTTCCTAATAAAAAATTACCAGCTGACGTATAATCCACCACGGTACGGCCAGCTGACTTTTTTTATCTTCGAATAATTGCGTTAACAAAACATTTTTTTTTTTACGTAATTGAGAGGCTGCCGCTGCCCCACCCGCCCTCGGAGCAGCTGCTGACGTTCACCATGCTGTTTAATACAAATCTCTGAAGCATTTGACGAGTTATCGCTTGGGAGGAAATGACTGACAAAATATACTATCTGGCTCACGGACTATAAGGATATTAAGGGCCTTAGTCCCGTTTAGTATAGTAGTAGATTGCTTTTTAAAGTGACCGTAAAACGGTCACTTTAAAAAGCAATCTTCTCATAAACGGCTTGGTTAAAAGATTTGAAAAAAATATATATTTGCTAAAGATTCATGAACAACATTTTTGAAACTGGATTTTTTCGTATGGCTAATACTTTAAAAAAATATTTAGCAAAACGCTATTTTTAGCTAATATTCCCTACTACTTCTAAACGGCTTTGATGTTTGTAAATATTTTTACACTGAAAAATTGGTGATTAAAGGTACTACAAATTTGAAACTGCAAATATAAATCAATCAATATTTGCAAAGAAAATGTCCCTAATTAGAGATTATGGGTCAGAGGCGCTCTGCGCGGGACGCGGGCGGCAGTCGTGAGTTAGCACTGAGACGGGATGGTTGTGTCGCTCGCTGCTCCGCTCCGGCTATCGTCGACTATGCGCATACGTATGTGTTAGTGCGAATGTTTACGAACTTATTGTATTAATGTGCGTTTATAGACTAGCTCGCGCTGCAGAGAGTCAATTCGATTTTGCGCGTAGGCGCTTTATTGTTGAGTATTTTTTTATGTGCAATATTCTTAATATTTTTTTAAATTTACAAATTAACAATTTACAATATAAATTTAAAAAGAAATATGTAAATATAACATAACATCACGCCTGTATTCCCCAAAGGGTTAGGCAGAGGTGTACAGTCACGAGCAAATATGAATACACATAGCAAAATTAAAAAGCAATTTTCTCGTGGAATAACGTCTGCAACTTTGAGATTATACCTATTTCATATTGGTATGGATTCCAAAATACTATGTTCATTACAGCATAATATTACAATCACAGTAAGAGAAAATCACTTTTTAAAGTTGCTAAGTGTATACATATTATTGCTCGTGACTGTACCTATAGTACACCCACATTTCGCCAGTTATGTTTAAGTCCCATGTAATAGGGGGCGAGCCTATTGCCAAAAATCCTGACTCCGGGCTGCTACTGAGCAATTCTAAATCTTTTCTGGACATAAATTGTTGTTCTAGTCGAAAACCATGAGATGGTGTAAAAAAAAACTAGAGATTTTTGGTTTTTCATGTTGAGAAACAAAAAAAAAATTATTTTCCTTAAATTCATGTTGGGATGCTGCTTCATCATCAGCCTATAAATGTTCCCACTGCTGGGACACAGGCCTCCTCTCTGTGAGAGGAAGTGGGCCGTAATCTACCACGCGGGCCCAGTGCGGGTTGGTAGATGTCACATGTCTTCGAATTTTCGGTTCTAGGACATGCCGGTTTCCTCACGATGTTTTCTATCACCGTTTTGAGAGCAGTGGTGATGAAATAGTTTACACAAAGTAAAGCGCCTGTCTGGGTTCGAACCTACGACCTACAACTCGTAAGTCGCGGCCGTTACCACTGGGCCACCACTGCTCTCTGGATGCTGCTTGTACGGGAGTTATACAGGGGGGTAAAATTTCGGTTATTTTTTGCCTAGGACGCACCGTTTTCGAGATATTTGAATTTTCATGTTTTTTTTTAGTTTTTTGCCCATTTCTATTAAAAAAAATATCCGTAAATTTAATAAGTCCTATGCCCCTAACGATACGCAAGCTGAAAGATCGACCGTCACTCAGCCGACGTTCGCACGGACGTAATAAAATCGCGGCGGGATTTTATCGCGCACTGGATTTTGAACTCGGTGTTAAGCTGAGCGTTGAGAATCCAACGCGCTGGAACGCACTCTCGTCCCAGCACGTTGAAAAATCAAGTACACGAAAAAAAATAGCCGCGATTTTATTACGTCCGTGCGAACGTGGGCTTACTATTTTTTTGTTGTTTTTTTTTTTTTTAAATTATTTTCCGAATATTTTAAGGCTCCTTGCACAAAATTCACTCGACAGTGTTTAGGTAAACTCTTGCGATGCAATGTTTGTGTGCACCGATCACGCACACACGCCTAAACATTGAGCGTAGTGATCGCTTAAACAGTTTTAATCCTATAGATGGTATTTTGTTAAGTTACGTAGGTACGCATAAGAAATAAGTCTGGAATGTTTGTGTATATTCGTTTATGTTTATATTTATAACAATCAACATAAAATAGCTATTAAAAAAAACATGTATTTCAGACAAAAAAGTCCATAGCCAAGGCAATTTGAGGTTGTGAGTAACAATAATTTCGCTTATGACTAATGTTAGTAACTAAAAGTAAAAAGAAGAAACTAGATACACCGTCTACCGTCCGTCCGTCTTAGTTTTTTACTTTTTGTATGGAAAACATGAAAAATGATTACCTACATGTTGAGTTTTATGGGTTTCATAAAGGGGGTCGAAATTTTCATTATTTTAGCGATAGGACACACCATTTTCGATTAAATTTAGTTTAGTTTGTGAACAAGGGAATCGGCACCAATGGTGCCGATTTTCTTGTCACAAATGCCTCTAAACTAAACTAAAAATCACCAAAATTTAGTTTATTCCTGTCAAACGACGATTTCCCATTCTGAAATATATTAGTTATTATATATTTAGTTGTCACAACACAACTTAACTATATTTTAGTTTGACAGCACTAAGATGGCACTGAGATATTAGTTTAGTGAAAATTGCAATTTCGCTATTCTGAATTTGACGTTTTTCACCTAAAATTTAGAGTTTCTAACTAAATTTGACTATTTTTAATCGCGACTAAAAACATGTGGAATAAAATTGGTTGTCATGAACTTTAAATTTACACCAACACCTCGACTTCAGATTCAAAAACAGTACTGAATCTTTTTTTTTCTTTTGCTTATATATCGAAAACGGTGTGTCCAATCGTAAAAATAATGAAAATTTCGACCCCCTTTATAAGACCTTTAAACCCATAACATTCTACATGTAGGTAATAATTTTTCTTATTTTCCATACAAAAAGTGAAAAAATCCATATTAAACACGTCGAAGCTGCCCCCCCCCCTGCGCGCCTCCGGCTCTAAAATGATTCACGTGGTTAGGTATTACGTGTGGTGTCGCAATTGTCAAATTCGATTTAGATGTGTCAAAATTATTTTTAAATTTAGAGAATTTATTTTGCAGAATAGCTTTGAGATTTTCATAGTCAAAAGTAAGGAATTTTAGTGAAAGTTTAGTTCAGTGTACAAGAGAATTGGCACCAATTGTGCCCTATGCGCCTCCAGCTCTAAAAAAATGCACGGGGTAGGGCAAACAAGTACCACGTGGATTCGCGATTGTCAAATACAATTTTAGTGTGTCAAAATAAATTTAAATTTGGAAAATTTTTGTTGCAGAATAGCTTAAGATTGAAATTGATGGCGTGATGTTATGAAGAAATGTGTAAATTTTTGCAGCCGCCATCTTAGATTTGCGTTTTGACGTCAAAATTTGCTTTAGAATCCTCAAAAACTTTGAAAAAGACACCCAAAACAAAAAATTTGAAAATTGTCACAGCCGCCATCTTGAATTTATATTTTGACCTCACTATCAGCTTTAGCATCCTCGAAAACTATGAAAACGTCACCCATGACGAAACATTTTTAAATGTTCGCAGCCGCCATCTTGGATCTTTATTTTGATTTAAAGTAGTCTTCAGTAGCTTTAAAAGAACTTCGTTCCAAAAATACTTCACTTATTGCTACTACAGCATATCGGCGCGGGCATGTCGGTGACGCGAACCCATAACTTTTTCTCACCCGGCAGGCAGACGTTGTCCTGCGACAACAGCGCCACTCTGGTCCAACTATAGCTATAAACCATCCAAATGACACAAAAACAATTTAAAAAAACATCTAAATCAGTCAAGCCGTTTAGAATAAGAAGAATTACGAACACACGTACACCATTATTTTATTTATTGCCAGGCGTGCAAAATTTTAAAGTTCTTCAAAAACAAGCAAAGTACTTCAAAATAAAATGCGGATCAAAATGTGGTAGTCGACGTACAATTTCTGGAATATGTTAACATCAGACACGTGCGTGCGTGTGTGCGTGCTGCGACGCAGTGATACGTTCTCACGCTGGGAAGGCCCGTTTGCTACTGACAAGATGAGTTTTCCGCGATCGTTTATATAGTTCACTTTGCTATTTATTTACGAAATGAAGTAATTGTTTATTTATAAAATAAAACTTAAATTAAACTTAAGAGTAATATGTAATTTTTAAAATTTCTTAAAAGTGTTTCTAAGTAAGTAAGTATTTATTTGTCTTGAAGTTTTCAGAAAGTTACGTTATTTCAACATTTTTTTCTTCTGCTATATTTTGTATGAAAGTTTAAAAAAGTGGTTCCTCTATGTACAAGTAGACCATAATTATAATGATGTTGATGATATTTTTGAATTTTCAAAATCAGAAGTTTTTTCTTCTAACGAAATGATCAAACGTCAGTCTCGCATCATTTTTTGGAAAACTTGTTGCGAATTTTAGTGATTTTCCACGAATCCTTAATTTATTTGAAAAATCCCTTTCCCCTATGTACAGACGCCAGCACATCAAGCTACCCGAAACTGTCAAATTTTCCCAGTCAACTTTGAACCCTACATTTCAGCGATAAAGTTGAAAATCTATTAAATAAATTTGACAGATTGTAGTTGCCTGATGTGCTGGCGTCTATACAAGACAAAGAATTGGACTTTTCAAAACACAAAAATTTTGTTTAAATTCTGGTCCCCTTTCTCACAACTAATAATCAAAATTGATCAAAATCAGTGATTTCGTGCGGTGCGGGGGCACGGAGCCTTAAATGTTTTTTTTTTTTTCGATAAAATCGAACATAGAATATATTTTATTCTCCTTCGTTTTTCACATGATAGATGTTATTATAAGTTTACGTTATTATTATTATTAAGGGCCGACTTTTCAAGCCTCAGTTAAGTCGTTGAATAGTTATCTAGCGTATGCAATTATTTGGCTTTTTATCAGGCAATAAATATTTTCAATTTTTCAATCGTATAATAGCTGAAGAATAGTTTATCTCGTAGAATAGTTTATCTAGGTCTTTGTTAACCATCAACTTCACACTATCATATGCAAGTGAGATGCACAAATACAGTATTCAACGTGTTAGACAAGAATAGAAACAAAACTTAGATATGTTTGACATTTTGACATAATCATAACATAAAGACATAATCATCAGACACTGACTATCTGACTATTGAAAAATCCAGAATCATGCTATCTATGGAATAAACGCTTTACGATTCTTTATCTGAGGATTGAAAAATCAGCCCTTAATAAAACACGAAATAAATAGCGACCGCATGACACTTGTATGAAAAATTCGAACCCAATTCTCTTTGTGGCGAACGACGAAAGAAAAAAAAAACATAAATAAATAAGCGCGAGAGAATGTGACAACCGGCGACGGCGGGCGTGTCTGAATAAAACCGGTTTATTCAGGTTAGCATGAGTTTTAAAATTATATTCTCTGTAATTACCAGTAACCAAAATTAATTAGATTTAGTCGAAACCGTTTTTGTAATTAACCGGTTAATCAATTAACGGTATTATAACAGTTTTAAGAACAATATAAACCGGTTTCAAGCCCTGATCTATCTATAAAAAATATCAACCTTGCATCCACCATTCCCTTCTGGAATCATAGGCAAAAACAGCGACCCACTTGTGTCTGCGTGTCTGCGCCCCTGCATATTCTTTGGCCGTCGTTTTAGTATAGCGCGCCACCGCGCGCTTCCAAGGGTAGGGGTTTAGCTCCGCCCACATACGCAAGGTCAGTGAACCTACTAATCACCTTAAATAAATATACTTACCATCAAAAATCGCGGAAAATAAATGGGGAATTTTCGGATACCCCTGGGCATGGAATATACCTTTGGCCAACCCGTATGGTACTTAGTAGATTATAATATCAGCCTATAACATTCCCACAGCTGGGTCAGAAGCCTTCTCTCTGTGAGTTGAAGTGGACCGTTATCCACCACGCGGGCATAGTGCGCAACATCACATGTCTTCGAATCTTTAATTTTAGGACATACAGCGTGCCGCTTTAATGGCGACATTAATTTAACACACATATATATGGTTTCGCGTATTCGTTTTATGAAATTATTTTAATTTCATTAAATGTTATTATTTACTAATTTATTTACAATATTCTAAAATAGCATCTTGGAGCAACCTGTAGTTAAAGAACTGTAACGCAGAGGTCATTTGCCAGGGTCACGGATCATAACATCGCGTCAATGAAATTAATACGAATAACTTGCAAAAACTAGGCGAATAGAAGGAAAGAGAGAGCCCTCTGTGCGCGAGTGGCTCAGGCGGCGTGCGCGCTCTCCCCGCTACCCGCCCCGCGCTTCTTCAAACTCTAAGTTCTCTTTTCTACTTCTAGTGCTAGCCGGGCCCGTGTCCTTGACACACTTTTTCACAATCGTGTGCAAAAATATTGCCGTGTGTGTTTGCAAATGTCTCCGCGAAAAAGACGCGTACCTATTGTTTTATTTATTTATTTTAGTGTAATTAAATTAAGTTAGTGCGCTAAAGACCCTTTGATTTGTTTTCGTTAGTTTTCTACCTAGTAGGTACTAACATCTTCTGCGATAAGGACGCTTTTAATTGTGTTATTTATTAGTGGTTGTAAACCATTGATCGTGAAGTCAAATTCACATCCGAACTACACGGCAGCCAAATATGCGGGCATGATCCTAATTTACGGAGAATGTGATCATAATGCCACCTTTGCGATAAGGACGTATCACGAGAGATATGGCGATTCCAGACGATGTCCTACTAATCCGCTAACGATTGTAGGAGCTCTTTATCTCTTCATTCAAAGTGCGGGATAACATTAAACGCCGTTTAGCCCTGTGTATTCGGCAACACGGTGGGCATATTGAAAAGTTTAAAATACAGACAATTTAAAAAAGTATGTAATGATTAGATAGTGATGTATAGTGATGATAGTGGTAATAACTAATAACAAAGAATGATAAGTGGTTGATTGGGATTACGCATCTCTGCGCTGCACTTGCACCGATGTAGGTACTTGTGCCGCGCGATTTCTTAGAAATTATGCCGTCAAAGGATCGTCCCGCTCGTAGAAAGCGGGTTGCGCGGTTGCGAGCGCGCGCGGCGTTGCCGCTCTGTGTGGAACGTAAGCCAGCTGGTAAGTAGCTTCATGAATCAATCTTTTACACAGAGTGATCCCAATTTTGGATATTTTCTTACTATTTATTTGTTTGAAAATTTTAATTTTTCAATTTACATTTTTTTATTTTTTTACTATGATTTTTATGATTACTGGACACTAGCCCTACCCGTGTGTTAAATCAATATCGCCATAATAAAAAATGGTAAATTGAAAAATTATAATTTTTCAATTTACAATTTTTTATTTTTTATTATAATTTTTATGATTACTGGCCACTAGCCCTACCCGTATGTTAAATTAATATCGCCATTGTATCTGCACGTTGTAGACACATAGGACATAGGATTTTTCATCGTTCTCTCGATGTATTTTCATCGCAGTGGTGATAAAATAAAATTTACTTCACGACGATCTGAAATATAATTCATTAAACAAAGTAGTATTTCTTATACGTACGTATCTCACCACGATTATTTCACAGATAAAATGTTGAAAATATGTTTTTCAATAGGATTATCGTCATTGCTGGCAACATACCGTCGACCGTAGATTCAATTGAGGTAAGGGACAAAATACCCAAAATGAGTTGAGTATACAGTTTTGTTCAGAATTTTTCGCTCTATCGAATGGTGAATATGAAAAAAATCTAGCTTAAGAAAAACAGACCGAAAAAGCTTAATAAGAAAAAAAGTTAAGGGCGATTTATTTCCGAAAAAAAACTTTGTCGGCCTCTCCTGAAAAATCGTATTTTGTCCCTTACCTCAATTGAAACTACGGTCGACGATACATTGGAATGTCACTTTTGTTTTGCGCGCGTTTCTTCATCGTAATGAAAAAATCTGCTCTCGCCAAATTATTTATTTAAAATAAGTTTACGGAACCTTTTACTAAAATAACAAATGTTAATTATGCTAAGTTATAGAAAGTGCAATAAGTGCATCGTTAGTGGAAATCTGAGATGGCCACAGCGTCCATCAACGATATTAACAGGAAAGCTGATAGAGACCTACATCAGACCTATCCAAAAGCAGCCTTAGTCCTGAGTTCCTAACCCACATTAGATGTACTTGGATCCGGAGACCTCCCACAACCTTAATGTGCGAGAATGCCTTGCTTAAACTGACCAACTTGTACGCGATACTGATAGTGTTTTACAAGCACTATGGTGGACATTAACACAACACGTTAAAGCATTTAACTATCTCTCCAGTGGACACGAGATGTCTTTAGTAACGTTACCTCCACGTTACTAGCTGGATGAGAAGCTATCAGAGAGGCACGCGATGCCCTTAGCGATGTAACTGTACATAGCTAGCTTGTACGCCCTTTTCAGCACTACCTCTCCAGTAAGCACGAGATGCTCTCAGTAACGCTAATTACACGTTACCAGCTGGATATGAAACTACCAATGTGGCACGTGATGCTCTTAGCGATGTTATCCTACATTTCTAACGTTGGTACATACTCGTCATAAGGGGTAAGTCACATTTCTATGATCTTGGTTAAGAAATTATTACAGGTTTTATATGCTTTTAATTTACAAGCATGAAGGTTGCGAGACAACCTTACGTAACCCTGCACATTGTGTGTTATAAATTTGCAGAAGCATTATAATTTCCTATAGTGAGTGCGGAATCCTACCTCGCTAACTGAATTGTTATCAGCGAGTACGAACTACTCTTAACAACATTGATTCTATGTTGCTAACTGGTACATATTTGACATGGTGGACACATGCTTAGCACGAGATGCTTAAAGCATGTTATCTCAATACTATTGTGATCTAGCTTTCACATGAAGGACGATATTATACTTCTATTCATGACTATAGCGCTGAATTGCCATTTTAACAAACAAAATATATAATTAAAAGAAATCACTGTTTACGAGATACTCAGTGACTTATTTAGCACTAGGTGGCTTAATTACCCTGACGTAAACTGATAAATGATATCTATTTTGTAAATTAAAACAATAAAGCAAAATTATGCAACTACTACACTCATACATTCAAATACTAGTACAAGATACTTTGTTAATATGATTCTGTGATACAATGGCTGACGACAAATGCTACCTATGAAAACTCCTGACTAGTGAAATGGACCAAACCTATACAAAGTATTATTCCATGCTCCCATACTTATTCATCACATTCAGATTCCTCTAAACTGGGGAAACAAGAGATTGAGATATTCCAGAAACAAATCGTACTGGTTATTACCACTATCATAGGGAAAGCGGTGACTGACCCTATGCTTATGAAGAACATAAGACAAACACAAATTGTTGACTGACTTGGCTGATGCAGCGATGTCCACTACCACCAAATTAAAATCAGAACAAAAGAAACATCATCTCTAATTGACATTAATTTTAATTTATCCTAAATGATAAACAAACAGAAACAATTTCAAACTTGAGTTTACAGTTTTATAGCTAAATAAACATTAAAACCACAAGACATTCTCCTAATAACAGTGAAACTTACCAGTCCTATGGTGAAAATGTAAAACAAGCTCAACATTAGTTGATTTACTTACTTCTGTAAATAACAAAATAAAACATCCCACTACCGCGTCAATTACAGGAATCGCACCATTAAAAACCACTACCACAAAAATGTATGATGGTTTGAAATGGACTATGTCTGAAAAATAAATGAATTATTTTTGTGACTGAAAACAAAAATCAAAATCTATGGTGGAACTCAATAACAACCCGGCTTACACCTACACTCCAAAATAACAATTCAAGAAGACTTTTACCGGAATAAATGCTGAAAAAACAGTTATATTCCTCTGATGCTGTTATTGGCTGTGGACATAGATAAGAAAATATTTGATACCTATCAAATTCAATATCTTAACCTCTCAACGCCATTCTCTGGAAGCTGACCCCAACATATTTGGGAAAAGGACAGGCAGATGATGAACCTCTCAATACCGTCACAGAATTTATTAAATATTGAGATGTATTACAGATTTACAAAGAATTTATCTGTAAAATATATTTCAGTCAGTCCCAAACAAAATAGAAAATTCAGTTGCATTGTGAGTCGAAAATCGTTAAGACTGAACCCATCTAGAGCAGTAAGAATTCGTATACGTATGTTACAAACTGACAACTTGTACACTAATCAATTATAGCCTAACACATTAAAATAGATAGGTATAATATACCATATTACCTTTATGAAATCATATTATGATTTCATCCTAGAGGTACCCCTATCACTTAGGCCTATCTGGAAGATAACATTACCAAATAACCAATAAACGATTAATTACATAATAAATAATATACACTTCAATGGCCCAGAAGACAAATGTGCTAAGTGCAAAATTTTTAGTTTTTAAATTTCATCTCTTTCAGCCTAAATTGTGAGTGTACATTTGTATAAAGTGACATCTGTAATTAGTAAGTTTGTCTTCTAGACGATCGACTTACCAATACCTTCCATATTAGGACTTTCATACTTGAACAGTCTCTTATGGTCCTGTTTTATCTACTAAATTACCAGTAGTGAGTGCCACTTACGAAAAACAAGGTTTTCTTCCAACCTAACCTGACTATTTACTTGGTAAAATATCAAAACTGCGATAAGACATACCTATAAATAGGTACCACTATAAGTGTGTTTAAATATTTGGGCTTGAAAACTAACAATGCTATTTGTTAGGCTTGATTATTAAATTTCATTTTTTTCACATGAAACGTAAATTGAAATAGGTACCTATATTAAAACAAAATTAGAGTACTAAGTGAACTTAGTCGCATTATATAACATTACGCCCGGACTTCCTGAAGGGCTGGGCAGAAATAAGTGATCTTATTCAAAGGTTATAAAATCATTATGTCTAATTAATCATTTGATTGTCAACTACTAGTCCAAATATTTAACAGCAAATAAGGGGAGGGAGAACATTGTGAGGACAAAGTAGGTATTGATGGATTGTGATAAGAACATGAACAAGATTATGTATCATCCAATAAATGTAGGCACTATGAATGAATTATCTACAAATTGCTTTAATCTAAAACTTTCCATCTGCTTACCAAGTGCACATCATAACAAGTTTAATTACACAACTCCCTCACTTAAACAATGTAACTCATTACACAATTCCAATTTTGGACATATTATGAGATCAGGGAAAACAGTTCATATCTTTATACTCCTAAATGAATCTAGTTTCAATTAGCTCTCAACTTGTCAAGTAATGACTGCTAGCAGAATATGTGAAACTCATAAGGAAAATAGTATTGCTGAGGGAAAATCCTTATGCATCTGAAATAGACTCTTTCACTTCAAACTTGTTCAAATCTTTCTTCTATCCAGGGGGCCTACCACCAGCTCTTATAGCAGTATTATTATAATCTTACTTTGCGCTCGACGCTCGGCACAGGTCACGGACGGTTGTGTGCTTGCGCTCTCCCGTTCATGACTCATCGCTCGACTACATCCGATCTCCGATCGTCAATCGATTGGGCATAGATCCACCAAAAAGGCCTTTTTCAAGGCTATCTTATTTCTCTAACAAGAGATATTCGTCTGTAGATTCACTAGGCCCCTTCCGGGAAAAACCACAGTTTCGTGGTCACTCGGTGGATACCATACGGTGCCAACGAAGCCGAGTGGGGTGTTGACCCAACACACCCGCCGACCCCCTTCAGGGCAAGACAGTGAATTGGCCGGGTCCCACTGTTTAGCCTTGGGGGATCTCCTAGTCAACACGTGGTGACAGTTTTGCCTCCACAGCAACTCACCTAGCGTGGTCGGGTATCTTCATACCCTTCACACTAGACTAGATAGGACCCCGTTGCACATTAAGATAAGCAACGGGCCAAATCAAGCTTAGGGCTCACTGATAGGCACTCATCCTCTCTGTCTTACCCGACAGGGAGGGATTGTTACACATCCCCGGCATTCCCACCGGGGAGTTAGGTATAGTTAGGTTATTCCCTCCCTTAAAATTACTCTACAGCTCCCAGCTCCTACAGCTCCTCGAAATTATTTTCGATAAGGAGCCTTCCCTCCACGGGAAATATGGAGATCATCTCTCCAACCTCCTCAGTATCTCTAGAGGCAAAAGCTCCCCCCTTGACAACAGCGTCGCTACTTTCAGCGACGCTCTGGACACCCCTCCAATCGTAGAGTCTCCCAGACCCCCTCCCTCCCCCTCCGTCGGTGTCAATGGACACCGACGTTCCCATCACCACCCCGTACCCCTCTGGTTCGGAGGAAGACGAGGTAAGGTCCGCTCCCGCCTCTACCTCTTCCTCTCCCTCCGACGACGGCTACATAGCCGTCCAAGGTAAGGGGAGAAAGAAGAAGAACAGGAAGCAGAGCCCTGCGCAGGCCAGTAAGGTCGCCGCATTAGAGGACTCTGACTCCTCTTCGTCCATTGTAACCCTTTAATCCGCGTCTGTAAAATCACGCGCTACCACCGCGACTTGCGCTACCGTAGCTTCCCCCTCCCCCTCCACCGCCCCACTGACCGCGTCATCGTCCTCCGTGAAGGACTCCCCTGCGCTCCCCGCCCCCCGGACCGCGTCATCCTCCGCAAAGGATTCCCCCGCGCCCCCCGCCCCCCCGACCGCATCATCCACCGCAATGGATTCCCCCGCGCCCCCCGCGAAAAAGATCCCCCCTCCACCTCCCCTGTTCGTACAGGACAAAAGGAAGTGGACAGACATCTCAAAATGGTGCGCTGATCAAAAGATCAGCTTCACCAGCGCCCGTAATACGCAGCAGGGTATAAAAGTCCTAGTCCCTACGTCGCGCGACTATAGGGAACTAACCCGACTTCTGAGAGCGAGAGGTGTGTCATACCACACCTACTCTCTCCCAGAAGAAAAACAAGTTCGCGTTGTTATAAAACGCATCCCTAGGGAAATCCTCCCCTCCGAAATTCTCGCCGACCTTCAGTCGCAGAACGTCCCAGTCGACGAGGTCCATCGTATGCACCGCTCTAGAGGCGGTGATCTCTACGACATGGTCCTCGTAATATGTCCGCCCGTAGAGGGCCACCATCCGATTTTCCAAATTCGTTCTCTGTGTCATCTCACAGGGTTCGAAATTGAGAAACCACTAAAGAGTGGCATTGTCGGTCCATGCCACCGTTGCCAGCTTTACGGCCATTCCCAGCGGAATTGCCAAGCTACACCCAGGTGCGTAAAGTGCCTTGGAGAGCATGGCACTTCCGACTGCCCCCGCCCCAAAGACCGTACCCTCTGTACCGTACCTCCTAGCTGCGTTCTGTGCGGCAAAGAGGGCCACCCGGCTAACTACCGGGGTTGCTCAAAAGCCCCTAAGGCCTCTTCTCCCAAGCTGGGGAAGCGTTCCGGCGCTCGCCAGCAAAGGGAAACTCCCTCATCCTCTTATAGGATTCCCTCCGCCCTTATGCCCCAACGACTAAGCCCTCAGAGGCCTAGTCCGTGGAACTATCTCCACCACCAGCAGTCTTTCCCTGCCTTGGTGCCCTCTTACGGTCACTTCCAATTCCACTGCCAATTACCGGATAGTTCGCAATGACAGGTCGCGTTGTCACAAGGGTGGCACCCTGATCTATTATAGAAAGCAGCTTCACTGCATCCCACTAGACCCTCCTCCCCTCTCGGTATTAGAAGTTTCCGCTTGCCGCTTAGGCATGTCAGGTCATGAGCCGATCACTCTCGTATCGGTCTATAATCCCCCTGGTTATACCCCGGGGCATTACCAATTCCTCTCAAACGATCTCTCGATTTTACTCGCTATGAGTAACTCACTCATTATAGCGGGCGATCTCAATGCCAAACATCCCTCTTGGAATAGTTCGGTAACCAATACCAGAGGTCAACACCTGTTCGACCTCTCAAACTCCCTGACTTTTGACGTCATCGCTCCGATGACTCCCACTCACTTCTCGCTCATAAATCCCAATCATGCCCCCGATATCTTAGACGTGGCGCTCCTTAAGAACGTCAATCTAAAGTTAGAATCAATAGAAACGGTACAAGAGCTCGACTCTGATCACCGCCCGGTAGTCATGAGACTATACCCCCGCATAGGTCTCCCCGACCCGAACGCCCCCCCTATCACTAAGAGGATCACGGACTGGAAGAAAGTAAGCACACAGCTGAAATCCAACACGTCCCCACAACCAGACTCTATCTCCGACCTTTTCGACTCTATCGCTGACACCACGGCCGCGATCGACTCACTCACTGATCACGTACAAACCGTCCTGAACGATTGTTCAAGGGAAGTTCCAGCGACGGACGACCGTCGCTGGAGCTTGCCGGACGATGTGCGTGCATTACTGACTGAGAAGAACGCGGTCATACGTGCCTACGATAGCTTTCCCTGTCACGCCAACAAAGCCCATATGCGCTATTTACAGAGATCTGTAAAGACACGTATAGCGGAGCTGCGGGACGCGAGCTAGGGAAAGTTACTCGGCGAACTAGAGCCCACCCATCAGGTCTTCTGGGAGCTCCAGAGGAAACTCAGGGCTCCCCAAGTCTCCGCCATGCCCCCCCTGACCCGTCCCGATAAATCCATTGCATTCGACGTTGCCGAAATGGCTGAATGCCTCGCAGACAGCCTCGAGGCCCAAGGCACTCCCAGTTCCTTACCAGTAAACCAAGCTCACCTATCAATGGTCGACACTGAAGTCAAACGTAGAGCCTCCCTCCCTCCCGTTGATGACCCTGATTGTCCACTGCCCCCCGTCCTCCCGGACGAGGTGCACGACATCATCAAAGGTCTTAAAGCCCGTAAAGCCCTCGGTTCAGATGGTATCACCAATAAGGTGATCCAACTATTCCCTACCCACCTAATAATGCTTTTGACCACCATCTTCAATGGTGCCTTAAGCAACAATATCTTCCCCCAGAAGTGGAAAGAAGCCACAGTTATCGGTATACCTAAGCCCGGCAAGCCCAAAACCGAGGCCTCTAGCTACCGTCCCATCAGTTTACTCAAGGTTCTCGGAAAAATCTATGAGAGGCTTATTTATAAGCGTCTCAGAGATTTCGCCGAGACCAAGGGCTTCATCCACAACGAACAGTTCGGCTTTCGAACTGAGCACTCTAGCGTGCATCAGGCCCACCGCATCGTAGAATTCATAAGCGCTGGTTTCCAACGCGGTTCTATGACCGGTGCAGTATTCTTCGACGTAGCGAAAGCTTTCGACAAAGTCTGGCACAACGGCTTATTATACAAGCTGTACCAACTCGGTGTGCCAGATCGTCTCGTGCTCATCTTACGAGACTTTTTGTCGAATCGCGTCTTCCGTTATCGTATCGAAGGAGCGCTATCCACTCCCCGTCCCATCCGCGCAGGTGTACCCCAGGGCTCTGTGGTGTCCCCCCTTATATTCACGCTATACACAAGCGATATCCCTAAAGGTTGCGGTAGGTCGCAGTTGGGTCTGTTCGCAGACGACACTGCCATCTACTTCAAATCTAGATCCCCCGACATTATTCGCCTAAATCTCCAACGCGCAGTCGATAGACTGGCCGCTTGGTTTACAAAGTGGCGGATAGAAGTAAACCCTGATAAAAGCCAAGCGGTTCTCTTTACGAAACCGCGTACAAGGCTTAGAAACCCCCTCCCCCGACCAATCACCATGTTCGACAAGCCGATCCCCTGGGAGAAGCGAGCTAAATATCTCGGTTTCGTTTTAGGCCATCATTTGACCTTCGCAGAGCACATAAAGATGGTTCGTTCGCGAGCCGCTTTCGCTCTCGGTAGACTCTTTTACCTGGTGAATGCACGTAGCAAATTGTCACTTAGGTGCAAATTGCGCGTTTACACGGCGTGCATTCGACCAATCATGACCTATGCGGGTGCCGTCTTTGCTCATGAGAAACCCCGTCATATCCATAGGATGCAAACAGTCCAAAATAGATTCCTTCGTAGGGCCACAGGTTCCCCCTGGTTCGTTAGGAACGAGGCACTCCACCTCGACCTAAAGATTCCCACAATCCACCAATTTCTAAAACGCCTTTCCAAGCGTTTCTTTGAGTCTGCGGCCAAACATCGCAACCCTCTGGTTGTCGAGGCCGCCAGTTATGTCCCGAGTAAAATCAGTCATGTTCGCCGTCCAAGGCATATCCTCGTAGACCCCGATGGCCCCATAACCCTCCTCCAGGAGAGCAATAGGGAAACAAGTACAGTGTACAAACACAGACGCCTCCCGTCATTCCGACCTCGCCGCCGAGGTCCTTTGCGATCTCGACCGCCGCGCCCCCGAGTAAATAATTCTCCCCCCCGACCCTTGCTCGAAAACGAGGTGCCAGCAGTTGTTGCAGCTGTGCACGTAGCTTTAAATTCGCCGTCTAATAATAATGATCAAAACCCTTTGATCCAGCCCGTCCCATCTTTTGATGTCCTCCCTCCGGATAATGCCCTAAGCCGAGGCTCGTACCCCACAGGGCGTGCCCTTAGCGAGCGTTCATTCTAAGCTGTTTAGCTTAGTTTATGTATGCCCTGGCTGGAGGCTTTGAGTGTAGCAGCTTAAGGCAGCCACAGGATTGACCGGTTAAACAGCCACGGTTTTCGGAACCAGCTGTGAGGTGCCCAACAGAAAAAAAAAATCTTACTTTGACTTTTCGTACCATGACGTCGTTTTCGTATGTCGTCTTATCGGTTTTGGTGACGTCACCTCTAAAAGTTCATTCATTTCGTACCACGACGTGACTTTTGACAACTAGCAAGATTGTTTTAATGTCAAATTTAGCAATCGTAAAAAAGTTCCTCTGACTCGACGGAAATATTAGGGTGAAATGCAGAATAGATGTACCGTAACGAAATCGTTACTATACTGAGATTGCTACGAAACTGAGAAATTGTAACGAAACTGACAATGTTAGGGTGAGAACACAATTGTGTTCCAATAAGTAAGAATTAAGGATTAAAAAAAAATACATATAATATTCAATTTGAATAAAGGTATCCTACTAACATTATAAATGTGTTGTTTTATTATATTAAATAAAACTAAGTAATTCTAATTATCTCAAAATGTATTTTTAAAATGGCATAAATGCCTATTTTAATTAACGAAAAAATGTTTATTTACTTACTGAATAATCAACGAATGAACTAAACAAATAAGTTTAGTAATTTAGCATATTTTTTAAATGAAAAAATTTAAAATAAGTATCACAATGGAATCTTTTGTGAAGCACTTGTTATTTAAAAAAAAAACCTTTACATAATACTAAACTTGCACTCCCACAACTCCTGCAACTTTAGGTAGCCCTTCGAAGGTTAAATAAAAAAAATAACTAGTAATTAATTAATATGGCAAAAACTAAGATAAATCAAAAAATCTAAAATTTCGGAAATATTTCATTTATATTATTATTTATATAAATATTTCATTTATATTTTTATTATTTTAAGCCTTATTATTTATTTTCTCATACATCTATTACTTTTTATTTATCTTTGTAATGTATTTGTTAGCTCTAATATTTTTTCTTTCATCTTTAGTGCTTTTTGTCTCCATTTCTTTTGCATTTTTTAAAATGTTTGATCTTCCACACACGTCGTGATATTATTTTCAACTTTTTGTCTGTTGTAATATTTAGCAGAATACTGTTTCCTTATTTTATTATTATTATATCATGATTTTTATTATATTTATCATATTAATTATGTAATTTTAAATAGAGAAAAAAAAAACATATTTTTTAGTTGTGAACTAAGCCTTACAGTAACTCAGTTTCGTTCTGTAACAAAATGTTACGAAACTGAGAATAAATCCTGAGAAAACAAAACCTTTAAAATTCATAACACCGGTATTTATAATAGTTTTACAATAAACTGTATTCCATTGCAAAGTTAACTAATGAACGTTGAAAAATAATGATATGAATAACAAATAGCACTTACTAGAAACTTGAAACACGCGTTATTAATCCTGATATTTTTTTTAACTAAATTTCTCTTGTCACGTTCTCACTAACTTCACAGCGAAACAAAGTGGCGCTTACTGGGACCTATACTTTGACAAGTCGTGGTATAATATTGCCAGTCAATCAGAATAGTGGTTATGGCTCCTTCATGTCCCATTCTACGCAAAAATGTCGTTACTAATCCTGAGTTACGAAAGTTTCAAAAACGTGGACACTTATATAAATGGGAATACTTATACTAAATTAGATCCCCATTTTAATGACACCTATTTTATTTTATAAAATAGAGTATAGGTGATGGTTTTGAAAACGATTTAAAAACATAATGCGAGCAAAATTATATCTTTTTTGAACATCAAATATCCCAAACGTCATGAGACAATTTAAAGGACATGTCCTAAAATGGTTTTTTATTATTCAATAATTCTAACCAGGATAAGTTAAATATATTTGGATAGACACCCCAAAAACTAGTGGTTCTAACTATATCATAAATTTTTAAAGACCTCCAATTTTGAGAAAAATCATTTTTTTATTTTAGTAAGAATTTACTCCTAAAACGAACAAACCTTTCTAATTATCTAGGATAATATAGTGAACACACCCCATAAAATAGTAAACTTGTAAAAATTGATACATGTTACTGTCATTACTGTCAATTCATTGACAGTAATGACAGTATTATGTGTCAATTTATGTCATATTGACATATTCAAATAGTAAACTTGTCAAAATTGACACATGTTACTGTCATCACTGTCAATTAATTGACAGTAATGACTGTACCATGTGTCAATTTATATCATATTTGTCATAGTTGCCATCAACAAATAAAATGTTTGTACTTTAAATAGTTTATAATTTTTCTCTTAAATGGAGGGGTCTAAAAATATTATTTCAGTGGTTCCTAGTTCCATATTTTGTCGTTTTTATTTAGATGTAGTTTGATGCTGGTTAGATTTTTCTCGGAATAAAAAACCAACGTCCCTACAAAAAGCGGACATCTCCTTTGTATGGAAGTAATTATTGTACTTTCAGTTTTTTTTTTTTAGTATTTTTTTATAATTGCATGTATCAATGAAAATAAAATTATAGTGTATTACTTAGAATAATTACAGTATCAAATTCCGGGTGCAATTTTTTTTAACATAAAAAACATAGAGATAAGTTCATTCAAACATTGAGACAATTTATTTTAGAGCAATGTACAACCATTCTGCATTTCACCCATTATTGTTTTGCTTTATATTAAGAAATAACATTTTCTTGTCATGTAAAGTTAGTAAAATGTATTTATTTAAGTAAACTTGCCGAATGAATTGTGTATCTATAGATTTTAGTACATGTGTAATTAATTTCTTGTTTGATGGCGAATGCATACGAAAAATTTTAGTTTTCGGAAGCGGATAACGCAAAAAAATTAAAATTCCTAGAGTACCTCTAGCTGCCGCCCGGAAACCCGACTGCAAAATTAATAACAAAACACTAATCACTGAGTCTGACCACAATATAGTGTTTCGAACTATCTTCGTCAAAACATTACACATTTCTTTGTTTTAAAACTTATTCACTGAGTAACCTTAACCTTCCCTTGATTCCATGTCGACTTTGTAGCCATTTAGATCATAAATTCATAAGCAAATATGTTAAAATAAGTTCAACCTCGTAGTAGATAACCATTTGTAAACAAAAATATCGCTACATCAAGGCCGCGTTCCGAGTTACGCTGTAATCGATTAGAGCGTGCTAACCCATATCGAATTAGTGTCAACGCAATAACGACGTGCTGTGAATCGTCATAGATGACGTCATAACATGCGTCATCTTGCGATAACGCTGACTAAGCTCTAAATATCACCGTGAGCACTGTCAAAATGACAGTTGTGCTGTTTTGTTTTATGTTGCACCATATCTATAAACTAACGTGGCATCTAAATCGGTACACAAAATATTAATGTATGCGATTAAGGCGTAACTCTGAATGCGGCCCGAGTTTCAAATTACGTTCTGTTCCGATTCATATCATGTCACAGCTTAGCCGTAGCTTATTTTTAATTTTTTCAATCGTTTTTCTTATTTTTCAAAGCCAAATCTTTTAATATTTGTGTCAATTTCATAGAAATTACTCATAAAAATTAGATTCTAATGCAAAGATATATTTTAAGTAAAAGAAAATAATATTTTGCTTCCAGACCAATATTTCGTAGTAGCGATTCGGACCTACCTGTGAAAAGGACAGTGCTATACAGTTCACATAGCGTTGTTGCTTTTCTACTATAGCAGGCAATAGACAAGTCTTACAAATAGTTCGTTCTTTCCCAGCACTAAGCAGGAATAAAACATTCTTGAACAATGAAGGTAATGGTACGAATATGAGTTATGTTATTGTAAGCTTGAAACAAAACTCTCCTGAAATAAGATTATTTCGTAAAAGATTGTGGTCGGCCCCCAGGGCACAATATATTGCTCTTATTAATTGGTGCTTACTAAACTAAAAGCAAGTTAAAAGATAAGCTTTTAACTTGCTTTTAGTTCCTTATTTGAAACTCAGTTTCTAACTAAAGTTATGGAAAAGTTTGTACTGAAAAAGTGTGACTTTTTCGGTATTAAAAAAAAAATACCATGGGTATGGTACTTACTTACATACTAAAATTAAACAAAGTACATACTGGTCTAAGTGGAAATAATATCAATTGGTCACAAGAATTTGACTAAAAATCCGACTATATTTTCCAAAAAAAAAAAAACAATTCCTATAAATGCTTACCAAAAATACCTCCCTGCTTATAACATTCAAGGGCTAAAAGATCCTTGTTACGCCCCATTAAAGCTTCACTACTAAGGACTTCATAGCCATGGTGCCTCTTACTCAGATCACTAGATAACTAACATTCTTTATAATACTCTAATGATAATTTTTACAATTCATCTTCAAGACTCGCTGAACTCGACACTTACCTTGGTAGTAGCAGCAGCAGCCTTCTGTTACGATGTAATTTAACTATTTACAGACAGATCTGAGAAGTCTATTCTCAATCATGGAAACTCTTAGTGTACGTATCATAATATTCTCCTGGTCCGATAATACAGAGCAAACTTTAGAAAATTTTTATAAACGTAAATTGGGTTAAGTGTGGCAGGAAGTGAGAGTGATACTAATAATTCACCTCCCTTAGTATGAAAATTCAAAAGTCATTTATTCAAACTAGGCTCAGAATCAGCACTTTTCAAACGTCAAAATTACATAAGACAGTCCCCCAAAAACGCCCACCCTTCACCACTTCCTAGTGCCTTTAGCTGGGAAGAAGAAGTGGCGCAACAAACTCCCCAGCAGCACAGCTGTCTGTTCAAGTTAGAAAAATGATTCTATACAATAGTATTCAAAATAAATTACATTATGCAACACAAAACATAATTCAAATGATAAATTATAGGCCATATGCCAGCTAGCACACGCCAATATACCAACCAAAAACATCGAGAACTATACTCAAGCAATATTAAAAAAAAATTAAAACTAAACAGAAAAAGAACTAAATATCTATAGAAAAGCCTCCAGATATAAAGGGCGTGCCCGCTTACATAAAGCTGTAATTGGCAGTTATAAATGATAAACTAGGACCATCGGGGTAAATGAACAGTTAATTACTAGTAACAATAGCAAAACCATGATCAGCAAGACGACCAAGCAGCACCCGTCCACGAGCATAACTCAAAGATCAGCCATTACCCCCTCGCCATATTTGAGGGAAGGAGGCAACCCGACCCCCGACGCTACCGCAAGCAGTGACATCAATACTCAATACTTTATTGCATTCCACAATGTATGTGCTTAGGTGGTAAACATTTGAAAAGAAACAATCGTGGACCCTGTTGGGCACAGCAAAAGAAATATAGTAGAGATCTAAGGGAGCATGACGAACTTGCTGCTGGTTGCTCAGGCAAAAAATAATATGATCAATTGTCGAGGTCGCTAGCTAACCACAAATTGCAATACAACTCATAACAAAAACATTGTAATGAGTAGATTATGTCAACAATAAAATAAAATTAAAAATAAATTGACTCGTAACAAATAAGTAAAAAAAATAACTTATAAATTCAAATAAAATAAACAATTATATAAACTCATATAAACTGTCAGTAGGTAAGCTAATTTTGGAGAAAGAACATAAACATTGTCTTGAGTTAATCACAGCGACCAACTATTCTTATCATTTAAGTAATCGTTGATACAATAGTATGCCTTTGAACAAAGGTTGGATTTTACTTTAGTTTTAAATGCATTAAAAGGCAAATCTAGCAAAGAAGAGGGTAGCTTGTTATAAAAGGTTATACTAAGCCCAACAAATGAGTTATGAACCTTATGAAGCCGGTGAAAGGGAGCTCGTAGTTTGTCCTTATTTCTAGTGTTAACATTGTGAATATCACTGTTTTTACAGCAGCTCAACTTAGAGCTGGCATCAATTGAGATAGACACAATGCCAACCGATATTGTGTTGATAATGCCTCATTACTGATGAACAATAATTAAATATTATTAATTAAGCAACGTTATTAAGAATTTATTTATTTATTTAAAATAGGTTCGCCAACAGCACATATACTGTACATTAAATATTAAAAACTAACAGGTATGGGCTCTTATATTAACAATTACAGGTGTACACGACATTCACGTAAAACAAAGCATCAAAGCAACCTTCTTAAATTACATAAAATCAAAATATTATATTCAGGAAGGTACTTAATAAATCAGAATATGCTGTAATTTATTAACTAACTAAATTATTGCAGACAACTCTAAACATCTACTTTGTTTAATGAATTATATTTCCGATCGCCGCCGCCGTGAAGTAAAATTGGGAATCAAACGAGCTTACCTGTTAAGCGAAGTCTTGATTCTAATTTTACGAACGGCGATCTGAAATATAATCGCCCACCCGCCTCTAGCTAACAGCCCCAAAGCTGCAATAATTAATCTACCTAATTCAGCAATGACGATAATCCTATTGAAAAAAATATTTTCAATATTTTATCTGTAAAATAATCGCGGTGAGATACGTACGTATAAGAAATACTACTTTGTTTAATGAATTATATTTCAGATCGCCGTTCGTAAAATTAGAATCAAGACTTCGCTTAACAGGTAAGCTCGTTTGATTCCTAATTATACATGATGTGGTAAAGTGCCTTACTGAGTTCAACTCGTACGTCAGCACCATTACCACTGGGCGACCACTACTCGAAAACCACTACCACCACTGCTGCTGAAAAAGTGAATACACAAAATATTATTGAGAGTATTTTATTTGGTTAATCTAATAACAGTAGCTAATTAATATAGACTGCGCATGTAAATTAGTATTATTCCTTGAAATCGTATGGTCATCATCCAATCCTGCCCACGTTCGAATTTATTTCGTCTTTTTCTTCCATAAATGACTATGTTAGCAGCCGACCAGCTCAGCGTCCAGTTCCTCATCTTTCACACAACCCACTTCGGATCATACGAGAGTGGCGATGTTGTAATTTATGTATTATGTGTCAGAGTACGGACAATCGCGCGACAGCGACTCGGAGTCGAGCGGGTCGCCGTGCGCCGCGTGCGCCGCCGAGCTATACCGCCTGCCCGCCGCGCACCTGTCCGGTGAGCACCGCCCCTCGCCGCCGTCTGAGTCTGTGTGTGTAGTGTGTGCTGACGCGCGCGTGTGTGCAGACACGCTGCCGGCGGTGGAGTCGAGCGCGGAGGACACGGTGTACGGCTCGCAAGGCAGCCGGGCGCGCGGCAGACAGGCGGCTCGTGCGCGCCGGCGCCGCGAGCACGCGCGCCACGCCAGCCAGCCCACCGTCAGGTGAGTCGCCCCACACCCTCACGCCGTCATACACCACTGTTAGGTACCACATCTCACATGTTTGCCATATTTTCGAAAATTATCTAAAATTTGTAGGTTTTCTGTACACTTATGATGATCTTTAGACTTGTATAAATGTATAGCATTCGTACATTCTGTTTCCAACACGTTACCAGAACAGTAAACTAGCATTTTCTCTTTCCGATAAAGCCACCGTTTCTAAGAAGAAGACGATATAGAGGACCGTTAGACTCGGTAATATACATAATAGAGTGACCTCGACTAGAGCCCCGGTTCCCGACACCCAGCATGGCTTGTGCGCTTCTAACTACACTAGTGACTAGGCACTACGATGCAGTGCGGACAGTGCAAGTGCATGCTGGCTAGCTGCATGAGCGCGGCTCCCTCGCCCCGCGCCCCACGTGCCCCGCTCCACACTAACACACGGCCGCATATAACCAGAGTCCACTAACTGAGTTTTAAATGTGGCTTCTGATTGGTCGTTAAACTCCCAGTAGTCTTTGTGTACAAAATCCACCTGGTATATTGCGAAAACACGGATAATTAGACAATGGTGAAAACATTTTTGTGATCAACTTGGAAGTAGCGCTCAACGGCCGCTATCGCGGCACCGCTCGCTTCGCTCGCTCGGCTCGCGCGCGGTTTGTCAGTTGTAATCTAATCTAACCTATTTCACCCGCCTTCAAAATTACGAATTATACAATCTGCGACTAGATAATTGGACAATGGTGATACCAGTTCTGCGGCAGATTGTATGATTCATCATTTTGAACTGGGTGAAATTGGTTAGGTTAGGTAAGAACCACGGCCTCGCTACGATCCGATCAGTGCTCGACGAATGGCTCGGGAGGAGGCACGGTTCCCTGTCGTTTCGAGTGACGCAGTTGCTCTCGGGGCATGGCTGCTTCGGGAAGTATTTGTGTTGCATAAACAGGGAGCCGGACGCTCGGTGCCATCACTGCACCTACTGTTGGGAGGACACGGCGCAGAATACACTGGCAAAGTGTACCGTATGGGAGTAGCTCCACCGTGCCCTCGTATCTGAAGTTGAAGCTGACCTGGCGCTGCCGGCTGTCGCTCGTTCGATGGTCGGGAGTGCCGAGTCGTGGGATGCGATGATCTCCTTCTGTGAAACCGTAGTTTTGCAGAAGGAGGCTGCGGAAAGAGAGAGGGAGATTGAGACCACTCTCCTGATCCATAGCAGGCGGACTGAGCGTCGGCGGAGGGCGGACAACGCTCTCTTCCAGCCCCCGTAAACATATCCGGAGGGACGGTGGACTCGGGGACGTCCGCCGCCCCCCATCCAGCAGGACCCGAGGTGGCGGCGCGTAGTGTTCCACGCGCGCCCCTATTTTAATGTCATGGGGGGAGTCTCACACCTCACTCCCCCCGTGAACATGAAGTGGCCCGCAAAAGCGGACCAACACCAGTCGGGCATCATTGAAGGCGCACTAGATCTCATGATCCCCAGTCCAAGTGTGGGAAGGGAACACCGGGGTGGCTTTTAGTCAGTAGGCGTCTGACAGACCCCTTCGCCCGCCCCAGAGCGGAGGACATCCATGAGGATTTTCCACCCCGGAACAAAAAAAAAAGGGTAAGAACCACAGTTCTAACGTAACCTAACCTATTTCACCCAGTTTTGAATAGCACGATTGGATTGAAGTAGCGCGATCGGTTCCAACCAACCGCGCTACTTTCAATCAGAGGTTGAATCAGAGCAACCAATCAGGGGTTGTTTCAAACTCAAATTGGTGGATTTTGTAGACAAAGGCTACTATAATAATAATAACCCCCACCGTCGTATCTCTACGTTGACGTCGTGGTGGGGACCCGCCGCCCCTGTTCACGGCGCCGTGTGTTGCAGGTACCAGGCGACGCGCGCGCACACCGACCCGCTGTAAGAGAGCGTCGCCTTTTCACTGTACATACTGTTTTGATAACTGTAAGCGTTCCCCTTGTCATACCAATCATCTGAAAATGTTTAATAAACAAATTGAGTTTTATACCATTGTTTCATTTCACAATACATGTTATTGTACAATAAAGTCAGACAAAAAATACAGGCTTCTTTTTGCGTCGGGGGTTAAAAATACACTAAAAAACCGGCAGAGCAAGAGTCACACCTTTTAAATATTCACAGTCTTACCACAAAAAATAAATAAAACAACGTTTAAACACGTGTTTAGTTAAACAGTTTCTAAGGGATAAACACTGCTTAAACAAGTGTTTAAAATTGGTTACCACAAATATATGTTTAACATCTATTTAGCAAAACACTGCTTAAATTGATATATCCTTGTTTTAAATTGACAACCCTTTTTTTTTTGGTGGAAAACTATCAAATAACTTCTCCCGCTCTGGGCGGAGCGGGAGGGCTTATCTCCACCTAACCTAACCTAACCAAGGCCGAACGCGAGAGATCACCGCCGCCGATCGCCTCTACGAGGACACGGCGTTGCTCCGCCCAAGCCGGGAGACCTCCACCGTATGCTCCACCGTGTCCTCAGGCCGATCCACACAATGGTCACACCCGGGCGTTTCCTCCCGCCTTATCCTGAACAGAAACCTCCCGAAGCAGCCGTGTCCGGTGAGGACCTGCGACAGGCGGAAGGTGAGGACGCCGTGGCGCCTCTCAAACCACTCCTCAAAGAGGGGTCTTATCGCCGCAATTGTGGCGTGCCCAGCGCTGGGTTGCGACAATCGCACTCTCCATGAGGCCATGAGATCCCGCGATGTGCGCGAGGACCTTTGCCTCCAGATCCCATGGCGGTAATCCGGTAAGGAGGCTCGCCGCCTCGCAGGAGACCGTGTGGTATCCTCGGGCCAGCCGGATGGCCATAGCCCTCTGGGACGCGTTCAATTGGCGGGCTGGCCGCAGCCTCAATGAACGCGCCCACACCGGCGTTAACTTGGCAACCCTAAGAAACGTTTCGTTTGAAGCAGATTTCATTTGTTGAGCCTTTCTCTTTCATATCGAAATTTATTTTTATCAGTTGTTAGTACGAAATAACTAAGTCGGAAAATTTAAAATAAGTACTATTTAATTAAATAAGTCCGCCATTGGTCAAAACGCGGCTGGTGTAGACATAAATGTATTGAGTATTGAAAGAATTGAGTATTGAGTAAAAAGATTTTTGTACAGTAAGCATTCAAAAGTGGATAGACACGCTAAGAGTCGTATTGCTGTAAACACGCGATATAGTCCGTACATGTGTATGTGTAAACAGTCAGACGTCTGTGGTGTGTGTACCGTACATAAACCACAGAGAACGCAGTTTTGCACTACACACTGTCGTATCGTCACAGACATTATCCACAAAACAACAAAGTTCTAATAAGTGAATACTCGTAACGAACTGCATCTGTCTACCCCACAGAAATCGAAATAATTTACTTAATTTTCTGTGGTCTACTTGCTAAACTTTAATATTTATGTGAACAAGACGAATGAAACAAGTCTATAATATTGTAACAACTTATAGAAGAAGGTCGTAAGTCAAACCGAAGCGTCACTCTATTGCTTTGTGAGATTGCCTATGGACTTTTGGTTGGTACTGTACGTTACAACGGAACGCAACTGTTAATGATCATGCATGATCAAACCGCTCATCAGGTCAACATAATAAATTGTATTTTTGTCCAAAGTTGTAAAAGACATAACTAGATGGCGTTGGCGTCAAATAAGAAGTCGCTATGGTTTCGTTACCACGATTTGGCTAGGGTCTTGCAAATTTTAATAAACATGAGAACCATCTTAGATCAGTATACAGTTTGGTTGTTTCATTTTAACCCCAACCCTACTCGTATACACATAAGATCAAAAATATAAGTACCGATTACCATTCCCGGTTTTTGGTATTTAACAGCAACAAAACCAAAAAGGCAATTCTGTACAGAACCGACCAAAAGTCCATAGGCAATCTCGGCTGCCCCATTTCAAAACCTAGTAAGGACTTAAAACGAAATTTTACAGGAGAGCGCCAAAACGTAAATAGGGTCAGCCTTTGAAATGTCCAGGTTTTGCAATCGTTCAAGTAACTTACTAGGTTTTAAAGTGGTCACGAGGTAGTGAATGGGGCACGATGTTTTAATATATCTGCTTATAAGTGAGTTTTCAACGCTGGTGTTTTTGTATTCGGTGGGGACTTATTAGATTAGCAAGATTATGCAATAAAACAATTTTTGTAAAAAGTGTCCCTTACTAGGTTTTGAAATGGGGCAGCCGATCTCACAAAGCAATAAACTGACGCTTCGGTTTGACTTACGACCTTCTTCTCGTAAGTTGTTACAATACTGTAGACACGCACATTACACACAGTTACTCACTTTGTCTGCAACTCATAGTAATGACTAGTTCGATAATTATTCGTTTTTTGTTTCATTCGTCTTGTTCACATAAATATTAGAGTTTAGCAGGTAGACCACAGAAAACTAAGTGAATTATTTCGATTTCTGTGGGGTAGACAGATGCAAATCGTTACGAGTATTCACTTAATAGAACTTTGTTGGTTCGTGATTATTGTCGGTGACGAGTATTTAGCTATTAGCGGTGTTGTGGTTATTATTTTCAAAATGCAGTCAAATAATAAGTGAATGCAGTAAAAGTGAATGTAATTTACACAAATTTCTAATGAAACTGGACTAGGTGTGAGTGTTATCATTTAAATATTTAATATTTTACTAAACATAAATCTTAATCAAAGGTATTGTTGATAGAACAGAGGTATTGTTGAGACAGAAGATGCCTTTAAAGTTTTAAATTCATTATGACGTTTAATTTAATTAGTGAATGATAAATAATTAGATATTATGTGTAGGTAATAAACACAATGTTATTCTTTGTTCTAGAGAAATACTGTGAGGGTTAAGAGATATGAGGAAGGGGTTTATTATCGAGTAGCAGCGACGTCAAATGGTGAATGAATATGAAACAAATGGTTTCGTACCAACGAGATATTTTGCTGAATTATTAAACACGTCATTATAAACCGTTTGCCGTGCACTCTGAAGCCTTGCATCACTGAAGACCAGCTAGAAAACCGCTTTTGACAGAAAGGCATAAACCTGAACATTTAAGTTTCGCACGATAATATTAAGACTTAAAGTGGGACACTGCTAGATTTTAACCTTAAAATATTTACCATACCATTACCATTATTTACCATTTTTACATTTTTTTTGTAATTGGTTTAACACAACCGTTGTTGCTAAATAAATACCAACTTAATAAACAACAGATTCGATATTGCATGAATTTGTGGTAACGAATTTTTAAACACGTTTCAATATGGTGTTTGTCATATTTCTTGCAGATATACCGAAAATGTTTAAGATTATTTTTAGTAATATTACTATTTTAGGATTAAAATTTGAGGTGTAGTTTCAATCTTCTTTTCGTAAAGAAAATGAATACTTAAGCTATAACCTCAAAACCAACCAATATTTACTAAAATCAAATAAAATATAAAATAATTACTAAATGTAAACAAACTACCCATATTTAACCCTAAAATCACCTATTCTGTAAGTAGTTTTTTTACATTTTAAGTAGTCTAATATTCTTATTTGTTACTTACTGACTTCGACCATGATCAAAGCTTAATATTTATAGTGAAAAAAATCCATTTCAAATTTAAAACATTTCATAATTTAAATATGTCAAAATAATACAAATTGCTTCTAAGTTTCTTGACATCTATTTCACATCTTATTCAGCTGAAGTAATGATAAATAATTGTAGCAGTTTGTTAACTTATGTAAAATAAATATAACGAATAAATATATTTTTTAATTTTGTTATCATATATCACGCATTTTTTATTCTAAACCCTTTGTAGAGAGTAGTGCTCGGCGCTATGGTGACCTAACACACCTTTCTCGTATTGATAAGATATGGTATATATGGTTTAAGTTAAAGTCTCGAATTATAGGGGAAATAGCTATATTGAATCTCTATAACACTTAATTACAAGAACTGGTAGAAAATGGTAAACTATATAACTAACTTAATTATTGGTAAAATGTATGGTAAAATGGTTTGGTAATGGTTTCGAGTACGTGGTGTCTCTAATGAGATCTAAACGCGAACTGGCCCACATTTAGGTGAACGAGCGAATGTGCATATTTGCGTTCGATGCAATTATGCATTTTCGCTGAGTATTCGATTAACTCGAACATATTCCCGAGAGCGAGAAGAAATGCGGGATGAAAGCTAAAGCTACATGATATGGTATAAAAATATTTAACTACTTAACACATTCGTTTCTAGTAATCTTAACTGGTAGGTACAAAAACATTGATAAAGCATAGTAAAAGCAAAATATAAAAGCATATTGGTCTACTTAAATAATTATAGTTATTAAAAACATTAACGACGATTTTAAAGTCAAACTATTGAGTCTTCCACAGTAAAAGCAATATTTTGATTGCCTGTGTCCGTATTTTTGCCCCGTTTGATCGCACTATAGTTCGCGCTAGGCCAGCGTTTGGCATAATTGTGTAAACGAAAACCTTCACTTTGGTCCTTTAGATCCCTGGCACTGAGCACTTCACTATATGATTCGTGTGTTCTGGTTGGTTTTGGTGTCAGCGGAGCCGCTGCTAACTCATGTTGACAGCGACTCTCGCTGCGGCGTCGAGGCCTCGGAGGTGGCGGGGTCACCGCGGTCTGCTGCCGGCGGGATCCCTCGCCACGGTGCCCAGCGGCAGCCTTTCGGCACAGGCAAAATCGCCCAGTCCGCCACAGCCAGATTGCTGCCACGCATATAGCAATCGACATCAACACGTAACAAATTACGTATTGGTGGATGTCATGGGGTGATATGTCGTCCATTTCAGCATCACTTTTCTTCAGTTTTTCTATCGCTTCCCCCAGACTGGTCATGGATATGGTTAGGTTTCCGTCATCAGTCTGTCTTTCGTCAGGGATTTTGATGTTAATCAAGTGATTAATCTGATCAAATTCAGGCATGTAAATAGTTGGTGAAATATTCATTTGGTTGGATTGATGCCGTATTGAATATAACGAGAAGTCCTTTCCTTTGATAACGCATTCTTGACCTATGCCAATGACCCCGGCTTGGCTCAGCTGACGAACTGTTACATGATCGCCGCATATTATTTTTATTGTGTAGGTGTCACAACAAAAGTAAAAGTGCTGAGAAGTCAAATGTAATTCAAGCCATACGTTAGTGCACTTGGCTTTTTCTACTTTACATTTATTGGTTGCCGAGTTTTTGTCGCAAAAACTTTCGTCATTTTGCAGGTCTGTAATTGGTTTTAGCAGCTGACACATGTAAGTTGGTCCATGGTGTAGACATGCCGTTAGTTCCTGTGTGGACATGCTAAAGAAGGAATCTTTCTTTAGGTTGACTGCCACATATTCGGAGACTGGTATTATTGTGGTCATAATGGTGTTGGTTTGGTGCGGTACAGGTATTATTTTGTACAGTTTGAAGCTTTCTCTGGATACAAGTGGAAACGTAACTTCAATAATAACAAATTTATGCGTTGCCCTGGCTTTGACCTTCAGTAGTTTGTAAAGATACTGAAGATCAGTGTCTAAATTAGTGATTGGTAGTGTGAGTTTGCTTGGCATTTGGCCATATATGGTTTGGAGCTCACGTTTGAGTTGCGTTGGTGGCAGTAAATGTATACTAATTTGACCGTGATAGATGTCTGTTAATGCATCGAGCAACGTATTTTGAAGTCGTCTTAATCCTTGCAGCAAGCTATTTCCAGACATCGCTGACAATGTGAAGTCATTGACATATGAAATATTCTGTAATTTTCGTTGGAGAGTGCTCGCGTTTTCTTGCAAATCCATAAGCTTCTTGTTTATAAATTTGTGCTGTTTGTTTACTGTGATTTCCATTCTCTTCATAATATTGAACTCTGCTTCAATTATAGAAGTCTGATTTTTCCATAAATTTACAAGGTGTTTCTCATTGCGATGTATGGTTTCAATGTCCTTTTCATACTGGTCTGCGAAACGTGAGTCCAACACTCCGAATAAGTCATTCGCTAGATACCCGATACCGTTGATAAGGCCTCGTCGGCGCCGACTCGTCTTCCCTGTTGCGCGTCGCCGTCTAGCGTGGACATCAAAATGCTGTGTTAGCAAAAGTTCATTGTAGTATTCGAGTTCCTGGTAATCGTGCCGGGCTTGTTGCACGATCGTATTACAATGGCTTTGTGTTTCAATGGTTGTACATAATTGTTCTTGATAATTTGCTATTTTATTATAGGTGTTTATGCCTGTCCAATAGGGCCCCATGTCGTAGTACATGACTAATGTCCATTTATCCCTGATTAATTGGACTTTTGAAATAGGGTCAAAATAAAGCGTCTGGTTGTTTAGAAATGGTTTGACGGTGTCTAAACCGTAAGATGTGAAAATGAGCATGAAAAAACTTAGTAAAACTGTTGCTACAGTTGCGATTTTTGATCTCGGTTTTCTTTTCCTTTCTGTTAATTTGGTTGTTGGTTTCATGTCTGGTTTTGATATCGTTGTGTTATTCTGGTTGATGGGCAAAACGAAGAGTTTCACAATAGGGTGTTTTATGACCCCATTTTTTGTTTTCTCGAGACTCATGTGGGTGTTCTCCAATCTCCCACCCTCACGTAAAATCGCACGTTCATCTATGGTTGGATTCGAACTCATAATCTTGCTTTTGGTGTGCACTCGTCCGTGTTTATTTATAGAATCTAGGTCGTTCGCAAATTCTGCCTGCTGAACGTTTTTGATTATCAGCTGTTTAGCGCGACGAAGCTCGTGTAATTCGAGGTGGGGTCGGCAGACTTGTTTATTCAAGGTAGCTAATCGCGGTATCCACGCAAAAATACGTATGATTTTTGTAATGGAGCTGTATTTATTTATTAAATTGTTGATAATTTCGGTAGTCAGCGATTCTCTTGGTTGTCCAATGACTACCGCGTTGGTTTGTTTTAAAATAGACGGCTTTACTTCTAAATTCGTCTCATAAATGTTTTGGTGGTTTTCTTGGTTTGTGTATGATGGCAGCCATGCTGGCCCTTGCCACCATGACTTGTGGTCTTTGAGTTGCTTGACAGTCAAACCTGCCTCTGGTAGACGGTCATCCCATTTTAAGTTAGACAACCAGACATTTTGAAACGGTAGTTTCATGGTAGTGCTCGGGGGGGTTAACCACCCTAATGGATCAAACAGCTTGGAAATGTCCGAAAGTAGAGCTCTTTTGGTAATAATTGCAGGTGATTCGGGTTCTATTTTTGAGTTGAAGGTAAAATTATCTTTCTGTTGGTTCCAACAGAGACCCAATGTTTTAGTAGAATCGTTTTGCTTGAACTCGTATGTTGACTGGTCACATTGCTCTCTCTCTAAATCCGTTAATAGCTCTGGTTTGTTCGAGGTCCATTTTCTAAGATTAAATCCTCCCAATCGGCATAATTTTATGAGATCGGATTTCATCTTATTTGCTGCTTCAATTGAATGACGCCCTCCGCAAAAGGCATCCATGCAGAAACTATCTTCCAATTCTTTCGCTGCGTCAGGAAATTTTTGCCTTTCATTAGACGCTAATTGTTTCAAGAACATCATCGCTAAGAATCCTGCTGGTTTGGTTCCGTATGTAAGCGTTACGAGTTGAAATGATTGTATAGGTTGGTTATTTGATTCTCGCCATAGTACTTTTTGGTAAGCTTGGTCTTCTTGGTGTACTCGTATCATGCTGTACGTCTTCTCGATGTCGGAAGTATATACAAATTTAAATTGTCTCCATTTCAGGCTAACCTCTTGAAGATCCTTTTGTATATTTGGACCCCTGTATATGACGTCATTTAGACTGTACCCTGATGATGACTTTGCTGAGGTGTTAAAAACTACTCTCAGTTTGGTTGTGGTTGTGGTAGATTCAGCCCGAATGACTGCATGTTGTGGTAAGTAGCATTCTGGCGCCTGGTTAATTTTGCATGGTATCATCTGGTTTAATGTGAAATATTCGTCCATGAATGTTTTGTAATCTGCTTTCAATTCGCTGTTTCTCTCAAACTTCTTCTCTAAGTTTCTAAATTGAGCTAGTGCTTGTGGTTTGGTTGCACCCAATTTATCTTTACGTTCTGGCTTAAGTGGTAGTCGGACTTCGTACCTTCTGTCCTCAAGCCTCTTAGTGGTTTTGTTAAAAAACTGTAAACACTCATGGTCATCGTTGGACATCTCTATTTTCTGGTTAATGTCTGCGTTTTCCCAATATTTCAGTAGATCTTCTGTATTGTTGAGAACTACGTTGCATTGGTAGTGTGGTCTCATAGATCCACAGAGTAGCCACCCTAGTTGCGTCTGTTGAGCGATCGGTTGCTTGTCTTTGTCTCCTCTCAAGATTCCTCCTAACATTATCTTGCTGTAAACATCTGCGCCTAGAAGCATGTCTACGGGTCTGCTTATATGAAACTCTGGATCAGCCAATTGTAGTCCTTGGATATGGTTCCACGTTGTTGGTTTGGTAAACGTGTTATTTGGCAATCGTTTTATCAAATTATTCATTACAATAACGTTCGTGTCACAAGTAAATTCACTATTTAGAGACTGTAGTGTTACCTGTAACATTCCCTTCGCGTTATTTTCTTTTTCACCGACACCGAAAATTTGACCTTTGAAATGAGCCCTCTTCAATCCCAAGACCTGGGCTGCGTTTTCGTTAATTAACGACAGTTGAGAACCCTGGTCAACTAAAGCTCTCATCTTGTGCTGAGTTCCATCAGCTCCCTTTACTTTTATGATAGCGGTGGCTAAAAGTATTTCAGACATGTCATCCCAAGACACATGAGATGACCTAGATGTGCTCTTTTTGGTTGCAACACTGTTCGTAGTTTCTTCTGCTGACGCAGTTGGACTTTGTCTTGCCAATGCTTCGTGAAGTAAAGTGTTATGTGTGGCTAAGCATTTCCGACATCGTTTGTTCGATTGACATGGTTTATTGTTATGACTGCATAGACAGTTTTGGCAGTAATTTAATTGATAAATTTTATTTAATTTTTGCTCGTGCGTCATTTGTAAAAAATCAGGGCAACGCCACAATCCGTGTTCAGAATTGCATAGTGCACAGGTTATCGACCGCGACACATGTAACGCATTCATATTATACTTGGAATTATCTTTGTTGCCTGATTGATGATTATTTCGGTGAAAACTTTTCTTTTGGTTTTCGTTACCGTTTTTCCATGGTTGTTGCGGCGTGATCTTTTGGTTGGCTGGTTCTTGCTTGCGACGAGATGCTTCTAGCGCTATAAATTTTGTTTCTAAGAATTCCAGGAATTCCCGTAGATCGGGTAGCTCTCTAGGGTTCTTGACCGATTCTATGTATTCGGTGAAGGTATCGTTATCAAGTTTTTGTGCCAGTAGGTGCACTAAAAGTGGATCCCAAGTCGCTATATCTACTCCCAGATTCTGAATAGCGTGCAACGTCTCCTTGGTTATGTCGTGCAGTTTCTTGATCATGGCCAGCGATTGCTGTTGTATGTTGGGAAGTCCCAGTAAAATGTTAATATGGGACGTGAATATCAATTTCTCGTTACCATACCTGTGGCTTAAAATCTCCCAGCATACCTGATAATTGTCAGAGCTAATCTGTAAATGGTGAATCAGACGCTCTGCTTCTCCAGTCACCTTACTCTTCAAAAATTGCATTTTTTGCGCATTAGACATTGACGGGTTTTTATCAATCGCTTCGCTAAACAAGTCTTTGAATGGAACCCACTGGTTGTAAGTCCCATTGAACACGGGGATATCCATCTTTGGAGCTGACTTCTCACGGTGCTTCACTGCCCACATCTTTTTGTTGATGTCGTTTGTCAACTCACTGTACTTTTCCTCGTGCTTGCAGAATTCCATTTGGTACGTAATATCGTCGCCTCCATCCTCACCTTCAATTGCCCAATGAAGTTTGTCAATCTCGCCCCATCGGCTGTCCAGTGATTTTAGAGCGTTCTCGAATTGCCATTGATTCTCGAACTTATCAACATTTATACTACTCACAGTTCTCAAGAATGCTTTGAAATTAATATTCTGCTTCTTCACTAACCCGTTCAGCTTGCTGGTCCCGCTCTCTGTATAGAGAAAATTCTCTCGCTGCGAGGACTCCTCATAGCGCGACGACGTACCTGGTTGTGGCTGCGCCGCCTCATCTTCCGGCTGACTGTGGTCAGCGCTTAGCTGTTGCCTAGCCCGGATACCTGGTAATGGTTGTGCCTCTTCCGCTGTTGTCCTACGGGGGCTTCCTTCCTGCAGCTGCGTTGTGCCTAACTGCTCAAGATTTTTCTCAATAATCCCCTTAATTTTTAAATAAACTTCCTGGACTGTATTGAAACAATCCTTTTTGAAGTAAATGTGGTCAAAATTCGCTAACTGACACATTTTCTTATGGTTTTCATGGTAATCGCGCCAGTATGCTTCCAACATATTAGCCTTACGCTTGTAATTATCGATGGTCTTCCTCTCGGATCCATCCTTCTTTATGTTGGTTAAAAACTTGTTCAGGATTTCATAGAGCTCCGTTTGGTTGATGAACAGAGAATCGGAATCCATTTTTTGGAATTGGTTTGAAAATATTTGGTAATGGTTAGTTTAAATAAATGGTTTGATCTGACCTTATCTGCTCCAACCGCCTCTGCGATCTTCTGGTTCGCGTGGCGCTGTTTCACTTGGTAGTCACTGGTAATTTAATGCTCGAAGGACCATGTAGAAAGTAGTGCTCGGCGCTATGGTGACCTAACACACCTTTCTCGTATTGATAAGATATGGTTTAAGTTAAAGTCTCGAATTATAGGGGAAATAGCTATATTGAATCTCTATAACACTTAATTACAAGAACTGGTAGAAAATGGTAAACTATATAACTAACTTAATTATTGGTAAAATGTATGGTAAAATGGTTTGGTAATGGTTTCGAGTACGTGGTGTCTCTAATGAGATCTAAACGCGAACTGGCCCACATTTAGGTGAACGAGCGAATGTGCATATTTGCGTTCGATGCAATTATGCATTTTCGCTGAGTGTTCGATTAACTCGAACACCCTTTATTGCAATAACAACATTAATAAAAAAGCAGCAATATTTATAAAATATTATTATCGAAAACAAAAATAACAATATTTGCAAAAAAACGAGATTAGAACCTGAAATGAAATGAAATGAAATGAAATTTATTTATTTGCCAGAATATAGGTACATACATAATAACATGGTAAAATAAATTTTAGTCTCACTATATTCGACTCATGCAAGTCGTGCAAATATTCCTAGTACATGCATAGTAGTATCATGAGGCAGTTTGAATTCCATACCAACGCTTAAGAGGCTGGCGACTCGGCTCGCAACTACAAATCGAGATGTTTGCAAAATTCAATTCCAAGCACGTTGCGCTAGTATGAGTGCCTGTCGGAGCGATATACACCTAAAGTGAGCAATACTACCACACACACATTGACAATTATTTCTTGACGCGATAGTACTACTAGCTTTCGAAAATTTATGATAAATTTGGATGTGTTCCGTAATACAAAAAATGATGAATGAAAACTTAATAATAATAATAATAACCCCACCACTGTATCTCTACGTTGACGTCGTGGTGGGGCTTGCGCGCTCCGAACTCTAGGTCTGTGCCGGTACAGTTTTGTATTCTTTCGGAATACTCAAATGGGCTCAGACCGAACTGGACGCCCTGGACAGGAGGGTCCGTACACTGTTGACCGCAAACCGGATGCATCACCCACGTTCATCAGTGATGAAACTGTTCATCGTGGAAGTGCGGGGGTCGAGGCTTTTTAAATGCGAAGACCCTCCACAACCGCGAGGTGTGCAGCCTCAGGGAATATTTTTTTAAAAACCGATGTGGGTGTGTGCAGTGGATAACAGGCTCACCCCGCTCTCCATGGCTAAAGAGAACTAGCGCAAACCTGTAGTACTTACTACAGATGACCGCAAGGAGGTATGGCAAAGCAAGTCGCTTCACGGGTGCTTCTATCGGGCTCTTCATGAGCCCGGTGTGAATTTCTTAGCGTCCGTATCCTGGCTACGTTTTGGTGATCTTTTCGGGGAAACCGAAGGTTTCGTCTGTGCAATTATGGACGAAGTTATCTTGACAAATAACTACCGGAGACATATTATGAAGGACGGTACGATTGACTTGTGTCGGGCAGCTTTCGGGCATGTCATCGTCCGGGTGAGTCTATCAGACATACGAGTATTATCTCTGGTTGTTCGCGTCTAGCTAACGGCGAGTACTTGCACAGACATAACCAAGTGGCCAGGATTAATCACCAGCAACTTGCTTTGAAATATAAACTTGTGGACTGTGAGGTACCGTATTACAAGTACGTGCCCGACCCAGTTCTCGAAAATGACCATGTCACGTTGTACTGGGATCGGTCTATCATTATTGACTGGACTATTATAGCAAATAAGCCTGATATAGTAGTGATAGATCGACTAGCGCGCCGCGCAATGATAGTCGATGTTACCATTCCACATAACGAGAACCTCGTGAAAGCTGAGAAAGAGAAACAAATTAAATATCTCGACTTAGCACATGAGGTTGTTGACATATGGAATGTGAGCTCGGCTATCATTGTGCCGATTGTCGTAACGGCTAATGGCCTGATGGCCGAAAGCCTCGACCAACATCTCTCGAGGCTCTCGTTAGGCGGTTGGATCAAGCGCCTGATTCAGAAGGCAGTACTCCTCGATACGGCTCGCATTGTGAGGAGGTTCCTGTCTCTGCAGCCCTAACCACCAGTAGCTTGGACTAGTAATCTGTTTTATTATTTATGTAATTCAGTTTAACATCCTTGGTTTTCTGCTATGGAAACTAATTGCCAAATGGGAGTGGCCAGCAAAAAGTCCAGACATGAATCCTATAGAACATGGGGCATGCTTAAAAAGCGAATCTGGTAAAGTTTCAACCCTCCTTAGACTCTCCATGATTTCAAAACCACTCTGGTCTTGGACGAAATTCCCCAAGTAAACAAGAACATCATCCATAGCATGCCTGACCGCATGCAGGTGGTGATTAGAGCCAGAGGTGGAAACACATAAGTTATTTTTTTTTTGTAAAATGTCCTTATTTTGTGTTTTTTGTAACAAAATCTGTGTTAATTAGACGACATACCATCCCAACCCAATGCACAGTCACTGCAATTACGCAATGACTGTGCTTTGGGTTGGTATTGTTAAAAATGTGCCGTCAGACACTAACACAGCCTTTAACGCATATCTTCAATGGCTGTCTACAAAAGGATGTCTTTCCTGATGCATTTAAAAGAGCTATTATAAATCCAATCCATAAGGTGGGGTGCAGAGGCTGTGTCAACAACTACAGACCCATCTCGGTTCTGACAGCTCTTTCCAACATACTTGAAAGGATTCTCAGCCGCCGTCTGAATAATTTCTTGGTTATATGTTAGCTCATAGCCAATCTTTATATATATAATTCTTCTGTGAGTGTGTATGTCACTGAACTTCTCTCAAACGACTGGACCGATTTTGATGAAATTTTTTGTGTGTGTTCAAGGGGATCTGGGAATGGTTTAGATTCACAATTTTGTCCGCTGGACAATGTTTTGACAGGACAACGTCTGTCGGGTCCACTAGTAACAAATATGATTTTCGTGCTGGAGTCTTGACCAAAGATGCAAATTTTGATTTGATGCAGTTGGTTGCTCGGAATCTGGACAGTAAAACTAAATGCCTTGGAATATTCCTAGACCTTTCGAAGGCATTCGACACAGTCTCTGTGCCCTTACTTTTCGCAAAATTGGAAAAGCTTGGTATAAGAGGCATCGCTCTTCAAATCTTTAAGGATTATCTCACCAATCGAACTCAAATCACTAAAATAGGTAACTTCCTTAGTGATGAGGAACTCATCTCTTACGGAGTACCACAGGGAAGCATCCTGGGTCCCACTTTATTCCTACTCTACGTAAATGATTTGTGCAGAATGTCCCTACCTGATACTAGAATATTTGCATATGCTGATGACACCGTTATTGATCGAGCAAGCGTAGTGAGCGAAGCGTTTATGGATCAAGTCTGGCAAAATTTGCTTTCATGTGTCAGTTTATACATACTCCTCTACAGGTCGTATTTTACAACCGATCTAGACGAAATTTGGTGTACAAATTTGACGAATTTTTTGTAATTTTTAGTCGTCGGGGATTTTTGATTGGAGAGGTACTTCCTCCAAAATGGGGCAAAAAATACCACTGGATATCTCCGCCTTAAGAGATCCGATTTCGATTTTTTTTATTTGAAAGCTAGTAACTCTATGATGCCTCTGCCTTGTTGGTCTAGTAGTCGCAAGCGCTACTACTGAGTATGTGGTCCTGGGTTCGATTCCCGGGTCGGGCAAAGTGTTATTGGGTTTTTCTATCTAAAATTTCTCAGTAGCAGTTCGGAGTTTGGATTTGTGCCCGGTTGATAGCAATAGGATCGCCCCCTATTACATGAGACTTAAACATAACTGGCGAAATATGGGTGTACCTGCTACAAGGACACCTCTGCCCAACCCTTCGGGGAAACAAGGCGTGATGTTATGTTATGTGTAACTATGATGGTGTCAAATAAAGTTGGTAAACATCTGATAAGGATCTTCGGCATGATGAGCAGAATACCTTCTCAAAATGCAGTAACTCAATCACTCATAACATTAGTTTATCTGTATTTCTCCAATTGCCATTAACTGATTACCGCAAAAAACTTTTCATTATAATAAACACTGTACTATTGTAGCATTCACAAAGTATACCGTAAATAATTATGTAAATTAAAGTTTTATTAAATGAATGTAGGTACCTGGTGTCGACTATTGTTCATGTGTAATGCTACCAGTTTATCTATATCATAATTGCTATTCATTTTATATTAATTCACTTGTGTTATATAATGTTGCATAAAGGTAGATTGTACAAGGATCACCCATATTTTAACTGTAACATCTTATTTACTGTACCTGCAATCTATGCAAATAAATTTTTACTTTACTTTAATGTTTTTATATAATTTTTTTGCCGGTGTCGGCGTCTGCGTCTCTTTACTTGTCTCAACGATGCCAAGCTAGACTACCACAGATAATATCACGATAATAATGCTATGTGACAGATACTAAAGGCACAGACAAGTAACTGATGTTACTTAAATTACACATTTAAATCTAATTTAAGTAGCATAGTTTATTGGATAAGGATTAATACAGTGTGAGTCTTTATAATCGGCACATACTGAATCGAGGGAATCTTTGCTTAATTATATCGACGGAAAAATGATAAAAAAATTCTAAATATTTTATTGAAATTTTTAATGGATTTTTTATTTATTTTTTCGCTTCTGTGACTCCAGTGTATACAAAACGGTGTAACTTTTTAACTCGATGTTTTATCACGATGAAACAAACTCCATAATGATTGGAAGTAATTAGGTGTCCGCATTAAATGAAAATTGTGTAAAAAACTGCCACCAATTAAAAATTAACACGTTTTTTCCGCAAAAATCTGATTTTTTTTCATCAATTTTTGCAATAATCGTAAAATTTCTCAATAAGATGCCCCGATTACCTTCATTTTTTATTACTTTAAATTATTCTTCATCGTATTAGCTATCCAATAGTAAAAATTGCAAGGGTTTAACTCAATCCCATCATTTCTTATCAACAGCCAAAGAAAGGCCTAGAGCACGGCTACGCACTAATTGTTTAGCAGGTAGACGTCCTTTTTTGTTGAGAATGTGCGCGGGTCGGGGTGCGGGGAGGTAGGGCCAGCTGAAGGGACCAGAAGGGATGACAGACAGGCAGTCGCTCCGAATTATTCGCCGCTGCTACATGTGTTTCGTTACTTTCATTCACTGCTACCTGAGTTTCGTGACTTTCGTTCGCTGCTACGTGATGCCGCGCTTAAGTGAATTCTCCCCGGCACACATTGCCGACATTCATTTTTACTATGGGATGGGACGAGGAAGTGCCAGAGCTGCGCGCGCAGCTTACATAGCTGCGTTTCCTAACAGGCAACCAGTGCCATCTGCCCGCAACTTCCAGGAAGTTCACAGAAGATTGTCGATCACTGGACTTGAATCAAGTAGAGATCGTCGCGAGCCGCCTCAAATAATTATTGATGTGGTTCTGGAACAAGCAGTACTGAGCGATTTGTTTGCTGATCCATCCATAAGTACTAGACGACTGGCTCTTCGTCACGGAATATCACAAAAATCAGCGTGGCGTATTTTAAAGAAAGAAGGATTGCACCCTTACCACTTACCAAAGAGTGCAACATCTACATGAAGACGTAGATTGGCGTCCAAGGTGTGTGATGTCCACCTGGATTCAAAGAAATACCAGAGCAAACCCAAACTTTCCGAAAACCATACTATGGATGGACGAATCAACATTTACCAGAGATGGTATTACTAACTGTAGAAATTTACACAGATGGTGCCCTGGAGGTCAAAACCCGAAATTGAAACGTTCATCGACTTTTCAAGTAAGATTTTCAATAAATGTTTGGGCTGGTCTTATCGATAACATGTTGATTGGACCAGTCATACTGCCGAGAACTTTGAACAGTGAAAGATTTTTAAGTTTGTTGACTGACGATCTACCTGAGTTATTGGAAGATGTACCACTGTCTTTGCGTCGAAGGATGTTTCTGCAGATGGACGGATGCCCTGCCCATTATGCCACAAATGTGAGATCATTTTTAAACGAAAATTATCGTGATAAATGGATTGGACGACTAGGACCTGTAGGGTGGCCTGCGCGTTCACCCGATTTAACGCCCCTTGATTACTTCCTGTGGGGGACCATGAAGCAACGCGTCTACAGTACTCCCATCAACAGTGAGGTCGATTTGCGTGATCGCATAATTAACTGTGCAAATGATATTCGCAATGATCCCGAAATGATAAGGAGAGCGACACAACAAATTTTAGTTCGCGCGGCTTTGTGCCTACAACAACGAGGTGGACATTTTGAGAACCTAATGCATTAAATTTTCTTTAAAATAATAAATGTTTTAATTGAACTCTTTTTCATTCATTGAACCCAAATAAATCATCCTTAAGAGAACAAAAATAGCGCGTTCGAAGTGCCATCTTTAACACTTGATAGAAAGTGTTTTGTCTGAGCTACAAGCATACAATTTTTATTATTAGGTAGCTAATACGATGAGGAATAATTTAAAGTAATAAAAAATGAAGGTAATCGGGGCATCTTATTGAGAAATTTTACGATTATTGCAAAAATTGATGAAAAAAAATCAGATTTTTGAGGGAAAAACGTGTTTATTTTTAATTGGTGGCAGTTCTTTTACACAATTTTCATTTAATGCGGACACCTAATTACTTCCAATCATTATGGAGTTTGTTTCATCGTGATAAAACATCGAGTTAAAAAGTTACACCGCTTTGTATACACTGGAGTCACAGAAACGAAAAAATAAATAAAAAATCCATTAAAAATGTCAATAAAATATTTAGAATTTTTTTATCATTTTTTCCGTCGATAAAATTAAGCAAAGATTCCCTCGATTCAGTATGTGCAGATTATAAAGACTCACACTGTATAATACTGATCAAAATAGCTTCGAAAATAACAACGAAATTTTTATCAAATACTGAAAGATAAAAATGGTTATTGTGGGTCATCCTTAGAAGATAGACATATGCTAGTGCGGACGTTTCAGTTAAACTTTTTAAGATGAACAATACTGTAGAACATAAATTTTATGTAACTTGTATGATTTCCGCGGCGCACGCCAATAAAGTTCCCAGTCGACATGATTTTTTCCAACATCTTCAACAATAATCGTCATATTTCAGCCAATTTAATGAATGCTATACTAAAACCTTCCGCATAAATCACTCCGTCTATTGGTGAAATCCGTTCGGCAGTTTTTGAGTTTATCGCGTTCAGACAGACAGACAGACAGACGCGGCGGGGGACTTTGTTTTATAATATGTAAGAATAAAGATTATGAGTAACAACAACACACACAACCTTAGAGTTATGGGACATCAAAAGGAACATGTTAAAATGTTAAATTGGTCGCTTTCCATAATATCAACAAAAGTCCTTCTACTTTTTGTGTGGTTTCCCTACTTTGTTTGATTTGTTGTGTGCCTGTTACGTGCCCTGCCTTCACCAAATCAGCCGAATAGCGATATGATAACCTAATTGCATTAATCGGATCTAGGATCTGGATTTGCAGGAATCCGTTGGATGCGGAAAGCACAGAATCGGTCGAAGTGGCGGTGCTTGGGGGAGGCCTATGTCCAGCAGTGGACGTCTTTCGGCTGAAATGATGATGATGATTAATCGGATGTTTGACAAAACCGCAATACACCATTTTGCTGAATCAATGAATCGACGCCTCGTGTCGTCGAACGCTCACCTATATTCAGATCTGCTGATACTGTGTCCACGCTCAGAATCGCTAGAATTGTAATATTAGAGACAGTTAATTTTCGGCACTTCGTTACTAGCATCGTCCGAATCTAGACCTAGAAATTAGCATAAGTTTATATTGTAATTTTTACATAATTAAATCCTTATTTAAAATAATTTCGGTTTTCTTTAAAGTCCTCCGGCTGTCACCTTCGTAATTTGCCACTGCCATGATGCACAACAAAAACAAAGCGACATCAACGCCTCTACCGGTGGATAATCTAACAATTTAATCTAATCTAAACAAATGTATTTTTTTTTTCTTTCTGTTTTACGATATGGTCACTAATGTTTGACCATGACACCATAAAGTAGTCGTGCGTTTAACTATTCATATCGTCAAACGTTGAGTAAGTCTGATGACGTAGAGGTAGATATTTAATGACAAAATCAACATGCATTGGTAGAATTTATCCAAACGGTTTGTGCCACGTTCCACAGAGCCATTTATTTCACGATCTGTTTCATTTTACAGTGGTAGCGTATGTATCAGCGTGTGTATGTGGGCTCGTGTAGTTTTTTTAATCTAAATACAGCATTATGCTAGCAGCCTACTGGGATTTAGTTACAGATTAGAACCACGTTTTCAATTAACTTAATTGTAACCAAGGTCAAAATGAAACTATTGAACGTACAAATGGGCTATACAGATAACCTGACTTTTCAAACTACACATTACAAAGGTTATTTACGAAACTACAAACAAATGTTAGCTATTTACATATATACATTTTACAGTTAATAATTTTATTTGGTAATTTATAAGGTTGTTGATTTGTTTAAAATGCTAAAATGGCGCCACCGGATATTATTATGTCAATTGACTATTTGAGTCTGACAAGGAAGGGGGTTTTTAAAGTTACGTGGTAGCGCCATTTTAGCAAAGCAGTCGTTGTTGAATTGTGAAAGTGTAAGGAGCTGTGTAAAACCCATGTAAAGTAAAGTAAAGTTTATTTATTTGCATAGATTGTAAGTACATAACATAAGGTATTAAAAAAAATAAAGTGATCTATGTACAATCTACCTTAGATTAGGCATGCAAACATTAATGAATGAAGTAACGAGAAGGTAATAAAAAAAATTAAATTGTGTCGAAAATGTCAAACAAAATTACGAATTACAGTTCAAAACGGGTACAATTAAATAAGTTGGAATGTCTTTAAAATGCATAAGAATATTATAATTATTTTAAATTAGAAATTTTAGGATAAAATATCTAAGTCATTGTCATTTAGAAAATCGTTAACCGAATAGTAGCATTTTTCAATCAATAATGCTGTTAACTTCTTTTTAAAATTACGTATTGTGTCATCTTTTATTATGTCAGGTATTTTGTTATAAATTGTAGGTCCCATACTAATAACATTTTTTTAATGTAATGCAGTATTGCAACTGTCCATTAGTAAAAGATTTATGTACTGACTTCTGATTGGTCTCTTACTACTTTGTGATACTGTAGTAAAAAGATGCATGTTACGTTTAACAAAAATTGCCATATCCAAAATATACATTGCCGGAAATGTTAACAGCTTTAGGGAGTTAAAGACTGGAAAACAACTATCAGTCGATTTCATATTTAACATCGACCTCAAACAACGTTTTTGGGCTTTGAATACCTGTTCCCGCAAGCAAGAATTTCCCCAGAAAATTATACCGTATCTTAGAATGGAAGCTACGAGACCATGGTATGCAATCAAACTTGTGTTGATGTTAACTTTCTTAGCTAAATTGAATAAGACATAAGCAGTTATGCTCAATTTTTTACATACCTCTTCTACCTGAGGTTTCCACGTCATTTGACTGTCAATTACTATGCCTAGAAATTTTGCTTTTTGTACTTGGTCTATTTTTGTTCTATTAAATTCAAATTTTAGGGTTCCGTAGTAAATAAGGAACCCTTATAGTTTCGTCATGTCCGTCTGTCTGTCTGTCTGTCTGTCCGCGGTCTAGCTCCGAGGCCCTTAGTACTAGAAAGCTGTAATTTAGCATAGGTATACATAGTAATTACGCCGACAAAGTGGTAAAACAAAATTATGAAAAACGTTTTTTTTTAGGGTACCTGCCATACACGTAAAATGGTGATGTTTTATTTTTTATTTTTTTTATCCCATAGTGTAGGGTATCATTAGAAAGGTCTTGCAAAAACATTATGAGTTTGCGAAAACCATTTTTGGATTTAGGGATCCGTTTGCAAAATATTAAGCTTTAAAGTGCTAATTTTTGTTAGAGTCAAGTGTCCCCCCCCTGCCAGCTAAATGGTTAGTTTTGGCATATGTAAAAAAAATCACAGCAGTAGTTTATATAACGAAATTAAAAGAAAAACTATCAACTATCAAAGCTTTACTAGTTAACGAGTAATAATCGACCAACTTAACTTTGCAGTTGCAAAAACATGTTTTCCCATACATTCCGTATGGGAGAACATGTTTATCAACTACAAAGTTAAGTTTGTTTTTGGGATAAATTCATCCCAACTACGGAACCCTTCATTGTGCGTGCTCCGACACGCACTTGGCCGGTTTTTTTAATTTTTAAATTTGGTATTGATGTCCGCTGATAAAAATGTATTATGTTAGTCTTTCCTAAATTAATTACTAATTTACTGTCGTCAAGCCAATTCACAATGTCCCTGAGTGTATTATTTATGTCCTGTTCATATTTATTTGCATCAGGACAACTGATTGATGCGGTGCTGTCATCAGCAAACAAAATCATTCGGACTTTTATGTACCGCGGTAAGTCGTTTATATAAAGCAGAAATAAAAGAGAACTCAGCACCCCACCCTGAGGTACGCCGTGTTTGACATCTCTGTATTCAGAAAAGTATTTCTTTTCACGTTTGCTTTTTATACATATCCTAGATATTTCCGTGTATTGTTCACGTTCACTCAGATATGATTCAACAAGATTGAGGACATTTCCTCTTATGCCATACATGTCAAGCTTAGTCAGCAAGGTTTTATGATGGACACAGTCGAAAGCCTTTGTTATATCAGTGAGAATTGCACATATTGGTACTATTTTGTCAACATTTTTTAAAATTACCTTAAGCAAATCGTAAATAGCTAAATTAACACCTTTGTTTTTCCTAAAACCTTTTTGTTCATTACATAGAATATTATACTTACATATTGGATTTTTTCGATGACTTTAGAAAAAATAGGAATTAAGGCAATGAGTCTGTAGTTGGCTAAGTTTTCCCTTTCGAGTTTTTTAAACAGTGGTTTTACGATAACTACTTTTAACGCTTTTGGAAACACTCCAGAGCTGATGCATAAGTTTATAATGTGACTGAGGTGTGAGGCAATATTATCTGAAACAAATTTTACTACTCTTGTGGCTATGCCATCATGTCCGAAACTGTTCTTATTTTTTTAATGATTTTATTGCTCTCATGACATCTTGTGGTGAGACAGGAGACATAAACATTGAATGTGGATTGCTCAACATATTAATAGCCACAGGTGTTATCTTAGTATTTGTCTGTATTTGATCGATAAAGAAATTATTAAAGGCGTTTGCAATATCTTTGGGATTACTTAAAATTGTATCTAGGATTTTAATTTGAGAAATTTTTCTCAATAGTGCGTGGATTATTATTTATAATTTGCCATGAAGCTTTAGATTTGTTTCTTGAAGTATTTATGAAATAATTATTTTGCGCCTTTTGGGTTAATTTAACGGCGGTACTTTGAAATTTACAATTGAAATATTTCGAAAACGAGGCCTCGTAGCTCAAAAATAACCAAAATTTTGGCCCCCCTTGCTGCCCCCAAACACAAATTGTACTATCTTATGGTCCAATTACCATTACTTGAAAATGACTTTTGGAAATAACCTAGAAGGTCATGAAATATTACCCGAGTGGGTACATGGGATTCTATTAACAGTTGTTTAAATATTGAGCATAAGTAAGCAAAAAGCAGGTTAATCCCACAACACGAATGGTATAGTCCAATTACCATTGCAAGAAAATGACTTTTGGAAATAACCTAGAAAATCATGAAATATTACCCATGCGTGGGTACATGGGATTCTATTAACAGTTGTTAAAATATTGAGCTGATATAACATAAGTAAGCAAAAACCAGGTTAATCCCACTTCTGAAATGAAATAGTATTATATACTCACATACACAATAGCGGACGTAAGGATCCTCTACAAGTCACTTGTTACAAATGCAAAAAACAAGTTGATCAAAGAAGCACCTTATTATGCATTTCATGTAGAAGCCATTACGAATTTGACTGTGCTGGTTATCCTGAGAAAGTATACCGCTTAAAGAAACTAGAAGAAAGGAAAAAATTCTGATGGGAATGCAAAGCATGCACCCAGAAAGCAAAAGAACAAATCCCAGCCAACTCTATTGTATCCAACGTGACAATGAGGACAAAAAAACTCTCGTCTCCTAAATCACACATTGATGAGACACCTAACGTATCAGAGGAGACTACGCCTTGGTCTACTCCAAAAAGCACATCCTCTAAAATAATATGACTCACACATACTCACAATGGATACATTCGATGAGTCAACTGCCATAACCGACAAAACATTGTCAAGAAGTATGGACTATACGGTAACTGATTCAATTCACGCCCAGGAAATGAAGGATACGATTGAACTCCTCCAAACGCAACTTAGTAGTTCTCAGAATGAACTTGAGAATATCATACTCGAAAACCACGAGCTTCGGAAACAAAATGATAAATTATTAAAAGATAACAATACTCTGAAAAAATTCTTAAACCTACCACCGCAAAGAGAAATTAAAAGACCAGAAGATAAAAAAACAGGCTCGACATATTCTATGTTACACCAAGATATGCAAGCCTTCTTTACGCCACCTAGAAATTTGGGTACAAGTAATGTCTTGAGTCTACAGAAAAACATCACAGATCTTGAGCATCAGTTGGAACAAGCCGGAAACGAAATATTAAACCTCAAGGGCCAAATATTGAAGGTTCAGAGGATATTGGAAACAAAAGGTAAATGTCAAAAATAAAAAATAGCTCTAAAAGTGGAGCGTACGAACAAAATATATATTTTTGGCACTCAACAATGTGTTGGACTATCATCTGCATTGATGCAATCAAGAGAGGATACATTTTATGTAAAATATGTCGTCACGTCTCTAACGAAGCCATACGCACTAACTAGTGACGTCATTAAGAACTGCCATAATATTCAGCTATCTCCAAGTGACAAACTCATTATTTGTGTGGGTGAAAATGACTATGATAGTAACATTTTGTCTTTACAACTTCGTCAACTTCTCAGTGTATTCAGCAATAATAATGTCATTGTTTTAAGTTTGCTAAAGAATATATGTATTTAATTGTAAATGACTTGAACCAAACTCTATGCAATATTTGCAATGAATACAAAAATTCTATCTTTATTGACTCTTATCATAAATTAAATAAGACATGTAAATTAATTAATTATACTATTGACTATGATGATTATGAAAAAAAATACTTAAATGTCAAAGAACTAAAGAAATTAATACTGCGTAGTCAACCAAATGTTACGAAAACTGTAATCAAATGTAAAAAAGATCCTAAGGGAACAATCCCATATTACTTTGCACGAAAACAGCCAGAAACCAATACTGTAAATAAACCCGATACAAAAAATACCACTTCTACAAAAATAGGTACTATACCACACTATTTTAAAAGTGTAGACAGGAAACAGCTTTTTCTTGAAAACTGCTAGTAAACCCAAGAGTTTTAAAATATTACACCAAAATATCGCCAGTTTTTTATCAAAGCAGGAAATAATAGAATTAACATTATTGAAATTACGAGACGCAAATAAAGAACCTGACATTTTATGTTTCTCTGAAACCTTTATGCGTGCTGGTAATGAAAAATATTTAAAATTAAATAACTATATTTTAGCAACTGCGTTTAGTAGAGACAAACAGAGAGGGGGTACCTGTATACTCGCAAAACAGGGTATTATGTACAATGAGCTTTCTTACATAAAAAAATATTCAACTCAAAAATCATTTTAAGCCTGTGGCGTTGAAATCCCATTGCACAATTTATTAATAGTATGTCTATATAGAACGCCAAACTCTGACCCTAATGTATTTTTGAGTAAGCTCGACCAACTTATGTGTGAAACACACAAGAAATATGGGCCAAGTACAAAAATAGTTATTGCTGGTGATTTTAATATAAATACCCTAAAACTAGGAAAAGTGACCACCTATTTAAAAGATTTATGTAATACCTACAATCTGCAAATGCACATTAATATTCCCACTCGTAAAGACGCTTGTATAGATCACATACTAAGTAATATAAAGACAACATCAACAGACGTTTTGCCTCTTCATCTATCTGACCACGACACTGCCCAATTATTAGGCTTTCCAGTAAAAGAGCAGAGTTCGAAGTCCAAATCTTACTACACTTTTAAGAAAGACTACGGTAAAGAAAATGTTAAAAAATTCAAAGAATGTCTCACAAACTTATCGTGGTCAGAAGTACACCTAGAAGCTGACCCAAATAAGGCTTTTAATAAATTTTATGACTTATTATGTCTGATATATAACTTATACTTCCCCAAAATAAAAGTAAAGATTAATAACTCTAACACATGCAAACAAAAATGGATAAGTAAGGGTCTAAGAAATAGTTGCAATACTAAACGATCTTTACGATGTCTTTACTACAACAACAAAACTTTACAGTACAAAACAAAATATAAAAAATATTCAAATATGCTGAAAAAGTGCATTATTAAATCATTAATGAATTCCAATATTAATTTCATTAAAAAAAGTCAAAACAAATGTAGAGCAACGTGGTCAGTCATTAATCACGAAATTGGGAATACAAAATGTGACAATAATATTTCTGAATTACAATTAGATAAGCAGATACTGACGAATCCCACTGACATAGCGAACGCTTTTAATAATTATTTTATTGACTCGACAAACACCTCAACATTTAATAATTTACATAATGACTCTAATATGGGGTCAATTCCTAATTCCATGTTTCTTAGTTGCATAACTGAAGATGAAGTTAAAAAGGAGTTAATGGCTTTAAATAATACTAACTCCGAAGGTTATGATGGAATTAGCACAAAAATAATTAAAGAGTGCAACACTGAATTAATTTCTATATTGACATATTTAATTAATTTTTCATTTTCATCAGGTACTTTTCCTAATGCCTTAAAACTATCAGTCGTGAAACCACTTTACAAAAAAAGCAATAAAAATGACGTGAAAAACTATCGCCCGATTACTCTAATTCCTATTTTGTCAAAAGTATTCGAAAAATGTATGCTCAAGAGACTTGTCGACTTTTGTAGCAAATTTAAAATTATAGCAAATGAACAGTTCGGATTCCAAAAGCATAAGTCGACAACACAGGCAATATTTTTCTCTTTTGAGCAATGTCCTGAATAATCTAAATAATAATCACTTAACAACAGGACTTTTTTTCGACCTGTCACAAGCTTTCGACTTTGTGTTTTATTAAAAAACACATGACGTTTTATTAAAAAAGTTAGAGGGCATTGGAATAAGAGGACTAGCACTGCAGTGGATTTCGTCTTATTTAAGTGATCGGAAACAATACGTTGTCATAGATAAAGTGCATGAAAACTTACTTTCTTTCTATTCCTCTGACTCCAGGGAAAATAAATGTGGCGTCCCTCAGGGGAGTGTCTTAGGACCCATTTTGTTTATATTATATATAAATGACATACTACTAGTGACTAATCATAAATGTGTATTATTTGCAGATGACATTTCAATTATCGTGACGTCTGATAAAAAGTATAAATCAATATCTGATCATGAAATGGACATTAATAATACTATTGACAATATTTTAGGATGGCTACAGACAAATAAATTAAAAATTAACTTAGACAAATCTAATTTTATACAATTTAATAAATCTAAACATGCTAAATATAATTTTAAACTTAATATTGATAGACTGAAAGAAGTTACACAAACCAAATTCTTGGGTGTACTCATTGATCAAGACTTAAATTGGAAAGTACATCTAGATAATTTGTGCAATAGGATCAATAAATTTGTTTATGCTCTCAGACAAGTAAAGAACGTGACAAATAGAAAAACAGCAATTATTACCTACCACGCATATATAGAATCCATTTTACGGTACGGGCTTATTATATGGGGGAACAGTACGAATAAGGAAAGAGCATTTATTGCGCAAAAAAAATGCATCAGGGCCAATTGTGGACTCCGTCCTGATGAGTCCTGCGAACCGTTTTTTAAAAAGCTAGGTTTATTACCACTTCCCTCACTTTACATATTTGAGGTCTGTAAATTTGTGTATACTAATAAGGGTTTGTTCAAAAAAGCATATGAAGTCATCTCTCGACCAACAAGGGATCCACACAGACTTATATTAAAGGATAATCCTAAGTCAGCCAAGTATGCTAAAAGCTGCCTTGTGATGTGTGTACATATATACAATAAAATACCAAAAGAATTAAAATGATTAAATAATCTTAACTCATTTAAAAACAAACTATATAAATGGCTTAATGGACATAATTTTTATGACATTAATGATTTCTATAACTTGAAAATATAAAATGTGTATGTACAGGTATTAATGAAAATGTTTGTGATGACTATTATTGTATTATTATTTTATTACCAATTAATTTATCTGAATGACTATTATTGTATTATCAGTTATTAATTATTTTGCATGCAATTGATACAATTATTCTGTTTAGCTAAACATGTGGACATTATATCAAACCAAACTGTAACAACTTAATACCATGTTTATGGCAAATAAAGACTTATCTTATCTCATAAATTATTGAACAGTCGTTTTATTGAAGACCACTAGTAATACGTCTGCATTCGATGCTGGCCCCAAGCGAATAGGCCGAGTCTACTCTTGTTTTTCCCCGCTATACCCAAACCTCAGTCGTTCCCAAACTAGTGTTGCCAGTATAAGAAATAAAATGTCCCAATAATCGACTAGACAATTTTAACGATTTATTGATAATAATATTTTTTAAAACCTAACAATAGTTACAAACTTATTTGGAAAACAGATATCATACAACATACGAAAATGTTCTAAAAAGTAATCGTACGCGTCGTATGTAAGTACCGAGAATTGTAATAACATAATTATAAATGTTTTGCCGTAGTTATTATATTTATGGTTTGAACCTAATAAATAAATCATGCTTATTTGTATAAATGAACGCTTTTTATTATTTGTCTTTTGCTTTGGCTAGTCCAACACAAAGAATTAAATGAAATTATTTTCGTAAAAATCTCTAGGACAGCTAACAAAGTTAACACTATACAACCAACTCACAATAGTTTACACTAAAACAATGGATCTTAGCAAAATGGAAAATCGCTTGAATGTTATTGGGTTAGCAAAAAAATCTCGTCACGTTGTGTTGAAGTCGTAGTAAGCAACTTCTCTTGCCGCCTTCAAAGGAGTACTTGAGCCAAAGTCTATGACGTCACAGTTTTGCTTTACCGTTTTTCCCGTACTCTTTCTCGTCTCGAGACGGGCAATGCGGCTTTTGATATGCTAATCTTACTCGACGGTGATGTCCCCATATTAATGCTCAGTTTCATCGTAATCGATAGCATTCGTGGCTTTATTCTAGTTTTGAACTCATTCCAGTGCTTTCTATCACTTACAATTTTCTAAATCCATCTGTGATTGTTTATAATGGAGCCGATCAGAGCAATGAGGGAAAACAACGACGTAATTATTTATCAGCACTCTAATTTCTTGTTGTTTTTAAGCTGCTTCAGAGCCATCCTAATCTCGTACAAGCTGACGTCCGGGATGTCTTCGGTATAGTGTCGGATCAATCTAGCTCTTGGGTCGATTGCTAGATTCGTAACGGGGTTACTGGTTGGCGTGCATAAATGTCCATAGAAACTCTCGATCTCTCTCAACAGTTCAGGTTTGGCGGATACGATTCTGCCATTATTGGTCTTCAGTTTCGCAAGCTGGCTCTGTCCAATAGACAGATTTCTTGCAAAAACCTTGGAGCCCTTGTTCCGCTCTATCGCCTCCTCAATACGGTTGGTATTATAGAGGCGAAGGTCGCTTTTCAAGGACTTAGAAATCTGTCTATTGAGCCGCCGGTATTTAAGCGCATCGTCTGAAGACTGCAGAATCATCTCGCGCCTCTCCTTCATGAGCTGTAAAGTAGCATCAGAGAGCCTCTTGTTTCGATTTGTACGATAGGTCTTGAAAATCTTGGACCCGACCGTATGGACAGTTTCCACGAACCCATCGTTATAATCGTCCACGGAGCTCCCTAGGCATTCGAAACGATTCTGAAGTTCGAGCTGAAAGCTCTTGGGGTTTTGGACCTGGATCGGTGCTGGGTGGAGCGTAGACTTCATCAGTCGAGATCTTTCCAGCATGATATTCAAGTTCAATGTGCATCTTACCATACGGTGATCACTTCCGGTTTTCACCGCGTTGATCACAGAGACATCATTGAATACTTGCTTCTTCGTCGACATAATGAAGTCAATCTCATTTTTTGTTGCACCATCAGGGCTCTGCCAGGTCCACTTTCTGTGCTCACGTTTTATGAAGAAAGAATTCATCATAAAGAGGCCTTCTTTCTCCATAAAATTGGCTAGTAGGTGACCCCTGTGGTTTCGACGTCCAACTCCAAATTGCCCCACTCACAGCTCATCATCGTTTCGTTTGCCCAGTTTCGCGTTGAAGTCCCCCATGACAACGGTGAAGTGAGTTTTAGATCCATGCATGGCTCTGGAAATATCCTCATACATGGTCTCCACCTCATTGTCGGGGTGTGACGAGGTCGGGGCGTAAACCTGTATGACGTTCAGCGAATATCTTGCGGATATTCTGAGTATAAGGTACGCCACCCTGGTCGACACACTCTCGATCTTCACCATGTTGCTCACAAGGGACTTATGGACGCTAAACCCGACACCACCTTGGGACTTCTGGTCGCCCTCCCGGAAATAGAGCAAATTCCCGGATTTAAGGATTATCGAGTTCTCGCTCTCTCTTCGGACTACAGATAACCCTACTGTGCCCCATCGTAATTTGCTCAATTCTTCCTCGAGTTCGATGATCTTTTCGTCGGTTCGGAGTGTATCGTGGGCTCAATTCTTGGTCCTTTCTTGTTTCTTATCTATATTAATGACTCGCCTTACCTCATAAAGGATAACCATGACATAGTGTTGTTTGCGGATGACACTTCACTTTTGTTTAAACTTAAACGTCAGCAGCTGGTTACTGACGATGTAAATAGCGCGATCTCAAAAGTAATTCACTGGTTCAAAGTTAATAATTTACTTCTTAATGAAAAAAAAAAACCAAATGCATTAAGTTTACCCTACCTTATGTTAGGCAGGTGAAAACTAGTGTGTTAATAAAGGGCGAAGAATTGAATCCTGAAGATAGCACAGTTTTCTTGGGCTTAATTTTGGATGCTAAGCTTCAGTGGAGCCCACATATAGATAAATTGTCAAAAAAGCTAAGTTCCGCAGCATATGCTGTTGGAAAAATTCGTAATTTGACTGACATAGAGACAGCCCGTTTAGTGTACTTTAGCTATTTTCATAGTGTAATGTCGTACGGTATTCTGTTGTGGGGAAATGCCGCTGACATTCAAGCTATCTTTGTTTTGCAGAAAAGAGCTATTCGATCAATTTATAAATTAAGTCCGAGACAGTCTCTCAGAGACAAATTTAAGGAGATTAATGTAATGACTGTGCCTTCTCAGTATATTTTTGATAATCTTTTATATGCCCATAAAAATATAAAATTGTTTAAAAAATACAGTGATATTCATAACATAAATACTAGAAACAAACACAAATTTGTTGTACCTACAACAAGGCTCAAGAAAATAGGTGGCTCGTTCAGATGTCAATGTATATGCTTTTATAATAAACTTCCAAGCCACGTACAAGATCTAAGCCTTAATAAATTGTAAATCATTCATTAAACGTAAGTTGTGCCAGAAAGCTTCTTACACCGTTAAAAATTACATTGAGGACAAAAAGGCTTGGGATTGAGCTGCTCCAATTATTATTTTTATTTTTACTTTCGGAACTTTGTTTATTTTGCTAACTTTAAAATTATATACACAATGACATGAATATTTACTTCGTGAAGTATAATATTATTATTATTTTAATCATTGTGAATGTGAGGACTATGTGGGTCATATACAGTGTGAGTCTTCATAATGTGCACATATCGAAATGAGGGAGTCTATGCTTAATTTTATCGACGGAAAAAATGTTAATTTTTTTTTTTAGTTTAAAAAAAAAAAAAAAATTTACAAAAAAATTTTTTTTAAAAACATTTTTTTTTGCTCTCTTTTTATTATTATCTTATTTATAAATTTTACAATTAAAAATTGAAGAAAAAAATACAGATTTTTACTAAAAAAACATGTTTATTTTCAATTGAGGGTAGTTTTTTTCTCAATTTTAATTTTATGTGGACGGCTACTTACTTTCAATCATTATGGAGTTTGTTTCATCGCGATAGCTGATTCAGTTTAAAAGTTACACAGTTTTGTTACAATTTTTTTTTTAATTTCATAAAAAGTATAAAAAACAATATTTAGATTTTTTAAATATTTTTTCTGTCGTTAAAATTAAGCATAGATTTCCTCATTTCGATATGTGCACATTATGAAGACTCACACTGTATGTTTTTATTTATTTTTTCTCAGTTACTTCTATTGATAATCTGGCAGTTTTGAGTACTTTATGCGGCCTACCCAAATGTCCTTTCTTTGGTATTGTTCGTTGAATCGTTGAGCTTCTTTTAAGTTCTGAGTTGAGCTACACTATTACTGACAAATGCGTGCACTGACTGGACAGGTCCACTCAAATCTGTATGGTTCTTTCCTCAGAAGACCATTTCAGATAAAATCTACATGGTTCTCAAATGAAATGCTCTGACCAAGATTATTTCAGGGTTTTTATATACACATTGACATTAATGAATTTTATTTACACAATGACATGAATATTTACTTTTATAGTATTTATCAAATCAAATCAAATCAAATCAAATCATTTAAATTATTATCACCCTATTTATTATTATTTTAATTATTGTGAATGTGAAGACTATGTGGGTCATTCCTTTTAGTTTTGTTTTTTATTATTTTTTCAGTTAGTTTTAATCATGGTCTGACAGTTTGAGTAATTTAAGTGGCCTACCTAAATGTCCTTTTTTTGGAATTGTTCGTCGAATCGTTGAGCTCCTTAAATTCTGAGTTGAGCTGCACGATAACTGACAAATGAGTGCACTGACTGGACAAGCCCTCTCAATCTGTGTGGTGCTTTCCTCAAAATACCACTTCAGACACCAATCCACATGGCCTTCACATGATCTGACCAAGATTATGTCTGGACTTTAAAAGAGACTGAGACCTCTGAGTTTGTTTCGGCCTTTCTTCTCAGAGTAGTCAGTTAGGAAACGCCGACCTCATCTAGCTTTAAAATATGATTGACGTGTAAAAGTGTTTGTACAAACCTACTTACAGAAATAAAATCATTTATCATTTATGAGGCCAGGTCCAGTTTCCGGTGGTTATGGTAGCCGGTTCTCTTCCGGGGATTCTTCGCACCTCTTGCCTCACCGTGGTCTTGACCGCTACCGTAGCCAAGGGCAGGTGGGCCGCCGGGCGCTAGGGGCCGTTTTTTTCTGGTGCTTGTCATTTTTGGGGGGGTATGCCATAATCGCCACGCTTGGCAGACGGGTTGGCGATCGCAGTATGGTGTTAAAAATGTATAGAGAACGCTGATGCTCATTCTCTAGTAAGTCCCTTAGTCGCCTTTTACGACACCCATGGGAAGAAATAGGGTAGTGCTATTCTTTAAGTCCGGCACCACACGGACGGATGGCTCTGAAGCAGCTTAAAAACAACAAGGCGCCGGGTGATGACGGAATTACGGCCGAACTCCTGAAGGCCGGTGGAAAACCCGTTCTTAACCTCTCATACCCTATTTGACAGATGAGTCATTCCTGTCAAGCCCCGCGACCACCCACGACGCAAAAGATTTATGACTCACCTTCAAATAAACAAAACACTCAAGTTTCTCAGAAGCTGTTGAATATTATGGTCAGTTGTTTACGGTTCTCGATTAGATAAGGGACTTAACATAAATATTTACAACTTTCGTGAGAAACGTTCACTATGACTTATTACGCTTTTTTGTTGGCGAGTCTATTGTCTACTATTTTTACGATTACTTATAAAACTAGCTAACCAATTCACACGAAATTTTGCAGGGTACATTATGGATAGTTATGTTATCTAACAAAAGCATTTTTAGAGACAAACATTGAAAATAAAAAATACAAAAAATCTAGAATTTTTAAGACCTAGATTTTTTAGTGCTTACGTAACTTTATCCATTTCAAAAAAATATTTTTTGTCGTATTTTGGCAAAAAAACCACTTTAAAATTATTAGTAATCTAATAATTTATACAAAAAAGGGGACTTACCCATCAAACACTGACGATTACACACCAAAATACCACAAAATCACAGCACGGTCACTATTTCATACAGATGTTTGTTTACACTTTTTGTTTGGGTCAAAATAGGTATATTATGATGTTATTCACTGCAAATATTATCTACAACGACGTAATATTTACTTGAAAATGAAAATAATACCACTTCCCGTCGATTTACACACAAAAACCACAATAAAAACGAAATATTACGGTAATAACCTTCAAGGCCGGAGCGCTTCGTAGATTGACATTCTCTCGCCCCGAACGTCACTTTCAATATTTTTTTTAATTATTGCGTTCCAGGTATTTCAAAATAAAATGGTTTTGTTGACTAGCATATTTATCCGATCATAGAATAAAAAAGCCACAGAGGACATAAGACATTATTTTATATTACAAATAGAGCTAAAAGCCCCGGTGACACACCTCGTGTGTCACCGGGGCTTTAGCGGCCCTCCAGAAGCTTTTCGATTCCGTCATACTCGAGGGTCAAACGCCACAGGCATGGAACAGAGGTGTGGTGGTACTCTTCTTTAAAAAGGGTGGCAATGCCCTGCTTAAGAATTATAGGCCCATCACACTTCTGAGCCATGTCTACAAGCTGTTTTCAAGAGTTATCACAAACCGTCTCGCGCGCAGGTTTGACGACTTCCAGCCTCCCGAACAAGCCGGATTCCGTAAAGGCTTTAGCACCGTAGACCACATACATACGCTGCGGCAGGTCATACAGAAGACCAGAGAGTATAACTTGCATCTCTGCTTAGCGTTTGTGGACTACGAGAAAGCCTTCGATTCGATCAAGACATAGGCTGTACTGCAGTCTCTTCAACGGTGCCAGATCGACTATCGGTACATCGAGGTGCTTAAGTGTCTGTACAAAAACGCCACTATGTCGGTTCGACTCCAGGACCAGACCTCGAAACCTATCCTTCTGCAGCAGGGTGTGAGACAGGGAGACGTTATCTCTCCGAAACTGTTCACCGCTGCACTGGAGGATGTTTTCAAGGTTCTGGATTGGAAAGGGCTAGGCATCAACATCAATGGCGAGTTTATCACTAACCTTCGGTTTGCCGACGACATAGTCATCATGGCTGAGACCATGGAGGACCCCAGTACAATGCTCGATGACCTCAGTAGAGCCTCCGAAAGAGTGGGTCTTAAAATGAACATGGACAAGACAAAGGTCATGTCAAATGCCCATGTGACACCCACTCTCATGAAGATCGTAGACACTACGCTCGAAGTTGTGGACGAGTATGTTTACCTAGGACAAACTGTCCAGCTAGGTAGGTCTAACTTCGAGAAAGAGGTCAATCGAGGAATCTGACTCGGCTGGGCAGCGTTCGGGAAGCTACGCAATATCTTTTCGTCCCACATACCACAGTGTCTCAAGACGAAAGTCTTTGACCAGTGCGTGTTGCCAGTGATGACCTATGGTACTGAAACGTAGTCGCTCACAATGGGCCTTATCAGAAGGCTAAAAGTCACTCAAAGGACAATGAAGAGGGCTATGCTTGGAGTTTCTCTACGTGATCGAATGAGAAATGAAGAGATCCGCAGGAGAACCAAGGTAACCGACATAGCCCGAAAAATTGCCAAACTTAAGTGGCAATGGGCAGGGCACATTGCTCGCAGAACGGATGGCCGATGGGGTCGAAAGGTTCTGGAGTGGCAACCACGTACCGGAAGACGTAGCGTTGGAAAGCCTCCCACAAGATGGACCGATGACCTTGTGAAGGCCGCAGGAATCCGCTGGATGCGGAAAGCACAGAATTGGTCGAAGTGGCGGTGCTTGGGGGAGGCCTATGTCCAGCAGTGGACGTCTTTCGGCTGAAATGATGATGATGATGATGATGACTCTAATTTCACAAAAGTACATTGCTCGAATTATATTATTACCTTACCGTATGACATTTTTTTTAAATTTTTAAACAGTGGTTTGAATTACAAGACATTTATATATTTATTTATTTTTTATTTAATTACTGAACCGTGTCGTGTGCACATCACATCTCTGATGGGTGTCAAGTAGGCGACTAAACTTTAACAGATATCATTGACTAATGAAACACCTACACACCTTCTAACGGCTAGGATCAACGAGGCGTCTAGTAAGCTATATCTATGAAGGCGACACAAAGCCTTCCTCTTCTTTATTCTTAGAGATTCATTCAAATTTCTACTTTGTCTGGCGAAGTACCGCGTAGAAAGTGTATGATGACTTTATTATCTGAAAAAATAAAAAAAAAATCAAGAATACTGAAGTTGTTCGCTAGCTGTGAGCCGTGGTGTGGAAGGTATGTACCTTAACGAAAGTGTCGAGCGAGAGCGGGATGACGAGGCCGGCGGCGGGGCGCAGCGGCCGCTTGGCGCGCTCCATCACCAGCACCAGCGAGCGCCGGAACGACAGCCGCTCGCGTCGCCACTCCATGCTGTAGATCGACTGCGCCACGCGCGCGCTCTGCCAACACATAGCACACGAGTCACATAAGCGACCCCCTCTCAAACATCACCAGCACCAGCGAGCGCCGAAACGACAGCCGCTCGCGCCGCCACTCCATGCTGTAGATCGACTGCGCCACGCGCGCGCTCTGCCAACACACAGCACATGAGTCACCCAAGCGACCCCCTCTCAAACATCACCAGCACCAGCGAGCGCGGAACGACAGCCACTCGCGCCGCCACTCCATGCTGTAGATCGACTGCGCCACGCACGCGCTCTGCCAACACACAGCACATGAGTCACACAAGCGACCCCCTCTCAAACATCACCAGCACCAGCGAGCGCCGGAACGACAACCGCTCGCGCCGCCACTCCATGTTGCAGATCGACTGCGCCACGCGCGCGCTCTGCCGACACACAGCACACGAGGCACACGAGTCACACAAGCGACCCCCTCTCAAACCAGACGTGTTGTAACGTGTCGATGTTACCTCGTCGGTGATCTCGTTGCCGTAGTAGCAGTACAGGAACAACTCCGTTAGAATGCAGCTGATGAATAGAGTCATCGACGCGAACTCTACGCTTAGCACGTTCAACTAATTAGAAATAACAAACATTCGAATTAATAACAATCGCAATACATCAATCATACCAAGAAACGTAAGTTTTTGATAAGGGCACTCACACTGACTATCTTGTATGCAGCCATACACAAGATCCAACCGCCGATCCCGAACTGGATCAAGATCGCCGTGCCGAATATGTCTTGTAACATCTTCGCAGTCCTGAACAATGGTTAGAGTTAACAGTATGCTCTACTTGCACGACATTACACACGAACACTTGTAATGAGTCATACTCAGTAATCTTCTCGTAGTGCACCAGACACTCCTTGAACAGCTGTTTAAGCACCGCGTCATACGCCTGCCCCCGATTTGACCGCGTGACCTCCGCCGCTCGTTGTGGGAGACATTCAAAGTTCATTCTGTAACATTATTGGCAACGCTTACATCAACTTACAAACACTAAGCACTGTGGTAATAGAACTGGTTATCACAATTAACTTTTCTTTATTGTTGCTAGTCCGTATGGTGCCGGACTTAAAGAGAGCACTACCCTATTTCTTCCCATGGGTGTCGTAAAAGGCGACTAAGGGACTTACTAGAGAATGAGCAGCAGCGTTCTCTATACATTTTTAACACCATACTGCGATCGCCAACCCGTCTGCCAAGCTTGGCGATTATGGTTTACCCCCCCAAAAATGACAAGCACCAGAAAAAAACGGCCCCTAGCGCCTGGCGGCCCACCTGCCCGTGGCTACGGTAGCGGTCAAGACTACGGTGAGGCAAGGAGTGCGAAGAATCCCCGGAAGAGATCCGGCTACCATAACCACCGGAAACTGTGTAAGCTGTGGTTACCTGTAATTGAGTGTGCGTTACAGGATAATGTAATAAAACTAAGTTTTACTATTGTAAAAGATAATTTGTAATGTAACTCGTTGGTAATCCTTAAATAAATAAATAAATAAACTGGACCTGGCAACATACAACACGCGTACACTCCGGACCGACGAAAAGATCATCGAACTCGAAGAAGAATTGAACAAGTTACGATGGGGCATAGTAGGGTTATCTGAAGTCCGAAGAGAGGGCGAAAACTCAATAATCCTCAAATCCGGAAACTTGCTCTATTTCCGGGAAGGCGACCAGTGGTGTCGGGTTTAGCGTCCATAAGTCCCTTGTGAGCAACATGGTGAAGATCGAGAGTGTGTCGATCAGGGTGGCGTACCTTATACTCAGAATATCGCCGGGTGATGACGGAATTACGGCTCCTGAAGGCCGATGGAAAACCCGTTCTTAAGGCCCTCCAGAAGCTTTTGATTCCGTCATACTCGAGGGTCAAACGCCACAGGCATGGAACAGAGGTGTGGTGGTACTCTTCTTTAAAAAGGGCGACAATGCCCTGCTTAAGAATTATAGGCCCATCACACTTCTGAGCCATGTCTACAAGCTGTTTTCAAGAGTTATCACGAACCGTCTCGCGCGCAGGTTTGACGACTTCCAGCCTCCCGAACAAGCCGGATTCCGTAAAGGCTTTAGCACCGTAGACCACATACATACGCTGCGGCAGGTCATACAGAAGACCGAAGAGTATAACCTGCCTCTCTGCTTAGCGTTTGTGGACTACGAGAAAGCCTTCGATTTGATCGAGACATGGGCTGTGCTGTAGTCTCTTCAACGGTGCCAGTTCGACTATCGGTACATCGAGGTGCTTAAGTGTCTGTACAAAAACGCCTGTTAGAGTTAATCGAACACTCAGCGAAAACGCATAATTGCATCGAACGCAAATATGCACATTCGCTCGTTCATCTAAATGTGGGCCAGTTTGCGTTCAGATTTCATTAGAGGCTTTATGCTGAGCGATGGCCGTTTTGCGTGGATGTGACGCATATTTTCCCCCAAATTGTGATTTACGTGTTTTTTTTATTTCTTTGCGTCATGTTTACCGCAAATAAACGAATTTTCTTTCTTTTCTTTACACCACGTACTCAAAACCATTAACATACCATTTTACCAATAATTAAGTTAGTTATATAGTTTACCATTTTCTACCAGTTCTTGTAATTAAGTGTTATAGTGATTCAATATAGCTATTTCCCTTATAATTCGAGACTTTAACTTAAACCATATATACCATATCCTATCAATACGAGAAAGGTGTGTTAGATCACCATAGCGCCGAGCACTACTTTCTACATGGTCCTTCGAGCCGGATGCATCCCACTGGCAGCAGACCGCGGTGACTCCGCCACCTCCGAGGCCTCGACGCCGCAGCGAGAGTCGCTGTCAATAGGAGTTAGCAGCGGCTCCGCTGACACCAAAACCAACCAGAAGACACGAATCATATAGTGAAGTGCTCAGTGCCGGGGATCTAAAGGACCAAAGTGAAGGTTTCCGTTTACACAATTATGCCAAACGCTGGCCTAGCGCGAATTATAGTGTGATCAAACGGGGCAAAAATACGGACACAGGCAATCAAAATATTGCTTTTACTGTAGAAGACTCAATAGTCTAACTTAAAATCGTCGTTAATGATTTTAATAACTATAATTATTTAAGTAGACCAATATGCTTTTATATTTTGCTTTTATTATGCTTTATCAATGTTTTTATACCTACCAGTTAAGATTACTAGAAACGAATGTGTTAAGTAGTTAAAAAATTTCATATCATAACATCTAGCTTTAGCTTTCATCCCGCATTTCTTCTCGCTCTCGGGAATATTTTTATTTATTTATTTATCATCATACATCTACCCTTACAGCTAACCAATGCGGTAAATGTGCCTTAATTAATACTTTAACATATTTTTTCCTTATAACTAATACCTATAACTAATAACAAACAAAGCATTCCTTGTGAATTCACTCAGAGAACAACAGAATAGGTCTGTCTCACTCGCTATGAGGTTGAGCGTGCGGAGTGCACGCGTCAGCGGCGCCTCCTTCAGAAGGTTGGTCCTAGCACGCGGTTCCACCAGCAGTCGTGGCTGCCGTCGTCGCCACACGTACCTGTCCGGAACACACAGACTCACCTGGCCTAAAACAACAGCATTGTGCACCTTCCTTCTCAGTATCTTAAATATATATGAGGCGAGTGCAAGATCCCTCCTAACCCTTAGCTCGTTGTATCCTACCATACCTAGAATAAATAAGGTTGGATACATTAACGGGTAAAAGGGATAGACTCCGTAATAGCGCATATATAAATATCTTATAAATTTATTTTGTACCCTCTCCAGCATGAGACTATATTTAGCTTCATGCGGAGACCAGATAACTGCGTTACATTCTACCTGGCTCCTCACCAATGCATTATATAATGCTATAATAGCTTTCACATTCGTGAAACCTCGGACCGTACGAAGCATAAAACCTAAATTTCTATACGCTCTTTTACAGCAACGCATGATGTGATCCCGAAAAGTCAGACCAGTGTTAAATTTTACTCCCAAGTCCTTGACTTCTGTGACCCGTTCCATAGGCGACCCGTCAATATAGTAGGTATGTAAAATGGGATTGTGTGCGCGAGAAAAAGTGATGGTCACACACGTCGAGCTATTAAATTGTAAGAGATTTTCTCTGCTCCATCTCACTACCCTATCAATGTCCCTTTGTAACCTGACACAGTCATCGCTGCTCTTTATCGCGAGGGATAATTTGAGGTTTCAGTAAAAAACAGACAAGACGCATCTTGGACTACTTCTGGTAGGTCGTTTACCACCAGAAGAAAGCCCAAAGGGCCAAGGTTACTACCTTGACTTACCCCGGACCTAGTGAAATATGGATTTGACACGTGTCCCGCATATTCCACATATTGCTGCCTATCCCTCAAATAACTGGCAAAAAACTGGAGAGAGTGTGGGGTGAAACCAATACCTGCAAACTTTTTAAGCAAAATGTCATTATCGACTAAATCGAACGCTTTTTTAAAGTCAAAGTAAGCAGCATCAGTCTGCTCTCCACCATCCACCGTCGGCACCAAATGAGCCATGTGACAGAGAAGATTACTGGTGGTACTTCTTCCTGGTCGAAACCCATGCTGAGCGTCTGACAGCTGTGCGCTAACCTGAAGATATATGCTCTTATGTATAGCAGTTTCCATCACTTTCGCCGGCGTAGACAATACCGCAACTGGTCTGTACCCATCCACCGATTCTGCTGACCCTGCTTTCGGAACCGGAACAATGCGGGTCACTTTCCACCTCTCCGGAATCACGGCAGCTTTGAGGCACTGGTTATAAATATGAAGAAGAGGCCTAGCCAGCGCTACTCGACAATCCCTAAAAATGTAAGGCGGAATGCCGTCAGGCCCTGCGGACCGTTTCGGCTTAAGATCTAGAAGCGCACTACTCACGTCTCCTAACTGTAATTGGTGCAAGTGCACTCGCGCCGCTCCGTTTCCGCTACCTGCGCTGGCTATAGCCGCGTCCACGTCCAACTCCGGTCGCTCTTCCCTATACACAGAATAAAAGTAAGCCGCAAACTCTTCCACAGACCGCTGGCCAGATAAGGCCACCCCGTCTTTCACGATAGCTTGAGGGCTTCTCCTACCTCTCTTAGACTTGGCATAATTCCAAAAAGATTTAGGATCACTCAGCATTTGCCCTTGACCACGGCTCCGATATTGTTCCTGTGCCACTATTAACATATTTTTAATGTTGGTTCTACACCGAGCAAATGCTTCGTAATCGACCCTTGAACCGCTTGCCTTGTACTGTTTATGCAGAGAAGCCTTCAACCTTATGTCGCGAATTATTTCAACAGTGTACCACTCAGGATAAATGTACCTTGAGTTTCCACGACTTCGCTTTTTTTAGGCACACAGTCATCTATAATAGAATTAATAATACAATAAAAATAATTTAAACCTACTTCTAAGTCCATTTCATACAACGGAGCCCAGTCTACGGCTGCAATTGATGAATATAGGGACAAAAAGTCGGCTTTATTAAAATTCCACCCGTTTGGTACATATGCGTCAACGTCAGGTGTAGCTGAGCCTGCTGAGATGGGGCGCCGGCGCAGGCGCGTGTGTGTACTAACCGAGATCTCGAGCGGTGGGTGGTACGCGTCTACCGGTACGAGCGGCGCCTCCGCCGCGCGCACGCTCACGCTCCCTCCCTTCGCCAGTGTACTCAACACCAAATCTAACTGACGACCATTACAATTTCCCACTGCGTTACTCTGAGTGAATTCACAAAAAGTATGAAAGTATTCATAATAATTACTTATAGCTACAGAACACGAATATAAGTTAAAATCACCTAGAACTAGAATATCCCTATACTTATTGCAAAATTGTTCAATGATGCTAAATAGTAACATGTATTCATTATCATTACTACCAGGTGGAATATAGACGAAACAAAGTAAAAACATAAATCTGTTACGTAGGTAAACAGTTGCACAAACCAGTTCGAACATATGATCATCCACGTTGACGTCATCGGGTAGTGACACTCGCCGCAACTCAAAACGCGGTGTGGCCACGAGACACGCGCCGCCTTGTTTACGTCCATCCGCTCGGTCACACTGCAAAATAGTAAATCCAGGTGGAATAATTTCTGCATCATGTATGGAGTCATTGCAGCCCGTTTCGGTGATGGCAAACAAGTCTGTATTTGCCGTTGAAATATTGGTATAAAATTTCTCTAGCTTTGTTCTAAGCCCGCGCACGTTTTGATGCAATATTTCAACGTAGCTCAGGGTTTCTCGCGTTGCTGGTACTAAACCACACCCATTCCGCAAATTCTATATTAACTGCCCAGTTTTCAGGCTTACATAACTTGTCGTATTTACTCTCTGGAACTCCGATGATAAAGGATGCGTAATCCCGTTCCGTTTTATGTTTTATTTTTTCAACTTCAATCTGTACTTCTTCTTGTTCATAAATTTTCCTAATATATTTTTCTAAACTTTCTACTGCTGTTAGTTTCTGCAAAAGCCATATGTGTAAGAATCTTTTCTTTTCCGTACCCTGTATGTCGATTGTACTCGTATTTCCGCCTTTTTTTACTTCACTGTGCGTGTGTCTGGTTTTTTTCCGTACTACAGTAGTCCAATTTTCTTCTCTTTCTGGTTCTTCCTTTTCCAAAATAAATACCTTCTCAGACTTCCTTTCTCTGTTTACTACTGGCATCTGTTCCTCAATCGATACTACTTTCGTCGATTTCGTGGCCACACATTCCTTCGCTGGTACTTTATTAGCAACTACCTGCTTCTGTTTATCTTTGACGGCTTTTGCAAAAGACGGTGTCAAGCTTTTAGAGCCTTGATCTGTCTGTTTTGGCACTACTGCCTGACTTTCCTTTAGACTGGTTTCTAGTTTTTGGCTCTCATTTCTTTCCATTAGCGTTTTAATTCTTGCTTCTAGCATTTCAACCTTATTTGCCTTTTCCTGTACTACCTCCAATATTTGTTTCAATTCCTTCAACTCTTCTCCCGTCTTGATAAATCTATTTTGCAATAATAAATAATCTATCCGCTGCTGCTCCGAATGAGACTTCACCTCCCATCGAAACTCACGTATCTCGTCTAGAAGTAGGCTCTCCGTATCAATTACTTCACTTGTATTCCGACTACTGCCTCGCTTGGCGGCGTTCACATGGCTGCTCGGTGAATACGTTTTGCCGGTGATAGCAGTTCCTCGAACAGGTGTGTCTGTATTACCCCTCTTTGGCATTGTGCACGTGCACTCGGGACATATCCACAGACTCCTGTATTCCGGCGTGAAAGCTTTAACATCTTCCGTTGTTAAGGCCAGGCAACTGAGGTGGAACTTCTTCCTGCACTTTACTCGCGAACACTCCATAAATAGTGAATCATTAACAACAGCATCACAGCCGCTACACTTGTCCTCCATTTATAATTTCAAATAGTAGAATATTTAATCTTTATGATTTAGTGACACACGATACGTAACACGTCCGTACGCGTCCGCGCGTCGAGCTTAATTATATGTTCGAGTTAATCATATGTTCGAGTTAATCGAACACTCAGCGAAAATGCATAATTGCATCGACCGCAAATATGCACATTCGCTCGTTCACCTAAATGTGGGCCAGTTCGCGTTCAGATTTCATTAGAGACGACACCACGTACTCAAAACCATTACCATACCATTTTACCAATAATTAAGTTAGTTATATAGGTAGTTTACCATTTTCTACCAGTTCTTGTAATTAAGTGTTATAGTGATTCAATATAGCTATTTCCCTTATAATTCGAGACTTTAACTTAAACCATATATACCATATCCTATCAATACGAGAAAGGTATGTTAGGTCACCATAGCGCCGAGCACTACTTCCTACAACGTCACTATGTCAGTTCGACTCTAGGACCAGACCTCGAAACCTATCCTTTTGCAGTGAGGTATGAGACAGCGAGACGTTATCTCTCCGAAACTGTTCACCGCTACACTGGAGGATGTCTTCAAGGTTCTGGATTGGAAAGGACTAGGCATCAACATCAATGGCGAGTATATCACTAACCTTTGGTTTGCCGACAACATAGTCATCATGGCTGAGACCATGGAGGACCTCAGTGCAATGCTCGATGACCTCAGTAGAGCCTCCGAAGGAGTGGGTCTTTAAATGAACATGGACAAGACAAAGGTCATGTCAAATGCCCATGTGACACCCACTCTCATGAAGATCGGAGACGCTACGCTCGAAGTTGTGGACGAGTATGTTTACCTAGGACAAACTGTCCAGCCAGGTAGGTCCAACTTCGAGAAAGAGGTCAATCGTCGAATCCGACTCGGCTGGGCAGCGTTCGGGAAGCTACGCAATATCTTTTCGTCCCACATACCACAGTGTCTCAAGACGAAATTCTTTGACCAGTGCGCGTTGCCAGTGATGACCTATGGTACTGAAACGCGGTCGCTCACAATGGGCCTTATCAGAAGGCTAAAAGTCACCCAAAGGGCAATGGAGAGGGCTATGCTTGGAGTTTCCCTACGTGATCGAATCAGAAATGAAGAGATCCGCAGGAGAACTAAAATAACCGACATAGCCCGAAGAATTGCCAAATTTAAGTGGCAATAGGCAGGGCACATTGCTCGCAGAACGGATGGCCGATGGGGTCGAAAGGTTGTGGAGTAGCGACCACGTACCGGAAGACGTAGCGTTGGAAAGCTTCGGCTGAAATGATGATGATGATGACTGTTGCTATTAGTTATAAGCAATATTAGCTACCGTGATTATGATATGCTTCAAACACAAGTCTCCCAAGTAGAGTGCTCTTTTACGAGTACAGTCATTTATCTTAGCAGGTGTGTATTATTAGCTTGTGGCTTGTGCATACTCACCGCAGTATTCTGAGCTGGGTCTTGCACTGGTTGAGTACAGTGGCCATGAACGCATCCATCGTCGTGTTGGCGATGCCCACCAGTGTTGTCACGTAGTACGAGTACGCTAGTACCACGGTGAACCTGCAACCAGCCACGGTTACACCAGCGGCAATACCTGACGGTCATGCTTGGCCGTTTATATTTCTTATCGGTCTTACATTCTTGGTCCATTATAGTCGACGTAAATCCAAAAGGGGAACTCGACAGGATTTCCCTGTAGGCGGTACATAACGGGGAAGGTGATCCACAGCGTGCAGGTAACCACGGCGCAGCCGGCATATGCGCGCACGAAGCGAGCTGCGCGCACCGCCGTCACACGTAGCAGCCGCCCGTACGCCTCTACGGGCTGGTTGAACAGTGGATCTGCAATCAACGCCGCGTTTGGACTCTTCGACTTTCTCAGAGAACTTCCCGACCTCCCGCACCCCGCACCCACCGTCCAGCCCGCCGAGCATCTCATCAATCCGCTCCGCTCTTATGTGAAACACAAGCTGCTTCGCGATAGACGTGATGTGGCACAGAAGCAAGAACATGACTCGTGCCAACTTGTCCATATCTTGCCGTACCTAGCAACAACAGATAAATTTTTTTTTAAGGCAATCAATCAATCAATCAATCTTCATTCGTGAACACAGGTATTAAAATAAAGGTCTTATGTATACATTTTAGTCGAGCTCTATGGCACGGAGGCGTTAGCAAGCTATGTCGTATCGATTGCAGCTGGATACCTGGTAGGCGTAAATGCATTCCTGCAACAGGTAGAGCGAGGTCAGCGTGAGCGTGTAGGCGCGGTAGAGCGCGTGCAGAAAGCCGCGCCACGAGCCGCGCGCACCCCCCGCCAGCTGGCAGTAGCCGCACCCTCGCAGGATGTGCAGGTGTGTGGACACGCTGCCCGATGACAGAGACCTGCGCACATGCTTTCTATTTCAGAGCGCGGCCGACGACGCGACATAAGTCGGGGCACAAACTACTGCTCCTGCTTGTATCGCATGTTGTTCATTACACTATATTATATTATTATTACTTTACCCTACACTTGTGTTGTAAGGTAAAGTAATTAGTAATTTCTATAGTAAATAGAATATTTCACGCAAATTAAGTTGAAACAACATGTACAGTACCGACCAAAAGTCCATAGTCTCACAAAACAATAGCTTGACGTTTAGTTTTACTTACGACCTTTTATTTTCAAGAGACACGTGCATCATTGTCGTCGACAAGTGATTGTAGTTCATAATTTCAACGTTAAAATATGAGTCAAGATGACCTATAGGTTAAGCGCGTGCAGATCGATGCGTGAATCAGTGAGCCATGAGTTCAAATCTCATGTACTATTAAAAGGTTTTTTGTAAGTTTTTACTCAATTGGAAGTAATAAGCCATAAAAACACGAGTCGAATGGCAATACAGATATTTAATAATATTCCGAAGGATATTAGAGAACTGCGAACCAGTCTATTTCAAAAGCATCTCAGAGCATGGCTGATAGAAAACTGTTTTTATAGTATTAAAGAATTTATGAATTCTAGAACAAATAGGAAAATTGCAGGACATGTAAATTACATTTGACATTTTTATTTTAAGCTATTGACATAATATTTTGTAATTTAATTTCCAATTTAATTTTGTTTTTAATTTTTGTAAGTCGATTTTTAGAAAATTTGTAATTGAATTATTTTTATTTGACATTTGTAATTTGATAATTTAGACAATTCTTGATTTACTACTTATTTTTTCTAACATTGGAATTTAATTATTTTGTTAAATTAGAATCGTTGTTATTGTCACAAAATTTGCATGCCTAATTTAGTTGGCAAAATATGTAGAACTATTGTGTATTTGTTATAAAATCTGTAAAATACCATATTTCAGGCAAATAAATTAATCTATCTATCTATCTGTCTATGGGACAGAAATATAATATTCTTTATATTGTTCGCTTTGTTCACACATTTCGTAAAGTTAGAAAGGTAGATCATAAAAAAACTAAATAAGTAATTTAGACTTCTGTGAGGTAGAATATGAGTTTAATGAATATTTGACTTGATCGGAATGAACGTTGTCGATTTGTTGTAGTTGTTGGTTAGTAACGTGTGATCTCAAAATGCAGGCAAAGATTAATATTGAGGCGAGGGCGACTATTATTGCGCTGCATAAAAGTGGTCTTAATAGAACACAAATATCTGATGAAACCGGACTGAATGTGAGTATTATATTTACGAATTGTAACTTAAACTTTTATTTGACCTAGACTATTTGGTAACATGTGGATTAGTTCTTTTATTGTTATTTTTTAAATCCATCATGAGGTCTAAAAGATAAATAATTAGTGTTTATTATTGCATTTATAAATGCAATTTTAATATTACTTATATTGTTATTTTATATTATTATAAAATGACGTCACTTTAGTATTTTGGTATAACTGCTTAATATCACTTTTTTGTTTTTGTTTTAGAGGAATACTGTAAGTCTCTGACTTAAAAGATATGAGGAAGAGGGAAGCAGCGAAGTGGAAGGCCGTCGCTTATTAGCGAGGCGCAGCGACGATATATGGTGGGCGAGTATGAAACAAATGGTTTTACACCAACAGGACACTTTGCGGATGTATTCGACACCTCATTGTAAACTGTTCACCGTCCCCTCCACACTGAAGGATTGCATCACAGAAGACCAGCTAAAAAGCCTTTCTTGACAGAAAGACATAAACAAGACCGATTACGTTTCGCACGGGATCATTTAGATTTTGACTAGAATACTACCATATTTTCAGACGAAAAAACATTTAAGTCTAGTCAAAAGGGTAGGCTTCATTTATGGCGCAAGGATAACACTCGATGGTGTGATAAAAACGTAATCTCTAACACAGAGTCAGGTCGAATTACGATTAATATGTGGGGATGGATGAGTGTAGCAGGGCCAGGAGAACTGGCTTTTATTCCTCCACGTGTCAACAGTTTTAAGTATTAGACGATGTCATGCTACCTACTGTGCACAATATTTACCCAGCTGATGAGTTGACACAATTGACATTTGTCCAGGACAATTGTCCTATTCACCGGGCAAGCACTGTGTGTGAGTGGTTTCAGAATCACCCGGAGATAATTGTTGTCCCATGGCCAGCCCGATCACCCGACCTCAACCCCATAGAAAATCTATGGGGTTTGATATTGCAAAGGTGGGAGTCATGGGATGAGAGGTGTATGCAACAATTATAAACCCATTGCATGGAGGTGTGGGAAAATTTAAGAGGAACCGAAATATGTGGTAATATTGTAGGGTCCATGCGCAAACGTCTACTTGACTGCATTGAAAATAATGAGGGTTATACAAAATATTAACACCTAGATGTTTGGTTTTAATAATTAAACGGTGTAACTAAATATTTAGTAATATTTTATTAATTAGGTAGGTTTTATTTTAATCTTTATTTACACACGTATTTGCATCAGTTAAAAACTATGAGACATAATATAATAATATGTACAAGTATATAATATTTTTTTTAGTAATATTAACATATCCGTAATTATTTAATGATCTTAAATTGAGGTTTAGTTTCAATCTTCTTTTCGTCAAGAAAATGAACACTTAAGCTATTACCTCAATATTACATTAATTGTGACGTTACATAAAAAAACATGCATAAAGTTTAAATCATATTACCTATTATATTAGTTTTCAATAAACTCCACTGAATGCCGATATCTATAATAAGTGGGTAACAACAATTATATTTGTGTTTTAGAATATCCTTTCCTTGTTATGTTATTATGAACTAGCTTCTGCCCGCGACTTCGTCCGCGTGGAGTAGCTACTTTGGGCTAACGCTATCTTTAATCCGCGACTTCGTTTAAATAAAGGTGTTTTTTTTTTTAATAATGCGTACCTATGTTAGCTATTTTAGGTACCTACATCACGCTTTAATCAGTAAGCCGACGTTCGCACGGACGTAATAAAATCGCAGCGGGATTTTATCGCGCACTGTATTTTCAACTCTCGGTGTTAAGCCGAGCGTTGAGAATCCAACGCGCTGGAACGTACTCTCGTCCCAGCTCGTTGAAAAAACACACTATTGGATTTTCAACTCTCGGCGCTAAACAGAGCGTTGAAAATCAAGAGCACGAAAAAAAGAACCAGATCTCGATAGGGCAACATATAGTTTCCCGTGCGAAAAACACTCTAGGCGTAAATCTATTCCTACGTGCTTAAATGTTTGCCCCTGGGCCTTATTAATTGTTACCCCAAACGATACCTTCACCGGAAATCGCGCGCAGTACTTGATCATTATTTTGCTGCGATGTTATTTTAAAACTGCGATATCTCCTAAGATATTTATTGAAATCGAATGATGTAAACGGCAATTTTGTTTTAAATTAAATACTTGTGATGAATAACGTATTTATTTGGATAAGGAGTAATGTCATGTTTATAAAAACACCTTCGTAAATAACGCATTACTTTTGAACAAATATGGTTAGCATATAAAAGGTTAGAGTGAGCCAACCTTAAAAGATAGACATATGCTGTCGCGGACTTTTTTTTAGAACTTTTAAAGGGAAACAATTCTGTCATACATGATTTTTGCGAAACTTTAACTGTTTACGCAGCGCACGCAGCGGAAGCTCTCAAAAGGAAAAAAATAATCCCGATTTTGAAACATTCTTCATTGGTGCTCCGCTCCTATTGGTTTTAGCGTAATGATATATAACCTATAGCCTTCCTCGATAAATGGGCTATCTAACACTGAAAGAATTTTTCAAATCGGATCTGTAGTTTCTGAGATTAGCGCGTTCAAGCAAACAAACAAACAAACAAACTCTTCAGCTTTATATATTATAGTATAGTATATAGTATAGATAGTATAGATTGAGTAGGTAAGTGGGTACCCACTTAGTAAATTAAACAAAAAATCTTGTAAATGGTAACAAGAGAACTTCTTTTGTCTAGGTAGGAATGTGACGTCACAATTCTCATAAAAGTTTGTTAATTTTGTAAATAAATAAAACGAATAAACATTTTTGTTATCATTCAACACGACTTTTTATTTCCACCTTCCAACACCAAAAAGATTAATTAAAAATCACATAAATAGTTAAATAATAATACAATAAATAATATTTAACTTATAAAAAAAACATAAGCATGAATGCATTATAAAAAAACATAAATATCTAACAAGTGTTTGCTTAAAATACAAATATTATTTTTCTATGAAACTAGTAAACCAACCACACGTTGCAATTATTTAGATTCGAACTCGGATCTCATTGATCGTGAATCCATTGTTAAGCCCAAACAGTTACCAGCACATGATATTTTTATGCGAATTTTAGCAACAGGTCACCACTATGACGCGTATTCTAAATGCATCAGAAATATAATGTTATTTCACGTTGTGCGACGACAATTCATTAGTGTGTGTTATCAGTGAATGTTGAGACATCACTCATACACGCACATGCACACCCACTGACTGTATAGTGCTCGAGTTCATAGCAATGTAATCCTTAGCATGCTTATGGAGTTTTAAGCGTTTATTGTACTATACCATTTGCGGTGGGTAAGTTCTTTGTTCAGGTTCGGTGATCACATATTTATTTTTGAACCTGGGGCTGCAGCTTGTTAAGGACTTGTTCTAGCAAGCACTAGCAACGGCTGCAGAAAATCTTCTGAACAAGTTAGAAACTAACAGTCCCAAGAGGAGTAGCCCTTAGGAAAAAGCGTGAACAACTTGTAAGTAGAAGACGACTTATCACGATATGAAGATGCCACGATATCACCAGCGTTGGTATGTGCTGAGAAATAATAGTACATTATCAATTACCTATACACACATTAGATACAAGATACAAGAACATAAAGATGACGACGATTTTAGTAAATTAAGATACAAGTGTGCCATGTTGGTCATTACACTCAATGCTCAAAATTAAACTTATGCTACAATAACGTAATTATGTAACGAAGATACATTTAGATTTATAAAGTTTAACTGACCTTTGTTGCCACTGACTATTCAGAGCTTCTTTTAAAAACTTTTCAGCGTCGGTGATAATACCTTAGATTTCGTATTTTTGATTCGTATTTTTGATTTTACTTTAATAATAATAATCGCACAATTCACTTTAATAGACCTGACATCACATTAATTAATAAAATAAACAATACTGGGTTCATAATAGACATTGCCGTGCCAAATACACATAACTTACAGACTACAATAGCCGAAAAATTATCAAAATACACCGAACTAAAAGATGAAATAACCCGACTTTGGCATCTTCAAAAAGTCACAATAGTTCCCATAGTGCTATCTTCAACAGGAGTAATACCCAAACAGCTTCATCAGTCTCTTAGTTCCCTCAACCTGCCACCTAATACCTACCACCTGCTGCAGAAAGCAGTGATTCTTAACACATGCAGGCTAGTTAGAAAATTTCTTCAGTGTGAGTCGGACAACTTGCACTAATACTCCCACCCAAATATAGTTTCATCTACCATTCAGTCTACTACAGAAGACCAAGCAGTATCTCATACTCTTACACTTAACCCCACTGGTGGACACATGGCTTAGACCCGTGCCATCAGTTTTATCCGGCTAGGCTGTAAAAATCGAACGCAGAAACAACAATAATAATAATAATAACCCCACCGCCATATCTGTACGTTGACGTCGTAGTGGGGCTTGCGCGCTCCGAACTCTAGGTCTGTGCCGGTAGAGTTTACTTTGCCGGAACGGGTCTAGGATGAGGAGCCATACCAAGAGAGATACAAAAACCCACAGGGCAGCATGTGGCGAGCTGATGGGCAGTAGCGACCCCACGGACCCTATCTCCCTGGAGAAGTCTTGTTCCTCACCTCTGGCTTGCCTTCATTGGCCGGCTGGAGTGAACACTGACGAGGAATAGAGCTCCCATCTCATTCTTGCCTTAATTGGCCGGCTTGAGTGGAGATTGGCAAGAGCAAACGTGCTCGGAGGAAGGAAGTATTCCAGTAAGTGCTCGTAGGGATCTTGACCATCTTCCGGGCTCTGGGATTGTTCTGAAAGCCGTGGAATACCTCTCCACTCCTCAAGCACCTCCGGACATGTTGCACCCTTGTCGCTACGACACTTTGTGCTAGCGACCGTTTTCAGGGGCCCATTATTGAGTGTGCAAGTCCCCCCTGCCATTTTATCCGTGTGCATTTAAAACACTGATCAGGCAGGGGCCATAGTCTTTCCATAGTTCCAGTTAACCAATCCATTATAGCCACCCAAATCCATAGCCCAATATGTTTTGTTTCCATGTTCTGCAATAGTCCTACACCAATCGGGGGTTGTCCTTGGGTGCACTTGTATGATGCATACAGGGATAATCGTCGGTTGGTGCCTCAACACTTATTAATGTCTAAGGGGCCTCTGCGAGTTGGCTTCGGCCCCTCGTACGCCTTCCAAAGGACCGGGATCCATGGTCCCGAGATTTGTTAAAATATAGAAAAATAATAATAATAATAACCACCCCACCGTCGTATCTCTACATTGACGTCGTGGTGGGGCTTGCGCGCTCCGAACTCTAGGCCTGTGCCGGTAGAGTTTTCTTTGCTGGAACAAGTCTAGAATGAGGAGCCAGACCAAGAGAGATACAAAAACCCGCAGAGCAGCATGTGGTGAGCTGTTGGGCAGTAGCGACCCCATGGACCCTATCTCCCTGGAGAAGTCTTGTTCCTCACCTCTGGCTTGCCTTTTTTGGGCGGTTAGAGTGAACACTGACGAGGAACGGAGCTCCCACCTCACACTTGCCTTAATTGGACGGCTTGAGTGAAGATTTGCAAGAGCAAACGTGCTCGGAGGAGGGAAGTATACGTGCTCATAGGGATCTTAACAATCTTCCGGGCTCTGGGATTGTTCTGAAAGGCGTGGAATACCTCCCCACTCTTCAAGCACGTCGGACATGTTGCCCCCTTGTCGCTACGTCACTATGTGCTAGCGACAGTTTTCGGGGGCCCATTATTGAGTATGCAAGTCACCCCCTGCCATTTTATCCGTGTACATACCTACAAAACATTGATCAGGCCATAGTCCTTCCATTGTTCCAGGTCACCAGTCAACTTAAGCCATCCAAACCTACAGTCCAATAGCTTTGTTTCCATATTCTGCAATAGTCCTACTGGTACTGGTAGTAGTTGTAATATAATAATTTTTTTTCTTGCGTCATGTTTACCGCAAATAAACGTTTTTTCTTTCCTTTCTTTCTTCTTTCTTTCTTTCTACACCAAACGCGGGTTGTCCTTGAGTGCATTTGCATAAATTAAATTAGGCAACAATGATTCATATTAGTTGGTTAGATACAAAAAAAACTTAAAAACTATTTTAGTGTGTTACAATTATAACTAAGTACTAACTCACAGAAAAAAAAATTTTTGATACATTCACCGGATGTAATGAATCACTCCTGCCTTACCAACACCTGCATGAAGTGGTAAATTATCGGCGAGTTAAATTTGTCCACTAACATCTTTAGAATGCTATTAGGATTTGGCCGCGTTCGCTATAGCAGCGACGCCGTTTTTCTCCTCATCATTGCATGGAAGTCGTGAACACGCGCCTGCGCGAATATGCTAGAGGCACTGCAAAAGCGTGGCAATCCCAAAATCATTCTGAAGCTATAATTATATTGGACCCTCAAGGCGTCCATTATTTTCCGCGTGTAGCTGACCCACAGGCTGCTCGTGTACAAAGGTCTGACAGTAAGCCTTATATAACGTTATTTTAACCTCCTCACTACAAGCAAACCTGCGAACTAGCATATTGCTTCTCACAGCAAGAGCCCGGCGCTCGGGTTCGATATCTTCATGATCCTTAAGGAGGACCGTTACGTAATGCCCCAGATATGTAGTTTGTTTCACCCTTTGCAGGACCCTTTGAGGATGATAATTGGCTCGTATGACTGCTTCCTACCAGGGGCCTTAAAGATCATGAACATACTCTGCTTACAATTATAAACTAGACCGTGGCTAGCAGCGTACCTTTCACAAAATTGTAAAAGCTTTTAGGCGTTTATGGCGCCTAGTATATTTAAATGAAAAACGATCCAGTAGGTACTTAGGTGTGTATTTTTATAACGTAACACAGTGTCCAAGCGACAGCGGAATGATTGAATATATCGACACATGATAATCAACTTGTTGGATAGGTACACGATAAGATATTTGAGGTAGCCAGAGTTTTACATGGTAAATCAAACCCTCTGGTTTTCCTTGAACCATAGACAAACTGTGTAGACCAACTAGTGTTGTCCGGTTAAATCTCACAGTGCGAACCATAGATAATTAGTTGGTTCGCCACAAGCTCTCTTATGAAGCCGGCCGTTGGACCCAGCAGCACCATATCATCTTCGTAACTGAGGTTATTGACGTAAACGTTGTCAATCCAACATCCAGTCTGTTTACTGCTGAGTCCAGCGATAAGCTCATTGACGTAAATCATAGTACATACAAGGATAATCGTCGGTTGGTGTCTCATTTTTTTAAAACGTCTAACGGGCTTCTGCGAGTTGACTTCGGCCCCTCGTACGCCTTAGGTCCGGGATCCTAGGGTCCCGAGAAATGTCAAACACATTCAAATAATCATCCACACTTAATCAGCTACGCTTGGAAATGCAGAATAGCTCTGCTAGTAACCCTTTCTCATACCAGAATATCGTGCATGCGCCTGCTGAATTTCCACTGCGGACAAACCAGCATGATGAGGAGGAGGACGCCAGGGCTATATCTGCAGATAACCTATGCAATATATAATTAAAGAGCGCACTGGAGGATACGATCCGTGAGTACCGGTTAACAAATCACCTGACTTTAGAACACGGCTACCACTTTTGCCTATGAATAAAAGAAACAGAGCACTAGTGTGTGCCCTGGATGCGCTGTTACCAAATTTTATTGATAGCAACGCAGACCTTTGTGACACACACTTCATCTTGTATTGCACGGCTGTTGTGGCATGTCGTATAGCTCGTGTCAAATTTCCTAACACTGACCGAGCTTTACGGCCAATACCTGCCATACCAGCCTGGCAGTGCAGGATTGAGCGTCGTATTAATGAGGCCATGGTACTCATCGGGAAGCTCATATGCTTCAAGAAGGGCAATACACGCCTGAGGGTGATGTGCTTTGTGAGGCGGGCGTTCTTGGGAACTAATATCAGTCCTCGAGAATATGTTTTATGTGTCACAGAGCGCATCGACTTCCTGAAGCAGAAAGTTTATACAAAGAGTGGATCGGTACTCTCAGAACCGCATGTTCCAGAGCGATGAAAGGTGGGTATACAGAGCATGGGAGCGACCCATTCCCACTCAAGGTGTGACTGACGCGCATCCACCGGAAAATGAGGCCATGAGTATTTTTTTGGCGAAGCATTTGGTCGGTACCCGTCAGTCACACTAAAGGTGATTGGATGCGTGTTGTTGAACGGGCGTGTGATTAAATACCAGACATGGCGGCTATTACCATCAGATTCAGCCCTCTGAATGTAGCCCGTTCAGTCCATTGCCTAACTGGAAATCTCCAGGACCGGACGGACTGCACAATTTCTGGATTAAATGGCTACAAAGGTCACATGCCTGCTTAGCCTCGAAATTCCAGTCATCTCTAGAGACTGGATCGCTACCACTGTTCTTTACGAGAGTTACCAACCTGCTAAATTTTTTTTTATAGACCAATTAAATGTTTACCGACGGTCTATAAAGGTCATACATCCATTCTTAGAGCAAAAATTGCACAACGTATCGATAACAACTCAATTATGTTTGTATCTCAGAATGGATGTAAGAATGGCTCCCGCGGTACTAAAGAGCTGCCACTTACAGTCATGGTCATAAGCCAACAGGTCCGTAGATCCCGGAAGGATTTGTTGACATGTTGGGTAGATTATAAGAAGGCTTATGATTTGAAAAGTTGCCTGTAAAATATCGCTTATAGCGATAAGACCGCCGATTATGTGACCCAATGTAAAATGTCTGTAATTTTTATGGTGTACATAATAAAGAATATTCTATCTATAATGTGGTGCCACATACATGGCTCATTAGGGTGCTGTAGTTGTACAAAATAAACGCAACTCTACGCACCTTCTTGATGTCGTGCATGGGCAGAGAAGGACGGTCCTTCTCTATACAGGATGTCGACAGATCCGAGGAATTGATGAACTGATCAGGATTGAACGGGGAATATTCCAGGGTGATAGTTTGTCCGCTTTGGTTTTGCTTAGCCTTGAATCCTCTAAGCACACTGCTGAAGGATTTAAGTCTAGGCTATCGGCTGAGAAGAAGTGATCAGGTGATACCTCACCTCCTTTACATGGATGAACTGAAAGTCTTTGCCCCCAACAATTTGCGACTGAAGGTAACAGAAACATTCAGTAACGCCATCAGGGTGGAATTTGGTGTGGACAAATGTGCATTCATGCATGTAAAGCGAGTGGGGATTATGGAATCCGTGAGAACCCAACTCTCGGATTCCATACACCTTAGATCCCTCTCTTCAACCGAAACCTACATGTATTTGGGTATGTCGGAAGCATTAGGCATCAATGTTACCGACATGAAACAATCATTGAGAGAGCGTTTCTTTGGCCGGCTGAATAAAGTATTAATTAGTCTTTTATCAGGCGGAAACAAAGTGCGTGCCTTCAAAGTTTGGGTCATGCCGGTTTTGATGTATTCTTTCGGCATACTCAAATGGACTCAGGCGGTACTTGACGCTCTGGATAGGAAGGTCCGTACATTGCTGACGGCATATCGGATGCATCACCCACGGTCATCAGTGATGAGACTGCACATCCCGCGGAAGTGAGGGGGTCAAGATTTCTTAAATATTAAAACCCTCCAGAGCAAACTGACGTAGGTTTGCACCGAGATGTGGTCGCAGTAGAAAAGGGCCTTACTCCGCTCTCCTTGGCGAAAGAGAACTGGCGCAAACCTGCATTACTTGATACTAACGATCATAAGGAAGTATGGCAAGGCAAAGAGCTACACGGACGCTTTTTCCGGGCCCTCCACGGGCCTGATGTAGACCTTTTGGCGTCTGTATACTAGCTTCGTTTCGGCAACCTCTTCGGGGAAACCGAAAGTTTTGTCAGTGCAATTATGGATGAAGTTATCATGACGAAAAATGATCGCAAACAAATTGTCAAGGACGGTATTGTTGACATCTGTCGGGCATGCCACCGTCCCGGTGAATCAATCCGACATATTGTTTCCAGTTATTCTGGTCTTGCTAACGGCGAGTACTTGCACAGACACAATTAAGTGGCTAGGATTATCCACCAGCAACTTGCCTTTCAGTATAACCTTGTGGAGTCCGAAGTACCATACTACAGGTACAGGTATGTACCCGACCCAGTTCTCGAGAATGGTCATGCCACATTGTACTGGGATCGATCTATTATCATACTATAAGTCGGATATTGTGGTGATAAATTGACGAGAGCGACGTGCAATGATTATTGATATCGCTGTCCTTCATTAAGAGAATCTCGTGAAAGCTGAGAAAGCTAAAAAAAACAAGTATCTTGACTTAGCACTCGAAGTTGTCGACACGTGAGACGTGGACTCTGCAATCATTGTACCGATAATCGTAACGGTTAATGGCCTAATAGCGGAGAGCCTCGACCAACATCTCAGGAGACTCCCATTGCGCAGCTGGATCAAGAGCTTGATTTAGAAAGCAGTACTCTTAGACACGGCACGCATCGTGAGGAGGTTCCTCTCTCTAGAGCCCTGACCACTGGCAGCTTGGACACTGCTCTTGATGCCAATGGACTACTTTCTGTATGTTTTTTTTTAATTTCTTTTACATCAAAATATTTAAAAATGTAATTTATATGTTTTAAAATGTAGTAAAGGAAAATAATAACATTACCATTTATTTCAGGTGAAACAGGCCCATGGAAAAATACCTTAAAGATACATATTTTAATACAAACAAAACTTAAAAACTTGCGTTATTAAATAGCTTAAAACTATGTTACTAGCACTTTACTTCGCTAGCTTGTCCTTGTGCTGTCCTGTGGTACTTGTCCGCGGAAGTGACGGAACACCACATCCTGCGGCCAAAAGTCTTCTTCTATGACGACGGATTGAAAACAATTCAGTACTCGCACCACAAACGCCTTGAAGTTGACGTTGCGGTGCGACTCCAGTAACTGCACCCTCGGTGTGTACCTCGTCTTTTGGCGCACGTATTCCACGATGTCCCCCGCCTTGGTGGTGAAGTGTAGGCGGGAGATGTACACCTTCGCGATGTTCATGTCTGATGTTCATTAAGTCCGCTTCTGTACATTTGTGTGCTTTAAGTATTAAATAAATAAATAAATATGAGACACGTGTTTGTGGGTAAAAAATAAATGATTTATTAAAATAAACATTGTTTTATAGTATATTCCATATAACTTACCCGTTCACCTGACAAAAATTTTTTGAATCAGGTTACTTATTGCGTACATTATTTATTATTTACTGCATTTTTTAATACGCGCGACTGTGGACATTGCCTTTTGTATGGGAAACAAATTACGACAGGAATTAAATAAATTTAGATTTTAAAGGAATAGAACCAATTTCAATATAAAAAATCAATATTTTGTTACTAATTAGTCGAATGTTGATTTATTTATACATATGTTTACATTTCGAACTGTATTTTATTTCATTTTATCAATAAGTTTCATGGACACAATTACAACAAAATGTACATTCATTTTGAAAACAAACCAGAGAATGCTTTTTTAATAGTATGGGATAGTTTATACTAATTCCATGCTGCCATGTCATTACTCCGACTAGTAAATAGTTATCTGTGGCGCAAATTACCGCACTAGTGTGGTAATATAAAGTTAGAAAACACGCATGTTGAATACACCGCATTATGAACCTTTTCTTTTTTTTTTTTGGTGGGAAATTATCAAATAACTTCTCCCGCTCTGGGCGGAGCGGGAGGGCGTGTCAGACTCTTACTGACTAAAACCCACCCGTGTTCTTTCGGTTGCCCTGTTGCCGGGGGCCACGATTTCCCGATCGGTTTTCTTCGAACCCCCGGCAGGCATTGGCCCTAGTAGACCCCGTCAATTCTGCTGACATCTCTTTGAGGCGCGCGTGGAACACAACGCGCCGTCGACCCGGGCTTGGTCCTTATCGGACGGCGAGCTACCCATTGCTCATCGTCCGCAAGCCCGCGCCTACGGTGGCCGGAAATCGGCTCGCGATTCCCGCCCCGGGCGTCTCCTCCTGCGGCGGTTAGGGGCGTGAGGGCGCGAAATTTGCCTCTCCCTCACGCGTTCTGCCTCCTCCTTCGCGAGCATTACCGCTTCGCAGAAGGAGGTGACGGCCTGCCATTTCCTCTCGCTCCGTACCATGGCCTGAACCAGGGCCGGACGCGAGAGATCACCGCCGCCGATCGTCTCTACGAGAACACGGCGTTGCTCCGCCCAAGCCGGGCAGACCTCCACCGTATGCTCCACCGTGTCCTCAGGCCGATCCACACAATGGTGACACCCGGGTGTTTCCTCCCGCCTTATCCTGAACAGGAAACTCCCGAAGCAGCCGTGTCCGGTGAGGACCTGCGTCAGGCGGAAGGTGAGAACGCCGTGGCGTCTCTCCAGCCACTCCTCAAAGACGGGTCTTATCGCCGCGATTATGGCGTGCCCAGCGCGGGGTTGCGACAATCGCACCCTCCATGACGCCATGAGATCCCGCCGGAGCTCTGTCCGCTGTGCCGCAATTTCTTGCGGCATCGGGGTTAAGCCCCGGCGTTTCGCCTCCTCGCGCCACTCCCACACGTGCGCGAGGACCTTTGCCTCCAGATCCTATGGCGGTAATCCGGCAAGGAGGCTCGCCGCCTCGCAGGAGACCGTGCGGTATCCTCGGGCCAGCCGGATGGCCATGACCCTCTGGGACGCGTTCAACCGGCGGGCTGGCCGCAGCCTCAATGAACGCGCCCACACCGGTGCCCCGTAAAGGGCCATGGACCGCACGATCCCCGCATAGAGCCTCCGGCAGGAGGCGTTTGGATCCCCTAGATTGGGCAGGAGCCGCTTCAATGCAGCCCCGGCCCGCTCGAGTCTGGGAGCCAAACGTCGGAAATGTTCTATGAAGTTCCACCGGCTGTCGAGGACGAGTCCCAGATACTTCATCGTCGACTCGACACCGATGTGAACCCCTCCCGCCATTACCTGGGAACCCGACGGTGGCGCATTCCGAGGACCATGAAAACCCATGGCCTCAGACTTGTGCAGGGCCACCTCGAGTCCCAGCTGCCGGATCCTATCGACGATTGTCGCAACCCCGCGTGTCGCTAAATCGGCCGCCGCCTGATACGACCCCCCCTGCGCCAGGACAAGCGTGTCGTCAACGTAACAAACGACGCTGACGCCGCTAGGGAGGTCGGCGCGCAGCACCCAGTCGTATCCGATGTCCCACAGATGCGGCCCCAGGACCGAACCCTGTGGGACACCGCACGACATCTCTTGCCGGTTCCACTCTCCTTGGTGACCGGGGTAGATGACGGCCCTGTCCGTCAGATAGGCCTCGACCACACGACAGAGGTAGGTCGGCATCCGGTGATACCGGAGTGCCTCCCTGATGCAACTCCAGGGCAGGGTGTTGAAGGCATTGGCGATGTCTAGAGACACCGCCAAGACGACCCCACCCCGGGCCACAGCATCCCCCGTCGTGAGGGCCCGCACGCGCATGATGGCGTCCACCGTAGAGCGCCCCCTGCGGAAACCGAACTGGCTCTCCGCCAGATCCGGCCCCACTCGCACCAGCTGCCCAACGAGGCGGTCTGCAATGACTCTTTCAAAGAGCTTGCCCACCTCGTCGAGCAGCACAATGGGCCGATAAGCGGACGGAGAGTCCGCTGGGCGCCCCGGCTTCTTGATGAGGACCAGTTTCCCCGTCTTCCAACGAAGTGGGAACTGGCCCCTCTCCATGCATGCGCTTAGGAGCCCCCTCAGTCAAGGCCCGAGAGCCCCCATGGCCAGGACCCAGGCTTTTCCGGGTATGCCGTCGGGTCCTGGGGCGGTATTCTTCGCACTCATCTTGCGTACCGCCACTCTCATTTCTACCTCAGTCACCTCAGGAGAATCGTCGTCGTCGGTGTGGTCCGCATCGAGCATCGCAATAGGCGGAACCATGGGCGGAGCAGTATGATCCCCTCTAGAGGGGAACAGAGCGCTCACCACGTCCCCCACAAGCTGGGGCCGGAGACTCTGCGTCAGCGGGGGAGCCCATGGGCGGAGTTTCTCCCGCACCATCTTGTATGGGCGCCCCCACGGGTCCCTGTTGAGAGTCTCCAGCATCTCCTCGCGGGCCAGCGCCCTGGCCCGCAGGATCTCCGCTTGGAGGGCGGTCTTCGCCGCTCTGTACCCCTCGTACAGTTCCGCCTCAATGGCTTGCGTATCCGGAGGGCGGATACGGAGCCTACGATGCCTGGCGTACCGGCGTCGCGCAGCAACACACGCCTTGCGCAGAGCCTCCAGCTCTTGCGACCACCAGTACAGCCGGCGCGAAGCATGTCTAGGATGGACCCGGGGCATTGCCATGTCACACACATTGGACATGGCCTCCCGGAACCACTCCGCCTCGTCGTTGATGTCGGCAGGCCTGTCCGGTGATGACACCCAGGCCTGCACGATCGAGGCTTCCAGGAGAAGCTCCCGGTCCAGCTGCTTCAGCGCCCACCGCGGACCACTCGGGGCCTGTCGGACCGGCGCACTCGAGGTCTGGGTGGAGACGTCAAACCGGATGTACCGGTGATCGGAGTAGGTCTCCACCCCCTCCATGACGCGCCAGTCAATGACACGCGGCGACAGAGCGGGGCTGGCGAACGAAATGTCCACCACCGATTCGCCCCGCATCCGCACACACGTGGGGACAGAACCCCGGTTTAGGACGACCAGGCCTGTCTCCAGAGCCCAGTCCTCCACCATCCTGCCCCGTGTGTTCGTATACCGGGAACCCCAAGCCAGATTCTTGGCATTGAAGTCCCCGAGTACGAGCACGGGGAGGGAACCAAACCCGACGACGACGACTCTTAACTCCGCAAGGGAGTTGTGGAACTCGGCAAGAGTTCGGTTCGGGGAGAAGTAAACACCCACTACGACAATCTCCCCGAACCGTGCTGCAACGCAACCCCGTCCTCTCTTGACCGACTCGAGGGACGGAGTACCGGCGGTGGCCGACGAAATGAGGGTCACTGAGCCGCTCAGGTCCTCCACCCAGTCATCCCTGGGCGGGACAAAGTACGGCTCAGCGACCACGGCGATGTTGATCGACCACTGCGCCATGCTCTGGAGCAACAGATCCTGAGCGGCGGCGCAGTGGTTGATGTTCGCCTGGAGGAGGCGAAATGGGGCCGTTATTGGCATTCCATCTCTACCTCCCCCCGAGCCCCCTGCGAGGGCCCTGCCGCGACGGAAACGGCAGCGGCGACAGCGACGGTGGACGCGGCGGTGGCCACGGTGGAAGTGGCGGCGGCTGCGGCGGTGACGGCGGTGGTGGTGGAGCGCTTGCCCCGGCCTCTGGCCTCGGTGGGTGGAGCGCAGGCCCTGCTCCCAGCTCGGTGTTCGGCCGGCTTGCCAGCCGCCGCACATACGACACAGTGCGGCGTGGCATTACACGAGCCGGCCTTGTGACCGGGCTGACCACAGCGGAAGCAGAGGTCACTGCGGTCCACCTCCGAGGTGCATTTGACCCCCACGTGGTGGCCCACCTGACAGCGGAAGCACCTCAGAGGTCTGGGCTCCAGCAGTTTGACCTGCGCCGAAACCCAGCCCACCAAAAGCCTTTGGCCCTCCCCGGCTATCTTTTTGGCCGCCGTCACGGGGCAGCTAACCCTGATGGCTTGCATCCCCGTGTGATCAGGATGGATGGTGCCTGCCGTGATCTGCTCGACAGAGCACCCTCCAGCCTTAGCGACGGCGGCCACCTTTGCCTCCGTCACGGAGTCGTCCAGGCCCTGAATGCGCAAGTCAGCGCACTTGGTGGGCCTGGAGACTCGGGCCTCGTCCGCATTTAGGGCCGCCCTGAGCTACCGCATTATGAACCTAAAAGGGGTTCAATAAGAACCACACACGTGTTGAAAATTCGCAGCTATCTTATCAAGCAACTAGCTTTTGTCCGCGGCTTCGCCCAAGTTGATGTCGGAAGATATTATACCACGGGAACGTACTACCGGGCAGTACCAGGATTACATATGTACCTAATAGTCCAGGAAAAGGTTATTGACTCCTACCGCTGCGCTCCAATCATAATTATTTTGTTACGCGTAATTTTGAATCTGTGATATCTTTTAAACCATTCATTTAAATTAAATGATATCAGGCATGTTTTAATTTCAATTAAATGCCCAATTTAAATAACATATTTTATTGGACAAGGATTTATATGATACCGGTTAATATAGCTTTGGAAATAACAATGGAATTTTTATCAAATTCTAAAAGATAAAATGGTTACTGTGGGTCATCCTTAGAAGATCGACATATGCCATAGGAGAGTTTTTTGTTTTGTTGAACTTTTTAAGATCTTCAATCCTGTAGAACATAAATTTGATGTATCTGTAATGGATAACGCGGTGCACGCCAGTAAAGCTCCCAGTCGGCATGATTTTTTCCGACATCTTTGACAATAATCGTCATATTTCAGCCGATTTGCACAAAACCTTAATAAATTATTAAGATGAACAATACCGAACAATATTGAACTTTTAAGATGAACAATACCGTAGAACATAAATTTGATGTATCTTTTTCGGTTAACGCAGCACACGCCATTAAAGCTCCGAGTCGGCATGATTTTTTCCGACTTCTTCAACAATAATCGTCAAATTTCAGCCAATTTACACAAAACCTTAATGAATTATACATTAAAACCTTTCGCATCATAATCACTTCATCCATTGGTGAAAACCATTTGAAAATCCGTTAGGTAGTTTTTAAGTTTATTGCGTTCAAACAGACAGACAGACGCGGCGGGGGACTTTGTTTTATTACCTTACCTAAGTAAGGATATGTTAGGATTAGGATAAGGATAAACACAGGTCGCTCAGAAAGTTTTGCGACTGTTTTTGTCTATGGGATAATGGCTGGTTTTGATGTTATTTAAAACTATGACTATTTATTACAAAAAAACATAACATTCCCAATTCGAAAATCCCTCCACATTTTTTTACGAGCAAAATCAAAATACTTTGTCTTACTGAAAAGTGGATTTACAACGAGAACATTTTCGCACGATGATTTTGTACGATTTCAAATGTCGACTAAAACCAGAAGAATCGTTTGGAAGACTTCGAACGGTGTTCACAGAAAAAAGCCCTTCTAAAGCGACTGTTTTCCGCTGGTTCAACGAATTTATGCGTGGTCGAGTAATTTTGGCGGACGAAGAAAGAAGTGGCCGCCCCATGACGGCTGTTACATAAAAAAAACGTGCTGGCTGTGAAAAATTTAATTCAAGAGAATAGACGAATTACATATGAAGAGGTTCAGCATATATTGCAGATTGGATCGGGAAGTGTGCATGAAATTATACACGAGCATCTTCGGGTAAGGAAGATAGTTTCACGCTGGTACCGCAAAATCTAACGCAGGCTCAGAAGGAGGTTCGGGTAGAATGGTGCCGAGACATGATAGCCAAATTTGAAGCAGGCTTGTCTCGGCGCGTTTAAGATATCATTACAGATGGCTTCATCATTTTTGTTCCCCAAAATAAAAAATCTACTCAAGGGAAAACAGTTTTCATTACCGGAAAATGCACTGGTTACATTTGAGAAGGGGATTAATAAATATTTACATAATCAATTAAGGGTGTTGTATGTCGTCATTCTGGGGTCCAATTAAACCCGCTACCGAGCCGGCGAAGGTTTGTGTGTTCGGGTCCAATCGGGGGCGCTTCCGAACTATACGGTTAAAAACCGGCCAAGTGCGTGTCGGAACACGCACAATAAAGGGTTCCGTAGTTGGGATGAATTTATCCCAAGAACAAACTTAACTTTGTAGTTAAAAAACATGTCCATGTTTTTGCAACCGTAAATGTAAGTTGGTCGATTATTAATCGTTAACTTGTAAAGCCTACTTAGCTGTGATAGTTTTCCTTTTAATTTCGTTATATATGCTACTGCCGTGAATTTTTTCACATACCCAAAACCAACCATTAAGCTTGCAGGGGGGACACTTTTTTTTTTTTTGGTTGGGAAATTATCAAATTACTTCTGCCGCTCTGGGCGGAGCGGGAGGGCGTGTCAGACTCTTACTGACCCAAAACCCACCCGTGTTCCTTCGGTTGCCCTATTGCCGGGGGCCACGATTTCCCTATCGGTTTTCTTCGAACCCCCCGGAGGCATTGGCCCTAGCGGACCCCGTCAATTCTGCTGACATCTCTTTGAGGCGCGCGTGGAACACAACACGCCGTCGACCCGGGCTTGGTCCTTATCGGACGGCGAGCTACCCATTGCTCATCGTCCGCAAGCCCGCACCTACGGTGGCCGGAAATCTGCCTGTGATTCCCGACGCCCAAGTCGTCTCCTCCTGCGGCGGTTAGGGGCGCGAGGGCGCAAAATTTGCCTCTCCTTCACGCGTTTCGCCTCCTCCTTCGCGACCATTTCCTCTCGCTCCGTACCATGGCCCGAATCAGGGCCGGACGCGAGAGATCACCATCGCCGATCGCCTCCACGAAGACTCGGTGATGCTCCGCCCAAGCCGGGCAGACCTCCATCGTATGCTCCACCGTGTCCTCCGGGCGATCCACACAGTGGCGACACCCGGGCGTTTCCTCCCGCTTTATCCTGAACAGATACCTCCCGAAACAGCCGTGTCCGGTGAGGACCTGCGTCAGGCGGAAAGTGAGGACGCCGTGGCGCCTCTCTAGCCACTCCTCAAAGAGGGGTCTTATTGCCGCAATTGTGGCGGGCCCAGCGCTGGGTTGCGACAATCGCACTCTCCATTCCGCCATGAGATCCCGCCGGAGCTCTGTCCGCTGTGCCGCAATTTCTTGTGGCATCGGAGTTAAGCCCCGGCGTTTCGCCTCCTCGCGCCACTCCCAAATGTGCGCGAGGACCTTTACCTCCAGATCCCATGACGGTAATCCAGCAAGGAGGCTTGCCGCCTCGCAGGAGACCGTGCGGTATTCTCGGGCCAGCCGGATGGCCATGACCCTCTGGGACGCGTTCAGACGGCAGGCTGGCTGCTGCCTTAATGAAGGCGCCCACACTGGCGCCCCGTAAAGGGCCATGGACCGCACGACCCCCGCGTAGAGCCTCCGGCAGAAGGCGTTTGGACCTCCCAGATTGGGCAGGAGCCGCTTCAAGGCAGCCCCGGCCCGGTCCAGTCTGGGAGCCAAATGTCGGAAATGCTCCACGAAGTTCCGCCGGCTGTTGAGGACGAGTCCCAGATACATCATCGTCAACTCGACGCCAATGTGAACCCCTCCCGCCATTACCTGGGAACCCGACGGTGGTGCACTCCGAGGACCATAAAAACCCATGGCCTTGGACTTATGCAGGGCCACCTCGAGTCCCAACTGCCGGATTCTGTCGACGATTGTCGCAACCCCGCGTGTCGCTAAGTCGGCCGCCACCTGGTACGACCTCCCCTGCGCCAGGACAAGCGTGTCGTCAGCGTAACAAATGACGCTGACGCCACTTGAGAGGTCGGCGCGCAGCACCCTGCCGTATCCGATGTCCCACAGATGCGGCCCCAGGACCGATCCCTGTGGGACACCGCACGACATCTCTTGTCGGTTCCACTCTCCTTGGTGACCGGGGTTGATGACAGCCCTGTCCGTCAAAAAGGCCTCGACCACACGACAGAGGTAGGTCGGCATCCGGTGATACTGAAGTGCCTCCCTGATGCAACTCCAGGGGAGGGTGTTGAAGGCATTGGCGATGTCTAGAGACACCGCCAAGACGACCCCACCCCGGGCCACAGCATCCCCCGTCGTGAGGGCCCGCATGCGCATGATGGCGTCCACAGTAGAGCGCTCCCTGCGGAAACCGAATTGGCTCTCCGCCAGATCCGGCCCCACCTGCACCAGCTGCCCGACGAGGTGGTCTGCAATGACTCTTTCAAAGAGCTTGCCCACCTCGTCGAACAACACAATGGGCCGATAGGCGGACGGAGAGTCCGCTGGGCGCCCCGGCTTCCTGATGAGGACCAGTTTCCCAGTCTTCCAACGAAGTGGGAACTGGTCCCTCTCCATGCATGCGCTTAGGAGCCCCCTTAGTCGAGACCCAAGAGTCCCCATGGCCAGGACCCAGGCTTTTTCGGGTATGCCGTCGGGTCCTGGGGCGGTATTTTTGCACTCATCTTGCGTACCGCCACTCTCATCTCTACCTTGGTCACCTCCGGAGTATCGTCATCGTCGTCGGCAGTGTGGTCCGCATTGAGCACCGCAATAGGCCGAGCCATGGGTGGGGGCGTATGTTCCCCTCTTGAAGGAAACAGAGCGCTCACCACGTCCTCCACAAGCTGGGGCCGGAGACTCTGCGTCAGCGGGGGAGCCTATGGGCGGAGTTTCTCCCGCACCATCTTATATGGGCGTCCCCGCGGGTCTCTGTTCAGAGTCTCCAGCAACTCCTTGCGGGCTTGTGCCCTGGCCCGCAGGATCTCCGCTTGGAGGGCGATCTTCGCCACTCTGTACCCCTCATACAGCTCCGCCTGAATGGCTTCCGTATCCGGAGGGCGGATACGGAGCCTGCGGTGCTTGGGGGGGAGGACACTTAACTCTAACAAAAATTAGCACTTTAAAGCTTAATATTTCGAAAACGAATCCATAAATCCAAAAATGGTTTTTGGCAAACTCACAATATTTTTTAACGACCTTTTCAACGACACCCCATACTATGGGATTACTGAGAGAAAAAAAAACATCCTCACTTTACGTCTAGGGGAGTTACCTGAAAAAAAATATTTTTCATGATTTTATTTTACCACTTTGTCGGCGTGATTAATATGTACACCCATGCCAAATTACAGCTTTCTAGTACTAAGCGTCTTTGAGCTAAGCCGCGGACAGACAGACAAACAGACAGACAGACAGACGGACAGACAGACGGACATGACGAAACTATAAGGGTTCCTTGTTTACTACAGAACCCTAAAAAGGGGTCTGATGTGGACTGGAAAATGTGTTATGAAAATTAGTTTAGACGTATGCAACTGTGTATAGACACCAATGGAGAGTTTTTTGAAAGATATAATAAAAAAATTATAACCTGTAGTATATTTTTTTTTTTTGTATCGCAAAACTTTTTGAGTGCCCCATGTATATATTATATTGCTTGATAAGACGCTGCGCTGTCACACGTTGAAACTATCCTAAGACCACGGTATTTTATTACAGGTAAATATTTATAACTAAAACAAATTAATTTAAAATGAGTAAGAATGCGAACATTTTGGGATCCATGTGGAGGCGGTGCTGCACTGGGAGTTCGGTAACAAATGTGACAGCAGTCTGTTTCAGTAATGACGTAATTATAGTGGGGCTGTAATTATAACGTCGGGCACGTTAACAGATTAATAACAGTGTAGATGCCAGCGGTGAGCGGCGCCGCCCCGTCGCGTGTCACTCACTCCGCACTGATTCACTCGCATGCCTTGTTCGGCATAATACTACGCCATTGTGGCTTTCAATATTCATACAATAAACCAGTAATTATTAATTTACTAAAATGAATCAAAATACTTCGACATACACTACTTACAAACTCAAAACTCAAACTCAAATCATTTATTTCAATTAAACCATTTACAGGCACTTTTGAATTGTCAAGGAATCGGTCAGTCAGAAATAGGTATGAAGCTAGTTGCCCATTCCAAAGCGTAGTAGGTACCTATGGAGAAGAACGGGCAAGAAACTCCACGGACACTCTTTTAAATAAAAAATTGTTACAAAATATTGGTTACATCATTCATGTTGAAATTATACATGTGAGAACAATGTAGAAAGACGTGCACGTTAGAAGCGTCCGTAATAAAAAGATAAAAAAAGAACAATTCAAAAAATTTAAAATAAGCCCTGGCAGCTAAGAGATGACCAGTCCCAACTGACGGCGCCCGTTCACGAACATGACGCATGAATTAGCACCATTCAGCTCAACCATTTTGAAGGGAGCTAAATGATCCAACACACGCGCCACCATTAGCGAAACATTTGAGTGAGCATGACATACTCACAGCCGCCAGGGCACATTCAAGTCAATGCAAGACATATTACCCGGTAAATGGTAACACTTTAGTACATAATGCTCACATAGTGTGCTATGCAATTATATAATACAAAAGAGATTGAGTTTATACAATGCAAAGATGGTCTTACAATCTTCAGCAGCTCCAACAGTATTTGCAAATGTTAATCAATTAGTTGTGGTTGTGGAGCAGGACCAGCATTGCCTCTTAGCCTCTTTAGCTGGTTTAAAAATACTCTAACAAAGAATTCCGCTCTTATAAGCTAAGCGCACATTACAGCCGCATCGCGCCGCAGGCCACCGCACTGCAATACAATATTTATTTGTTTACCAGTTTTTGCCCGCGGCATCGCCCGCGTAAAGCTCGGAAAATATCCTACAGAAACCTATTACCGGGATTCAGAGTATCCTATGTCCTAATCCAGGTTATGGCCTATCCATATGCCTTTTATTTAAATCCGTTCAGCCGTTACGGTATGAAAAGTAAGTAAGGCATGAAAAGGTAAGTTTCGTTGTCTGTCAAGACCATTTTTCTCAGGAACGCGTTGAATTAAATCTACGGTCCCTTGGAGCTTTAACAAAAATCAATCTTCCAAGCCATCCCAATAAAAAAATACAGCAATTTGTATAGGTATGGGTATACAGATTAGCAGGGACATCGACGCGAACACTGAAACCATGGATTCAGAATCATGTACTGAATCCATGGTTTCAGTTTTCGCGTCTATGTCCCTGCCACCCTGTATTAAATTTCTTTATTCGGACAGTAAAAGATCCATAATGTTAATAATACCTTAAAGCTAGTGTTAGTAACACCCACCGGCCCACCGGTATCGGGAACAGGGTCCAAGCTACCGGTGGTCAGGGCTCCTGAGAGACGAACCTCCTAACAATACGTGCCATGTCCAGGAGTACCGCTTTCTGGATCAAGCCCTTGATCCAGCTGCCTAACGAGAGCCTCCTCAGCTGTTGGTCGAGGCTCTTGGCTATTATGCCATTGGCCGTCACGACTATCGGCACAACGATTGCTGTATCCACATCCCACAAGTCGACAACCTCGTGAGCCTGGTCAAGATACTTAATCTGTTTATCTTTTTCAGCTTTCACGAGGTTCTCGTCATGCGGGACCGCTATATCAGTAATCATTGTGCGACGCTCTAATCGATCTATCACCACTATGTCTGGCTTATTGGCAACAATAGTCCTATCAGTGATGATAGATCGATCCCAATACAACGTGATATTGCCATTTTCGAGAACTGGGTCGGGCACATATCTATAGTACGCTCCTTCCGATTCCACAAGACTGTATTTCAGAGCAAGTTGCTGATGGATAATCCTGGCTACAAGGTTGTGCCTATGCAAGTAATTTCCGTTAGCCAGATGAGAACAGCCAGAAATAATGCGTCGGATTGATTCTCCGGGACAGTGGCATGCCCGACAGATGTCAACCGTGCCGTCCTTCACAATATATTTCCGGTAGTTGTTTGTCATCATAACTTCATCCATAATCGCAAAGATAAAACCTTAGGTTTCCCCAAAGAGGTCACCGAATCGCAACCAGGATACAGACGCTAGCAGATCTACATCGGGCCCATGTAAGGCCCGGTAAAAGCGCCCGTGAAGCTCTTTGCTCTGCCATACCTCCCTGCGGTCATTAGTATCTAATACTATAGGTTTGCGCCAGTTCTCGTTAGCCAAGGATAGCGGAGTGAGGCCCTTGTCCACTGAGACCACATCTCGGTGCATCCCCACGTCGGTTTCTAGGAAGTATTCCCTGAGCCTGCATACCTCACGGTTGTGCAGGGTCTTGGCATTTAAGAAGCTTCAACCTCCGCACTTCCGTGGGATATACAGTCTCATCACCGATGAGCGTGGGTGATGCATCCGATTAGCGGTCAGCAGTGTGCGGACCCTCCTATCCAGGGCATCAAGTTCTGTCTGAGTCCATTTGAGTATGCCGAAAGAGTACATCAAAACCGGCATGACCCAACCGTTAAAGGCGCGCACCTTGTTTCCGCCTGATAAAAGACTATTTGATACTTTATTCAGGCGGCTAAAGAAGCGCTCCTTCAGCGATTGCTTCATGTCAGCAGCGTTGATACCTAACGCTTCCGACATACCCAAATACTTGTAGGTTTCGGTTGAGGAGAGGGATCTTAGGTGTATGGAGTCCGAGAGGTGGGTTTCCATGGATTCCACAATCTCCCCTCGCTTGACATGCATGACCGCACATTTGTCCACACCAAATTCCATCCTGATGGCGCTACTGAAAGTTTCGGTTACTTTCAGTAGTTCCAGCAGTTGCAAATTATTGTGGGCAAAGAGTTTCTAGTCATCCATGTAAAGGAGGTGAGATATAACCTGACCACCTCTCCTCAATCGGTAACCTAGCCCTGAATCCTCCAGCAGTGTGCTTAGAGGATTCAAGGCTAGGCAGAACAAAAGTGGGCTCAAACTGTCGCCCTGAAATATACCTCGCTTTATCCTTATCGGCTCGCTATTCCTCTGGATATGTCGACATCCTGGATAGCGAAGAACTGTCCTCCATTGCCCCATATATGACATCAGGAAGGTGCGTAGAGTTGCATCTACTTTATACAACTCCAGCACCCTCATAAGCCATGTATGTGGTACAGAGTCATAGGCCTTCTTATAATCTATCCAACATGTCGACAAATTCCTTCGGGAACGACGAACCTGTTGGTTAATGGCCATATCGATGAGGAGCAGCTCCTTAGTACCGCGGGACCCGTTCCTACATCCATTTTGAGAGGTTGACATGATGTTGTTGGTGTCTATATGTTTGTTAATTTTAGCTGTCAAAATGGATGTAAAAACTTTATAGACCGTCGGTAGACAGGTGATCGGCCTATAATTTTTGGGTTCCGCAGTACTACCTGATTTATGGAGCAGGTGGGTTATTCCTGTCGTTAGGAACTGGGGTAGCGACCCTAACTCTAAGGTTGACTGGAACTGGGAAGCTAATCGAGCGTGCGACCTTTGGAACCATTTTATCCAAAAGTTGTGCAGTCCGTCCGGCCCAGGAGATTTCCAGTTAGGCAACGGACGGACTGCACGAGCTACATCTTGGGGGCTGATGGTAAGTGCCCCCATTTCTGGTATTTGCTCGCACGCTCGCTCAATCTCCCTAGTCCAGTCTCCTTCGGTGTGATTGACAGGCACCGACCAAATGCTTCGCCAGAACGCACACATGGCGTCATCATCTGGCAGGCGCGTGTCAATCACACCTTGATCCGGTCGCTCCCAAGCCCTGTAAACCCACCTTTCATCGCTCTGGAATGTGCGATTCTGAGTGTACCGCTCCACTCTCCGCCTGTACCGTCGAATACGGTTTGCCCATGCACAGATCTTCTGCTTCAGGAAGTCGATACGCTCTGTGACGCGGGTCAAATAATCTCGAGAGCTAATATCAGTTCCCGAGAACGCCCGCCTCACAAAGCGCATCACTCTAGGGCGAGTATTGCCCTCCCTGAAGCAGATTAGCTTGCCGATGAGTACTCTAGCCTCACCGATACGACGCTCAATCCTGCACTGCCAAGCTGGTACAGCTGGTTTTGGTCGTGGAGCTCTGTCGCTGTTGGGAAATTTAACATGAGCTACACGACATGCCGCTACAGCTGCACAGTACAAGATCGAGTGGGTATCGGCGAGGTCTTTGCTGCCGTCAAAATAGTTTGACAGCAGCGAGTCTAGAGTACACACCAGCGCCTTGTTTTTCTTGTGCATGGGTAAACGTGGTAAACGTGGTCTAAGTCCAGGCGGAGTTGAGCGGTACTCCCGAAAAGCATCCTCCAAAGCGTTCCTCAATCATGCATTGCATTCGGAACTCACGGATATAACCCCATCATCATCCTCTTCGCCAACGTGGTCAAGTCGCGGTGAAGCACTGGGTGAATTTTGTAATTGTACCGCGACCGGTGGCGAGGCAGGTGTAACACGGTTATTCCGTGATTCGAGGCGTAGTCGATCAAGTACGGCGTCATCCAGCATGTGGTTACGCTGGATGACCCGCACCTGATCCGAAAGTCGCTGGGCCGACACGTTGACAGCTGGTTCAAGCACCTGAAACAGAGAGAGCATCCGACCACGGTACGCAGTCAAGTTACTTCCTCCCTCTGTAGCCCCAAAGTATGCGCGCATGACATTTTCGTTCACAGTTTGTGTCCACCTCATGCGCCGCACACTTCCACCGGGAGCGGGGACCCTATCAGAGGCCGATGGGCCTCGGAGTCCTAAGCTGGCCGGTGGTCGGCCTCTTCCGCGCCGACGTACTGGTGGTGGTGTCGTCGGCGGCGAGAAGTATTCGTCGCTCGAGCTTGACGCAACTGCAGCGGCCGGTGTCACTGGACTCGCGTCTGGAGCAGGATCCGGCAACTGCGAGGCGGAGCTGAGCGACGAACCCGAAGATGTTGGATGTGTGTCGATCAGTTTTTGTGCCCGGCTTCGTGTCAGCATTTCATTGGTGTTCTCCGTGTATTGTCATAAATCCATTTCTTTACATCCTGGCATGTAGTTTTATGCATATTCCAGTTCTTATTTTATATTATTCACAGCATTGTTGGATGTTTATTTCATACAAATTATAGAAATTATAAAAAATACCACGGAGACAATTTTTTTTGACCGTCATCTTGACAGTCGGGCCACAGATATATTATAACATTATTATTATATTTTTTACATTCTGTGATTACTCACACACTGACTAATTAGTATCACTTGTAATTTTTTTAGGAATATCGTATAGGTACCTACTTTTACAATGCTTGTAAATATGTGAACACCATGTATCCATTACATAATTATTATTTTTTCTGTCATTGCTTCATTTTTAATTATATTTACCTATTGTGGTATAGTAATATTATTCCAGGTGCATCGTCTTCAACGTCGGAATTTTTTCGTCCAGGTCATGACGTCTCCAAATGTAAATTAGGTCATTGTAAATATTGTCGTCAAAAACACAACACTCTGTTACACATCGATAGTGACAATGTTCTTCCTAGTGCACACAACACTGCATTATCAGCTTGTCAAACATTTACATCTCGAGTAATTTTACTTTCCACAGCGCTCGTGAGGGTGACCGGTGCTGACGGTAATCACCATACAGCACGAGTCTTGCTGGACAGTGGAAGTACAACAAACTTCATCTTGGAAGACTTTGTTCGTAAGCTACATATTTCTACTTATATTACCAAGTCCAAGGTAACGGGTATCAATGTTCAAACATCTAGTTGTACTCAGGGGTGCTCAGTGTCATTAACATCAATTGATGACAGTGAGTACGAACTTAACATTAATTGTCTCGTATTGCCAAAAGTATCAGCATCAGTTCCTAATACTTATGTTGATACTAGCAACATACGTATACCTACGAACGTGCGTCTTGCCGACCCCACTTATTATGTTCCGTCTTCGATCGACGTCCTTGTCGGTGCGGAAGTCTTTTGGGGTATCATAGGCACTGGCCGTATCGCATTAGGTACCCATATGCCCACATTGCTTGAGTCAAAATTTGGTTGGCTCATTTCGGGTGCATATCATCAGTCGGATTCCTCTTCACATGTTTGTATGCATACTAATAACTTACAAGTAGATTTAGATCGGTTTTGGGAGTTAGATTCTGTGTCGTCCATACATAAACACTCTGGTGAAGAGAGATCCTGTGAACAACATTTCATAGATACCACATATCGTAGTTCTGATGGGCGATTTGTGGTAAGCATTCCTTTCAAAGAGTCACTGGACGTTTTGGGTGATTCATACATGATGGCTAAGCAGCGATTCCTATCTCTTGAACGTCTTTTGGGTAGAGATCCTCGCCTTAAAAGCCTATATTATGTTGACTTTATTAATGAGTACATAGAGCTGGGACACATGTCTGAATCTACTAGGCGCCCACTCGACTCAACATGTTCAAATTATTTACCACATCATGGTGTTCTGAAGGAGTCAAGAACTACCATCAAACTAAGGGTGGTTTTTGACGCTTCCGCCAGAACTGCATCAGGTAAGTCTTTCAATGAAATACAGATGGTTGGACCCCCTATCCAAGATGATTTGTTGTCAATATTGCTTCGGTTCCGTCAGCATAAAATTGTCATAAGCGCGGACATTGAAAAAATGTATCGACAAACTCTTGTTCACGACAGTCATCGTCTTTTACAAAAAATTCTTTGGAGGGCAGAACCAACTCATCCGTTAAAGGAGTACACACTTAATACCGTGACATATGGCACGGCATCAGGACCCTTTTTAGCTACCAGGTGTTTACTTCAACTGGCTGAAGAGTGCTCAGATTCGTCAACAAAGTTTTCGATATCACGTGACTTCTATGTGGACGATTACTTGTCCGGTGGATCATCTGTTTCAGATACTTTGGAAAAAAGCCGCTGCGTTGACGATGTTCTTCGGTCAGCAAAGTACAATCTTCGAAAATGGCGGTCCAACTCCAGTCAGGTCCTGCAGGCGCTTAGCGGTGAACACGACGTTTCTGATGTTGTTGACCTCAGTGACAGCGAGCAGTCGAAGACTCTGGGGCTTCTGTGGAAGAGCTTGAGTGACACATTTTCTTTTTCCATAAACATAAACTCCACTGACAAGGCAACTAACCGTCATATTTTATCAACCATAGCACAGATCTTTGATCCCATTGGCCTGGTCGTTCCATGCATAGTGGAAGCCAAAATTATCATGCAACATCTGTGGCTGGCCAAATGTTCGTGGGATGAGCTTGTTCCCACGCATATTCAATATGCCTGGAATGACTTTCAAAATAGCCTGCACCTTTTAAATGAGTTCAAGATACCTCGGTGGGTGTTATGCGAATCTGCGTCCTGTCTACAGCTGCATATATTTAATGACGCATCCGAAAAAGCTTACGGAGCGTGTGTTTATGTTCGCAGTGTTTCAAGAGACGGCAAGGTTAACGTACATCTTCTTACCGCTAAAAGCAAGGTAGCTCCAATCAAATCTACAACCATACCGCGGCTCGAGCTATGTGGTGCGTTGATAGGTTCAAGGTTGTACTCAAAGGTTCGTCTGTCACTCACTTTACATTTTGATGAAGTACATTGTTGGTGTGATTCCACCATCGTCTTAGGATGGTTGTCTACTTCACCAAACCAGCTAAAGACATTCGTTCGTCATCGCGTGTCCGAAATTCAGGAAACTGTGGGAGGAGAGGCTTGGCACTACGTTCCGTCAGCTGAAAACCCCGCAGACCTCGCTTCGCGTGGACTTAGAACTGACAGGTTGTTGTCGTCTTCATTGTGGTGGTCAGGACCACAATTCCTTCACAAAGACACGTCTTCATGGCCTCAGTTCCCTGAATCTCATAATAATAATTCTGGGTTACCGGAAACAGTTCATTCTTGTCATGTTAATTCTAATAATATTATTGAAAATCCAATTATTGCATTATTTCCAAAATTTTCAAAATTTAACACATTACAGCGTGTGACGGCATATGTCATGCGATTCATTCATATATGCAACAAGAAATCGATTGAGTCTGGTGCACTGACCTCTACTGAACTTAACGATTCTTTGAACTTGTTGCTAAGACATAGTCAAATGGAATCTTACCCGGAAGAGTACCACTTACTTAAAACAGGTAAACAGTTACCAGCAAAGAACAAGCTATTATCTTTGTCTCCTTTCTTTGATACTCTTTCTAATCTAATTCGTGTTGGAGGAAGATTAAACAATTCATTTTATGATTACAACATTAAACATCCCATTCTACTATCTAGTTCTCATATAATCTGCATTCTCTTGTTCAACATGTTTCATGTGCGTCTTTTGCATGCTGGGCCACAGCTTTTATTGGCCACTGTTCGTCATCATTACTATCCAATTGGAGGTAGGAACCTGGCAAAAGAGATCACACATCAATGTGTAAAATGTTGTAGGGTCAAAGCCAACATTTTTCAATCTATCATGGGTAATCTTCCAGAGCAACGTCTATACTTAGAGTTTCCATTTTTAGACACAGGGGTGGACTATGCCGGTCCCATCATGATAGCTGACCGGAAAGGTAGAGGCTGTAGGCTCATCAAATGCTTTATTTGTGTATTTGTGTGTTTAGCTACGAGAGCCATCCACCTCGAGCTTGTGTCAAACCTTACAAAAGAAGCTTTCTTAGCTGCACTAAGCCGCTTCATTGCTCGAAGGGGAAAACCTTGTAACGTCTTTTCCGACAATGGTACAACCTTTGTCGGTGCTTTCAATGAGTTGGCCAGGCTGCTTTCGCAAGACTTAAACGTAAACAACATCGACCCTGGCATAAACTTTTCATTTATACCTGCATATACTCCACACTTCGGAGGCCTATGGGAGTCTGCAGTTAAATCCACCAAGCACCATCTTCGACGCATTTTGGGTTTAACAAACCTAACCTTTGAGGAGATGGCCACTTGTTTAATTCAAGTTGAGGCTATGTTGAATTCAAGGCCCTTAACTCCACTATCCAACGACCCTTCCGACCTCGCTCCTTTAACCCCGGCACACTTCCTTATTGGGCGTTCTCTAATCATGCTGCCTCATCCACAGATCCAGAACACCAACGTCAACAGCTTGCAACGATTTCGGCGTATAGAATATCTGAAGCAACACTTCTGGGCTAGATTCTCCCATGAATATGTTCTGTGGCTACAGGAGAGAACCAAATGGTGTCGGTCGTCTGGCGAGCTCAAGGAAGGCACATTGGTCGTCGTTAAAGACAAAAACTTACCACCTCTTATGTGGCTTCTAGGACGCATCACACATGTTCTCCCAGGCAGAGACGGCGTCGCGAGGGTCGCCGACATCCTCACACGAAAGGGTGTCATCCGGCGTGCCTTCAACATCATCTGCCCGCTGCCGGTCACCACTGTTGAAGACTCTTCAACGGGGGGAGTATGTTGAGACCTCCGCTCTCAACATCGCCGCGCGCTGGCGGCAGTGAACGAGGGGTGCGGGGCAGCGGCGAGTCAGCTGGCCTCACAGCCAAGCGCGGGCCCCTGCGCCTCAGCAGTCAGCTGTTGCACGCCTTCAAGCACGGCTGCGCTTACGCGTCTTGTTAACCATCCTATTTAATTCTTGTTTTTTCCTATTCCGTGTTGTACTTTTTATATTCATAAATCTATTTAATATACAGTCCACTCAATCATCTTTGATTTCTCTCCACTACGACCTATGGTCGCGATCACATATAATTATATAATCAATGTATACAAAATATTGTAAAACATTTTAAAAGAGTAACGGAGTTTCTTGCCCATTCTTCTCCATACGAAAACTACCTTTTGGAAGGGGCGACTAGAATCAATTCTATTTTTTGTTTTTGACGTTCAAAAGTGCCTTTTTGTGCCTAATTGAAATAAATTATTTGACTTTGACTTTGACTTAGGTTCAAGCACCTGAAACAGAGAGAGCATCCGACTTCGGTACGCTGTAAGGTTAATTCCTCCCTCGGTAGCCCCATAATATGCGCGCATCACATTTTCATTTATGGACTGAGTCCATCGCATGCGCGACACATTTCCACCGGCAGCGGGGACCCTGTTCGGGGCCTGTTGGCCTCGAAGTCCCAAGCCCGCTGGTGGCCGGCCTCTCCCCTGCCGACGTACAGATGTTGGCGACGTCGGCGGGGAAAAATACTCGTCGCTCGAGCTCGACGCAACTGCCATAGCCGGTGTCGTCACAGCGCTCACGGTGGCGCTGGGTACCGGCGGCGGCGAGGCGGAGCTGGGCGGCGAGGCGGAGCTGAGCGACGAGTCCGGAGGTGGTGGGTGTGCTCGTTTTGTCGCTGATCTAGTCAACATTCTTTGTAGTTTTCATTCCGGTTTTTTGGTTTAAGTAGAGGTGACATCTGTCATGTCCGTTATGGCATTTTTTTAATATACTTAGTCTATTTTTCTGGTCATTTTGATCTTTTTTATGGTTTATTCTGATTTGTGGGCTTTTACGCTTTATTTTTGGTTTCCGATATTAATAAAAACTGCGGTTAAAATAAATAATATATAAATTTGAAAATTGTGAAAACTATTTTTAAGACGTGACGACAGTTCTTTTTTTTTAAATTATTTGTTTATTCATTTTGGTTCTTACTAAGTTACATTTTTAAATATTTCTTAAAATAAAAAAATTTAAAAAAACATTTAAAAATATAAAAAAATAGAGGTCCGCCGGTGTCGGGAGCAGGGTCCAAGCTACCGGTGGTTAGGGCTGCAGACAGAAACTTCCTCACAATGCGAGCCGTATCGAGGAGTACTGCCTTCTGAATCAGGCGCTTGATCCAACCGTCTAACGAAAGCCTCGAGAGATGTTGGTCGAGGCTTTCGGCCATCAGGCCATTAGCCGTAACAACAATCGGCACAATGATAGCCGAGCTCACATTCCACATGTCAACAACCTCGTGTGCTAAGTCGAGATATTTTATTTGTTTCTCTTTCTTAGCTTTCACGAGGTTCTCGTCCTGTGGACTGGTAACATCGATTATCATTGCGCGGCGCGCTAATCGATCTATTACTACTATATCAGGCTTATTTGCTACAATAGTCCTGTCAGTAATGATAGACCGATTCCAGTACGACGTGACATGGTCATTTTCGAGAACTGGGTCGGGCACATACTTGTAATACGGTACCTCAGAGTCCACAAGTTTATATTTCAAAGCAAGTTGCTGGTGAATAATCCTAGCCACTTGGTTATGTCTGTGCAAGTACTCGCCGTTAGCTAGACGCGAGCAACCAGAGATAATATGTCTGATGGACTCACCCGGACGATGGCATGCCCGACACACGTCAACCGTACCGTCCTTCATAATATGTCTCCGGTAGTTATTCGTCAAGATAACTTCGTCCATAATTGCACAGACGAAACCTTCGGTTTCCCCGAACAGGTCACCGAAACGTAGCCAGGATACGGACGCTAAGAAATCTACACCGGGCTCATAAAGAGCCCTATAGAAGCGCCCGTGAAGCGCCTTGCTTTGCCATACCTCCTTGCGGTCATCTGTAGTAAGTACTACAGGTTTGCGCTAGTTCTCTTTAGCCATGGAGAGCGGGGTGAGCCCGTTGTCCACTGCGAGCACATCACGGTGCATGCCCACATCGGCTTTAAGAAAGTATGCGCTGAGGCTGCACACCTCGCGGTTGTGGAGGGTCTTCGCATTTAAAAAGCCTCGACCCCCGCACTTCCGCGGGATGTACAGTCTCATCACCGATGAACGTGGGTGATGCATCCGGTTTGCGGTCAGGAGTGTACGGACCCTCCTGTCCAGGGCGTCGAGTTCGGTCTGAGTCCATTTGAGTATACCGAAAGAGTACATCAAAACCAGCATGACCCAACCGTTGAAGGCGCGCACCTTGTTTCCGCCTGAAAGAAGACTATTTAATACCTTTTTCAGGCGACCAAAGAAGCGCTCCTTCAACGATTGCTTCATGTCAGCAACGTTGATGCCTAACGCTTCCGATATACCCAAATACATATAGCTTTCGGTTGAGGAGAGGGATCTAAGGTGTATGGAGTCCGAGAGTTGGGTCCCCTCGGATTCCATAATCTCCCCTCGCTTTACATGCATGACTGCACATTTGTCCACACCAAATTCCATACTGATGGCGCCACTGAATGTTTCAGTTACCTTCAGTAGCTCCATCAGTCGCAATTTGTTGGGGGCAAAGAGTTTCAAGTCATCCATGTATAGGAGGTGAGATATGACCTGACCTCCTCTCCTCAACCTATAGCCCAGACCTGAATCCTCTAGCAGTGTGCTTAGAGGGTTCAGGGCTAAGCAAAACCAAAGTGGACTTAAACTGTCGCCCTGAAATATTCCCCGTTTAATGGATTAAACGGGGAATATTTCCATACAAGCTCGTCATTCTTCTGGATCTGTCGACATCCTGGGTAGCGAAGGACCGTCCTCCATTGCCCCATACACGACATCAGGAAGGTGCGCAGAGTTGCATCTATCTTGTACAGCTCCAGCACCCTCATGAGCCATGTATGTGGCACCGAGTCGTAGGCCTTCTTATAGTCTATCCAGCATGTCGACAGGTCCTTGCGAGATCGACGAACCTGTTGGCTTATGGCCATGTCTATGACGAGAAGCTCCTTAGTACCGCGGGACCCGTTCCTACATCCATTTTTAGAGGCTGACATGATTGAATTACTGTCAATGTGTGTGTTAATTTTCGTTCTCAAAATGGATGTAAGAAGTTTATAGACCGTCGATAAACATGTGATCGGTTTATAATTCTTGGGTTGTATAAAACTACAAAATGTAATCATTTTCTTCAGCATACAAATTATCTGAATATGGCAATGCATATAATTTACCTAATTTTAATTTAAGTAGGGTGTCGACACCACTAACTATGTCCCTTTTAGTTATGCTCAGACTGTTTCCAATTAAAAGAACTACAGTAGTCTGCTCATTCATTTGTGTGTTTTTTATTTTATGAACAAGCTCATTAAAATGCAGGTTATGGTAACTGTGATGTTCGTTCGGTGGAGTAAATAAAAGGCGTGTAGTCGCTTAGCTCGTATATTGCGGACTGCCGGTGGCGGCCGGCGCCTACCCTACCTGACTTACAATCATATTATAATTCATCTACCTACATTACATCCCTCCACCACTAATTAACTACAAGTGACTAACTTAATAATTACAATAACTAACTTACTCTATTATACAGATAACATAACTTATACTTAACTAAATACTTAACTAAATCCTTAATTAAATCTTATAATTAACATCTTTATTAAACCTACATTTCCTAACAGGGCGAGACTGGGGCGGTACAGGTATAGTCGGTGGCGTCGAAAACTCTTCTGCCACGGTATCTTGATCGGTCTGATAGTTTTTCTGGGGCGGTGATGACGCAGGCTCCCGCGCAGGCGACGACGATGCCACCGAGACCTCCGGCCGCTCCGACCTGCCTTCGAGGGGCGACGTAGGAGCTGAAGCTTCTGGTGAACGTGACCAATCTGTGGGGACCACTAGCGAACTACTAGTCCTTCGCCTAAGCTGATCGATATGCCTATGTACTTGTTTACCGTTACTGTCTAGTACCTTATAATTGCTTGGCCCTGTCAAGTTAACTATAGTACCGGGCAGCCATTTCTCCCCCTTTAGATATTGTCGATACCAAATGTCGTCTCCTACTTCCACCCTTCTTTCCGTCCCTCCCGCACTATCAACCTGCCCTTGCTGCACTTTTTGTATCCTAACTCCCACATCGGGTTTTAGCACGTCCAACTTGGTTCGCAACCGTCTTCCTATGAGTGCGACTGATGGGCTTATTCCCGTAGTGCAGTGTTCGGTATTCCTATAATATAATAAAAATGTGTTCAGAGCCTGTTCTACACTGTTATTATCTAAATTAGCTTTTTTAATAACCCTTTTTAAAGTCTTAACTGCATTTTCCGCGGCCCCATTGGATGAGGGATGATAGGGGGCTGTAAATATATGCTTGATACCGTCACCTTGTATGAATTGGGCAAATTCACTACTGGTGAACGGCGGTCCATTATCCGTCACTATCTGCCTGGGGATTCCCCACCTACTCCACAGCTCGCGCAACCTCATCATCGTATGACTCGCTGCAGTACTGGGAACTTGAAATACCTCCAGCCACTTGGATGTTGAGTCTACTATAACTAAGTAAGTTTTACCACATATAGGCCCCATAAAGTCTAGATGCAGCCGAGACCACGGCCTGGCAGGCCAGGGCCAATGGCGGGGGGAGGCGCGTGGCGGGTCGTCCGCGTACGCGGCGCACACGGTGCACGCGCGACACTCGTGCTCCACCGCCTCGTCGATGCCCGGCCACCATACGTAACTGCGTGCCAACGCCTTCGACTTTACGATGCCCATATGTGGCTCATGGATGATTGTTAAAACCTTATTCCTACATCTTTCCGGTATCACCACCCGGTGACCCCACATGACACAACCTAACTCCTCGTACAGTTCCGCTTTCCTATTGAAATACGGTTGTAAGTTTACGATTTCGCACCTATCTGACCATCCGTCTCGTAGGTAGTTTAAAATTCTACTTAAAAGCGGATCCCTCTCCGTTTGTTTTTTATTTCGCTATAATCAAGCTATAATCAAGCAACAACCCGTCTTGTGCAAAGTGTAGGTACGTTTGTTCGGGAATTGACTCCTCCTTCACGTTTTTAACGCTATTATTTTCTGGTAGACGTGATAAGCCGTCAGCATAATTTTCATTCGTTCGAATATATTCTATGTCGTAATTGTATGCTGATAATATCACTGCCCATCGCTGCATCCTACTCGCCGTCATGGTCAGTCCGCCTAGTCCGCCGCTGAATAAGTCCTTATATCTGTCGAGAATAATTTTAATTCCTTCATTAATTTGCACAAAATTCATGCTATTCATGCTTTTGTGGGTACATGTAAGCACCGGTATTTTTATTTGTAGGTCTGCTAACCATTGCCTACCTATTAAAGATGTAGTACCTTTTTTTATTACAAACAATTCTAGATATTTTTCCTGCCCTTGGAATCGGACTCGTGGGCGAATTATTCCTAAAGGTTTTATTTTAGTACCATCATAAAATTTTTAAAATTGTATCATCATTCATAAGAACATGATGTGAAAAATAACGTTCGTAGGTACAGTTATTTATACATGAAATCACCGTCCCTGTGTCTACCTCCATTTTTATCACGATATCATCTATTAAAATAGGCAAACTTACGGGCTTATAATTATTGAGTCCGATTAGGTTTAAACTCTCTTCGATGTCCTCCACGTCGGACTCACTGACGACCTCCGTGGAATACATATTACCACTTCGTCGACCGCGACAATATGTAGCTCCTCGCGACGATTGTTCGACGTTCTCCTGATAGACCCGACGTAAATGCCCCGTCCGTTGGCATTTGCTGCACACGAACTCCCTATAGCGACAGCTTGCCACACTGTGGTTAGTGGCTCCGCAAGCTGCGCAGTTGTCGCAGCGTCCCGATGCGAAACTCGTGGTAGACGGGCGCGCCACGCGGTTTGCGGGTCGCCTGCCGGCGCCGCCACCGCCACCGCTGCCGCCACCGCCACCAGGCGCGCCGCCCGGTACGCGGCGACTGTGTGGCCGCGTTCTGCCACCACGCCTGCTGTGACTCGCTCCGCAGCTGTCCCCAGTAGTTGATGCGACCAAATGTACCGCTTCCGCCTTTGGACTGCATGTGGACGCTCCATCCACTACTGCTGCGTCCCTTTCCGCCGCTTCCATTGCGTTCGCTATCTTCACGGCTTGTGAAAATGTTATTGAGTCATCCTCCGCAAACAGTCGTTGCCTGATGACGTCACTCTTGAGTCCGCATATGAACTGGTCCCGCAAGCTCTCACTCAAATATTCTGAAAACTTACAGTTTCGAGCTAATCTTTTTAACTCCGCGACATATGTCACCACGTTCTCGTCCCCTCCCTGTCTTTTCTGCCGAAAACGGTACCTTTCCGCTAATGAAGATGGCGTCGGCTGAAGGTGCTGACGCATTATACCCACGGCTTCACCGTACTTTAACTCCGACGGTTTCTGTGGACTCGATAGGTTAATGAGTAACTCATACGCTTCATCACCGATTATAGAAATTAGGGTAGGTAACTTCAACTCCTCCGCCACTTTATTCACTACAAAGTACATTTCTAACCTATCCACGTAGGACGACCAGTGCCCCGTTTCCACGTCAAATTCGCTCAACTTCCCAATCGACATCTTGACTATTGTTCTAACGCACGCGCACCAAAAGTAATTTAATCTCGTCGCCACTGTGATGTTCGTTCGGTGGAGTAAATAAAAGGCGTGTAGTCGCTTAGCTCGTATATTGCGGACTGCCGGTGGCGGCCGGCGCCTACCTTACCTGACTTACAATCATATTTTAATTCATCTACCTACATTACAGTAACAACAGTTAACTATGGCATGTTTAGATCTGTTATTTAATAAGGATCCAAAACCTGCTCCTAATCTATCAGAATATACTAAAACATTACTTTGAGTGGGATTGATAGTTTCCATAGCATGAGTTAGAATGGGTGAAGTGACAGGAACAACATGCTGTGACATGAGAGGTGGCGGAGTGGGAGCACAAGTACAGGTGAGATTGTTTGTCAGTGACTCGTACCTCTCTGCATTGTACTTCACCAAATCCATCAACTTACAGGCCTCCTGCAAGCGCTCGCTTAACATTTGTTGACTAGACTCATACTTACAAGATATTTTCTTAAGTGTATTTTCCCTGCTCAGTAATTCCTTTTGAAGGTTTTGTATTTCAACATCATACATTTGTCTGCTAGTTTCCATCTTAATGTTACATACATTTAGTTGGCTTTTTAAATTAATACGTTCTTTCCTAAGATTAATATTAAACTTATAAATTCTTTGTGACTTCAAGAGTTTCTTTTACTTTTTATATTTTTACTAATTTTAATATACTTCTTAATTTTATTATGACTAGTTAGAATTGGACATCTAGTTAAGGTATCGTCCCCAGTCAGGTCTATGGCAACGATGGGCTTCTCACACTCCAGTCCGGATACACTACCAACCAGCTCGTCGAAAAGGTTATTGGTGTTGGCAACGCTGGCAACACTAGCTTTCAAAGAGTTGATGGTGGAAATAGTGTTGTGTGCCTTGCATAATTCCACTTCAAGGCCTGATATACGTCTCAGTGCCTGGTCATGAGTGTCGCTGCATTCTTGAAAATCTGACACTAGTTGACGGAGATGGTGGTGCTGGTCAAGTATGTCCATATGCTGGGTGTGAAGTTCTACAAGCTGGCTCTTTACTTGAGTGTTTTTGTCATTAATCCTCTTGACTTCAACTTCACTGTCCTCTCTTTCCTGCAGCAGCTGGTTGCATTCTTTTTTTGATGCCTCCAGCTCCTTCAGTGTTGCATTCAGTTTGTCACTCATGTCACGAACTGTGGCTGCGCGGGTCATCATATTCAGTAGTTTCCCCAAATGGCACCTGTAATGTGACAGAAAACAACTGAGTGTATGAGGAATCTAAATGAGTTGAGAACTTGAGAAGGTAGGAGGGTAAGACAGTTCGCAAGAAATAAAAGAACAAAAGATGAAAAATATTATGAAAAAATGGAGGTACTTAGAAAGTAGGAAGCTAATTCATTTATTTTGGGGCTTCTCACTTATCAGAATTATTATTGATTAAAAAGAAAAATACATAAGTAAATTACCATTTAAGATAATAATATTAGAGTTAATAACAGTTATTTTCCACTAAGAATGTTATGGACATGAGATTAGAGGTACCTAATAAAGTTTAATTTCGACAATGCAATTGGTTTTAAACAACAGTAATAAAACAATTTAGGGATAAGTATGTGTGCAGTAAAGTTTGTAATGTATGTTTTATGTCTGGGGCAAGTGTTTTCGTCGTCGTATTGGACGTAGCTCATAACTCTGAGAAATCCATAATCGAAACGTTGACAGCCGGTAGATGATTTTTCGAAATCTCGATTATTATGAATAATCGCGACAAAAACACGTCACAAACACTGTGTGAGACACTTTATACTTAGATTCTAAGAAAACAGTAGATTTAACACAAAATAAACACAATAATTGAATAATCTAAAATAATTAACTAAGAGATCGTTTTTTCACGACCTGTCACCAGTGTTGCCAGCGCAGAAGCACCACCAATTGAAAATCTCATGTTTATAGTATGAAATTTATTTTAAAGTTTTTTTGACATTCCAGACTAATTCAAGATCACATGTTTATTGCATGGAAAAGTTTTAACAATTATTTAAAATTTCAGACTAACTGGAGACCACATGTTTAATGATCCATTTTTTTATGACTTTTAACATTCTGGGCAAACAAAAATACATGTTTATTCTTTGAAAATATTTTTTACTACCTTTAAATTATCAGAGTTATTAAAGACATGTTTATTGCATAAAAATGTGTTTTGGATTGGTTGTAATTTCAGACTTATCGCAGACCACACGATTATTGTCCAAAAATGCTTTAAAGTAAGTCTAACATTTCGTTATGAATGATAAAGATGTAGTTTGAAATTAGTCTGAAACATTAAATAATAGAAAATCTTAATCATGCAATAGACATGTAGTCTTTAATTAGTCTGAAAGGGCTTTGAAGGTTTTGGCCCAAACATCAGCAACCATTTTGATTTTTTTTTCAAAATTGCGGTGCACAATAAATTTCATAAATTTGGATACACTTATACAAATGTAATAAGAACCATCCTTCTCTAAAATAACTAATTTAATTCCAATTATAATTATTTAACCTCAAAATGGATACCAAAACCCAAATTAATCTTAAAGTCGCTACCCCAATATCATAATCTAAAACTGTATAATAAAACTACATATTCACAATATTTCAGGGATAAGGAAAATAATATGCCACACCAAGATATTTTGTCTGTCATTTATATTTCTTTGCCAACATCAAATTCAATATTCTACACCATACCATCACATATCCTATTCCCCACATAATATCACAATTCAATCCGTATTCTAATATTTACCATGAAACTAATAGGTTACCTTAATTTACAGTAGATTTCCAAACAATACCATGCCAATCTATCTTTTTACCGACACAGCCATTAAGCACGTCCTACTGTCACGAGCGCCCGACCCAGAAGGTCGTTATTACTCCCATTTTCACATATCAAATCTTTGTTGCCAGTACAATATCCAACAATTACGTATTAATAAATTGAAACCTAACATTCGTCCATCCTGACATCGTGCATGTCCTCATGCACATAAGTGAATAAGCATCTTAAACTTAACACTCGACTCACAATTATTTACACGTTATTTCTAAAACTTATACACTGTTTGAGAACCATTCTTCTCGCCATAATATAAAGTATAATACAAATGAGAGAACAATTATTGAAATTTCCACTAGGTATGACATGATGGTATGACGTAAACTCCTCAAACTCAAAGCATTTATTTATATTAAACCATTTACATATTACATTTACTTTTGAATTTCCAAAGAGTCATCAGTTAGTCAGAAAAATGAAGCTAGTCGCCCATTCCAAAACGTAGGTATCTCTATGGAGAAGAACGGGCAAGAAACTCCACGGTTACTCTTTTAAATCAAGATTTCACAAAATTCTGGATACATTTTTCTTGTTGCTTCTATATGTGAGAACAATGTAAAGAAAAACAATATCAAACAATTCAAAATATCCGATTTAAGATAAGGCAGATCAGTTAAGAGATGACCAGTCTCAAATGACGGCCCTCGTACACGAACGTGACCTGTGGATGAGCACCATCCCACTCAACCATTTCAGTGTGCATGATATACTCTCAACTACCTTACTCTTTCAAGTCCAATACACATCATAATAAAATTATAAACGGCTACATGGTACTCACATTTACATTTATTTTTTTCATGTTATGGCTCTTTATTCTACACTCTTTAAATTAACTTTAAAATGCACTGTCATTTGCATTATACCTTTCTACATCTAAAAACAGCAATAGCAAATTCCGAAATAAAATACGAAATATTATTTTAGTCAAGTTTGCAATCAACTTCCGTTTACTGAACGGAGACGGTATTTACAGCACCGGAAGTTGGTTACAGAAAATGTCAAATAGTCAAGTAAACATTTATGAAATAATCTGCACCCTATCAACAAGATTTAATTACATTAAAACTAAAAGCTAACATTTAGCCTTCCTAACATCACGTTTGTCGTCAAACTATAAATTACTCAATAAACACTATGTCGCTTACATAATCAATCAATATTATAGACCTGAATGTTTAGCGTTAATTATTATAGTATCTAATTAGAGCATCGGCTAACAAAATTCTCAGAAACTATGAAATAATTACTCAATGACAATTTACTCATTTTCATTAGCTCATTCATACCTTTCAATATCAATCTACATCTGTCACTCATTGCACCGTAAGCACTCTGACTTGCCAGCCACTGTACGACTTACAATGAATGGCATAACATCCTGCACATGCCAAACATTGCACCGCAAGATTCACTGGTCAAGCACTTTTACTTGCCAGCCACTGTACGACTTCCAATGAATGGCCTATGCTTCGAATTCCATCTCCCAATCACCTATATTTCTTGTAAAAATGTATTCGCTAACTTCGGTTTTTATTTTACTTATGTCGGGATATCTAACTGTCTTGTGTCCAAAAATATTTCATTCGCAAATATTCTCATTACTAAGGATTAAATTACGACCAAATAGAACTTCTTTTGGGGTTATAGTCTGATTACAAACTAAAACAATTCAATTTCTTGACGTTATTATCATAACTGACTGTATAAACTCTAACCAGTAGCTTCTTACTAACCATAATTTTGTGAACCTTCCTTCTCACATTAAATACATAAATATAATCATAAAGTCACGGTGGTGGCAAACGCTCTTGCCAACCATGGTGACATAACTTGTGACCGCTCTCACAAGCATAAATACATAAGTATAACGATAAAGTCACGGTGGTAGTGAACGGTCTCACCAACCATGTTGACATAACTTGTGACCGCTCTCACAAGCATAAATACATAAATATAATTATAAAGTCACGGTGGTAGTGAACGCTCTCACCAACCATGGTGACATAACTTGTAACCGCTCTCACAAGCATAAATACATAAATATAATCATAAAGTCACGGTAGTAGCGAACGCTCTCGCCAACCATGCTCATAGCTTGTGAACGCTCTCACAAGCATAAATACACAAGTACATACTGATTGTTCAAAATTATAATTGTGATATTCACAGAAGTTTCACAAAATAATAGTTACACACATATATACATACGTGTCATATTCACATACACATACACATCCTCATCCTTATCTTTCCAGTTATTATCAATCAAATCTCAAACTAATCAATCTACACATTATTATTAAGCAGGAATAATTTTAGACACAATACAATTATTCTAGAACTTATCCGGATTGACTTCTCATATTTATCCTCATTAACACTTAATTAGTTTACCTTAAGAAATCTAGGAAGTTCTATTAGTCCAATGTAAGAAATTATCACTATTGCATTTAGAAAAAAGGGATACTTTACAATTGTAAATAGCACATTAGCAATAAGAGTCTTTTTCAGCAAGCAACAAGCTATGCTCCTTGATCTTATAATATTAACCAATTATATCAACCCAAGAGGAATTTAACACTCACATACAACAACAGCTATAATTATCATGTGCATCAAATTGTATAACTGAATTCCAAATACTGTAAGTTATAAATTTTAGTGTTTTATGCCATTTATGAATTAGGATTTAATTTGATATTATTTACTAATCGCAGCCATTGTATACGTTAATTAATTAATTGCTTAAAATAATAATTCAGTATGTGCACTCCGTAATTAAAGGCATAATAATTATAAGCTAGAAGTAATTATCTTAAGAACTTTCTGTACCTTATTTCCAAATAAATGATTTTGATTTTAAATAAATACTTAACTGTAATTATATAATGGAAAGATATTGAAGCAACAGCACCGATTACCATCACCAGGTGCACTGCACTGGCGTCCAGCTGCTCTGGCGTCCAGCTGCACTGGCGTCCAGCTGCACTGGCGTCCAGCTGCACTGGCGTCCAGCTGCACCAGCGTAACCGTTTCGCGCCAGCTCTCGCTCGCGCACCCCGCGAAAAATCTTAATGACGCAATAAATTACGCGATTTCCGAAGAAAAGCTGCAACAATACTCCTACAAACAAAATCTTGCCGCGAAATCATTTCGTAACAATGATCCAAATAATAAGCCAAATAAACCCAGTAACTCTAATAATAATCAATCTCAAAAACCTACCCCTAATCAACCCTCCTCAATTGATCTGCTCTGCAGATACTGCAAGAAACCAGGGCATATTCTAGAAAAATGCCAACTCCGCGAATTTAATAATAAAAAATATAATCAAAATAAAATTTCCACCTCAAACGCGCAACCGAGCACATCTACCTTCAAACCCAATATTCATGTCGTAACCGAAGTAGAAGGTCACGATAGTGTCGACAATAATTTAAACTAAATAACGTCCCGAATAGGCGTCGCACGGGACAGATAAATTCTATAATAGACGACGCCAAAACTCAAATAATGACCCATGGACAGGGTAACCAGCCCCAAACTCGAGGTAATCCTATTGGAGTCAAGCAACAGGGTAATCAGCCCCAAATCGTAGACTCAAAATCCTTAAAAACCCAAATAATGACCCATGGACAGGGTAACCAGCCCCAAACTCGAGGTCATCCTTTTGGAGTCAAGCAACAGTGTAATCAGCCCCAAATCGTAGATTCTAAATCCTTAAAAACTCATGAAGTCAAGCAACAGGGTAACCAGCCCCAAACTGTAGACATCATCCAGAATCCTGAAAATAAAGAACATATTAATAAAGAAATATACGAATTCACATCTAATATACCAAATAAATACTTACCATATATAAAGGTGAATTCTCCTGTGTCCTCCAATGATTTATCCCTCCTCGTCGATACTGGCGCATCTATAAGTATAATTAAGAAATCAGCTATCGACAATATGCCCGTAATTAACGAATCAATTACATACAAAATAAAAGGTATTGATTCAACCACCGATAATCCCCTACGTACACTAGGACAAATCCCTATAACTATCTACACTCATGATGAACCTCATACTAATTGTAAATACCTAACACATATATTCAATCTAGTCGATGAACTAACCATACCCTACGATGGTATTGTTGGCAACGACTTATTCAACTCCATGAGTGGTCAAATTAACTATGATGAAAGTATGTTGCATTTAAAAGGTATTGAACTTAAAATGCATTTCAATGAACCCGTCTATACTATTGCACCACGCAGCGAAACTATAATTGAATGTACTGTAGCGAATCCAGAAATCCGAGAAGGTTTAATAATCGACCAACATATATCTGAAAATCTATTAATAGCAAACTGTATGGTTCAAGTTAAGAATAACAACCGTGTTAATATTTCCATTGTTAACACTTCAGAAGAACCTGCAACCATTAAGTCTGACCTTAAATTACATTTAAATCCTTTTGAGCTACAGGCTTCAGTCTTTATAGGTACCATAGCCGAACCCCATATTCATGAACGCACAGAAGAAGTTTTAAACCAGCTTCGCGTGTCCCACCTTAATCCAGAAGAAACTGAGGCATTATACTCTGCCTGCTCTCAGTTTTCAGACATTTTCCACTTATCCAATGATCAGTTAACCTGCACTGATGCAATAGAACATAAAATTAAAACCACTTCTGATAGCCCAATTCATGTTAAAACATACAGATTTCCCGAATGCCATAAGAAAGAGGTTGATTCCCAAGTTGAAAAAATGTTGAAACAAGGTATAATAAAACCTTCTATGTCCCCATGGTCCTCACCAATTTGGGTAGTACCCAAGAAGCTTGATGCTTCCGGTCAAAGAAAATGGCGCGTTGTAATCGATTATCGTAAGCTTAACGATGTGACCATCGGCGATTCCTACCCTATCCCTAATATAGCCGAAATCCTAGACCAACTAGGTAAGTGCAAATACTTCAGCACATTAGACCTAGCTTCCGGTTTCCATCAAATTAATATGTCCCCTGATGATTCTCCCAAAACAGCATTTTCAGTCCCAACAGGGCATTACGAATTTACACGTATGCCATTTGGACTAAAAAATGCACCGTCCACCTTTCAGAGGTTAATGAACTCCGCTTTATCTGGTCTCCAAGGCATCCAATGCTTTGTCTATCTTGATGACATCGTCATTTACTCGTTTGACATTCCCTCTCACATAAATGACCTGACTAACGTATTTTCTAGACTCCGTCAATTCAGATTAAAACTACAACCGGATAAGTGCGAATTTTTTCGAAAGGAAGTTTCGTATCTAGGCCATGTAATTACCGATAAAGGTGTTAAACCAAACCCTGAAAAACTAAGGGCAGTTCATGAATTCCCTATACCAAAAACTCCCAAAGACATCAAATCATTTCTTGGTTTCGTCTCTTATTATCGTAGGTTCATCTCCAACTTTTCAAGCATTGCAAAACCTTTAACGAACCTGCTGAAAAAGAACGTAGAGTTCATATGGTCAAACGAACATCAGTTATCTTTCGAGACCCTAAAAAACAAATTAACGACAGCTCCGCTATTATCATACCCTGACTTCTCCAAGCCGTTCCTTCTCAGCTGTGATGCATCCAATTATGCGATCAGCGCTATTCTTTCCCAAGGCAAAATAGGCGAGGATAAGCCTATCGCCTATGCTTCCCGTACACTCAACAAAAATGAGTGCAATTATAGTACAACTGAAAAAGAATTACTTGCAATTATTTTCAGCTGTAATACCTTCCGTCCATACCTCTATGGCAGAAAATTCACAATAATCACTGACCATCGTCCCTTACGTTGGTTATTCAATCATTCTGATCCCAGTAGTAAACTCCAAAGATGGAGATTAAAATTGGAGGAATATGAAATAATATATCGAAAAGGAAAACTGAATAATGCAGCTGATGCATTATCTCGCTATCCTATAACCAAGTCTGTCAATCCTATAAATCCTATACCTAGTACTTCTAATCGGAATTTAAACTCACCTGACCATGAGGAAACATCGAATCCAGATGTTCTCCCAGCTGTTTCTCCTGACGATTTAATCCAACTTGAAGATCTCACAGATACCCTTATACAACCTGCAAGCTTACCAGAGCTAGGCAACCTTCATGACCTGGATGATATAATAAATAATCGTCCAAACCCAATATCACCTCCTGAAGTCCCGAGCCCTAGTAGCTCGACTACTCCAGATGGTAATTACTCGGAATTCCTTAAAACCACTTCTAAGGATTTCAATCCTAACGTAACCATAATAGAACATAACGAAAGCTTATCCAAAACTGATAAAAAATATGTGATCATTCCCACATCTATAGACATGGATGAATCCATTCCATATACCCAAGAGGTCATATCTAATATTCCTAATTTGAACGAATTTTCTTTACTAGAAAGAACATTACATTCTTTCCTTAAATATGAACTAGAAAATAAAATTTATTATTTTATTTTTACCAAGGTCAATCACTTTGACTCCTGTACATATGAAGATATCTACAAATGTCTTAAATCTGTGAGAAACGAATTAGTTGTCAGTCTCACAGATCAAAATAATCCCGAAATAGCTATATCTGACTTCAATAATCCTTTCGATACTCATCAGTATATTAAACTATACAATATAATCCTATATTTATTTCACAATTCAGAAATGACTATACACATTTATAAGAATACTATTATCTACCCATCGCTAAGCGAAGTTCCTAAAATCATGAAAGAAAATCATGATCTCCCTATAGCCGGTCACTTAGGTTCTGGTAGAATGTTGAAACGTATCCAAGAAAAATATTACTGGAAAAACATGCGTGCAGACGTCGAAAATTACGTAAAGAAATGCCCGCAATGCCAAATTAACAAAGCTCTTAGAAGAACCAATCGTGCCCCTATGCAAATCACATCTCTTTCTACACGCCCCTTTGAACGCGTAGCTTTTGATATCGTAGGACCACTACCAGAAGCCGGTAACGATAAATATAAATATATCCTGACTCTCCAAGATGACCTTACCAAATTCTCAGCTGCTTATCCAATCGCTAATACTACTGCTGAAGAAACATGTGAATGTTTGGTCCATTTTATTACATTATTTGGAATACCCAAAACAATCCTGACAGACCAAGGTACCAACTTCACGGCCGAACTATTTAAACAAACATGTAATTTATTAAAAATCAAACAATTATGGTCCACCCCGTATCACCCTCAGACTCAAGGTGCTCTTGAGAGAAGTCATTCTACCTTAAAAGAATATTTAAAATCCTATGTAAACGAGCAACAGAATAACTGGCCCCGCTTTGTATACACAGCTATGCTTGCGTATAACACAGCCGTCCATTCAACCACTCATTTCTCACCCTATGAACTTGTATTTGGAAATAAACCATATATACCGAATTCCATCTACGAAGAAACAACAGGCGCTACTTACCCTGATACCCTGATATTTCCGCATACTCCAAAATAGACTAAAATACTGCCGAGCAAAGGCAATAGAATATATACAGAAATCAAAGATAAACTCCAAAACTTATTACGATACTCACACAAGGCCAATTAAATATAAAGTCGGCGATCTAGTTTATCTTAAAAATCATTTACGCCTTAGAAAAGCCCTTTCACCTATATGGAAAGGCCCGTTCAAAATCGTGAAAATTCATGGAAATAACACTGCATCACTCTTAATAAATAGACGTCACGTCAAACATCATTTTGACGAAATTAAATTAGCCACTAGTAATGAAACATAGATAGTAATTTAATATACAATTTAGTTAATTTAAATTACCTTTCCTTCCAGAATTGGTTACATTTATCCTACCCTGGCGTCAAATGGTCAAGAATATATCCAGCCAGCATCAGACGACGCAGGCATAATTATATTTCGACCCCATTGGCTCTCTAAAAATAACCGATGATACTCTAGACATCATCATTCCCATAGATATCTCTTTCATTCGACCACATTTGGATAATATAAGGGATATCCTAAGAACTTCAAAATTTTTATGCAATCAAAGTAATGCATACTATGAAGGCGAATGTCACTATTTGTTCCAACCATTGTCATCCCGCTATTCCGATATAATTAGGGACTTAGATTCTATTTCCCATCTTATAACTAAATCTTATAAAAGATCAGCCTGGTTTGGTGGAATCGGCTCAGTAATTAAGCAACTATTTGGTAATATGGACCAAAATGATGCCGAAAAATATAGTAATGCCATTCAAACTTTAGAGAATGATCAAACCAAATTGGCAACCCTCATGAAAGAAAACATGATGGTTACAACATCCACATTATCGTCCCTAAAGGAAGTAATCGATAAAATCAATGCGAATGAAGATAGTCTAAGTTATGCTATTGATACCTTAAATGAAGAAATGATGAATTTAACATTAGTTTCCGATAAACTATTAATGAGATCTAAAATATCGGGATTGTCGAATATTTTAGAAAGTAGTTTATTAACCTTATCATTTAAGTTAGAAGATATTAATAATGCTATTATGTTTAGTAAGTCCAATATACTGTATCCATCTATTATTACCCCTAAACAACTGTTTTCAGACCTTGTGGATAATTATAGATTTCTCCCTAGTTCTAAGCAATTACCTGTACCCTTAACCCTAGATAATATCCATATTTTAGTAAACGTATCCGACGTATCCAGTTATTATGCAAATAACAAAATAATATTTGTGATACAAATGCCTTTAGTGAATACGAAAGAATTCGACTTGTACCATACTATACCTTATCCTATTGCCCTTAAAACTATAAATAATACATTGTATTCTACAATAATACCATCCACTAAATATTTGGGCATAACTAAGGATAAATCATCTTATTGTAAATTAAATTCACTCAATACCTGTAAAGTTATAAATACGCAATATTATATTTGTGAAATTTCCAACGCATATTCCACGTCAGCCGTACCAATATGTGAAATTGAGGTTATTTCAAAGGCTCTGATTTCCGTTCCACCTCTTTGCAAAACCGAATTTGTAAATGGTAATTTCGAAACCTTTCATAAGTTACATAATAACCAATGGATATACATGATTAGTCAAAATTCTAAAATTACCGTAGAATGTAATAATCAAGATTTATCTGAATCTTCTATTTCCGGTACTGGTATACTAACTATACCAGACAATTGTATTGCCTATTGCAACGACAATAAGCAATAAGTTAATACCTAAACATAATATTGAAATAAAAATAAAACCAATAGTACTGCATTTCGAACTAATTAACGATACTTGTTGTAGCTCTATTACATCTAAAAGACAATATTAAAGTTCCTTATGTTAACTTAAAAAACATAAATAATTTGGACTCCCTTTTCTCAAACTATAATAAAGTAACTGACCAAATTAAAACAAACCTTAATGGAGTAATTGAAAAACCTCACATTGTCCTTTACGGTAACTATTATTCCTATACTACCATTATTATAAGTCTAATTGTAGTTTTAGTTATTTTTTATAAATTGTATCGTTATTATAAGTTAGTTAAGACTTCTAAATATAATCCTATACCAGACACTCCCATAGAAATGGTATCCATAGATGTCGAAGAAATTCCTGCTCCTAGACTCCGAGTAACCTAAAAACCTGGAAAAATTTACCTTTCCTTCCGGCGTCAACTTACCTTCCACCCGTAAGTTTCCTCCAAATCGGGGGGCTGTTACACCCTTCGTCTGTACCCTTTCTGGCCTACTCAGCAGTCTATGCTGCATTCTTGCTGCTGACGCAGCATCCTCTCATTCCTCTCTCCCTTTCCTCACAGTCCAGCACGCCAGTCGTCTCCCAACCTTCCTACCGTGCACTTGTACCTTGCACTCGTGTCTTATTTAATATACGGTTTATTCTAGCTAAAAGTGGTTTCTTTTTTTAAAAACCAAATTCGGGACCTCGTTCTAACAGTTCGCGCAATGGCTGGTATCTTTGTTCCAGAATCATGCGAACCATATTTTAAAAAGTTTAAAATTTTAATCTTTCCATCAGCTTATATCTATGAAGTTGCAGTATTTGTTAAAATAAATAAAAATCTATTCGGTGAACTTAAATCAAAAAGGTATATACTGAAAATATCTAGTATACCGCAAAGAACTGCTCTTATGGGCAAAAGTTTTTTTGGAATGGCATCTAAAATTTACAATAAGATACCTGTGGACATTTTAAGCACCAAGGAACTGTCACTATTTAAACATAAATTGCGTTATTTTTTTAATTGACAAAGCTTACTACACGATCCAAGATTTTCTAAATAATTTCACCATAATTGTTATTTTCTAAGATTTACTTTTTATGTGATGCCTAAGATTATTTTTTTTATTTTTAACTGCATGTTGATATAATTATTGTATGCCTATTAGGCAGGACATAATGGAACTGTAATTTACCTAACATCTGTATGTATAACCTATGCCTACAATAAAAAGATTTGATTTGGTTTGAGAAAACTATTTTGAAGCACTTGTAATGTATAAATAGGCGTGTACATCCCACATCTGAACTATAATAAGAAGCTACCCTTGCTCTAAAATACTAATTTAATACCGAATATAATTATCAATATTTCAGGGATAAGGAAAATAATATGAAACACCAAGATATTTTGTCAGTCATTTATATTACTTTGCCAACATCAAATTCAATATTCTACACCATACCATCACATCTCCTATTCTCCACATAATATTACAACTCAATCAGTATTCTAATATTTACCATAAAACTAATAGGTTACCTTAATTTACAGTAGATCTCCAACCAATACTATGCCAATCTATCTTTTTACCGACACAGCCACTAGCACGTCTTATTGTCACGAGCGCTCGACCCATAAGACAGTTGTGTTCGTCATTTTGACATATCGAATCTTTCGGTGTTGCCAGTACAATATCAAACAATTATGTATTCAATTGAAACCTAACACTACTAAACTTAAAAAACTAATTGTAAAATAATAATACTCATTCAAGGTACCTCACTCCCTGGTACCTACAAATCAACATAATCCTTTTAATTTACTTTGAATTTGTGTTTAATTTTTAACTGTTTATTTCTCTGAATGCGTATTTTCTCCGAATTTACTGGACGGAAATAGTTGTCTTTTCTGACCGTTTCTTTTTTTTCAGGTCCTTGAAAATATATTGCGTTACTCGAGACATCTTCACTGTTAATATTTTATATCAAGGTGGAACTCTTGATGGAGATGGTCCCAGAAATTTATTGGCTTCCACAGTTGCCAGAGAAATATTAAATGAACACAAAAATTCACTGATTGTTGGACCAATATATTTTAAGTGGGCAAATTTAATAAAAAAACTCTTTTCTGGTGAAACGACCACCACCTATTACATTCCTGCATGTACTACTGCGTCTGGTGCGGTTCTTCAAGCGCGAGGTAAGCTTGTGAACCCGTACTTTAATTGCGTAACACAATACAATCACAATTTGTTTCGATTTGAAACAGATTGCTAATCCATTACTTCATCAGTTGGAAAAAAAATCTGTTCAACAACGTCAATGAATGTTGTTGAACTGTCAAAATGAAACAAATTAGGCAAAACTGTTTTCGAAAATAATTTACGCAATTAGGGTACAGGTCTTGAATAAAAGAAGACGTTTACAGCAGTTAAGGGCTCTGACAACGAAAGGAAAGATAAACAGAGAGGAAAGCCCTGCACCCTCGCCTTCATCATCTCCTAGGCCATTGCCTGTTTTGCTTTGCGAAAGCAACCTGGATGAAAATGTTAAAGATGATCTACAGGGACTTCTAAATTTGTCTGAACCTTGGAGCCTGGTGGAAATAAAATTGAAAAACACATTAAAATGTCGAGTTATGCGTCTTCACAACAATAATAATGATCAGACTTTGGAATGGGTGTCTCAGAATGTTTTTCGTTTTTAAATGTTAAATAAATAACAAAAAGGATTGTGTGGTTTTATGAAACCACGGTAAAAGTGAAACTTTTAAGCAAACTATAGGCGCCGCCATATTGGACTTGGCTGCTCTGACGAGCGCCTTTCACTTTATTCCTACTCTGCGGCCGACCGTCACGCGACATGCAACACACAGACGAAAAAGTTTGAGACGATGTAATAAAAGTTTCACTTTATCAATATCAATTAAATCTCGTTTTATTTATTGTTAAATTTTAAAGAGCAGTTCTTGTAGTTTATTTATGAAAAACAACCGTTTGCAAATGCGCACCATTCGCTTGTTCACACTCATTTAACCTGGAGATAAAATTTTCAATCACTCGCTGGAGCATCGCTTATGGAAAGAGTTGATTTCTTCAGTGATTCTTTGCTTCAAAACAATCAGGTTGAGTGGCAATGAATTGTTACTGAAACTTTACTTTTTAGGTAGCCCCATAGGAAAAAATCAGTAGGCGTTAAATCAGGGCTCCTCGGTGGCCAGTTGATGTCTTCTCAGCAATTTATCACTCTTCCAGAGAATAAATCGTGAAGAGCAGTTAATAAGTCATTTGTAACATGAGAAGTGGCTCCATCTTGCTGGAAAAAGGTGTTGCGGTTGTAACTATACTGATTTTGCATTTTTGTAGCCAAAAAGTCCGGATCATAATGGCAATATCGATCAGAATTGATCAATTCAAAAACGAAAAACATTCTGAGACACCCCTTATATGAACGAGTACCCAGCGCTAAATAAACCGCAAGGTTATACTTACTCTGGTAAGGTTTGCCATATAATTATTTGTACATGTAATTAAATCTATATTTTGTAAATTTACATAAACATAACATCACGCCTTATTTCCCCAAAGGGTTGGGCAGAGGTGTACCTACTTGTAGTAGGTACACCCATATTTCGCCAGTTATGTTTAAGTCCCATGTAATAGGGGGCGAGCCTATTGCCATCAACCGGGCACAAATCCAGACTCCGGGCTGCTACTGAGAAATTACAGAACAAAAAAATAATTTGTAAATAATTATATTGCATTTTGTGATTTTTGGTTGAACATTGACTTTGAGGCAGCCTATGGAGACCAAAAAAATAATTTGTGTGTTTATTTTCCCATGGCAAAAATTAAAATCTTGGAACTATTAAGAAAAAGAAAATCAAAAGATAGCATTGGCCAGGAGCTAATCTCTCTACCTGATTGTAAGTATATTTGTCTTCTTTCATTTAGCCTATATACATCCCACTGCTGGGCATGGGTCTTCTCGCAGAGGGGTTGAGCAGTTTGTCCCCTATGCTAGCCACTTACGGATTGGAGGCTTAACATACGCCTTTGAATATCTTCTTCAATTCACTATGTTTCACAATGTTTTCCCACACTGAAAAACACATAGGGAATTTGAAAATCAATTCCACACATAAGTTCTGAAAAACACATTGGTGTGAGTCCAGATAGGTACAAACTGTTCGGCCACCACGATATACTACTTCACGGTATACGTAGGTATATGTGTGTAGGTGTATTTACTAAAGGTATCAAAATTGAGCTACCTGGAAAATGGTTATTCTATATATTTTTCTTGACGCCACTAAGAAGGTCGGCGCGCAGCACCCAGTCGTATCCGATGTCCCACAGATACGGCCCCAGGACCGATCCCTGTGGGACACCGCACGACATCTCTCGCCGGTTCCACTCTCCTTGGTGACCGGGGTAGATGACAGCCCTATCCGTCAAATAGGCCTCGACCACACGACCACGACAGAGGTAGGTCGGCATCCGGTGATACTGAAGTGCCTCCCTGATGCAACTCCAGGGAAGGATGTTGAAGGCATTGGCGATGTCTAGAGACACCGCCAAGACGACCCCACTCCGGGCCACAGCATCCCCCGTCGTGAGGGCCCGCACGCGCATGATGGCGTCCACCGTAGAGCGCCCACCAGCTGCCCGACGAGGCGGTCCACAATGACTCTTTCAAAGAGCTTGCCCACCTCGTCGAGCAGCACAATGGGCCGATAAGCGGACGGAGAGTCCGCTGGGCGCCCGGTTTCCTGATGAGGACCAGTTTCCCCGTCTTTTCCAACGAAGTGGAAACTGGCTCCTCTCCATGCATGCGCTTAGGAACCCCCTTAGTCGAGGCCCAAGAGTCCCCATGGCCAGGACCATGCCAGGCTTTTCCGGGTATGCCGTCGGGTCCTGGGGCGGTATTTTTTGCACTCATCTTGCATATCGCCACTCTCATCTCTACCTCGGTCACCTCCGGAGCATCGTCGTCGTCGTCGGCGGTATGGTCTGCATCGGGCACCGCAATAGGCGGAGCCATGGGCGGGGGCGTATGTTCCCCTCTTGAAGGGAACAGAGCACTCACCACGTCCTCCACAAGCTGGGGCCGGAGACTGCGTCAGCGGGGGAGCCCATGGGCGAAGTTTCTCCCACACCATCTTATATGAGCGTCCCCACGGGTCTCTGTTCAGTCTCCAACAACTCCTCGCGGGCCAGTGCTCTGGCCCGCAGGATTTGTTTCAGCACCTAAAGAAGAAGATAAAAATCTTGCCGCATTTTTGGCAATTTATTTATTTAATACTTCAAGCACACAAATGTACAGAGGCGGACTTAATGCCAAAGGCATTTTCTACCAGTCAACCTTTGGGTGATGCAGAGACAAACAGTGGTAGGTGCAATAGCGAGAATTGAGGAATAAATATTTTTTTAAATATAAAGATATACATAAACATATATTTCCAATTATATATAAATATAAACAAAATTAAATATATATAAAAATACTACTAAAGCAAATAAGACAAACAATGGGAAATCATTACCGTTGTGATGATACTGCCAGCTTCCTGCGAATGTGCTCGCGAACTTTAAAAGATAATCGGTTGGTCACCATCCTGATTTCCTGGGGGAGCGCATTCCACAGAGAGATAGACTGAACGAAAAAGGAAGAGTGAATGAAGTCTGTGCGGTGGGTGGGACATTGAAGAAGACGATTGTGAGATGAACGTAGATTTCTATTGTGGTTGTCGCAAATATTCTGAAAGTGCGGGACTAGATAACTCGGGGAAGACGGAAAGTTAAGAAATGAAAACAAGGTGGTCAGCGCCCTTTGCTCTCTACGTTGGCGTATGGGCAACCAGTTTAGAAGCGAACGATGCGCAGAGACATGATCATATTTACGCAGATTGAAAACGAATCGAATGCAGTTATTGAGAAGACGGTCAAGTTTGTTGAGGAGATCTGCATTCAGGTCATAGTAGCACACATCACCATAATCGATGATAGGGAAAATTAAGGTCTACACAAGCATTGTCTTCGTAGTCGACGGTAATAAATTTTTCAAACGGTACAGAGCCCGCAGCATTCCAGTAACCTTCTGGCTTACCTTAGCGACTTGAGTACGCCAGTTCAGGGTGCTATCAATGTGCAAGCCTAAGTCCTTCACGTCAGTGCTAAAAGGAACTATCGAACCATTGAAGAGAACTGGTGGCAAGGTTGTACCATCCAACTTGCTAACACTGTGAGGACTACCAATGATGATCGCCTGACACTTCATAGGGTTTACGGCTACACCAAATTTATCAGCCCAGGTTTTTATGGCTATCAAGTCCCTATTTAATTTGCCGATAGCGTCAGGTAATTCATCAACCTTTCCCTGACAGTACAACTGCAAGTTATCCGCATACAGATGATACGCACACTGAAGTTCAGAAGTTATAAGATTAATAAAAATAGAAAACAAAAGAGGAAAAAGTATACCGCCTTGAGGAACGCCAGTTTCCAAATCACACCAGCATGAAGAAGAATCCCCAACATGAATAGACTGCTGACGTTCCTGAAGGTAAGAGGAGAACCATTCCAGTGCTTCGGGAGAGACCATAAGATATGAGAGAATGGCTAACAGGATGTCGTGACTGACGGTATTAAAGGCATTCGAGAAATCAACCAACACTAGAACAGTAACTTTAGTGTCTTCCAGTCCTGCCTTTATATCGCCAGTCACTTTAAGGAGTGCGGATGTAGTGCTGTGCCCAGGCCTGAACCTAGATTGAAGAGGGCTAATGAGTGAGTTGCGATGAACAAAGTTGGAGAATTGTTTGTGGACACAGGCCTCAAGCACTTTGGATAGGAAGGGAAGGATAGAAATTGGACGGAAATCGGTAGGAAGAGAGGGATTGGAAATCTTAGGTAGTGGACGAACATAGGCTTTGCGCCACAGGAAAGGGAATACTCCGGTGTACAGAGAAAAAATTATAATATGGGTAATCGCAGGTAGGAGATGATCCAGAATAGTAACGATCATACCACGGGTGATATTGTCACATCCCACCGCTTTAGATTTGACGGAAAGAATTATTTTTTTGATCTCTCCCTTTTCAACTGGAATGAAACTGAAAGGATTAATATGAGGACGAGATAGACCAGAAATTAGAGACAGAGTTTGTTGCTTGGTTAGACGATCCATGGTAGAAATAGTGGAAAAATGCCGGTTGAGATCGTCTAAGTCAATTGTATTAGGAAGGTCTAAATGTCGCGATTTGCCGATACCAAGAGTTCAAAGAAATTTCCAAATATCGGCAGAAGAAGAAGAACTAATAGTATCGAGAATATGGCGGCGTTTAGCATTACGTATCATCTGATTGCATCTATTCCTTGCAGCCTTGAATAATGTCCAGTTCTCATCAATACGATCCCTTTTAAATTTACGGAACGCACGGTCCCTACGTCGCATAGCCATCTGTATGCCTCTTGTCATCCATGGTGCAGGTGGGCGTTTTAACTTTATTTTTTTGACAGGAGCTGTACAGATTAATAACAACATCATTGAAGATGGCAATCTTGTCGTCAACCGAAGTGGCTTCCGTCGTAGGCTCCTAATTGACCAAAGATGCATTGTCCTTGAGCTTATCGACATTCATCCACACTTCAAGGAAAATAAACTCGGCAGAAGCAGAATAATGCGAAGAAGAAGTAGCAAGTATTTTGTAAGAAAAGTCACTGCGAAGGTATATGGCCCCACCACCCCCTCCTTTACCAATCCGATCATTCCGTATAAGAACGAAACCAGTAAGAGGGTAAGTGGTGGACAGAAGATGCGGTTTGAGCCAAGTTTCAGAGATCAGGATGGCGTGAACGTTGCTGTTATTAAACGCGTCGTACAGCTCACTGTAGTGGCTTGGAACACTTTGAGCGTTAATGTGACACACATTCACCAACCGGCTAGACTTATTATTGAAATTTTGTTGCACAAAGTCACCAAGGGTAGAGTTGAAAGAACAAAAGCTTACATTACTTGAAGTGGCAGTAGATTCGATGGCAGAAAAATAAGACTCATTGTCTGACATAAATTGTAGTTTTTAAGTTGATATAAATATAATATAATATATATAATAAATTATGCTAATACAAAAAACAGCAACAAACGGGTGCAAAACACTGCACCACCCGCCAGCTAACAATAAGCTAAAACAAAACAAAGCATTCAACAATCATACACAAAAACAAAACCTGAGTTCACACTTTTTTGTTTACTCTGGAAATAAAGCGAAAAACCGTAGTTCCCAAAAAATATAAAAGACAAATACACAAAACTATAAAATAAAAGTACAGAAAAAAGAAAAAAAAATTGAACACCCAACCCATTAAATGAGTTGCAAACGTTAGCAAATATTATCTGTGAACGCACGAAAATAAACTACGCAAAATTTGAGAACGTACACTTTAAACGTCAACGTCAAATAATATTATCAACGTCAATTTGACAATCTGGTCAGTCATTCACTAAAAACAACAAGCTAAAAAATATACACTGTCGAGGGTATTTAGCTGTGGAGGGTATGAAAAAACCAATACGCCCCTCAATTTAACAATTTAAAAACAGAGATTACAGAGAAAAAAGATAATTTTGGGACGGGACAAGTACACTACGGTAAGTAAAGATTACGAATGTTATGAAACAAATACAACTTACAAACAACAACAAGACATCAAAGTAAACATTCACTTAGATACCTAATTACAAATTGTGTTTTTCAGGCTCCCGGCAGCATCGTGTTAGAATTTGGTTAATAATAAGATATGTAATTGATTTTATAAAACTACAAATTATTGTTGTGTTTGTATGATGACAGTCATTTTTGCGTTGGATATGACTGTCATCTTATACTACTAGATGGCGTTACTTGTGCTATGTTTAATATCCATTTTCGCTAAATATTGATTTTATATTTAAAGCTATGCGTTAATTAATACTGTTTATTATATATGTAATATTTGAAAGAATTGTAAAATTGTTTCCAATTGTATTTAAGATGTAATTAAACAATACTGTTTTACCAAACGAGGTGGCGCGCTACATCCGGTCCCCACTCTTGTTGCTTGCCGGCGTAGCGCGTTAGCTCTTTGAGGCAGTCTGTTGCTAGCCGTGTTACCAGTAAGTCGATTAAAAGAGTCAGTATGACTCAAAGTGCGTTTTATTTGAGTAGCCCCACATTTCAGAATTGGGATAAAATTGGTTAGTCATACTAGCCTTATCCAGGCCTACGTAAGTAAGTTTGGTCGTTCTGATTGCAACTGTTGAAAGTTTTTTTTTTATACGTGCGATGAACGCCGCTTGCGGACGCCGTCCGTGAGTGACTTCCTGCATTGGTAGAGCGGCAAACGGTTTGCCATAAGACACGACGTAGTCGCAGCCGACAATGTCACAGCTCGCTCAGAGGCAGCTGAAGCGACGCAGCCGCCGATCGGTGAACTGAAATCCTGAAGGGCGCGGTGAGTCGAACCCAATTTATTCTGTTCCTGCCCCGTATGGCGCGGTTTCAGTTTCATAGCTTGACCAAGCAGTGCAGGTCGCAAACAATAAAAATAACAGTTTAGAAAAACTCTTCAATCATAATACTGTCCCTGAATTTGACCCGAAATGCAAACAACAGACGATTGACATATGGTTGCGTTGTGCTTTAAGATATGGTTGGTCAGACTAACAAATGGCTTATTTTGCTCTCCTAATACTAAAAGGAATTGCACAAGAACGGTAAGAGGGTTTGCCAAATATTTTATTTAGTTCGAACGAATGACAAGAGAAACTGCGGTTAGCGTTCGATAGTAACGAAAACTATGCTTGCTTACTTCAAACAATGCTATCCAAACGCGCTAAATTTAACGATTCTCTAGAAGAATGTTTTATGGAAAAGTTGTATTGTTAAACGGATGTATCTAGTATCTAAGGCAAACACGTGGTGGATTGCAATGTTCACGGGATAGACGACTATAGTGTCAGACTGGGAGCTGAAGCTGCTAGAGTTTCAACACTCTGGATCAGCTTTTACCATATTTAAAAACTGTTAAAGCTAACATTCATCAGAGTGATGATAAAAATAAAACTAGGACTTTTAACAATGAGACGGACAGTACAGACAAAGAGGCTAATAAAAGTTGTGTTGTTAAATGTTACAATTGTTTACAAGGACACTATAAGTCACAATGCACTAAACCCCGGTAAAGTGCACACGTTATCTCAAGTTTGGTCATGGCGTAGAGAAATGCACTCTGCCCAATATAACCTCATTGACTCTGCCCATAACGTCCGCTTCAATAGACAGCAAATCAGTAAATCTTTAATGTGTGTAGTCAGTTCAGACAGTGACTTCACTATTCCATACAAGGTTTCATTAAGAGGCATCAAATTAACTGTCTTATTAATTTCGGTAGCTCTGCTACTATGAATAGCTTAAGTTTCGCTAAAAATGTATCGCTAAATATGCCCGCTATCGCTGAAGACCGGGCGGCGGTGACGATCGTTCCGGGCTGAGGTCGGTTGCGAGTTGCGACCTCAACCTTGGAATAATGTTGTCGAGGTGGTTTCAAGGTAGTAGCGACTTGTACCACTAATACACCAAACATGAAGGTGGTTTCAAGGTAGTAGCGACTTGTACCACAAGTACACCAAACATGAAAGTGGTTTCAAGGTAGTAGTGACTTGTACCACTAGTACACTAAACATGAAATGAAATTGTTTATTCTGTAAATAGGATAACGGAAACACTTTCACAAGGCAAAAAAACAAAAACAAAAAATAAGCTAGATGAGTTCGGCGTTTCCTATTTGACTACTCTGAGAAGAAAAGCCGAAACAAGCTCAGTCTCTTTTAAAGTCCAGACATAATCTTGGTCAGGCCATATGAGGACCATGTAGATTAGTGTCTGAAAAGGTCTTTCGAGGAAAGAACCATAAAGATTTGAGTGGACCTGTCCAGTCAGTGCAAGCATTTGTCAGTAATCGTGGAGCTTAACTCGGAACATAAGTAGCTCAAATCGATGAACAGTACCAAAGAGAGGATATTTGGGTAGGCCGCATAAACTACTCAAACTACCAGACCATCACTAAAACTAGCTGGGAAATAAAAATAATATCCACATAGTCCTAAAATTCGAATAATTAAAATAATATAATATTTTACAAAGTAATCATGTCATTTTGAATATAATTTTCAACAATGTCAATGTTTATATAAAACTGGTATATGTTGATTTTACATAATAATTAAAATGTCTAGTTTTATGGTTTCATGAAGGTGGTTTCAAGGTAGTAGTGACTTATGCCACTAGTAAACTAAACATTCAGGTGGTTTCAAGGTAGTAGCGACTTGTGCCATTATTAAACTAAACATGCAGGTGGTTTCAAGGTAGTAGCGACTTGTGCCACTAGTAAACTAAACATGCAGGTGGTTTCAAGGTAGTAGTGACTTGTGCCACTAGTAAACTAAACATGCAGGTGGTTTCAAGGTAGTAGCGACTTGTGCCACTAGTAAACTAAACATGCAGGTGGTTTCAAGGTAGTAGCGACTAAAACCACTAGTAAACCAATTGTGTTTCTTTATTTAAGGGTTTATACACAGCTTTAGAGCTTAAAGTACCATATGCACGTACAGCTTTATTAATTTAATTTAATTTAATTTATTTATTTAAATCTGATACAGTAATCCATATTTATATTAGTATACCTACTTAAAAATTACGTTAGTATCTACTTAATCAAAAATACATGCCACAATAATAATAATGATTATAACCAAAATAAAATAACAACATAGAAATTGAAATAGATAGATATATAAAATAAAATTGTAAAATTAATTAATAAATTTCATAAAATAAAATTGTAAAATAAAAATTGATCTCTAAACTAATTAAAATCTTTACATTGTAGCGGTTACACCGCCACATACGAACTACACATCAAAATGACATGACGTCACACAAATCCTGCATCGCGCAGTTAGAGTTTACCAAGCGATCGACATACATACAAGATTTCAACTTCAAACTGATGGGCAGTTGCCCGCCAGACACAACACCCGTCTGGTCGGAGGATCCTCCCTTTTCTATGGTGGATGAGTGAACTTTACACCCTGTTCCTCATGCTCCTAAATTGGTGACCCCGAGTAAGAACGTCAACGCAGCCTTCGAGCAAACTTCGGCGTGACGTCATCATCATCATCACTCCCGCAAGCTTTCGTGAGGCGACTCACACAGCCGGCCAGCACCCACGGCTTCAACGGGTATCCTGACCACCAGCATGCAGCGAACGCGCATTCCTGGTCATCACCCTCAGCCTCATCACCCCGACTCACTGGGGAATCAACGCAATCAGCCTTATCACCCCGAACCACTGGGGAATCAACGCAATCAACCTCAATCACCCCGACTCACTGGGGAATCACCGCAATCACCACAGACAGTTCCGACTCACCGCGAACTATGTGGCACCCGGTTCCGACTCACTGGAACCACAGCTGGCACCGTGAAGCATCGCAAGATTCAGCCCACTATCGACCTCCGGTCTCCGGAGGGGAGTGATGTAGCGGTTACACCGCCACATACGAACTACACATCAAAATGACATGACGTCACACAAATCCTGCATCGCGCAGTTAGAGTTTACCAAGCGATCGACATACATACAATATTTCAACTTCAAACTGATGGGCAGTTGCCCGCCAGACACAACACCCGTCTGGTCGGAGGATCCTCCCTTTTCTATGGTGGATGAGTGAACTTTACACCCTGTTCCTCATGCTCCTAAAACATATTCATTAAAATTAATGTCAATTAAAATCCAAAAATTCATTGAGTATAAAATTACAAATATTAAAAATCAAAGTCAGAATCAGTCAAACTAAGCCTAGATGACTGATTTTACAAGTGACTTCCAAAGCGGGGATGAGATCCTATCGCTATTGTCTTCAAGATTTTGTTGCGGCTGCCACGTATTCTGCAGATCAGGGATACCGTCCTCTTGCGAATGATAGCATGAAAACCATCAGTGCGAAACAGCGCGAACATCCCCGATGCACTACAGAAGCGTGGCAGCCCCAACATCATCCTGAAGACATTATTATACTGGATGCGCAGGGCATCCAGCGATCTTTTGGTGTGGCGAACCCACAGACTTCCAGTGTAAAAGCTCTGACAATATGCCTTAAAAAGCGTAATTTTAACTTGTTCAGAGCAACGTGAGAATCTGCGGGCCAGCATGTTACCTCTGACCGCTAGAGACCTACGCTCCCTCTCAATGTCTACATCATCCTCAAGGCCGTCGGTAAGGAAGTGTCCCAGATACTTAAACTTCGCGACACGATTTACGTTCAAGCCATTTAGGGTAATTTTGTGAGAATAATCAGGGCATCCACCGGCGGCCCTAAAGACCATGTATTCACTCTTCTGTGCATTGTACAAAAGGCCGTGTACATCGGCATAGGCCGCACACACATTTAACAGCTCTCCGAGACCCCCCGCCGTCGGGCTCAGCAGCACCATATCGTCCGCGTAACTTATGTTATTGATACACACGCCGTCTATGGAGAAACCGACGCGCTTGCTACTGAGCTCTTCGATGAGGTCATTTACATACAGGTTGAAGAGCTTAGGAGACGTCAGTCCTCCCTGCCTTACTCCGCTCTCCAACCTGTACGGTTCAGAGAGTGCATTGGCCCACCTCACAAAATTAGTTTGGTGTCCATACCAATACTTAAGCATGTTGAGCACAGCCACCGGTACACCCCTGTCCCTCAACTTACTCCAAAGTACATCATACGACACGAGATCAAAAGCCTTGGAGAGGTCAAGGAAACAGGCATATACCGGCGTCCTACGGTCAGTATAGTACTGGACAGTATGCTTGAGACTCAGGATTGCGCTTTCAGTGGATAGCCCGGGCCGAAACCCGAACTGAGCGTCGTGTAATTTTATATAATTATCCAAGCTAGACTCAAGCAAACCGTCCAGCACCTTAGCAATAGCAGTTGCTAGAGATATGGGGCGGTAGTTACCCTTATCCGAGATATCACCAGTCCTGTTCTTCACAGTGGGCACTACGATGGTTTTCATTAAATCATGTGGTAAATAAGAGTGATTCATGCACATTGTGAAGAACAAGGCCAGGACTCTCGGCAGGTGAACCCCCGCGTGCCGCAAGTGCTCCACACTAAGCGCATCATGACCAGGTGATTTACCCCCTGTCATTTTCCTCAAAACGACTCTCACCTGACCAGCTGTAAAATGTACAGAAGACTCATCCCCTTCACATCCGGCCTCCAAAATAGTAGACGACGCTGAAGGGCCCAGCGGGGAGCGCACCTTAAAATGCTCCCTGAAAATATTAGCAACATGCACCGGTTCACTTTTCCCATCCACACTCACCGGGAGGCCAGGCCTAATATCGTGCTTTCCAGTAGCCTTCCAGAATTTGGTGAAATCTTTAGCCGATCTGTGCTCAGCCAAAATGTCCATACTAAGTTGTTCCCGATTGTTTCGGCACCACTTCAAACGGCTTTTGAAAACTTTACGTGATTCACGCATTTCATCACAAATGATGCCAGCAGTAGGCCGTTTGTATGCTACCCACAATTTGAACTTAAGCCTGGCCGCCCGATGAGCATCTTGAACATGTTTATTCCAGCCACATAAGTGCCTGCTTTTGTTTTGTTGAATGAGGAAAAGTTTTTTTTTTGTATGGCCCAAAAGATATTTAATAAGTTATTTTGCACGTAAATTACGTAGGTAACATAATACAGAAATGTTACTACTATCTCAGTGACTATTTTGATGACAGTTCTTTGACATAATTGTATTTGAATACTCGTACCATGACTATAAAAATAAGATGACTTTAATAATAGTAATTCTGTGGACAACGTCAATTTGAATTATTTTTTTTTTTATTTTCTGATCAGTAATTTATTGACATTATAATTATTTATTATTGACATTATTGCATTTCGTTAAATAGTTTTATTACATACCTAAACTGATACTATTGATACTACTGAATTATAATAATTTAAGTTACTTGGCAAAAGCCTCCCATAAATGTATATTTGTACGCCAAATGGCAAAACATAGAGAACCTTTATTATAATAATTGTAACATCTTGCACACTTGTAACCTATGTTTGCAAATAAAGAATATTGATTGATTGATTGACCACGTTGCAGAATAAAGATGTTGGTGGTTTCAGGGTGGTAGCGACTTGTATCGCTCTAGTGGTTTCATGGTAGTAGCGACTTGTACCACTAGTAGACCAAACATGTTAATTTCATTATTTATTGAAGTGTATCTACATACACAACATTACAGAATAAAGATGTTGGTGGTTTCAAGGTAGCAGTGACTTGTACCACTAGTAGAACAAACATATTTATTTATGTGTACAACATTACAGAAAGTGACGATAATTTTATACTGAAGATCACGTCTGGACGAGTGGTGTTAATGATGAGAAAAGAAAAACATGTTAAATTAGAGCATTTTCTTAGTGGCTTAATATATGAATGTTTTAGATTGTTTATATGACGTAGTAAAATTGATTTGTAAAGTTATGTCGAACTGAGAATCGCGCAAAGTCTATCAAGCGTGTTTTTCTGAAACCTTCACCATTTTGAGGATAATTTGATTATTGATCTTTTCGACATTAAAATGGAACAAGGTGAGGATACATTTATTGAACGGCTCAGAAAATTACTGGTGGATGGATGCTATTATTCAATAAACGAATTTTTTTAATGGGATGACTTCCACCATTTACTCAGTTTCAGACATTGATTTTTATTGTACTATTTTAGTCTGTGACATTATTTATTTTAATTGAATTTTTACTACAATTTAATTTGACTTTTTGACATTAATCTGTGACAATATCTATTGTGAGTGAATTGAGTTTTTTAAATATTATATTTCACTTTTTATATTAATTTAATCTGTGACATTATTAATTTCAAATGAACTTTGAATGGTTCCTAATTATTTACTTATTTTATTTTTATAGTTTCTATTTGTGATGTGGATTGTTACATTCAATTTGTGTGTGATCTTATTTACTTGAAATGAGTATTGATTCTTCCTAATGATTTCTAGAGGTGGAATTTGAAAAGACGTGTATCACAAATTTAAATGTGATATTATGTGTATAGTGTAATTTTACTAGATTTTTTTTAATGATAATTATTTTTAATTTCTATTTACTGCATTTATTTTAAATCATGCTGTTGGTCATATTTTATGTAATTGTTGTGCCGGACGGGGTCCATGTGAACTTTATTATTATTTGGGACCTTGTAAACACATGTGATATGCAAATGCAGTAAAGATTGGAATTTGAATTTTAGTATACGTGTTTTATAATACCTTTTGTTTTATGTATTATGGATTAATTTGGGACGGCGCTGCTTGATGGGCGAGTCCTATTGCTGACTAGACGTACGATGCGTTGCGTGAGCTCGGTGCAAAGCACGCGGGCTGGCCACTCAAGGTCACTGGCATCTAACAGCGTCTTAAGATATTGGTGGTTTCAAGGTAGTAGCGACTTGTACCACTACTAAAGATACATATTTCGTAAAATTACAGTTGTAATTGTTGAAGTTGATTTAGGTCTCCAAATATTATTTGTGTGTAATATGTAGTTGCTGTTTTGATACATAAATCCATCCGCTTACATACGCGAGGACGCGTAATTTATGCGGATGGCCGAATGTTAGAATTTGGTTAATAATAAGATATGTAATTGATTTTATAAAACTACAAATTATTGTTGTGTTTGTATGATGACAGTCATTTTTGCGTTGGATATGACTGTCATCTTATCTTTCTTGATGGCGTTACTTGTGCTATGTTTAATATCCATTTTCGCTAAATATTGATTTTATATTTAAAGCTATGCGTTAATTAATACTGTTTATTATATATGTAATATTTGAAAGAATTGTTAAATTGTTTCCAATTGTATTTAAGATGTAATTAAACAATACTGTTTTACCAAACGAGGTGGCGCGCTACATCCAGTCCCCACTCTTGTTGCTTGCCGGCGTAGCGCGTTAGCTCTTTGAGGCAGTCTGTTGCTAGCCGTGTTACCAGTAAGTCGATTAAAAGAGTCAGTGTGACTCAAAGTGCGTTTTAATTGAGTAGCCCCACAATCGACACTTCTTCATCTCGCTGTTGGAGTCGCGCCCGGCGCCTTCGGGTACTTGGTTGTCAAGGGCTTCAGCTCGTCGATGGACGTAACTTTGTGCCGACTTCCATCAGGGGCCTTAATGAATATAACACCGTCTTGAGTCCAACACGACCGCATACTGAAATGCTCACGCGCCTTTCCGAAGACAGCTTGTCTGGCCCTAGTCAAGAACTCCTTCACTGATATTTTGGAGCCTTTCAAACCTGTCTTTGCCTTCCAGACTGAGGCCTTGATGTCCACGCTAGCGAACCTAACTAGGATAGGCCTGTGATGCTCCTTGCTGGGAGCTCCAAGCCTGTGACAGACTTTAATTGAGGAGGCTGACAGATTCTTGAGGGCAAGCTTAGTACTGAGAACATCCAATATTATCGCTGTACTGTCTTCATTATTCACTTCAGCAAGGCCTTGGAAAATTAATGCTTTCTGCCGATGCCTGGTCTCCAAGCCATCAATTTGCTTGACACACTCACTGATCTGGCTTCGGAGCAGGTCAAGCATGGAGAATATGAGCTCACGGAAGCTGCGAAACTCTTCAGCTATCTTAGCAACCGTGTCCTTGGCAGGACCAGTGCACTGGATTTGTGCTTCCAGCTCACCCATCTTCCTTAAAAAGTTATCCTCAAGGATCTTCTGTGCAGCAAGGACTTCGGCAAATTGAGACATTTCGTGTAGTGAAGTGCTGAGAAATGTGTGTGATAGTGCAGTTGATCAGCTGGCAGGTGGTGTTTATAATGTATGTGTATGTCACATAAATGTGCCACAAACGTAACTACTTGCTAAATGACTATTGTAGACTAAGTACTAATGTAACTTAATCAGTATTTACAATTAATTAAATTTTAAATAAAATTCTAAATTTATAGAACGTCTATACTTTTTTAACACCTACCCGTGAAAAAAACAAAAGCAATCCCTCATCTATTAAACACGAGAACTGTTAAACAGAAGAAAAACAAAAAAACGTAGAGCCTAGCTGCAGCTGGAAACTATCTAAGGCAGAAACGCGGGATGCTTTCAATAACCAATATGGTTTCAGAAATTGAGTTAGCACCGAAAACGCAGTCATAGATTTGTCTAGTCACGTGGCTAGATCGCTTGATAGAAAGTGCCTGGGAATTTTCCTTGATTTGTCAAAGGCATTCGACACCGTTTCTGCCCAAGCCTTATTGAGTAAAATGGAAAGCATCGGTATACGTGGACACCCATTGAAAATCTTTGCAGATTATCTCAGCAATCGTACCCAAATAGTGAAAATCGGCCCTCATGAAAGTGATGAGCTTTCAATCACATACGGCGTTCCACAAGGCAGCATTCTGGGGCCTACTCTCTTTCTCATTTATATTAATGAACTCTGCAAACTGCCTCTCGATAACTGTAAGATATTTACGTACGCGGATGACACTGCCCTTGTTGTAGATGGTGATGACTGGCCCCAGACATACCAAAACGCCGAGGCTGCGCTGTCCGCTGTAATGAAATGTTTGGCCGACAACTTGCTCACCTTAAATGTTGATTTATTATTTTATTTATTTATTTATTTCTAAAACACTTAACCTATTACATTTTGGTTTTAGCCTCACAACGAAAACCTCTCAGGGTTTATCTGTGTGCGGCATATGTTCGGTATATGTTCCATTTTCCATTCGGTCCAATCTGTGTCCCCCAAACTCCTTTACCATAAAAGCACATGCTTGCGGATCCTTAACACAGTGTAGCTGCCTCTTCCTCGCCAAATCCACTTGTGTAAGGTATCTAGGAGTACTCATCGATCAGCATCTCAACTGGCACCCCCATATAGCCAAAATCACATCCCGCATACGTAAGCTAATATATGTTTTCAAAAAGTTACGAAACTTTGCTGATAAGGATACGCTAAAATTAGTATATTTTGCCCTATGCCTAACGTACTGCTTGCCCGTCTGGGGTGGTGCCACCTGTAGTGGCTTTGTCTACTTACTCCAATATCGGTTCGGTATAGTGCACGCACCACGTCTTTACACTGCGGCGGTCGGACACCGAATCCCCGACTCCCCGCTACCTCTGCGTGGTACGTCACTCGAGACGACAGTATTATTTACATATATCTATCTATACACTACACCACCCAAAATGTTTTTATCCGCCTTGAGAGAGCCCAGAGAGCTGTCCTTAAAGTAATGCTCTCTCTTTCACGTAGGTATCCACAAGATTTCATGGTGAAATTAATACGGTCCATGATAAACCGATTAAGAGCTGTAATCAAGGCTAGGGGAGGGAATACACCTTATTAAAAAACAATTTGATCAAGCATTTTGAGTTTTATTTTTATTCTTTCTTAAGCGAAATTGGGTAATTTTATCCGTATGTTGGGTTTTGTGCCCTAAAACCCCCTATGGGTATTTTTTTTACACTGTATTTGATATCATTAGAAAGGTACTGAAGTAAACATTCAAATAGTGTAAGTTTTATTTTAATATGTATTCACATTCATGAAAAAAACTGCTTTAACAACAAAAAGTCAACGTGTGCGATTTTATTGCTCTCAAGTGTAGTTGTAAGCCTTATAATATGCTCTTAGTTCTTTGGTTCTTGTACTGTGATGGCTTTTGGTGAAATAAAGAATTTAAGTTGAAAAATATGTTTTCTCATACGGAATTTATGAGAAAACATGTTTTTGCAACTGCAAAGTTAAGTTGGTCGATTATTACTCGTTAACTTGTAGAGCCTACTTAGCTGTGATAGTTTTTCTTTTAATTTCGTTTTATAAACTACTGCTGTGATTTTTTTCACACATCCAAAACTAACCATTTAGCTGGCAGGGGGGGGACACTTGACTCTTACAAAAATTAGCACTTTAAAACTTAATATTTCGCAAACGGATCCTTGAATCCAAAAAAACATGTGTGCAATTCACACGTGGTAGAAGTGAAACCTTCAAAAATTTTGAGCTTTGCGATAATGAAAATTTCGGGAAGAGGATAATTGTAGGTTTTAGTAATGATCATAGTGATACAAAGTTTGATAGTAATTATTTTATTCGTATATATTATATAGATTTATTCAGAGCTATTTTAGGTACCTACATCACGCTTGCATCAGTAAAAGTGGAATTTTAAAACGTTAGGTAAAAGTACTGGGTCTTATAATCTTATATCACGCCCGGGAAGGGCGTGATATAAGATTATAAGACCCTCCCTCATGCACATCATAAATGCGCGCGAAGTACTTGATCATTATTTTGCTGCGATGTTATTTTAAAACTGCGATATCTCCTAAGATATTCATTGAAATCGAATGATGTATAGGGCAATTTTGTTTTAAATTAAATACTTGTGATGAATAATGTATTTATTTGGATAAGGATTAATATCATGTTTATAAAAACACCTTCGCAAATAATGCATTATTTTAGAACAAATTTGTTTATCATAAAAAAAGTTATAGTGAGCCAACCTTAAAAGATAGACATATGCTGTCGCAGACATTTTTTAGAACATTTAAAGGGAAACAATTCTGTCATACATGATTTTTGCGAAACTTTAACCGTTTACGCAGCGGAAGCTCTCAAAAGGAAAAATAAAACCCCCCGATTTTGAAACATTCTTCATTGGTGCTCTGCTCCTTTTGGTCTTAGCGTGATGATATATAGCTTATAGCTTTTTTCAATAAATGGGCTATCTAACACTGAAATAATTTTTCAAATCGGACCAGCAGTTCCTGAGATTAGCACGTTCAAGCAAGCAAACAAACTCTTCAGCTTCAGAGAACCACGAACATAAGAAACACTATAATGCTTCCTATCTCATTTTCGCCCACGTTAAATCTTATGAATTTTTGTCTGTCTCTTTTTACTGTCGCTTTTTCGTTTCATCGACTTTCAAATCACAACGATGCTCACAATGTTTTTAAAGGACCTTTCCAATGATACCACACACCAAGGGTTAAAAACAAAAAATATCACCACTTTACGTATAGGAGAGGTACCCTAAAAAAAAATGTTTTTCATAATTTTGTTTTTCCACTTTGTCGGCGTAATTAATATGTATGCCAAATTACAGCTTTCTAGTACTAAGGGTCTCGGAGCTAGACCGCGGACAGACAGACAGATAGACAGACAGACAGACGGACAGACACAGACAGACAGACGGACATGACGAAACTATAAGGGTTCCTTGTTTACTACGGAACCCTAAAAAGGCATGTTGTCTGATACTCTCAGGACTGGACCTGTTTCTCGTGTAACTCTTGCTGAACTTCTAATGAACAGTTAATACGATCTAGTTTACTATTATGTCAAAGTAAGTCACTTGTACAAGTTAGTTGGGCCACCGTATCTACTGCGCGGTGTGGCAATGGTACTATCTTAGTTTATACCACCAGCCATGATGATTCACTGCCTGTTTTTTTCAAAGTGCATAATGTTTTCTTGTATGATTCAAATAGTCTGATTCTAATGGGACAACTATTGCAAACATTTGAATTTGATGAACATTTTTTTGCTTATGAGATTAAAGAACCAGAACCAAAGGAAAATGTCAAATCCCATAATTTTTTGTCGCATCCTATACCGTGCAATATAAATATTCTGAGCAATGGAAAAAATATGTTACTCTAAGATTGCATTATAATTAAGGCGAAAGCGTCAAGGTAGCCCATAAAATTCAAATTTTATTGCTGATTCTCAGGATTATAATTCTGTATAGCCATATTTGTTACGGTCGCGAACCATATTTTAATGACGATAAAGCCGACACTTCAACGTGACATTTTGGCGCGCGTGTTAGAATGTGGATTAAAACTACATTTACCGGCATTGATATTGATATCCACTTAATTATCGAGCTTTGAGTCTCAGAATGGTTACTGGTTAATTATTATGTATGTAGGTGTCTTTGAATACTTGTGTGTAGGGAAAGGATTTTATGAAGAAAAGCACATAAAGACAAGACTAGGCATTTATTTCAATTAGGCTTGTCAATAAGTAGGTAGATATCGTTAATGAGAAAGCTAGTTACCCGTTCCAAATCTAGGTCATACAATACATTTTTACATTAGCATACTAATATTATTACTATCACATTAATCTCTTGGGTATTTGAGAATAAGTCTCTCAAAGATATATCAAAAACATGAATCTTCCCTGATTCGATTTACACATTAATATCATAATATAATAACATCTACTGGATGTTTTGAAAATAGTTTGAAACACATTTAACACCATGTTACTTTAAATTGCAATATAAAATCGTGATAAATATTATTAGTACCTTATTAATTATTCATTTATTGTACTGCTAATATAATAAACATTTGTTTTGTTTTGTGTGGTAAAATTTTATTGTAACATCTTGCATGCCATGTGAGTGTATACTCTTGTTTGGGACAAATAAATGATCTTTATCTTTATCTATACCACAAATCATGACTTGTTCGAAAACTCAAGAATCGTTGTTTGTGAAACAGCCTTTAAGTCACATTATTAACTATTTATATGAAATACATCTGTCTATGAAATATCAATTAAAGAAATGCAAATCAAATAATAAAACCTTTTCTATTCACAAAACATTAATTTACGTTAATTAAAATATTGTATTTCAACAATATTTTAATGAACGTAAATTAATGTTTCCATACGTCAATGTGATCTACACTGGCCTGCAAAAATAAGTACTACACTTTTAAAAATTTTTTTTCTCTAAACTGTAGAAGTTAGAGATTTAAAATAAAAAACATTTTATAGCAATTTTATCAGCTTTCTTTGAAACTATAGTAAATTATACATTAGTAACATTTTTAAATCTAAAACAAGATAAAACAATAAAAATGGCAATTTTCACCTTATTGTCATAAAACTCAATTAACATTTACGAATGTTTTACATGTTATTTATTTTTTAATAACTGGTATTGCGTCCTAAGGCTCTGCTTCGAGTTGATTTGGCATACTGAACACGAGGTTTCGTAGCCGATATTGGGGAATATTCTCCCATTCTTCTATCAGGGCCTGTTTTAGTGCCCTGAGGGTGGTAGGTGGTGGTCTGCGGCTTCTGACTAGCCTCCCTAGCTTATCCCAGGCGTGCTCAATCGGGTTGAGATCAGTACTTCTTAATGGCCAAGCCATCACGCTGATACCAACCTCCTGAATATACTCTTGCACGATCCGAGCTGTGTGTGGCCGGGCATTATCATGCATCAGCATCGATCCATCACCCATATTTACTAAATACGGCCCAGCATACTCACTGAGAATCTCCTGGGCATATCTTTCCTCAGTCAGAGTGCCATTTTCTATGGCCACTAACTCTGTGCGACCTTCTGAAGATATGCCAGCCCATACAAGTACACTGCCTCCACCGTACTGGACTCTTTCTGAGAAGCAGGCTTGAAGGTATCGCTCACCAGGTCGCCTGTAGACACTTCGCCTTCCATCAGAAGTGTAAAGTGAGAATCGAGACTCATCTGTTAACAAAATTCTTGACCATTCTTCTTGATCCCACTGTATGTGTTCACAGGCGTATCGCTTTTTTTATTAAAATAAAAAATAAAAAAATCTTATGCACACTATTATTAATTTATATTTATCAAAATTTTTAACACTATTCTTAATTTAAATTTATTAAAAAAAAAATTAAATTTTTTAGTTCAGTTTTCTATAAAAGCGTGTTTTTTAGTTTTTTAAACTGTTATTTATTTTCTACTTTTTAGTTTGGTTTATTTATAATAGCTTGTTTTTTTAATTTTAAACTATTATTTGTTCTACTATTAATTGCGTGATAACTGTAAGTAACTAATTATTTTCCAAAATTATTCATGTGTACGGCTGTATTAAATGGTAAAAATTTAATCTCGATTTTAGAAGTCATTCAAAGATTTTAACGTTGTCAATACATACAGTGAGACTTAATGGTATAAGGTTATTGCCGAACAAGTGATAATGACAAGTCTTACTACGTGTTACTTCGTAATCGAATCATTTCATCTAATGCTTCTCTGTTACAAGGGGTTTTGCCTGTTAGCTTTGAGCAATCAAGTTCTTCAATTCAAATTCCGTCCACGACTAATTGCTACATAAGCTTGTCCAGCTGCAAACAGTCGAGAGCCTAGATAAATGACTGCATGATCAACTGTACAGCCTTGCATCTTGTGGACGGTCGATGCCCAACTCAGAATCAATGGCAACATACGTCTCTCAGCAGTTCCATAGCTGTGTTTTGCTGGGAACTGTACCGATATTGGTTTAATTACTTGAACACCATCTGGACCGAAATCGATATGTACTGATGGAATGTCTTCTGCATTTAATTTTTTCGTTTGATTTTCTTTAAAAGTGTGTTTTTTTGAAATTCTTGCTTATTTTGTTGAATTAAAATTCTCTTTGGTATTGAAAAATTTGTTAATATTAGATCGTTGAATCGGTTAAAGATAATTAGAAATTTTAACATACAGATATCACAATATAATAATATAAATATGAATACAATAGGGTTTCGGGCGAAGAACACGTTTCGTAAAAAATGTAATCTGATGCGTTGCACAGCTGACGGATGACAGACTACTTCTCTAAATAAAAAACGTTTAAAAAAGGTGCACGTCGTTTATCTTTTTGACGGGTTCTAGAACATTCTAGAAGCTGCGGATCGTGGCGGGAGCGGTTTGAAATGAGATCGCGTTATATCCTCCCCGAAATTTGTAATCCCGCTAACCGGTAAACTGCTTTCCGGATTTTGTCCTAAGAAAATCATGGTCGCCCTACACGGTATACCAATTTCTGTATTTTGTCCCGGGAAATTCATGGTCACCCTATTTTGTGTTTGACAGTGACAAGAGCTATCAAAATTATTTTTGCAAGTAGGTATTGCGATGTTTACGATTCAGTTTTGAATTAAACGAATCACAATTATTATGTTCTTTTATTTCACTAACAAAAATCTTATTTTGCAAATTGAAAAATGGAATAATTTTATCAAATTAATGTATTGTCTCCGGTTTTCGATAAATCTACAAAGTTTGAACGAAATCTGGCCGTTTAAAGTGGGTCAAAATCGCGCCCAAAAAGTCGGTTACAAACAAACATACAAACAAATAATTTTATCAAATTAATGTATTGTCATCGGTCCTCGATAAATCTACAAAGTTTGAACGAAATCGGGCCGTTTAAAGTGGGTCAAAATCGCGCCCAAAGGAGTCGGTTACAAACAAACATACAAACAAAAATACAAACAGACATACAAACATACAAACAAACAAACATACATACAGGTGAAGCTAATAGAAAGTGTGTAAAAAATTAATAGTTAAATTGTAATTCGAAAAGGATTACTTTTGATTTTAAAGATTTTTTCAGCCGTTTCTTAAGGCTCCGTGCCGCCGCACCGCACGAAATCACTGATTTTGATCAATTTTGTTTATTCGTTGTGAGAAAGGGGACGAGAATTTAAACAAAATTATTTGTGATTTGAAAAGTCCAATTCTTCGTCTTGTACATAGGGGAAAGGGATTTTTGAAATAAATTAAGGATTCGTGGGAAATCACTAAAATTCGCAACAAGTTTTCCAAAAAATGACGCGAGACTGACGTTTGATCGTTTCGTTAGAAGAAACTGCTTTTGATGTTGAAAATTAAAAAATATCATCAACATCATTATATGGTCTACTTGTACATAGGGGAACCACTTTTTTCAACTTTCATACAAAATATAGCAGAAAAAAAATGTTGAAATAACGTAACTTTCTCAAAACTTCAAGCCAAATAAATATTTTTTTCTAATACTTAGAAACACTTTTAAGAAATTTAAAAAATTCTATATTAATTTTAAGTTAATTGTTTAATAGAATCTAAATTTTATTTTATAAATAAACAATTACTTCATTACGTAAATAAATGGCAAAGTGAACTATATAAACGATCGCGGAAAATCTATTCCGTCAGTAGCGAACGGGCCTTCCCAGCGTGAGGACGTATCACTTTGCGTCGCAGCACGCACACACGCACGTACGTGTCCGATGTTAACATATTCCAGAAATTGTACGTCGACTACCACATTTTGATCCGCATTTTATTTTAAAGTACTTTGCTTGTTTTAGAAGAACATTAAAATTTTGCATGCCTGGCAATAAATAAAATACCGGTGTACGTGTGTTCGTAATTCTTCTTATCCTAAACGGCTTGACTGATTTAAATGTTTTTTTTTTTTTTAATTCTTTTTGTGTAACTTGGATGGTTCATAACTATAGTTGGACTCGCGTGGCGCTGTTGTCGCAGGACAACATCTGCCTGCTGGGTTCACTAGTTATATTTTGACTTTAGATTTCATAGTTTTGAGTGATTTTTGGTAGGGGAAAAAGTTATGGGTTCGCGTCACCGATATGCCCGCGCCTATATGCTGTTGTAGCAATAAGTGAAATATTTTTGGAACGAAGTTTCTTTAACGCTACTGAAGACTACTTTAAGTCAAAATAAAGATCCAAGATGGCGGCTGCGAACATTTAAAAATATTTCGTCATGGGTATCGTTTTCATAGTTTTCGAGGATGCTAAAGCTGATAGTGAGGTCAAAATATAAATCCAAGATGGCGGCTGTGACAATATTCAGATTTTTCGTCATGGGTGTCTTTTTCATAGTTTTTGAGGATTCTAAAGCAGATTTTGATGTCAAAACGTATAAGATGGCGGCTGCGAAAATTTTCACATTTCTTCATAACATCACGCCATCAATTTCAAAGTGTTGGGCCCTTTGAAATTGATGGCGTGATGTTATGAAGAAATCTCATTTCCGCAACTTTTTCGCGCAAGTGGGTTCGCGCAAGTGTCTTTCGCGAAAATGTATTTCGCGCAAGTGTCTCAGATCCCTTTATGGATACTGGTGCCAATTCTCTTGTCACAAATTAATGCCTCAAAACTAGACTAAAAATCACCAAAGTTTCGTTCATTCCTGTCAAACGATGATTTCCCATCGTGAAATAATTATAGAATATATTTTATTTTGACAGCACTAAGATGGCAATATGGTGCCGATTCTCTTGTATACCGAACTAAACTTACTAAACTATCACTAAAATTCCTTACTTTTGGCTATGAAAATCTTGAAGCTATTCTGCAACAAAAATTTTCTAAATTTAAATATATTTTGACACACTAAAATTATATTTGACAATCGCGAGTCCACGTGGTACTTGTTTGCCCTACCCCGTGGATTTTTTTTAGAGCTGGAGGCGCACAGGGGGCAGCCTTGACGTTTTATATAGAATTTTTACTTTTTGTAAGGAAAATAAGAAAAAATATTACCTACATGTAGAGTGTCAGGGGTTTAAAGGCTTTATAAAGGGGATCAAAATTCTCATTATTTTTGCGATTGGACGCACCATTTTCGAGATATATGCAAAAGAAAAAAAAAAAGATACAGTACTGTTTTTTGCACCTGAAGCGAGGTGTTGGTGTGAATTTTAGTTCAAGATAACTAATTTTATTCCGCACCTTTTTAATCGCGATTAAAAATAGTCAGATTTAGTTAGACATGGTGCCGATTCTCTTGTCACAAATGCCTCTAAACTAGACTAAAAATCACCAAAATTTTGTTTTATTCCTGTCAAACGACGATTTCTCATTCTGAAATAGACTAAAGTGACACAACTTAACTAGATTTTAGTTTGACAGCACTAAGATGGAACTGAGATTTTCATTTAGTGAAAATAGCAATTTTACTATTCTGAATTTGACGTTTTTCACTTAAAATAGATTTTCTAACCGAATCTGACTATTTTTCGCGATTAAAAACGTGTGGAATAAAATTGATTGTCATGAACTTTAAATTCACACCAACACCTCGATTTCACATGCAAAAACAGTACTGAATCTTTTTTTTTCTTTTGCTTATATCTCGAAAACGGTGTGTCCAATCGCAAAAATAATGAAAATTTCGACTCCTTTATAATACCCTTAAACCCCTTATACTCTACATGTAGGTAATATTTTTTCTTATTTTCCATACAAAAAGTGAAAAGTTCCATATAAAACACGTCGAGCGTGCGCGCCTCCGGCTCTAAAAAGATTCACATGGTTAGATATCACGTGTGGAATCGCGATTGTCAAATTTGATTCAGATGTGTCAAAAATTTTCTTAAACTTAGAGAATTTATTTTGCATAATTGTGCCGATTCCCTTGTTCACAAACTAAACTAAATTTAAGTGCATCTTTTTCTTTCTATTTCATTAAGAAAAGGACAGAAGATAAATTTTAGTTTAGTCCTGTCAAATTGATCAGCACTTGACGTTAATTGACGTAACTTTAGTCGGCAAGTTTTTAATCACGTCTAAACTTGTATGGAGAGTGATAGGCGGTGATTAATTTGACAGGACTAAACTAAAATTTATCTTCTATCCTTTTCTTAATGAAATTGTAAGAAAAAGATGCACTGAACTTAAATTTAGTTTAGTTTGTGATCAAGGGAATCGGCACCAATAGCTTTGAGATTCTCATAGTCAAAAGTAAGAAATTTTAGTGATAGTTTAGTTAGTTTAGTTCGGTGTATAAGAGAATCGGCACCAATCAAAATTTTAGGTGAAAAAAGTCAAATTCAGAATAGCGAATTTTTCATTTTCACTAATTAACAACTCATTCAGTAACATTCATTCATATATTAATAACTCATTCAGTTGCAAAAACTGTACTTTATCTTTTTTCTGTTCTTTTGCTTATATCTCGAAAATTGTGTCTTATCGCAAAAATAATGAAAATTTCGACCCCCTTTATGAAACCCATAAACCCATAAAACTCAACATGTAGGTAATAATTTTTCATGTTTTCCATACAAAAAGTATAAAATTCCATATAAAACAGAATTGTTATAAATATACTAAACGAATATACACAAACATTCCAGACTTATTTCATAAGCGTACCTACGTAACTTAACAAAATACCGTCTATAGGATCAAAACTGTTTAAGCGATCACTACGCTCGATGTTTAGGCGTGTGTGCGTGAACGGTGCACACAAACATAGCATCGCAAGAATTTACCTTAACTCTGTCGAGTGAATTCACAGCCAGGAGCCTTAAAAGAAGGTTACCGACTATGAAGTTTTTATGTACAAAATTAAACAATTTTTCGAATCCTTCTTGTTTCGAAAGTATAATTATCTTGAGTACATAAAAAGTTATTGCAATTTTAAAAGTGTGATACTTAGTTTTGCAGGCCAGTGTATCATTCTGACAGCTGACGTTCATACTGGGATAAATTCTTGTAAACAATCATTATTGTGATCAATACAATTAGATATTCTCCAAAAATCTCCTATAAATAATGAGTAATCTCACACGCGCGTCAAGTGACAGCGGGGCTTGACCTCTATTTGCGCACTGCCCTAAGGTCCCAAGTGTCTCCGAGTCAATTGGGGCTTTAGCGGTTTGACAATGACTTGCAAAAAAAAAATTAAGAAAATTTGAAACGTGAGAAAATAAAGTTAAAATTAAAAATGAAATATTGTTGTTTGATTGCTATACCATTTAGTGCGTATTTGCGTGTTCGATATTTTTTATATTCTTCTACAGGGCCTTAACTTGAGGTGGATGGTCACGCTATGTTATTAATAATATTTTCGAAGGAGACGCTGAAATAATTATCGATTTATAGCAAGTATTAAGGGTTTCTCAAAATGTTTTCGTTATATGCGCGCAAGAAAACATTTTGATTTAAACTTAATACCTATTTGCCATAAATCTATATTTAATTTCAGCACCTCTACGCGGATATTTTTAATAATTTAGTGTAATGGTTTACTACAAAGATGGTAGTGGTAGTCATTTAAAAAAAGTAGGTTCTCTACCATAATTATTACAATAAAGTTACTTTGTTGATATGCAAAAGATACTGACTTGGATTAACAAATACAAGTAGTTCATATGATAACAGTTCATGTTTACGTTGAATACGAGGTTAGTTGCATTAATCAGTATAGCACGGTTATTTGGTGCAAGATCTTAGTTGAAATAACATAAGAACTTCATTGATCTGATAACATTTCACAGACTTATCATGCAAGATCTTAGTTGAAACAACATAAGAATTTCATTGATCTGATAACGTTTCACAGACGTATCATGCAAGATCTTAGTTGAAACAACATAAAAATTTCATTGATCTGATAACGTTTCACAGACGTATCATGCAAAGATCTTAGTAGAAACAACATAAGAATTTCATTGATATGATAACGTTTCACAGACGTATCATGCAAGATCTTAGTGGAAACAAGAATTTCATTGATCTGATAACGTTTCACAGACGTATCGTGCAAGATCTTAGTTGAATCTACAAGTTTAGTGTGTTAATGTGACAATGTCTCAGACTTAAAATGGCCAACATAAAAGCTAAATTAAATAACTACCCATAGTTAAACCAATGCATTACCTACTTAGTAGACGGAACTATGATAATTTAACAAAGTTCTCATAGCTTCAGAAGTCAAGATCTTGTTAGGCTCGTATGGAGTCAAGATGTGTGATCTAATTAAACAAGATGTTTGCTAAACCAATTTTTTTTTTCAGTTTAGAACACAATATACCTTTATATGTTGAAAAATCTTTTTAATGAGGTACTTACTATTATTTAAATGAACACAATATACTATACAACAGTTGAATTATTCCAATACTTCACTGGGCTGAATAAGAAACGAATGTAGCAGATAGTTACAGATTTAACCTTTTAAATGATTATCCTCCTGCTATACTTTTATGCAGCTAAGCAGTCAATTATCAATTCATCCATACTAATATTATAAATTCGAAAGTAACTCTGTCTGTATGTTACCTTTTCACGACAAAACCACTGAACGGATTTCAATAAAAATTGGTAAAGAGATAGATGGCATCCTGGAGAAGGATATAGGGTACTTTTTGTCTCAAAAATAATCCTAAAGGGCATGAGATGAGAGATCATACAGGGGATGAGAGTTTGTATGGCAAATCCAGCATTTCTTAAGTTAGGGATTTGAAAATTCAAATTTATGTTTTGTTATAAAGAATTACGCATTTCGGCGTTTTTGTTAAATCATCGCCCAAAGAGGTAAAATAGGGGATGATTTTAAAATTCACATGAATTCACATGAATTCACTTTTGAATTTTGAATTTTTGAACATGTAATATTGATTTTTTTGTGTCTTCTTTTCAAGAGATTTAAGGAATTGGAAATATAGCCATAGTCCGTATCTTGAATTAATTAACATTTAGTCTATATTTCATTAAAATCGGCCCACTCTGTCAAAAGTTTTTACAATTTAAAGTCATAAACTAACCTTTCTAAGGCCGCATTCTGACTTACGTTAAAAGTGATAATATCGCGAATCCAACCAAATTTAATAGTCACAAAATAAAAGGGTTATTGAGTAATAATTGTGACTTTGGACTTTGGTCGGATTCGCGATATAATCACTTTTGGTGTAACTCGGAATGCGGCCTAACATGTAGGTATTACGTGTTCAATGGCAGCACTAGAGTAGATATTACAAATTAATGGTGGTGATAATAGTAAAATGAATAATTCGTATTTTAAGTACGGCATTTAGAATCATATATACCTGTTTTATTTATATTAAAAAGCCGGACAAGTATGAGTAGGATTAATGCACTAAAGGTTCTGTCTCAAAGCTGTGCTTGCGCGGCTGCCCGAATTTCTAAATCAGGATTGAAGGACAAACTTAACTTTTCAATTGAAAAAGAACTTTTAATAAAATGGAGAGTACCGATTTGAATGAAATACAGACTAAATGTTACTTAAGACACGGTCTATAAATTTTTGATCCCGGATTGAAGAACAAATTTAACTTTGAAGTTCATAAATAACTATAAATTACCAATTTTCGGATTTTCCTCTTTACTTGACCTTGCTTCTCACCAAACTTTATGCTGCTGGGCCAACGGAAATGACCAAATAAACTGGTTTATTTGCGAGTGTTAAAATATGCGGCATAAATGGCCGTATTGTTTTATTGCGTTGACTTGGAAGTTTGATTTTCGTTACAGCTCCAAGAGACCGTAGATTAAAGTTTTTGATATCTATTTCAACTTGATGCTTCCACGCGTTCCTGAGAAAAAAGGTCTTGACAGACAACGTAGTCATCTTTTAAGGGTTGTAATTTTTCATTTTGAAGTACGGAACCCTAAAATAGATTTATTATCAGCCTGTTACCTTTTCATGCCGTAACGGCTCAACGGATTTCTAGATGAAAGGCATAGGATAGATCATGACCGGGGTTTGGACATAGGATACTCTAAATCCCGGTAGGATGTTCCTGTGGGATATTTTTCGACATCAACGCGGGCGAAGCTGCGGCCAAAAGGTAGTGTTAAAATAAAAATTAAAGATTAAAATAAACATGGTAATTTGGGAGCAATTAATAGACTCTTTCATAATTATGCCGTTAATGAGGTACCAGGGAAGCCACATGTGCAGAAGGAATTATTGCCAAACTTCATTGTCTTCGACGTTGTCTTTAATTTTTAATAATATGTTTTCTTGATAAGGACACATTTGATGCGGGTTTTGAACTTCCCATCGCTAAGTTCTGTAACTGACTTTGGCAACTTGCTATAAAAGCGGATACTGTTTAAGTATAAGAAATGACTTGCTTGTGTCATGATTTCCAAATATTAATTAGATTTTGGGATTTTAAATACAACATATAAAATTAAAAGTATGTGATTTGCCTCAAATGATTTTTGTATCAGTGTAATCATGAAGTTTAAAAGAATCTCATTTGACAGTTACCGTAAAAGTACTGATTTTTTAACGGAACGGAATTGGAAACATGACGTCGCATTTGGAGCGTCGCTTAGCTTCTAAGCCAGTTCATTTTGAGGTAGAGTATATAATATATGTTCTGTGGTTTTGAGCCTCGAAACCTAAAGGATGTCTTGGATGTTGACGTTATTATATTAAGTACCTAATTAAATAGTTTGTTAAATCATACTAAAATTATGCCAAGTTTGTATGTCTGCAAGATTTTAAACACAGAAATATTAGTACTGAAATGGTGTATCATTACACTTGTTTTTCGGTATCAAAACCTAAACCACGTTTCAACACAATACTTCACAATACTTTTTCTTCCATAATAATTCCTTGTTTGCTTATTTAGTTTGCCGCAACATTGCGTAGAAGCTGTAGGATGACTTTAAAATCTGGAAACAAAGAAAGAATACCTAAAAAATATTAACCCTGTCTTAACGCATTCTTCCTGCTGTAACGCAGTCGGAACATAAGTAATTTCCGTAATGTTTCAGTGAAATGAGTATTATTGTGTCTGATACCTATGTTAGTGTTTAGCCGGGCCCAGACCGACCGAGCACGCCACGCGAGCCGCGCTCGGACTTTTGCCTCGCAAGCCGTGTCCTCCGTTACCTCTATTGAGTCTTAGAACATTTAACGCACAAACTGTAATGTAATTGCATCATACAAATAATGTCTTCCTTATCTATTTTGCTCGGCTGAGGCAAACCGAGCCATAGCCACTGGCCTAGGCTTTAGCTCCCGAGCGCGGCTTGTGGGGCTCGGTCTGTCTGGAGTTCTGGAGCCGCCTATTACCGTGATATATGTCTCGAGTGAGAGCAGAATCACACGGCCGGCGGCGGGACGCAGCGGCCGCTTGGCGCGCTCCATCACCAGCACCAGCGAGCGCCGGAACGACAGTCGCTCGCGCCGCCACTCCATGCTGTAGATCGACTGCGACACGCGCGCGCTCTGTAAAAAAATCCAGACAACATTCACTTCTTATTAAAATCCATTACCTACCTACTTACAATGCAACAAAAGCCGCGCCCCATACCTCCACAGTGACTTCATTTCCGTAATAACAAAATATTAATAGCTCGGTCAGAATACAAATGATGAACAATGTGGTAGATGCAAACTCGAAGCTCAACACGTTCAGCTGCAACCAGACAACAGAGTCGAGATGAGCGTGACGACCGTGTGACGTCACTCACTGCGACAGTTCCACACAGTGCACATACTCACGCTGACTATCTTGTAGGCGGCCATGCACAAGATCCAGCCACCCACGCCGAACAGCAGCAGCAGTGGCAGCGCGAACACATCGAGCAGCACCGTGCACATTCTGCACACACGCCTCGCGTCATCGTGCATGTAGGTGTACATCGCATGTCATGTCGATACCGGAATAATCATTCATTTTAATGTAGTGAGTGACACACGACTTTTCAGGAAAGCCAAACAACCATTTTTTGCAATCTCACTGTTATCACGTTTTTCGATATGAAATGTTTTTTACATTTATGAGTACTTTCGTTACATTTTGTGTTGTGAACTTTTTTATTTCGCCCCACTATGTACTAAGTCCAACGTTACCAGCCCTAGTTACATTTTACTTAGATATAGGTAGATTTCTTTCTTTTTCAAACAAAATAAATAAAATACGAGCATACCTACCTACACAAATTCTAAGGTGCCAGCTCTACTGGGGCAGACGCGCACCTTTATTACAAGACGCACACCGGGTGCAACAACGTCATAAGTAACAAATGACATTTTTTCAGGATATCGATTTAAAAGTTGTTGTTTTGATAAAGTGAAATGTATTTACATTACTATTGTATATCGATGACCAAAATATTGTTTATACTCCATATTTTAAAATTAAGGTTGTTTCAGAAATAAAAATGTTATATAAGTGGTACATCTTTAATGTTTTTAAAAACGATACCTACATTTATGACGTTATTGCGCAGAAAGTTAAATTGAAAGTAGAACTTTTCTGTGCAATATCGTCATAAAGGCCGAACAAAACAAAAAATCAAAACTCTAAATGTCTTAAATAGCACTTATAATTGACTTTTTTACTGGTTAAAAATAATCAATATTATTATTAAAATAAATAGTTAATTGATTCAAGCGTGACCTTGCGGAAATCCATTATAAAATACAATAGACGTGGATATATTTAGTAACCTGTTCCGCTTAGCTATTTCTAAAGAGCCATAAAAAACTCCTAAAATAAATCGACACGTGTTTCACTTCTCAACGAGGCATCCTCATGATGACGATGGACTTGTTGCGAACTCGAACACGGCGTGTTGCCATACCGAGCGCTGAGTGCAGACTAAGCCTTATCGCTTTTAATTTTAAATGGCTTATCGCAGTTTTGACCACTAAGGTCGTGGCTGCTTAACCGGATTTTCCTGTGGGTGCCATAAGCTTCTACACTTAGAGCCTCCAGCCAGGAGCTTTTTAAAACTATTCTAAATTAAAATTAAGCGAATGCTCGCTAAGGGCACCCCCTGTGGGGTACGAACCTCGGCTTAGGGCATCGCTGACGGGAGGACAGCAAGAGGGGACAGGCTGGATCAAATTTGCATTAACATCATGATTATTATTCGGGGTATTTAAAGCTACGTGCTCAGCTGCAACAACTGCTGGCACCTCGTTTTCGAGCAAGGGTCGGGGGGGGGATTCGTTTACTCGGGGAGTAGATCGCGTACGTAAAGGACCTCGGCGGCGAGGTCGGAATGACGGGAGGCGTCTGTTTTTGTGCACTGTACTGGTGGCCCTATTCTGCTCCTGGAGGAGTGTAATGGGGTCATCTGGGTCGGAGAGTAAGCCTTATCGCCCGTCGAAACCCACTTATATAGTAGTGTGACCGTTATCGGTGCGACCGTTATCAATGCGATAAGGGGCGAACAGTCGCGGCAATGGTGACCTTGGCATACTCGTATTTAATTTGTTCAACAGTGTAATGTTTTCTGTATTATTTTTGAAAATTTCTAAACTCATCATCATTAAGTGCAGGCGCACTTATCGTAGCCATACTGGGCTATCCGCCCAGAAGCCAAGTTCCAGCAACATTTTCCCTCAATTTTCAAAAATAGTTGCTGATCTGCGGGTGGAGATATTACGCGCAGCTGCATAAGGGCAATCGCCGACTTAGCACTGTGCTCAATACGTGATGTATATTATCGATACATCAAATTTATCGAACGAAGGAAACGGCGAGCTGAGCAAGCACTTCGTGACGCACGAACCTAGTTTACCCAATTAATGTAGTTCTGTAAAATTGCACTCCATATTCATACTTCGAATAGGTAGTCGCTTAGGCTATTGTAGTTTGTAATTAATGTAATTTAAATTATTTTTGGTTTTTTTAATCCTCCGATTGCAGCTAACGTAATTCCTGTATCTATTAAGTGTAAATTCCATTACAATCATCGCAATGTATATGTCACCGTAAAATTATAAACTTCGTTAGTTTGTAATCTATCGGTATTATTTCCGTTAGATTACAAACTGTCGAAAAATTGTGAACTGCGACAAATCATTTACGATTTAACGCATTATTTTTCGATAGTTTATATTATATCCATGAGAAACGAGCGTAGTAAGCGCTGCCGCGACAGCGGCAGCGCTTACTACGCTCGCTCGACTCACGCGGTTGGTCACAGTTCTAACCTAACCTAACCCAGTTCACAATTTTTCGACAGATTATGATCTAACGGAAATAATACCGATAGATTATAAACTAACGGTGCTCACAATCTTACGGTGACATATACAAGCTACATTGCGATGATTGTAATGGAATTTACATAGGTCAAACTGGTCGTAATTTTCAGACAAGATTTATAACGAACATATTGCAGCGTACAGGAATAATTATCCAGAAAAATCCCATTTTGCACAACACTTAATAGATACAGGTCATTTGTTAAATAATAATAACACTTACGAAATTTTACATACATGTGATAAAGGTTTCAGAATGTCAGTACTAAAGAGTTTAGAAATTGTCAAAAATAATACAGAAAACATTACACTGTTGAACGAATTAAATACGAGTATGCCAAGGTCACCATTGCTGCGACTGTTTGCCCCTTATCGCATTGATAACGGTCGCACTAATAACGGTCGCACTGATAACGGTCGCACCGATAACGGCCACACTATATAAGTGGGTTTCGACGGGCGATAAGGCTCAGTCTGCACTCAGCGCTCGGTATGGCAACACGTCGTGTTCGAGTTGGCAACAAGTCCTTCGTCATCCTGAGGATGCCTCGTTGAGAGGTGAAACACGTGTCGATTTATTTCAGGAGTTTTTTATGGCTCTTTAGAAATAGCTAAGCGGAACAGGTTACTAAATATATCCACGTCTATTGTATTTTATTAAAATAAATGGCAATACAAAATCTAAAAAAAATATGAATAATTTCTTACATTTAAGTACTCATAATCAGACTTTCAAGGAACTAACAGGTTAGAAATAAAATTTATAGAAAAACAGTTAAAGGTTTTTTTTTTACCATAACAGGCTTATACTAGTACAGTTGTGTAGCAGTTTAAAATAAGTCTAACATTCTTAATGTTTTCGTCTTTTCACTTAGTACCTAATTACTCTTACCTACATTTAATAATCAGTTTTCATTAAAAATAATCTTAAAAATCAGAATTCACCAACTAAAGCTGGTTATAAAAATGTTCATAATAGCGAGGCACAATATTTTTTTGTATGAAATATTTGTCATAATTACAGCACCGGCATCGGGTGTCATATAGATGGAGTGTGTGTGAATAACATCAGCTACGCAGACGATATGGTGCTGCTGAGCCCATCGATTGGTGCCTTACGAAGGCTCCTGAAAATTTGTGAGTCCTACGCGGTGACTCATGGGCTCAAATACAACACGAAAAAGAGTGAAATAATGATTTTCAGGCCGGACAACAAGCGTTACGCATTCGTTCCGAATTTCACTTTATGTGGTACAGCTCTAAACAAAGTTGAGCAATTTAAATATTTGGGCCACTGGGTCACGGCGGACCTTAAGGACGGGGTGGATATTGAGAGGGAGCGCAGAGCGCTGTCTGTCCGCTGCAACATGTTGGCCCGCAGGTTTTCGCGGTGCACGGGGACTGTCAAAGTTGCGCTTTTTAAAGCGTACTGTCAGTCCTTTTACACCTGCAGCCTGTGGGTTTAACTATACACAGCGGACATACAGCGATCTGCGCGTCCAATACAATAACACGTTCCGGGTGCTGATGGGGCTGCCGCGCCACTGCCGCGCCTCCGCGATGTTCGCGGCGACTGACACGGACGGCTTTGCGGCCATCATGCGCAAACGGTGCGCTTCTATCATGCGCCGCACGCGCGACAGTCCCAACACCATCCTGCGCGCGCTGGTGGACCGGTGGGACTCTCCGATGCTGTCTCGCTGGATACGGCTGCACGCAGTCGTATAGTGACTTGGCACCGCCATCGGGGAGTCCACCCGGACCCGCCGTTTACTGTTTAATTTAATTGAATGACATACAATAAAAATGCAATTGTTATTGTACGTTATTATTATTATTATGTCAATTATTATTAATTATTACTAACACTAGTTTGTAAGCTCGTAATTGTACTAACAAATATGGAGTATCGAATCTGAATTAAATGTTTTTTTATTTTTTATTTACCTTTATGACGTTGTTGCTCCTACTCACAAACACTTCCTGCGAGGGGCCGCGCGCAACTGACCAATTAGAACGTTCTCATATTCATCATTTGTGTTCACAAAAACCCGCCAAAACCACAACGACACTTACGCCCTCAGTGGGTCATTTTAGGAGTTACATTTATGAAATTGCTACACCGGATGTAGACGCTTGACATCATTTGTGATCAATAACTCATTTTAGCAATTTTAGCATTTATAACGTTATTGCACCTGGTGTGCCAAGAGTCGTCTGACATTCGTCAGCTGTGCAGCGCACCAGAATACATTTTTGCGAAACCTAGGGCCCAAGTCTGCTATTTTTATAAATTCGTCATTTCAACACGATCCCATTGTCATTTTGCTAAAAGTTCGTAATCTGCTAAATTCATAATGGTCGATCATTGGTCGGTCAATGGTTTCGTAATAGAATTGTGTTATAATGGCATTGTCGTACAATACGACCAATGATACCGCCTAAGTCAGTCATTAATTTGTCATTATGTACAGACGCCAGCACATCAAGCTACCCGAAACTGTCAAATTTTCCCAATCAACTTTGAACCTTAGACATCAGCGATAAAGTTGAAAATCTATTAAATAAATTTGACAGATTGTAGTAGCTTGATGTGCTGGCGTCTGTACGAGATTACCAATAAGTGCCATTTCTTTCAATGGAGTGTCAGTGGCTGACTATTGGAAAGTCATAATGACGCCATTACCAAACTTGTCAACATCAACAATTATGAAATCAATGATAGACCATTCTGACACTATTGTAATACCAGACTTGAGGCCCTGTTCTTCGCCCTGAAACCCTATTGTTTTCATATACAGGGTGTTTTCCAGAACGTTGAACATACGAAAATGGTGGATAGGTGGGGTCATCTGCTACTTACTCAGCCCTAATTTATTTGGCCCTGGCCCCCTGGATATTTTTTTTAATGCAGGTTGAAATTAAGATTTAAGTATTTTTTACATCTTTCTGTAAGTCTGAGGCCTCATATTTTTTTTTTTAGCTAACATCTTGCCTGTTTTACCCGTTTTTAATATAAATTACACTTTAAAGTTAAGAAAGTGGTGAAACTAGAAGAAAGCAATTTTTTTTTTTAAATATCCATGGGGCCAGGGTCAAATAAATTAGGGCTGAGTAAGTAGCAGATGACCCCACCTATCCACCATTTTCGTATGTTCAACGTTCTGCCAAACACCCTGTATATTATATTGTGATATCTGTTTATTAAACTCTTATATTCTGAATCCTTCTATGTAACGGAAAAGGTATAAAGTGCAGGCCACACCAGGAACGGTGGGAACGAAGCGAAACGAAGCTATGTTCGTTTAGCTTTCTTCCGCGTCTTTTCATACTTCGGTTCACATCGCGTACTTGAACGGACTTCCGTTCATAGTACGTGGTGTGAACCGAAGTATGAAATATGAATTCATACACATGAAAAGACTTGCTTGCTTGCTTGGCTTGTGGCTAAGTAATAACAGCTGCACGGGTCGATCGATCAGGTTAAGCTACGCTTGCCGCGGTTGGTCCGTGGATGGGTGACCATCTTTACATACCAAGTCCCCTCCGTGCCTCGGAAAGCACGTTAAGCCGTTGGTCCCGGCTGTCATTTGTAGATCTTTGACAGTCGTTACGGGTAGTTAGAAGCCCAAAAAGTCTGACAACCAGTCTTACCAAGGGGTATCGTGTTGCCTAGTCACTAGGTTGTGGAGGTCAGATAGGCAGTCGCTCCATGTAAAATACTGGTATTCAGCTGCATCCGGTTAGACTGGAAGCCGACCCCAACATAGTTGGGAAAAGGCTAGGCAGATGATGACACATGAAAAGACGCGGAGGAAAGCTAAACGAACTTAGCTTCGTTTTGCTTCATTCCCAGTATGGCCTGCACAGTGCGCTTTACTGGTTTTGCCCAAAATGTCCCATACATCAATGATAAGTAATTCCGCTATCGATGTACTTTCACTCACTCGGTGATCTGGTTGTAGTGCACCAAACAATCCACGAATAGTTGATGTAGCACGGCGTCGTAGTCGTCTCCAGTTTCAATGTGCGCGGCCCTCGCTCTCTCCGGCAACGTCTCGAAATTCATTCTGTAAAATGAAACCATGAATGCAACACCCCGTATTAATTTTAACTACTTTATATATAACAAGCAGCGCCACGCGGTTCCACTCGCATAAGTCTCGATCCCGTGAGAATATCGGGATAAAAGTATTTTATGTGTTAATCCAGGTTATAAACTATGTGTGTGTCAAATTTCATCTAAATGCGTTCTGTAGATTTTGTGTGAAAAAGTATTAAACATCCATCTTCACAAACTTCCGCATTTATAATATTATAGTAGGATAAATAATATGTTGGATCCGGTCAATAGTACAAACACAAAACGAATCGCAAGCGCGCCGCTGGCGACAGGACGTGATCTACCCATACCAAGCGCGCTTCTACAGAGTGGTGATGTTTTAAGGCCACAGCGAGGAGGCATCCAGCCGCGGGTCGCATCGGAGTCAAGACGTCGCGGAACTGTTGTCGATTCGTGGTGCTCAGTTATTGTATTAGTTGTCATTTGTGATCATTGTGTTAATTGGTGATATTAATAAACGCAGTCGCACCCAGTGTGTGTATAATTTAGTTAGTGTGATTAATTTGATAGTAAATTATAATGTGATCTGAACTGCAAACGGTTTTTCTATTGCGCATTAACCAACACAACCCACACTACGCCCACAGTAGTTAAAATGTCGCTGATAATAACTAAAGAGTCACATACCCGTCTTCGACAAATATATAAAAATTAAATAAAAGAAAAAGCTTTTTAATTCAGTCTTTGAAAATTATAAATGTTAGTACATTAAAACTTATTAAAAGTTATGAAACTAGTGTTAGTAATTTAAAAAACACATTTTAAACACTTATATCCTAATGAATACAACACAATGACACAATTTATCTTTTCTCAAACATGCATGGAAATATTGTCATTATTTTCAAAAAAGAACACGCGAAGTATCGAATTTACGGTCAAAGAAAATCAAATCCATTGCAGGAGCGTTTTTTAAATTTGGAACATTACAACGCTCCAGCAATGTTGTATGAAACGGCGTGCGGGGGTTATTAAATACTCTTTGATTGGATCTATTTTATTATTCTTGGCATACCAGTCTCTTTGCTTAGTACAAATTGCATTCACGTGGCTGTACAGTCATAAATGCATTTCCCTTTCGGCACAGATAGTAAATAGAAAATTGGTGGCAATGCTAAAAATTCGTCTTGATCTGTTATTTACATACATAATAAAAATAAATTTTTATACATAATATTTTCATTATTTATTTATTTATTATTTATTTATTGGATCTCCAACAGAGGCTACACAATTACATGCAAGATTACAAATACGAGGACAAATACGAGTGTGCGCTTCCAATTATAGGAGACCACATCGTTCTCTTATAATCTAGGTAAAAACATTAAAGCTTGACAAAGTGACGAAAATAATTATAAAGGAAACAAAATTAAATACAAAACAAATTTTTAAACATTTAATTTTTTTTTTTGATTATAATAATAACCATAAAAGACAACAGACAAAGATAACAGTGATTAAGTCTTGGATATTATGACTTTCATAGATGAATTGGCAAGGTACCGTCATAATATTAATCTTTTTAAATAGTTCCCTGAGAGATTCGCGACGACATAGATTATAAATGGCTCTGACAGCCCTCTTTTGTAAAATAAAGATGGATTCAACGTCAGCAGCCCGACCCCACAGTAAAATGCCATATGACATAATGCTGTGAAAGTAGCTAAAAAACGCGTGGTTTCTACATCTGTTAACTGTCTTATCTTTCTAACAGCATAAGCGGCCGAGCTCAGCCGCTCCGCAAGAGATGTTATATGAGGTCCCCATTGTAATTTCTCGTCTAGCATGATTCCTAGGAAAAACTGTTTGATTAATAAATTCCAGTTTTTCTCCATTCAATATTATGTCACATTCGCTACTTCTAACATTCGGTAATTTAAATCTAATGCATTTGGTTTTTGCTCATTAAGTACCAAATTATTTACCGTAAACCAATCTTGGACCTGAAGAATAGAGTTATTCACGTCGTCAAGATTTTGTGACCGTCGGTATAGACCGACGATGTTGTTATTTGCAGATGATACATCATTGATCTTTAAAATAGTTTAAAAATCAATGATGTGTCATATGCAAATATCATCTTCGGTTGATTTTGAAGTAATTAGGGTAAATCATTAATGTAAACTAAAAGAGGAATGGACCCAATATCGAACCTATTGCCATTTCAGACCCCAACGAGTTTACGCCGTTTACTTGACCTTTAATCTTTCTATCTTTCAGGTGATCTTAGTAAATCAAGAGCTGTATTCCTAATCCAATAGTGTTCTAGTTTCAGCAGAAGTGTTTCATGGTTTACGCAATCGAACGCCTTCGAGAGGTCGCAAAAGATTCCTTGACAGATTTTGTTAACTGTACTTATGTAAGTAAAATAAATATAACGAATAAATATTTTTTAATTTTATTATCACACATCACGCATTTTTTATTCTAAACCCTTTATTGCAATAAAAACATTAATAAATAAACTTTTTACAAAAAAAACAACCGACTTCCAAAAAACCACTACAAAGTGAAAAATAACTTAAATTTCGGAAGTCGGTGTCTGGTTTTGTATTTTCATTATTTGCCACCGATTTCCGAAATTTAAGTTATTTTTCACTTTGTAGTGGGTGGTTATTGAGTAATTCCGGTGGCCATTTGTGGTCTTAATCATCAGTTCCACTTCACCAAATGGTGCCTTTCAAAAGCAACTACACGAGTTACTATAAAAATACCCAAATCGGTATAGGTTTGCCTATAATATTTGAAGAGTTCCCTCGATTTCTCTAGGATTCCATCATCAGATCCTAACCTGATTGCAATGAGACTATTTTGAAAGTATATCCTTTCAAACAAAAAAAGAATTTTGCAAATCCGTCTATATTTATGATTGAGTTATGCCCGAAGATACATAAAAAATATATATAAACAACCGAATTGATAACCTCCTCCTTTTAGAAGTCAGTTAACCTTTTGAACGCCAGCCAAAGTTTACCTAAAACACTTATTATGTCAATCTAATCTCAAGTGCTTTTGATTTTTGGGTAGGCCTTCGGAAAAACGGAGAATTCGTCAATAAAGAGCCATTAACACGGCATGTATTATACCTTCCCGGGTTCCTTGGGAGCTGTTTTACTTGTAAAAATAGATAGTAGCATTTTTTCTTAAGTTCCGCGGGGGGACGCGCGACTTGCTAAGGGTTAAAAAGGCAGCAATATTAAAAAAATATTATTATTGCAAACGAAAATAATAATATTTGCAAAAACAGCGCTGTGATTTACGAGATTAGAACCTTAGCCATCTTGAATATAAGACCAACGCTTAACGGCTTCTGCTATCTGCACATATAATTTACTTTCGAATTTTAGCAATGCCATAAACTGGCCAAGGTCACGCGTATGTGTTACCGTGTCTAACAGAAGTGATGGAAATATAATTTTTGTTTCATATAGTGCGGCGCCCGCGAACCGCGACGATACGATAGTGTGTAGTGCAAAACTGCGACGTCTGACTGCTTACACATACACATGTACGGATTATACCGCGTGTTTACAGCAATACGACTCTTAACGTGCCTATGCACTTTTGAACGCTTACTGTACGACCGCTCCCAAAAATTTCAAATCCCTCCCTATCCAGTCACTTTCGACCCATTTCCATTCTCCCATTCCTGTCTTAAGTGCTCGAGGCCTGCATACACAAGCAGTTTACAATTTTAGGTTTGTTCGTTGTTACGTTCTGATTTATGAATAGCAAGTATGAGCGCGACTTCGTATCTATTAGGTTTACTGATTTGCATGTGTAGTTGTGACGACGTGATGGGGACAAATTGGAGACATGGTTTATTTTTTTGTTGGACCTAATATTGCTTGAGTATAGTTCTCGATGTTTTTGTTTGGTATATTGGCATGTGCTAGCTGGCATATGGCCTATAATTTATCATTTGAATTATGTTTTGTGTTGCATAATGTAAGTTATTTTGAATACTATTGTATAGAATCATTTTTCTAACTTGAACAGACAGCTGTGCTGCTGGGGAGTTTGTTGCGCCACTTCTTCTTCACTTGTTTTTGGGGGACTGTCTTATGTAATTTTGACGTTCGAAAAGTGCTGATTTTCAGCCTAGTTTGAATAAATGACTTTTGAATTTTTTTTTTTTAATAGATATAAGAAAGAAGGAGATATGCCCGGTAGTTGAAAATGTATCGAAACCCAATGTCTCCAATTTGTCCCCACCACGTCGCCACTACTACACATGCAAATCAGTAAACCTAATAGATACGAAGTCGCGCTCACACTTGCAATTCATAAATCAGAACGTACTACACAATCAATTATAAACCTTATACCATTAAACACAGCGTGCATTTACAATGCACCGTACAACTCACTCACACGAAAACATCGTTGTGTTTTGCAAAACCTATTTATTTTACATATACGCTAGTGATTGACTAAATCGGAAACTTTTCGATTATCAAATTAATTGTTGTATTAAAAATTTTGGGAGTTCCTGAAAAAATTATAAATAAAGAAAGATTTACATATAATAAGATGATATAAATAAAGAAAACGACACAAAAAAAAAAATTAAGTAAATCAATTAATTTCAACATTATGAGAAAATCTAAATGAGTATAAACATACCGTCAGATACTACACGGATCGTAAAACACCAGTGTACGCGTGTTTCCTCGACCTGTCCAAGGCCTTTGACTGGTATCGTATGATGTGTTGTGGAAAAAACTTGAGGGCATAAACATGCCGCATGAACTTGTTAACATCTTCAAGTATTGGTACGAACACCAGGTTAACAATGTCAGATGGGCGGGTACATTATCGGAGCCTTACAAGCTTGAATGTGGGGTGAGACAAGGTGGGTTAACTTCACCCACACTTTTCAATCTCTACATGGATGCACTCATCGTCGCGCTCAGTAGTCGGCATGTTGGTTGCCATGTTGATGATGTACTCGTATGTGTAAACAATCTGAGCTATGCGGATGACATGGTGGTGCTGAGCGCGTCGGTTTGTGGATTACGCAAGCTTTTGAAAATCTGTGAGGAGTACGTGGGCAGCCATGGTCTTATGTATAATGTCACGAAAAGCCAATACATGGTATTTCAGGGAAGCGCCAAATGTCCACAGCAAGTACCCCCTATTTGCTTGAATGGTCTACAGTTAGAACGGGTGAACCAATTTAAATACTTGGGGCACTGGGTAACAGCTGATCTGAAAGACCATGTCGACATTGAGCGGAAGCGGAAGGGACTGTCTAAGAGAGCAAATATGATAGCCCGTAGGTTTGCACGTTGTTCAAATCAGGTTAAAATCACGCTTTTCAAAGCTTTCTGCGCCTCCCTATACACGTGCAGCCTATGGGCATCTTACTCACAAGCTGCTTTCAGTGCCTTTCGTGTCCAATATAACAACGCGTTCAGGGCAGTGTTGGGGCTGCCCCGTTTCTGCAGCGCCTCGGGCATGTTTGCGGAAGTGCGTACCGACTGTTTTCACGCCACCATGCGCAAGCGGTGCACGTCCTAGCTAGCTAGCTAGCTGCAACACTGTTCTGGCGATGATTGCTCAACGACTGGATTGCCCCTACGTTGGGCACTGTTGTAGCAGGCATATTTTATGAATATTATAATTTAAATTTTTACTTCTGACATAACTTCACTTACATTATTTCTGACATAATTTAATTCATTGTTCTATTTAATTTAATTTTTATTTTTTTGTGTGCTTTTGACATTAATTGATTTGATCTGACATTTTTCTGTGACACTTATAAAATTGTAAAATTTTGTGTATTGTTTTTAATATGGGTCTAGGACCTGAAATATTTTTTTATTTTTTTTATTAAACAAGATTTCATATCGGTCTTCCAACCAGGCTATAATTGTTTACAAATTGAAAAATAAACTTTCAAAGTAATATAAATTCATACGACAATCGACATTGTTTTCGATATGCTACGTTAGTGGATCTGCACAAGCACATCACTAGCTCGTTGCAAGATACAGCGGCCGTACTAACTATAACTAAAGTATCGTTTTGCGATTTTTACATTGCTTGTCCAGTCAGTAAGCGACATACTTAGATAGTGGTTAAGAAGCAATGTAATTTGCTGCTAAAATAGTACAGTCGCTGTGATATATGAAAATTAAAATAACGTAGTAAAAGCAACAAATATTTTACGATTTGTTGTTTTTCATAATTTTCAAGACAAATATAGTAAAATACTTGTCGTGTTAAATGATAAATGGTTCCATGATTTATAAAGATTTTAGTTTGGCTTCGAGTTTTACAAGAAACCACTGAACAACACGGTATTCTTAAATGTTGAACGTCTTTGAGGTTGGGAGTCAATATATGACCAAGATACTTAAACCTGTAGACTCGCTGCAAAGTTGTACCATAAAGTAATACAGGCGGTACCACATCAGTACTTTTACCCCCAGCCTCAAAGACCTCAGACTTCTTAGTGTTGTATGCCAACTATGCCAAGCCATGAACTTTAGCATACGCCTCACATTGAGCAACCAATTTTCTCAAGCCGCAGACTGACGCGCTCAGCAGTACCATGTCGTCCGCGTAACTGATATTATTGATGCAGGTAGGTACCGTCTATATAACATCCGAGCCTGGTACTGCTGAGCTCGCCAATAAACTCGTTAACGTAAGGGTTGAAAAGCGTTGTTGAGCTCAATCCACCCTGCCTCACCCCACACTCCAACCCGTAAGGACGAGAAAACGCCCCAGCCCATCGTACTGTGTTGATCTGGTTTCCATACCAACATTTTAAAATGTTAGCAAGTTCTGTGGGTATATATATTGTCGTATTCCCTTGTTCAAACCAGTGAACTAGCTCGGTCGGAGCCAGGAATACTAGGCGTAGGCTTGCTGTCACCAGGGCACCTTTAAGGATGGTCCGAATCCAGTTGAATCAATAGTTCCCCAATCAAGGAGACTCGTCGGTCGGAGTACGTCTTCGATGATGGTATCCGAAGTAGTACAGGGTCATCAGTCCGGAGTATGCCTTCTTATGGTGGAATATTCAGGAACACAGGAGAATCTTGATTGGAAAGACTTTGAGTATATTTGCTTGAGTACTTTATTAGAAGAGGCTCTTACTCACTACTGTACACTTTGGATGCGGAGCTACGATTAGTGGTTGGGGCTCGCAGGCCTCCTTTTATAGTAAGGTGTAAACAAGTTTGTTTGGGTTATCTCAATATGGTGAAATTCGTCTACAATGTTCTAAATGACGCATCGTTTGTGTCGCTACTGCGTAGTAGTCTGATGCAATATCTGATGCAATATTTTTTTTATTTATGAAATAGGGTGAGAGTTAGGTACAACAATATATATTTTTTATGAAAACTTCTTTAGGCGCGTTGGGCATTTTAGGGTGGGACTGGGTGCCAGGGTATATTTAGGCAAATTTAACATACTGCTACCGGCCGCACCTAGTTCTAGCCGGCTAAAAGTAGGTGTAGCCGCTTTTCAGGTTTTAGCCGTAACATATATATGTCGCAGACGGATATGTGACTTTCGTTATTATCAGCGATATTTTAACTACTCTGGGCGTAGTGTGGGTAGTGTTGGTTAATGCGCAATAGAAAAACAGTTTGTAGTTCAGATCACATTATAATTTACTATCAAACGAATCACACTAGCTAAATTATACACACACTGGGTGCGACGGCGTTTATTAAAATCACCATTTAACAAAATGATCACAAATTACAACTAACACAATAACTGAGCACCACGAATCGAGAACAGTTCCGTGACGTCTTGACTCCAATGCGACCAGAGGCTGAATGTCCTCCTCGTCGTGGCCTTAAAACATCACGAGTCTGTAGAAGCGCGCCTTTTTTTGTGTCGATAGATCTCTCTTGATGTCGCCAGTGGCGTGCTTGCGATTCGTTTCGTGTCCGTACTAATGACCGGATCCGACATATATGTACATATACTAGCGGACCCGACAGACGTCCTGTCCGAACAGTGCCACCTACCAGGTCCAATTGTATTTTCAAACCATCCAGGGACCCACTCAAATATACACACAAAATTTCATCCAAATCAGTCCAGCCGTTTACGAGGAGTTAGATGACAAACACATTTACAGAAGAATTATATATGTAAAGATATAATATCAATAATTAAGATCCTACTATAATGAAATAAATACAATATTGTATTGCTTTTAGTAACTACAACGTTCCTGTACAGAATGTTTGGAATTAAACTCACCGTAACACTTGAAGTAGGTTAAACATAATTATTATTACAGTATTATAGAATAAATTCTTGAGTAGGTACAGGTTTAGAGGTAGTATCAAAAAATCATACCGCAAAATTGTCAGTTGGGTTTTACACTGATCTAGGATTGTGGCCATGAATGCATCCATCGAAGTGTTACCGAGCGCCACCAAATTAGTGATATAGAATGAAAACAGCAGCACCACGCCAAACCTAATAACATAAAAAACAAAGTGTCGGATAGGGGTAGGTAATAAGCTGAAGTTTATTTTTATAAGTTATTTTTTTTAATAAGTGTAAGGTCTTTAGTGATTTTTACAAGGTACTATAATAATAATAATAATAAAGCCTTTTATTCCGAAACCAGACAACAAAATTTACAGTAATGGTTACAACAAATAATCACAAAATGTCTCGAATTTCGGTGTGCCTCATGGCATAGGCCTCCTCTAACTGCTTCCATTGATGTCTGTCGCTAGGTATCCTCCTCCAGTTTGAACCTGCTGTCAGCTTTATGTCATCCTCCCATCGGGAAAGCTGTCTTCCTTGATTTCTTTTGCCATCCCTTGGATACCACTCTGTCACTGCCTTGCTCCACTTTCCTTTAGTGTCTCGCATCATATGGCCTGTCCACCTCCACTTCTGTTGGTCTATTCTTGCTAGAATGTCAGTCAGTTTTGTTCTGGACCGGAGATCTGTATTTCGTATTCTATCTTGTCTCTTTGAGCCTACCATGCTTCTCTCCATTGCTCTTTGACACTTAGCAAGCTTTCCTCTGAGCCATTTGGTAAGTGCCCATGTCTCACATCCATATGTTAAACATGGGAGTATACATGAGTTGAAAGTCTTTCTTTTCAGTGTCATGCCTAGGTCTTTAGACTTCATTATCTCCTTGAGGGACCAGTATTTTTTCCAACCAATTGCAATCCTCATATTTATTTCCTGGCTAATTTGGTCTTTGGTAGAGATGACTTGACCAAGATATATGTAGTCTTCTACATATGACAGAGCTTCGTTCTTTATTTTTATATCTACTTTTATAGAGTTAGTCATTAGTTTAGTCTTGCTGTAATTCATTTTTAGACCAATTTTTTCGCTTTCTTCGCTCAGACATTGTATCATGATTTGCAAGTTTTCTGGGATTTCTTCGAATAGGACTAAGTCATCGGCAAATCTGAGGTGGTTCATTTTCAACCCATTTATATTAAGACCAAACTTTTCCCAGTTCAAGTTACGAAAGATGTTTTCTAAAACGGCTGAAAATAATTTTGGAGATAGTGGGTCACCTTGCCTCACACCTCTTTCTATGTGAAATTCGTTTCCCAGAGATTCCAATTGAATTCTAGCCTTACTGTTGTTATAAATGTTTTGAATGATGTTGATGTATGCTGCTGGTATTCCTTGTTGCTTTAGAGTTTCCCATATGTATTCGTGGCTTAAGCTATCGAACGCCTTTGCGTAATCTATGAAGGCAATATATATAATTTTATTGTATTCTTTGTATTTTTCGATGACCTGTTTGACTGTATGGATGTGGTCAATAGTCGAAAACCCTTTTCTAAAACCGGCCTGTTCAACCGGCTGTTGTTCATCCAACATTGGGCTTATTCTATCCAGTATGACTTTTGCAAATATCTTATACACATTTGACATCAGGCTTATTGGTCTGTAATTTTCAATATCCTCCTTGTCGCCTTTTTTGTGTATTAAGATGATGTGAGATTTTGCCCATCTCTCAGGAATATCACCACTCTTCAGAATCTCGTTAATTTTAATTTGAGTTAAAATGGGTATCAGTTCTTCCATTGATCCTTGGAGTAGCTCATTGGTGATTTTGTCTGGTCCTGGAGCTTTTCCCGCCTTTTGACTCCTGATTGCTTTCTCTACCTCTTCTGATAAAATTGAAGGTAGGGGTTCTAGAGCGGCTTCGAATATTGATTCGGTATGTTTATTTCTCACTACGTCTGGTGTTTGTTTTGCGTATAGGTGACGGTAGAAGTCTGTTGCTAGTTCTTTGATGTTCTTCCTCTGTGTAGTGATCTTTAACCTTCTTCTAAGTTTTGGTATCCATTCTTTTCCTGTCTCCCGTAGTTCCTTTAGTGCTTTTTTGACACCGCCGGTTCTTTGTATATGGTATTCTAGGGTATGTAGTCTTTTGATTTTACGATCCCTTCTGATGCTTGCTTTAAGTTTTTTACTTGTTTCTGTTATCAACTTTATGTTTTCTCTTCTAATTTGGTTCTTTATCAGTTCTTTCCTTTCGTTTATCAATTGCAAAGTTTGGTTACTAAGTTGGTATTTGTTACTTTTTTCTTTCCTGTTTGTGATCAAATGGTTTTGTATTTGTTTCTCTAGTATATTATATTTCTGTGTCACCGTTGAATCCTTTGTTGTAATATTTTTCGTTTCTTCTATATGTTTTGTGTTATTTGTGTTATGTAGATCCCTTGGTTGGTCAAATCGGTTGGTGTTTATGTAGTTTCGAGAAGTTTTAATGGGGTACTTTCTTAAGGAGCTGCGTATCATACGGTGGTTTGTGTTGAAGTTCAGCTTACTTATGACGACAGTGTCTGTGAATGCTCTGGGGTGGTTGCTTATTATATAGTCGATTTCGTTTTTGTATGACCCATCGGGGGAAATCCAGGTCCATTTGTTTTTGTTGTTTTTCTTGAAAATTGAATTCAGTAGAGTTAGTTTATGTTCCATAAGAAATTCAACAAGTTTCTGGCCGTTGCAACTTCTCTTACCATAACCGAATTTTCCAAGAACATATTCTTCGTTGTTTTTTCTAGTTCCTACTTGTGCATTAAAATCTCCCATTAGGATAATATATTTATCTGAGTTGTTTTTTATTGCTAATGACATCTCTTCATAAAATGATTCTAACACCGGCAGTTCAGCTTGTTCTGTTGGAGCATATACTTGTATAATTGACCATTGTTTCTTATATCCCGGCAGTTTAATATTAAGAATTGCTAATCTATCTGAAATTCCAATAAATTCTTGTATATGTTGTTTTAGGTACGTTTTAATCAAAAATCCTACTCCTCTCTGGCCGCCTGTTTCACCTTTCTGGAACAGGATATAATCTGTATATTCTTCAATTTTTTCGCCTTGTCTTATCATTTCACTTATGCCCAGTATGTCAAATTTTATATCTTCTAGAGCCTTGTATAATTCCATCAAGCTTTCAGGTGTCCTGAGAGTTCTTGTGTTTAGTGTTGCAATGTTAAATACTTCGCATCTTTTAGTTAGAGGGTGGTGGTCTAGTTCTCCCGCGGGGACCAGCCGTGGTGGGAGACATTTTGTTGTTAACTGTTTCTCATGTTGCTGTGGTTGTCCGGTTCGTGGTGCCCGATCTCTAATTTCTGTTTGTGGTCTTGTCCGAGAACGAGATTGATCTCCCTCGTAAGTACTGAAAGGCATCCATCTTCTTCATTTTTGGGTCGTTTTTTATGCTACCGTTTTCGTTCATGGGGCTCGGAGTTTCAGATCTTTTCCTTTTTTCGTTTTCATTTCTCTCCTTGTTTCTTTTTTCTTTGTTCTTTAAATATATGTCTTTGGGCAGATCATGCGTAATATAGGTATTGGGTTTCATTTTCTTTTTATTTTTCAGGATCTGGATCTTTTTGCCTAGGGTCGTGGTAGCAAGAAGAATTGGTCTTGTCTTCCCGTCTTCGTTCCCTTTTTTGCCCAGTCTCTGGACTCTATTGATTTCTCCCTGGTTAAGTTGAACCTCTATATCCGTTAGTGTAGATGTTACCAAGGTTAACAAGTCCTCTTGTTTTTCGTCCTTCAGTTCTGGGACCCCATGGATTATTACGTTATTCCTTCTTCAATTTGTCTCAAGGTTTTGGATTTTTCTGCTTAATGTCTCGACTTCGTTTTTCAGTTTCACATTTTCTTCGATAATAGGTTTAATTTTTTCGTCAACCTTCTGCAGTATAGCTGCGGTAATATTTTCTGTTTTTGTGTTTGTTTGGACATTCAGTTGTTCAGTCATTTTTGTTAAAAGCAGTGACATCTCAGGTGACAATTGTGTAGACATCTTGCAATAACAAAACGCAGAGCTGTTAAGTTTTATGTTTCCGAACGCAGCCTTTTATTTTTAAGTTGGTAGTGAAGTAACTTCTCTAGTGACTCTGGTTTACTGTTTTGACAGATAACCTCAAATTAGCTTTAACGAGATGTTTTATGTTTCATGTACACTTTATTGACGTGTTTATGTTGTTTTTCTGTTGTAATTCAATGCACATTCCCACACACAGCGTTCAGAATAGCACTTGAGTAAGTAGATCTTACTAAATTCGTACACTTTTTATATAAAACCGAGGAGCGTTTTGTCAAACGATTGACGTAGGTAAACACCGGAACCCAACAAGGTACTACATACTGTATAAACTCACGCCTTCTTCCCATGGGGGTAGGCAGGAACTAGAGAACGCCACCTGCAACGATCCTTACATACTCCTTTTGCTTCGTTTACGTTCATACATTTGGTCATACACGCACGCCACGCAACATACAATACAACAAAAAACAAAACATTTAATTCAGGCAAAACCCATATTACATCAAATAAAACACTATACTGCAACAGAATAAATCACAATAGAATGAAATATCAATGCAATTCAAATAAGTACAAATTATAAAGGTCACAGAATTCAAATTAAAATAAAATGTCAAATGAAATTAAAATAAACGAATGAGTAATACAAATTTTAGGGGCACAAAATCGAAATTAAAATGATATGTCAAATTATAAGGGTCACAGAATTAATATTAAATTAAACAGCGTAGTCAATCAAGCAGCGGCAGTCACTGCTTACTATGGATATGTCGATTCTATACTACGCTATGGAGTCATGTTTTGGGGTAACTCCTGCAATAGGGACATGGTGTTCAAATCGCAAAAAAGATGCATCAGAGCTATTATCGGTATAAAAATAACTTGTAGCTGCAAACCTTATTTTGTATTGTTAAAAATAATGACTTTACCTTGCTTGTACATATTTGAGACTGCTTTATTTGTTAAAAAGAACATGCATCTATTCAAAAAAGCATCTGAACATCGCTATAAAATGATTCGACAAATATATAGACATGAATTATGCGTTCGACCATCAAAGACCGCCTTGATGCATAAAAGCATACTTTACATGGCCCCAAAAATATTTAATAAATTGCCAAATGGAATTAAGGACTTAAATATTATTCAATTTAAAAAAAAATAAGACATTTATCATTGGAAAAATGTTATTATACTACGACGTCACATCCTTCAGATTTATATGATTCACTTGGTAGTTCACTTTCTAATGTACTAGTCATCGCACAATTTTTAGAGCTAAAAAAAATAACATAAATTAAAAGTAAGTAAATTGACCTTCCCCTACTACGTTACCTGCGCCCGCGCCGCCATAACTCTTGTCATTCGCTTTTTTTGTGCGGGCATCACAACATCGGTAATATTTCATGCACTACTCGCGTGTGATTTAGTGAAAACTGTGATTCCTGGTTTACTATAATGGGTAAACGAAAACACGGAGATAAGGAATCGCGCATTCGGAAGAAAATAAGACGGTTACAAAAGCAACTTAACCACTCCTTGGAAACGAGCGAAGGTGAGTCACACTGGTTTACGTTAAGAACTATCCCTAATTACCTTTACTCGTGTATCTACCGATAGTCATATTTGTTACCAGATGTTTAAAACAACATGCTATCACAATTTAAGTACCTGTCTACCGTCAATAAGTTACTTAATGTGATTATTTTTCTTTTCGTGTGTGTATTCTATCCTAAGGTACCTAGTTAACGTTATTATATACGCTAACGATTGTAATATAGTTTAAAATGTATTACTATTTATTTTCTCATCCTATTCTCCGCGATGCGATCGCGGCTGATAGATTTCTACCTACCTGCCGGTTATTCTTTGCGACGCGATCGCAACAGATAACTATGACGGTTTATATTTTATGAGGTGACACTGTTATTCTCCATGACGTGATCATGGCTGATAACCATACAGTCTCGTGTTGTAACGTGATTATAACCAATGATTCCAAAATACACAACTGCAAAGGCAGTATACGATTGTTTCGTATAATTTATAAACAACGTCCGCGTTGTTCTTTACAGACTCCGACCCCTGGCCATTATCACCAGACGATTCACGGCCATTGTCGCCAGGCGCCTCTCCGCCTTATGAACAAGCTCGGGTGGATCTCTCGGAATCGGACGATCCGGATGTGCCAACACAACTTATCAGGTCCGCGGTAGCTCCTGGTTTTTCGTTACAAAATACGAACAGGACCTCCCCCTTGGATATTGAGCATGAAACACAAATCGGTGTTCCAACGCCGACAGAACCAGGTCCCAGCACTAGTAAAGATACGGTTATTGCTACCACAACCCCGGAATCCCTACCTCAGGAGATTTTAGAAGCGCTCGGCGAATTGAAGGGAAAGGACGAAGTCTTTGGACCGCCCATTCCTGAAGAGATTGCTAAACGTTGGGGGTGTATCCTAGTCGATGGCCTGATGAGAGAACAGAAGCAGGAAGGTTTGGAAAAGTCTCTAGTACTTAAAAACTTCAAGCTTGTCAATGCACCTCTGTTGAATCCGGAAATCATCCCGGTTCTAAGTGACACTGTAAAAAACAGAGACAAGTTACTGGAAAAGACACAAAACCATCTTGGTTATGGAATTGCAGGTTTAACTAATTTGACATGTTCCATTATAGAGGGGGATACGGACAAAATAGAACTTTTGAAGAAAATATCCGATATCAATAAAATACTACTAGATCTGCATTATGAAAATACAAAACCGGCCAAGTGCGTGTCAGACTACGCACAATGAAGGGTTCCATAGTTGAGATGAATTTGTTTATCCCAAGAACAAACTTAACATTTATTCCAGTTGCAAATCGTCGCTCGGCATCCAATACCGCGAATGTGTAATTTTTTACATTTTTTTTTAAATTGCAGGATCACTTATTTGAACGTGTAGAATGAAATCTGATTTTCGTTAAAAATTTCACATTCGCGGTATTAATATAATAATAAAAAAATATAAACGAGTAATTCTTGTGTATATGTATATATTATATAACTTGAATCTCTGAAACGGCTCCAAGAATTTTTATGAAATTTAGTATGCAGGGGCTATCGGGAGCGATAAATCGATCTAGCTAGGTTTCATTTTTAGAAAACGTCGTTAAAAAAAAACTATTGTCATCCAAATATTTTTCTTTATTCAAGTAACAAGGTCCTCATTTAACGCTCGTTTGGATAGATTAGAAAATAGCGCTACGAATGCTATTTCCAGACAAAAAAATGAATCCATTAAAAATAATGGCATGGAACTCAAACGGACTACTTAAACATCAACAAGAATTAGAAGTAGTCCTGATCACAGAAAACATCTATGTATGCCTTATATCTGAAACTCACTTTACTAAGCAGTCATACATAAAGTTCCGAGGATATAAAGTGTACCATGCACTGCACCCTGACAATTCTGCCCGAGGTGGCAGCGCGGTTGTAGTCAAAGAGAATCTCTGTCATCATGAAGAAATTAATTATGAATGCCATGAAATTCAAGCTGTGGCGATTTGTATTCAATCTCAAGTGTATCCAGTCACCGTAGCGGCTATCTACTCGCCTCCGAGATATAACATAAAAAAAGATCACTATGTAAGGTTCTTACAGAAACTCGGAGAAAGATTTATTTTAGGTGGCGACTTCAACGCTAAAAATACGCATTGGGGTTCAAGACTGACCACCACTAAAGGAAAGGAACTCATGAGTGCCATGAAAGAGCTAAAGTGTGAAGCTATATCTACCGGAAAACCAACTTATTGGCCAAGCGATCCACGCAAAGTACCAGACCTAATAGACTTTTTTATTACTAAAAATATATCTAGTAATTATTTAAGCATCGATGAATGTTTTGACATGAATTCAGACCATTCTCCTATAATTTTATCAGTATAGCATCAGATTTTACGCGTAGAGAGCAGTCCTACACTTGTAAATAGATATACAGACTGGGAAAGTTTCAGAATAGACTTGGATAATACAATACAATTAAGAGTTCCATTAAAAACTCCGGAACAGCTGGATTTGGAACTAAGTAAATTTACAACTATTATACAGCAAACTGCCTGGAACAACACACTGGAAAAAATACACCGAGTCAAAGCAACCGCCTACCCTGCAGAAATAAGGTGTCTTATAACCGAAAAGCGGAAACAAAGAAATAGGTGGCATCAGACCAGATGTCCACAAGATAAAAGATTGCTAAACAAGCTTAGTAAGTGTCTTACGAAAGAAATTGAGCACTACAACGACACCTTAACAAACAACTATCTTAGCCAATTGACGAGTGAAACCAAAACAGGCTACTCACTATGAAAGGCTACGAAGTACATGAAACGCCCGATCACACAAATTCCTCCTATTAAGGAACAAAATGGAAAGTGGGCAGTGACGGACCAACAAAAGGCCTTAAGTTTCGCTGACCATTTAGAACAAATATTCCAACCAAACGAAGCCCAAGATCACAATGCGAGGGTAATACAGAGTGTACAAATTAGTTCAGATATTAAGTTGGTTACCCCAAGAGAAGTATCTAGAGAAATTAAGAGTAATTTTAATCGGAGAAAATCCCCCGTTTACGACTTAATTACAGGAGAAGTTTTGCAAAATCTCCCACGCAAAGCCATAGTCAAGATTACCACGCTCATTAATGCTGCATTTCGATTAAAGCACGTTCCTGACTTATGGAAAGTAGCTGAAGTTATAATGATAGCCAAACCTGGGAAGCCACCTCATGAAACAACATCTTACAGACCAATCTCACTTTTGCCTGTGTTGTCAAAGCTATTTGAGAAATTATTTCTAAAGAGATTGAAGCCCCTAATCGAAAGTGAAAATCTGATCCCCGATTATCAGTTCGGATTTAGAGAAAAACACTCCACGCTCGACCAAGTACACAGAATCACCAATATTATTGAAAGAACACTAGAGGAGAAGAAGGTGTGCTCCACGGTTTTTCTTGATGTAGCCCAGGCTTTTGATAAAGTATGGAATGAAGGCCTCATATATAAACTAAGAACGATGCTGCCTCAACAATTAATTAATTAATTTATAGAATGCGATAGATAAACATTTAAAATATGTATATTATATTATTATATTGTTTTTATAGTATACCTATCCTTTTCTTGGAGTCCGATCACCTATTTTTATTTACATTATTTCATTACATACTATTTAAAAGACAGCAAAAGGGTTAAATATTTCTTATTCATATTGATGCATTCTTTATTCTACACTTACAACATTTAAAATTCCTTAAAAAAGTCTTAATAATTTCAAAATCCCGGAATCACGGGGGCATATAATATATACGTGCCAGTGCATTGACCCCAAATCACTCTACCTACTCCGATCACTGGTAATTACATTATAAAAATTTTACTAAATTAAATCTAAACTTTATTGTAAAACAAATCCCACTAAAAACATTTTCACGTAAAATGTTGCCAAGTCGAGACCATTATGGCTCGCACTGTCAAAAAGTTATCTGATCTTATGTAGAGCCAAGCTTCTATTTTTTTTTTTTTTAAATCTATTTTCAGACCTGTAACATCATAATTTGCGGAAGTTTCATACAAATTTTCATCCCCTAGTTTAAAGGGTAGGGGGTAAAATTTCCAAGTTTTAGATATTTTTTGTTATTTGTGTACTAATACGAGTACTAGCTTACATACCAAATTTTAGCTTTCTAGCCGAGATGTTATGGATATGAAATTTCGGATTTGGATACGGATATAGAAATGATATTATACCGGTTTCGGATACGGTTACGGATATGAGATTATTTCGGATTATCCGTTAGTTTCAGATAGTTTCGGTTACGGATTATTAGATTTTTAAGAAATTGTGTATAATATTATCCCGCAATGACTGACTTGTAATGACTATGACGGCGCTTTAATTGAAATTAGTGTTAGTTGGGTTTTATAGATGTCACTGTTAGCTTAGAGTGTCGTGTAAATGAATTATCTATATCTGCTACGTCACATCCGATGACATGACACTCTGACACAACACCGAGCGCTAGTGCGCAGTGAAGCGACGATTTACTGGCAGTATGATTTGGGACTCGGTCGGAATCGCACAGACGTCCTAAGCGCTCGGTGGAGTGTCTGAATTGTGTTACCTACTTTGTACGGTTATTTAGTGGTGATTATTTTAGAAAGAAATTAAGGTTAAAATAAAGTGATTGTACTTCAACTAGTGCTTCTATTTTCTTCGCCCGACAATCCACGCCAACATAGACAGTGCAACTTAAGAATTATGATCATGGATCCAGTTAATATCGCTGATGATGGCCAAAATTCAAAAATTCAAAATTCAAAAGTCATTTATTCAAACTAGGCTGAGAATCAGCACTTTTCGAACATCAAAATTACATAAGACAGTCCCCCAAAACGCCCACCCTTCACCACTTCCTAGTGCCTTTAGCTGAGAAGAAGAAGTGGCGCAACAAACTCCCCAGCAGCACAGCTGTCTGTTCAAGTTAGAAAAAATGATTCTATACAATAGTATGCAAAATGCATAATGTAAGATCATTATGCAACACAAAACATAATTTAAATGATAAATTATTCGCCATATGTCAGCTAGCACACGCCAATATACCAACCAAAAACATCGAGAACTATACTCAAGCAGAAATAAATAAAAACTAAACGTAAACAGAACTAAATACTCGTATCTAAATTAATTAATTCATTGTATTCAACAATTTCATTTTAAAGATGTTTATGACGAAATTAAAAGCAGAAAACTTCGCTCACAATTTAAAAAACTCGATCTCTTCATTGACGAGCATAATGTAATTAGAATCGGTGGCAGATTGTCAAATGCGAACCTTCCTTATGAAGCTCAGCATCCCGCTCTTTTACCTAAACATGATAATTTTACACATGTTCTAATAAACTATTATCACCGCATTTATTGTCATGCCGCAGATAATATTAAAATTGGTACAGTGGTTCTCATACATCAAGATGATGTCCCGCCTTTACCTTCTCAATAATATCACCGCGTAATTAAAACCCAAATTTAGCAATAATTAATATGCTTAAAAATAATTTTCTTTTTCTTTGTCCGTTTTTACTATAATTTCTTTCCTTTGAGAATATTACATATCCTCAAAACCTGGCAGGATGCTCGCGCAAGTTTTAATAATAAGTTTTTTTTTTATAATAGTCCGAACGCAGTTTTGAGCTATATTCCTTCCTTCCCAATTCCCGTAGGTACAACGGAACGAAACGGACGCTCATCGCACGCACCAATCAGAGGCTGCTGCCGCTGTGGCGGGAGCCAATCGTATCTCCTGTGATTTGAAGTTGCTTCTCAAATTTTGGACACTTGTCAGTGACCGCTCACCGCTAACGCCCGCTCACCGCGCCCTCCCGCGCGCGCCGCGCGCGCTCTGCACCGCCCGCAAAAAATGGCCGATACCATTGTGACATTTTAACACTCAATAAGTGCACCACAGTGACTTGAATCAGTGAACACCAGGATAGCCAGAGCTGTCCTTGTGTCAACGTGTTTCGTCCAGAAGATTCCCAAGTAAGTCCATCCATCCCTATTCCTTATTCATACCTGTGTGCAGCTCAATTCTGTGTCGGCTAATATTCCACCCCACGTAAATTATTTTCCCGCGTATGGTCCTTCGAAGTCCCGTCAACTTATACACCATGCTCCCTTAGATGTCACTGCTTGCGGTAGCGTCGGGGGTCGGGTTGCCTCCTTCCCTCAAATATGGCGAGGGGTAATGGCTGATCTTTGCGTTATGCTCGTGAACGGGTGCTGCTTGTGGTGACTGGTCGTCTTGCTGATCATGGTTTTGTTATTGTTACTAGTAATTAACTGTTCATTTATTTTACCCCGATGGTCCTAGTTTATTTGAATTATGTTTTGTGTGTGCATGTAATTTATTTTGCATACTATTGTATAGAACCACTTTCACTAACTTGAACAGACAGCTGTGCTGCTGGGGAGTTTGTGCGCCACTTCTTCTTCCCAGCTAAAGGCACTAGGAAGTGGTGAAGGGTGGGCGTTTTTGGGGGACTGTCTTATGTAATTTTGACGTTCGAAAAGTGCTGATTCTCAGCTTAATTTGAATAAATGACTTTAATTATTTTTTTTGAGACCCTAAAATTAAACCCAAGGCTTTAGAAGCCTGGTTGACTATATTATTAATATGTGCATCAAACAGAAGCTTAGAGTCAAAGGTTACTCCAAGATCCCTGATGACACTCACTCTGGCTACCAAGGCAATCGAAAGCCTATAATCTAATTTAACAGGGTTTGGCTTACGCGTAAATGTACATACATAGCATTTGGATACATTTAAATCCAACCTATTTCTAGCGCAGTATTTATGGAACCTGTCAAGATCATCCTGTAATAAGCGTGCGTCCTCAACAGTTGACACTTGACCCCAAAATCTTCATATCATCCGCATACAACAAGACCTTAGAGTTAAGGAAACAAGAGGCGACGTCATTTATAAAAATATTAAATAAGAGAGGTCCCAACAAGGATCCTTGGGGAACTCCCGACGGAATGTACATCGTTTTCGACGTATACCCGTTGAGAACCACCGTCTAGCAGCTCTTCTCCACGTATGACGAAAACCATCTGAACAAGTTACTCCTCACACCAACCAACAAGAGTTTACGCATAAGAAGCGCATGATCAATTCGATCAAAACACTTGCTGTAGTCAGTGTATATCACGTCGACCTGAGACCGTCTGCCGTTATAATACATAACTAAAATTATCCTAACTATTTTCGAGATAACTACGGTTGATTCACATAATATGTGGATTATTATTATGTTCATAACACATATTGGTCGACTCAACTACTGTTTTACTTACTTAATTTTTATTGGATATTTCAACTTCGTATGAAATACCTAATGGACGACTCGCCTACTGTTTATTAATACTGCGCGCTGGATTGATTTCTAAAGTGGTGGGTAGTTACAATGTCAATTTCTTCTGTATTGTCTATAGTATTTTATAATTTTATTGGGTAAATATAATTTTTTGTCGTCAGCGTAGTCGACGGAGCCCCGCTTCGCGGATCTCCTATTTATTAATATTTACAAATGTAGAGGTGATGCTTGTTAGTGCCTGGGGGCGCCCGATCCCAGACAACAGGCACGCTCGCAACTGGGCGCTGCAACTCGGCACTGCAACCTTAGCTTCGTTATGTGTTGTTTGTACCACACAGAGGAGAACAATAGCATCCTCCAACTGTTCCCTTAGTCGTCTTTTACGACACCGTCAGGATTAGATGGGGTGATAGAATCAACCCAACATCTCTTTTAATTGGCATAAAAATAAGTAATGTCTTACACAACGTTATGGTCGTAATTAAAACCAATCCAAAATGGGAACTCAAATGGTATTCCCTGGATTTTGTAGAGTACGGGAAACACGATCCACAACACGCAGGTAGCCACCGCGCAGCTGGAGTACGTGCGCAGAAGGCGAGCCGCGTTGCGCGCGCAGTCCTGCAGCAGCGCCCCGCGTGGCCCCGCCACCTGGTTCATCAGCGGATCTGCAACACGCGCACCGTCATCATCACCGCACACGCGCTCGGTACCGCACGCGCCGCAAAGGTCTCACTTACCATCCAGGCCTGCGATGAGTTGGTCGATCCGGTCTGCGTCCACGTGAAATGCGATCTGCTTGGCGACGCACGTCACGTGGCACAGCATCACGAACATCACCTGCGACAACTTGTCCATGTCGCTCCTCTCCTGCATAACAGATACTTCAAACATGTCACATCATCAAAACGTTTTCGGTAATGAATACCACTTATTGTGTCCATTATACATGTTGCCGCAAAAGCGTCTACCTGTAAAGATTATAACATAATCTTATGCTTAACTATTTATTATAATCGCTATTCACTATAAAGTCGTTGATCCCTCCCTCTATGGGTTACTGTGGAATACTGTTACAACAGTTTGGATGCATCTGTGAATAATATCGATTCCTTTGAGATCAAATGCCATCTATTGCCAGTAAATCGAACTCACAGTATAATATTGCTGGAAGAGTAACTATTAAACTAATTTCGATCATGGAGTTAAAACTGAAGTTCAAATTAAAAGAGAATAATTTATTTAATGGTTTTTGGTTTCTTAGTCATATTAACAAGTGGTCATTTGACATAGTAAAGTTTATGGTAAAGCGCTACCTCATGTGACGAAAATGGCGCGGATTGCGAATATTATGATCAAAATCAAATGTAATAATTGAATGCGAGAACTAAATAAGTTTCAATAATAGAAAACAAACTATAAAGTAATAAGATTATTTTACACTGCAATTTACTAAAGACTAACTGTTATTTGATTAAATTCCTTGAATCACAGGAAGTGTTGGCAAAAATAGGAATAGTAAAATTGTAGAAAGTAATGAAGCTTTTAATTTAACTTTAATTCTGAATAAACTTTGTATTTGTGAATATTAGCATTGTTTAATTATAAAAGAATTAACTGGTAAGGATTTTAGCATTGTTTGTGAGTTTTATTGACCAAACTTAGTAACAAGATTTTGTATTGGAATACGCAGTATGTCCGCCCACTTAAGGAAAAGGGTCGCACACACAACGGCGTGTGTGGGTAAATATTCTAATTGTAATAAATGCTTGAGTAACTGTTGTGTGTGATTGAAAACCAACTACCTATATCTACCATCAACGAAGAATTACACCAGAGACTGGTCAAAAACGGCACAGGAGGGATTCCCTGCCGTGTCATACACAATTTTGTGTGAATATACCTACTTACTAATATCTGAACTCAGTTTTTTTGGTAATTAACAGACTTCAAAAAAGGAAGGGTAGTGTTAGTTATCCGATTGAAAATTTAATATAACCATCTAAATAAATTAACGCAGTTTTTAAGGTCTCGCCTCTCATGCACGAGGGTGTGAGTTCAAATCCGGGCAAATACCAATGTGACTTTGTTAATTATCCTTTAAATGTACTTTCTAAGTTTATCAAAATCGCATGGGTAAAGGTAGCTAGACACCTAGTCCTCCACCCGGTGCTCTCGTCACGCCTCCCCATGCGAGTCAAGTTGGGGATCTACAAAACTTACGTGCGACCACAACTCACCTACGCCTCTCCAGATTGGCTCTCCGTTACGGCCGAAACCCACAGGAAGAAGCTCCAGACGCAGCAAAATTACGAACTGCGTCAAATAACTACAGCTCCTAGGTTCGTGATGAATTGTGTTATTCACAGGGACCTGCGTGTTGAGAGCATCGGAGAATGTTCGCGCGTGCTGACGTTTCTGAACAGCACCATATCAGGCACATAGCACCGTGGCACGAGCAACCCCCCGACTACAAATCTCCACACCCATTGCGCGCATACCGTTTATAGTTAACATAGGCGTAACGTGCGCGGCTCACATACACATGACTATACACATGACTCTACACTTGTAAAAAAACAAGAAACCACACGAGCGACGTACACACATCTCAAGTCGCTTGATACTCACAACAACGCTGCGCGCCCAGCAACGCTACTTGCTAGATCTGGTATACGTTGTTTGGGACGAAAACCGATGCCTTCGTTGTTGGATCGGCCTTTCAGGTGCTCCTACAGCTACACCCAGAAACACACTCCAGAACCCTAAGGGAAGGCAAACCCTTCAGCGACTAGGGTGCATTAAAGCACTCGACCGGTAATCCAACGACTGACCCCCGATTCTAAGGGCCAAGAGAATGGCTAAACAAATGGAGAATTGCCACCAGCGTATCCAAATCAGTGCATATCACATTTACACTCGTAACCTAAACGGCAGTCAACTCCCACTTTACGAGTCTATAAAGTATCTGGGCATACATATATTGACCGCAGGCTCAAACGGATTGGGTACGCCACAATTACGGCAGTAAGTCTCCTCTTTGAGGAGTGGCTAGAGTGGCCTCACGGTGTCCTTACCTACCGTCTGACGCAGGTCCTCAACGGACACGGTTGTTTTCTGTTCGTAGATCTGTCCAACTTGGGTATAGCACCACCGTGCCTTCGTGAAGGCGATCGGCGGCGGTGATCTCTCGCATCCGGCCCTGGTCCAGGCCATGGTACGGAGCGAGAGGGCATGGGAGGCCGTCACCTCCATCTGCGAAGCAGTAATGCTCGCGAAGAATAAATTTTGACGATTTTGATTCTTGATTCGGGGGAGGTAAATTTTGCGCCCTCAAGCCTCCCACCGCCGCAGGAGACGCCTTGGGCGTCGAGAATCGCAGACCGATTCCCGGCCACCATAGACGCGGGCTTGCGGACGGTGAACAACGGGTAGCTTGCCATCCGATAAGGATCAGGCCCGGGTCAACGGCGCGTTGTATTCCATGAGATTCGCCTCAAAGAGATGACAGCAAAACTGACGGGGTCCGCTAGGTCCTATACCTGCCGGGGTCGCGAGAAAGTCCGAAAGGGATACCGTGACCCCTGGCAACACCGGTAGGTTTTAGTCAGTAGAAGTCTGACACGCCCTCTCGCTCCGCCCAGAGCAGGAGAAGTTATTTGATAAATTCTAACCCAAAAAAAAGGCTCACATCATCATCATCAGCCAATGCCTCCAACATAATGAAAGTGCAAAGGGCTCAAAACTATATATTTAAACAAATATGCAACGCACCATGATTTATCAAAACAACAGATGTCCATGTAATCCTAAATATTCCGATGTTCAACGAATAGATTTTAAGGACGCATGGCGACAACTATAAATGCCGACTGATAAAGCATCCGAATAAGCTTAAAGAGCAGCTTACTAACCCAGAAAGCATCCCCCGATTAAAAAAGCGGCGGGACATTTTGACCAGAACAGTCAGTGCGAAGAATGATTTCGAAAATATAGGGCAGACTGCACTCGCCATGGGATCTGGAGGCCTCACGCACATCTGGGAGTGATGCGTGGAGGCAAACAACCGGAGTTTAACTTCACTGCCGTGAGAAATCACGGCACAGCGGACAGAGCTCCGGCAGGATCTCATGGCGTCATGGAGAGTGCGATTCTCGCAATCCAGCGCTGGGCATGCCACAATTGCTACGATAAGACCACTCTTTGATGAGTGGCTAGAGAGGCGCCACGGCGTTCTCACCTTCCGCCTGACGCAGGTCGTCACGGACACGGCTGTTTCGGGAGGTTCCTGTTCAGGATAAGGCGGGAGGAAACGCCCGGGTGTCACCATTGTGTGGATCGCCCGGAGGACACGGTGGAGCATACGGTCAAGGTCTACCCGGCTTGGGCGAAGCATCGCCGTGTCTTCGTGGAGGCGATCGGCGGCAGTGATCTCTTTTTTTTATAATTTCCCACCCAATTAAAAAAGGCAGACTCCATTGGGAGTAGCGCCCCACATGCCAACAGAACCATTTCATTTAGTCAGTATAAAAGACTGATCGCATGATAAAACATAGTACAGCCTCCTCTATCCTTATACAATAGAATTTTAATTGTTATCGATAGACTGGCAACACTGCTCGAGTGACATGTCAAAATTTTGTTCTGTATTATAAAATTAGTTTTAATTATTTTTAAGTATAATTATAGTGAAATAATATAACTAAATATAAAGTAACTGCATAAATACTCAGGATTATTGTTTTCCTGAAAATATTCTTAGTAAAACACAGTGTTTGGTTGCCCACCGTTACCGGTAACCTATCACGAACAGCTGATGTTCGACCTGCGGATTTAAAGGGGGAGTATTGTTACTTTTATTCTTTAATTACCACGCAGTCGTCTCATAGACTCTGTAACACGCTTTCATTGATACCTAGAATCACTTTTCTTAGTTGATTTGGAACTCAGCAGTGGGTCTAAGTCGCTTTGTTCACATTTATGATAACGAAACTTATGTAGTGAATTTTCGAAATAGTTTTAATCTATAGCATAATAGTATTAGAATACACAACAACAAGAACGTTGTTTACCGTTTTTGCATCATCTTTATGAAAAATTAAATTTTATTTTAATCTAGGCATCCTACCCACATAAGTAAAAGTCCTAAAATCATAAGAAAATAGAATCAATATAACTTAGTATTTGATCAAATCAAGTTGCAGTTCAATTATATTTAACAGCTTACCTCATTTCTCTATAAAGCAACACTAATTTCTCTCATTTTCCTTTCATTTCTAGCTTTCCTTTTTTGTTTATCTGTCTAAGTAGTTCTCACCGTTCCTTTCATTCTACTTTCAGTACTAATTCCTGAAACCATGCCTGTGATGACCCGTAAGGCTGTTGCTCAGGAGTTGGAGCTTAAATTGAGAACGGCCATTCAGGATCTTGAGGCTTCAAACAGTAAATGTCAACAGCTGTTACAGGAGATAGATGAAAGTGAGAAGGAAGTCGAGAAGGTCGTTTTCAAAAACACAGGCTTAAAACGGGAGCTAGTGGACCTTCATCAGCAATACCTGGTTGTTGTTGATGAACGGGACAAACTGCGGGTGGTCACAAATGGTTTCAACAACTGCAGTAACATATATGAGGAGGCTTTATGTAAGGTTAGGGACCTAGAAGAAGAATTAATTCATGCAAATGTACGAATTAATCATTTACAGAATCAAAAAGAATGTACCTACTCAGGCTAAGGAAAATAATAACTTGTATAATGAATTATTAAACACTACTTGCAACCCGCATTCTTTAATAACAATAGACCTTACTGAAGATTCGATAATGAAATATAATAATAGTAGTTATAAAGTAAGTCAAAATAAAATTAAGAAATATGCAAAGCTAAATAAAATCATTAATAAATGCAATAAATATAGAAAACAACAAAAACAGTTCCAATAATATTAAACTAAGGAAGGAACGTGGTTTTCTGATAAATAAATTAAATAACTATAAAATTAAATTAGAAGACAGTAAGAACATTTATGAGTTTGACACTCAACAGTTACAGTCTGAAATTCAGGTTCTAGAAGCATCACTACAGTCACTCTACACTAAGTATGTGAGGTCTGAAAAACAAATTAAGGAGCACATCCTTGCTGCAAATGAGTTAGTGGAAATGTGCAATTCTAATGTAGTTAAAGTGGACCTGCTGACTCCCAGCAGCCCTCTATCATCATTGCATAGGAAATCCAATCTTGGCACTCTCCAACCTGAGGCAACGGAGGACCCGTACCAGTCAGGTAGTGCTCAGATCTCTATTCCGCATAAAGATTTACCAGATGTTAAACAAGATCCATTGCAAGTAGTTCAGACAGAAATTAGTTCTCCCCCTTGTAATGGTAAAGTTTGTTACCGCTCCATTATGTTTTCTGATAGTTTTGGAAAAGGGTTAGGAAAATTACTTAGTCAAAATCAAAATCAAAATATTTTATTTCACGTAAACCTACATGGGCACTTATGAAACGTCAGAAGCTAGGTGCACGGTTCCAATTGGTCGTTTCCTATGGAGAAGAGCCGGCAAGAAACTCCACGGTTACTCTTTTAAAAATAATTTGCTTTTACAATACTTTCATATAACAGTGTTTCTAGGTATGGGAGGACAGTGTAGGTCTTTCAATAAGTACCAAGTACTTAACAAAATAGAAAATGGTCAACAGGTCTACAATCCACTAAGCCTACAGCGTTCTCACATTCACAAAATATGTAGAAAAGAATCTATACAAAAATAAATAAATTAATAAAAGTAAAAAACCTATTTTAATAAAACGCAATTATATGATTGCTGTTACAACTGTAATCAATCTGAGTAATTATCATGTCCACAAAAGTCACTAAAAAAAAGTTGAAATTAAATCGTAGGTATATAATGTCAAATAATAGAATAATAAATATATCAAGGACGAATGTAAAAACAAAAAAAAAAGATTTAAATAAACATGGTAATTTGGGAGCACTTAATAGACTCTTACTTATTTATGCCGTTAATGAGGTACCAGGGAAGCCACATGTGCAGAAGGAATTATTGCCAAACTTCCTTATCTTCAACATAGTCTTTAATTTTATAATATGCTTTCTTGATAAGGACACGTTTGATGTGGGTTTTGAACTTCCCATCGCTAAGTTCTGTCACAGACTTTGGCAACTTGTTATAAAAGCGGATACTGTTTATAAGAAATGACTTGCTTGTTTTAGTTAATCTAAATTTGGGTATCACAATTTCATGTCGACTACGTGTATTTATATTATGGAAATCGCTTCTTATTTTGAAAAGTCTTAAGTTTTTGCGAACATACATAATACTTTCTAAGATATAAAGTGAAGGCAAAGTCAGTATATCAATTTCTTTAAATTTGTCTCTAAGGGACTCGCGAGGGCCCATTTTATAGATCGCGCGGATTGCCCTCTTTTGTAAAATGAAAATTGAATCTACGTCAGCTGCCGATCCCCACAGCAAGACGCCATAAGACATAATACTGTGGAAATAAGCAAAGTATACTAACCTAGCTGTGGCTATATCAGTCAACTGCCTTATTTTTCTTACTGCATATGCAGCTGAACTTAATCTACCTGAAAGAGTTCTAATATGGGCGCCCCATTGTAATTTTGAATCTAAAGTAATTCCTAAGAATATAGTTTCCGTTATTGCATCTAGATTTTTGCCATCAAGTTTTAGATTTAGACCTACTTGAGGTACATTTGGTAATGAGAACCTAATACATTTCGTTTTGTTCGCATTAAGTAAAAGATTATTAGCTGCGAACCATTTTGAAAGTACAGCCAGACTATCGTTAACATGTAATACATCTGTATCTTTCCTGTCTATTTTAAAAATAAGAGAAGTGTCGTTGGCAAATAGAATTATATCTGATAAGTTAGTCATCATGTAAGGAAGATCATTTATATAAACTAGAAATAAGAAAGGGCCGAGAATTGAGCCTTGAGGCACGCCCATTTTAACTAGAGACCCCGAAGACGTCGCCCCATTAACTTTTACTTTTTGCTGCCTGTATGATAGATAGGAAAGAACAAGATTTGAGAGCTTGTCCCCGAATTCCGTAGTGGTGTAATTTACAGATCAGTGTATTGTGGTCAACGCAGTCAAACGCTTTTGAGAGGTCACAGAAAATGCCAATTGCATCCTGGGACTTCTCCCAGTATTCCAAAATGTGACTGATGAGTTTTACTCCTGCGTCAGTCGTCGACCTACCTTTCGTGAAACCAAACTGGTGACTATGTAAAATCCCATTAGAATTAAAATGTGACAACATCTGGTCTAGCATGATTTTTTCATATATTTTACTCAATGCTGGTAGCACAGATATTGGTCTATAATTAGAGGGATCACTCTTACCACACGATTTGAAAATTGGTACTACTTTACTATGTTTCATTAAATCAGGAAACGTACCGCTATATAAACATTGATTAAATATGCCTGTTAGGACAGGGGCAATTGTGTCAATGATATCTTCAAGAACCTTAACGGAAATCCCCCATAAGTCTTCAGTGTTTTTTATGTTAAGACTTTTAAATGCTTTTTTAATTGTGTCAATAGAAATGGGCTTGAATTCAAAACTTGGAATGTCTCTACTGAAGTGTTCTTTTAAAAGAGATTCAGCTAGTATAGATAATGAGGGGAGAGATTTCGTAACCTCTATTGGGATGTCGGTAAAGAAGTTTTCTAGTGTCTCAGCAACTTTTAACTTATCTGAAATGGTTACATTATCAATGTTTAATGACAATTCATTCTGATCTCGCTGTTTTGTGTTTCCAGTTTCTTTGATAATTACCTGCCACACAGCTTTTATTTTATTGTTAGAATTATTAATTGTGTTACTTATTAATTAAGATTTAGCTTGGGCGCAGACTCTTTTAAATATCTTAGACTATTTTCTTACATAATTATGAATTACTTGATCAGAAGTCAATGATTTTTCGTTGTACAAATTATATGAAATATCTCTGCTTTTTCTAATGCCAGGAGTGGCCCATTCATTAAATTTTGGTTTGGTATTGATTGTTACTGTTTTTACAAGACATGATTTATGGAATTCTTGGCATACTGTAGAAAATAATGTACCATAGTTTATGTTGGGGTCTTGTGAATCAAAACTAGCTGTTGAAAGATTGCTAAGAACATTATTATTAAACATTTTCAATTTATTTTTAGTAAGAGGTCTTAACTGAATAGTTTTATCTAAACGTAACTTTTTATCTAATTCAAATGATACAAGTTGACCAGTATGGTCAGACCTAACGCCACTAATTAAGGATGAGTCTTGTATTTTACGATTAGTAAATATATTGTCAATGCTGAGGTTGCTGTTATTCTAGTCGCTTCATTGAATATACATTTTAAATTGAATGAATTAAACAATGATATAAGCTTATATTTATCAGGTGAGTTAACTAATAAATCAATATTTAGGTCACCACAAACAAAAACTAATTTATTATCTTTAAAAAGTTTACTTAGTATTTCTTCCATAGTGATTAAAAATGATGACAAGTTTGAAGCTGGTGGTCTATAAACACATAAGAAAGTATGGCCTTCAACGTCTGCACATGCTACCTCACATAAGCGATTGATTGTGCGCTTTTCGCTCTGTTGACAGAGCAAGCAGTGATATCCTCTTTTTTGGAAGTCGGTTAATAAAATAAGAACTCCTACCTTACCCGAACTTCAAATAGGGATGCGATTCTATAAGAAACGACACGATAGGAGTAAGAATAAAAACACCTTTTTAGGACCGTCCCTCATAAAACAAATACAACCTAGGAATAAAATAATATATTTTCATGCGCATAAAGATTGCCAAGTTCATATAAGCCAAATACGTCTTCCAGATGCTGGTACAAGATCACCCAACTCAATGGAAGAATCATAACGATACCGAAAGAAAAGGCATGGATCCAAGAGGATGAATGGACCCTGATCCAACCCATAAATCTTCAACCTTTATATAATGAATACTATAAGATAAGATCACTTTATCCCCTAGCTATAGGAACTAAGATAGAGAAACATAGGTTAGAGTTTTTAGAAAATAATCTTTCCAATTTTATATCTCATATCCAAACACCAGTTAGGAACAAAAGAGGATTGATCGATGGACTAGGCTCTATAATAAAAGCAATCTCAGGTAATCTTGATAACAACAACTTAGTAAACATAGAAAATAAATTTAGTCTCACCACTGAAGTGCTAGAAGGCTTAAATAAAAAGATTAGTAATCTTTCATCTCACATAAATGATCTGACACACGAATATTTACAAAATAATATAAAAATAGTGTCACATCTGAATTATTGTTTAGTTATCCAAGCTTAACCCATATATGTAACAATCTCAATGAAGCTTATGTCTTCGCTCAACACGACATACTACACCCTTCAATTATAGACCAAGTACACCTGACAGAGAGTATAGATAGAATACCTAAAGAAATAAACATATTAAGAAATGTACTCGAGTTGGAAGCTCAAATCAAACCACATGTAACACTACAATCAAATATAATGATCTTCCAATTATCCATAACAATCATAACCCGAAATACCTATAATCTTAGAACAAATCCTCCTTATAATAAATATAAATAAAACTCATTGCACTATCCCTAACCTTGTTCCTGGCCAATATCTTGTAAGAGATGATCAAGTGTACGAAGCGACTGATTGCAAACAGAGCATCTGTAACACTCGATTACCCAAGGAATGCGTTCGAAACAGCATCCTGCGTCAGCAAAACACCTGTGAAGAATTATTAATCTTCTGCGCTATAGTTTATTCCAGAAAGATCAAAGACAACCTTTACTATAGATGGAATCTTGAAGAAACCACAATCAATGATAAGTGCAACAGAAGAAAAATGGTCCTGATAGGATCCTACATTGAAGACAACACCGATTGCTTCACACGAGAAGAAAAAACCGCAATCAAAATCTATCAAGGACTTTATTCAGAACCAATCAACAACTACCCCATTGCGATGACCACAAACGAAGACAATGTAATCAAACAAATAGAAACCCTACGAAAGTACCAACTTATTACGACTCAAGCGTCCCAGCATAGCATAGGACTCTATGTACTGTCTAGCGTGATATCTGCGTAATTCGTCAATCTAGACGAATATACTCGAGATTGGGAGGGAGCTGTAAATATCACGACCCTACCTACATAACACAACATAAGGACATACCTCAACATGACGAGCATAAGGACACCCTTTCATCAGGCAAACGTGTCATCCTATTATCCTAAACTAGTCATCACGCAACTATTCGCGAGATTCCATCCCCACGGGCTTCACTGTTATCGTAGACTATATAAGCAATGACTTCATTGTATTCGAAGTCTTTCCTACCTTGTAGTAGAATTAAGCATTTGTGTAACATGTATTAAAATTAAATACTTTTTATTTTAAATCTCAGTCTCACTTCATTAACTCGCGCGTGGAACACAACGCGCCGTCGACCCGGGCTTGGTCTTTATCGGACGGCGAGCTACCCATTGCTCACCGTCCGCAAGCCCGCGCCTACGGTGGCCGGAAATCGGCTCGCGATTCCCGCCCTGGGCGTCTCCTCCTGCGGGGGTAAGGGGCGTGAGAGCGCAAAATTTGCCTTTCCCTCACGCGTTCCACCTCTTCCTTCGCGAGCATTACCGCTTCACAGAAGGAGGTGACGGCCTGCCATTTTCTCTCGCTCCGTACCATGGCCTGAACCAGGGCCGGACGCGAGAGATCACTGCCGCCGATCGCCTCTACGAGGACACGGCGTTGCTCCGCCATACCCATTACCCCTACGGTGAAAGATCTCGGTTTGCATCTTGACTCGAAACTTGGCTGGCAACGCCAGGTTTCTAGTGTTAGTCAAAAGGTCAACGGTACTCTGCGATCCCTGTATCGTTTGTGAAACTTTTTGCTTGCTAAGACGAAAACTATGATTGTGAACACTTTTATTTTCCCTATCATCGACTATGGTGACGTTTGCTACTTTGACTTGAATACGGTTTAGTTGGATAAGCTCGACAGGCTGCTCAACAACGGTATCCGGTTCAGTTTCAACCTAAGAACATATGACCATGTGTCGAGCTACCAGGTTTGTGTTCAAATAGATGTATGTCCATTATCCAAAGAAGAAGTTTGCGTACTTTAACCACGCTTTTCTCCCGTCTCAACTCTCCGACCACTTATCTTATGTCTCAAACTCAAAGCATTTATTTCAATAAAACCATTTACAGGCACTTTTGAATTGTCAAGGAATCGGTCAGTCAGAAATAGGTATGAAACTAGTTGCCCATTCCAAAGCGTAGTAGGTACCTATGGAGAAGAACGGGCAAGAAACTCCACGGACACTCTTTTAAATAAAAAATTGTTACAAAATATTGGTTACATCATTCATGTTGTGAGAACAATGTAGAAAGACGTGCACGTGAGAAGCGTCCGTAATAAAAAGATAAAAAAGAACAATTCTCACTTCCAATATTTTTTTTTTAGTTCATGACTTTATGTCCTCTAGGGGGCGCCATATTGCATTTAATGTGTAGTCACATCTATACTTCTACATATACTTAATATATAAAGTTGAAGAGTTTGTTTGTTTGCTTGAACGCGCTAATCTCAGGAAATACAGGTCCGAATTCTTTCAGTGTTAGATAGCCCATTTATCGATAAGTACGAAACCCAATAAGTACGAAATTGTCACTTTCGAGATATTCAATATTTAAGTTTTAAGGACAAAAATACCTATGTTATTCAAATAATATCGTTACAGTGAGCATTTGTGGTAAAAGTGAATACATTGAATTAGTGTTAAACAGTATTTTAAAATTTCTGAGGTGGTCCATTTTATCATAAAAAAAATATAAGTTACAAAGGGCACCGACTTATTGGGTTTTAGGTCTAGAGAAATTAAACATATAATGTACTTTAATAAATGGTTCATTTTAAGAGTCACAATAAAAAACAAGATAAATCATTCTTCGTCACTTTCGATGGCTGAAGGTTTGGTGTACGTCTTCATACCACGTATCCATGCAAGGAGTTCTTCTGGTATAATAAGTTTTTCGCACATATTTAGGAGATGCTTATTTTTAGCAAGGCTAATCGGTAGTTGATTGGAATATAAGTGCTCTATTTCGTGTGGTAATTGAACATTAACTGAAGGCGGGTTTGAATTTCTTTTAGCTCTAGTTTTAGGTGTATTCACGGACATTTTACAGACATCTATGCTTCAGGATCAGCGAACTGAACATATCTCCCTGCGTCGAAGGGTGAGACAAAGGGATGTAATTTCCCCGAAATTGTTCTCTAACGCATTGGAGGATGTGTTTAAGACGCTGAACTGGGAAGGGCGGGGCATTAACATCAACGGCGAGTACATCTCACACTTGAGATTTGCAGATGACATTGTCATACTGGTCGAATCATTGCATGACTTACAGCAGATGCTGGACGGCCTAGTTAATTCTTCTATATACATTGGTCTCCGGATGAACTTGGACAAAACCCAAGTTATGTTCAACGAACACGTCACTCCGGGGCCGATTGCTGTCAATGGCGGTGCCCTCGAGGTTGTTCGAGAATACGTTTACCTCGGGCAAATTCTGCAGTTTGGCAAGAATAACTTTGAGAGGGAAGCTAATAGAAGAATTCAACTGGGCAAACTTCGTCGAGTCTTCTCGTCGCGTATTCCACAGAGCCTAAAGACGAAGGTCTTCAATCAGTGCATCCTGCCTGTTATGACCTACGGAGCCGAAACGTGGACACTCACGGTACGCCTGGTCCATAAATTTAAGGTTGCTCAGCGAGCCATGGAGCGGGCTGTGCTTGGAGTCTCTCTGAGGGATCGAATCCGGAACGAAGTGATCCGGCAGAGAACCAAAGTTATCGACATAGCTCACAGAATAAGCAAGCTGAAGTGGCAGTGGGCCGGCCATATCAGCCGTAGAACCGATGACCGTTGGGGTATACGTGTTCTTGAGTGGAGACCGCGAATTGGCAAACGTAAGGTGGGACGCCCTCAGGCTAGGTGGAGCGACGATTTTCGCAGGATGGCTGGTAGCAGCTGGATGAGAGTTCCGGAGAATCGAGCTGAATGGCGTGCAATTGGAGAAGCCTATGTCCAGCAGTAGACTGCTATAGGCTGATGATGATGATGCTACGAAAGTTCTCGGACATGTCATAATTAAAATATATTTTAAGTCTCCTTTAACATATTTAATCCTTTTTATTTTAAGCCAGTTAACCGTTCCGTTTCTTTTCTTTAGAGAGCAGTGGTGGCCCAGTGGTAACGGCCGCGACTTACGAGTTGTAGGTCGTAGGTTCGAACCCAGACAGGCGCTTTACTTTGTGTAAATTATTTCATCACCACTGCTCTCAAAACGGTGAAGGAAAACATCGTGAGGAAACCGGCATGTCCTAGAACCAAAAATTCGAAGACATGTGATATCTACCAACCCGCACTGGGCCCGCGTGGTGGATTACGGCCCACTCCCTCTCACAGAGAGGAGGCCTGTGTCCCAGCAGTGGGAACATTTATAGGCTGATGATGATGATGATGAACCGTTTCTTTCATGTTATCTTTATTTTTGTTTCTAATTAATGCAGCGCTAAGATTTTTTAGGTGTAGCATGTCATTAAATTTAAATTCTCTCACTTTATAATTAAACAATCTCTATTGTTTCCTTTACATCCCCTTTCGTAATAGTTTTGGCCCTCTTCTTTCTAGCTGCTGTAGAAACGTTTTTCCACTCACTTACGCTACTTATTGTTTTATTTTTAGATGCTGATTCAATAGTAGTGTGCATGGAATCCACCTCCATGTGAGTGTGGCCACTCTCTAAGAATTTTTGTTCGGTTATACAGGGTTACTGGTAACTCGACGTATTCCTTGCAGGACGTCATAGTCGGGTTAAAATGCAACAAATTAAGCCACCAAATGTTCTACCGAAATTCAGTAGTTTTTGAATTAGTTAAGAGTTTTAGTTTTTTATGAAAAATCCCAGATTAAATCATTTGAAACCAATTTAAAAATGATTTACGGCGCGACTGTACTGAAATTTAAGTTATCATCATAGTTGAAAACTTCTTAGTGGTTTTTTTAAATGTTTTAAGTTATATAGCGCTATTTCGCTTATACCATTAGATGGGAAATTGTTAAAGCTATTGAATGGTACAAAAAAAACGAAAAGGGCGTATCTCAGAGATACCGCCTTTGGGCTTAGCAGGGCAGAACAATCACATCAAGAATAACAAAAACCGAAGTAAGGAAGCGAATAAGAACATATATTCGAAACCGAGGGCAGCACATCGAACAAGACGTGTGAAATGTGTGTAATTAAAGTTTTTAATATTGATTAAAAAGAATAATAATGTTCACGATTTTGTTTTTGATTTTTCGAATAATCACCTTTTTGTGAAACGCACGCCTGTACTAAATCAAAAACGATTTTCATAATGTAGTCCATGATTTTGTATTAACTTTCATACCTTTTTGGATAACTGATAAGACAAGGATATTACCCTAGTCATTTTTACACCAGGTGCAATATTTTTTTTTTGCACTAGACTACATTTTTTATGAAGTAATAGCAAAAATTACAAAAAATTAAATGTTTGGTGATATTTGCCAAAGTTTTAGGCATTATTGAACTTTTAATTATTAACAAAGGTCTGCTACGGCGTCAACTATGATAATAACTTAAATTTCAGTACAGTCGCGCCGTAAATCATTTTTAAATTGGTTTCAAATGATTTAATCTGGGATATTTCATAAAAAAATTAAAACTCTTAACTAATTCAAAAACTACTGAATTTCGGTAGAACATTTGGTGGCTTAATTTGTTGCATTTTAACCCTACTATGACGTCCTGCAAGGAATACGTCGAGTTACCAGTAACCCTGTATATAAATGATCGATTTTTTTAACTGTCCAGAGCAGAAGTGCTGAGATGTACTGATTCCTGTTTTGTCTGCTACAGGTGTCAGAAAAAATACTAATTTCTTTGATAGATTGTAGTAATTCTTTCGATAATAAAAAATAAAGTTTAAAAAACTGTAACCCGACTACGGGAAAATAAAAATGATCTAAAAAGTACGAAACAAGCAACTATTTCAGACAGAAATCAAGACATAGGTACAAAAATGGTCAAGGTAAAGCCGTCGTCGCATGCCATTATAATTTTGTAGGTGTTCTTGGCACTAACATGGTACACAGACATGCGACCACGGCTTTACCTTGACCATTTTTGTACCTATGTCTTGATTTCTGTCTGAAATAGTTGCTTGTTTCGTACTTTTTAGATCATTTTTATTTTCCCGTAGTCTGGTTACAGTTTTTTAAACTTTATTTTTTTATTTTATATTTTTCCGTTTTTACACTTGATAAACGTAAATAAGAGTAGAGTAATACAATAGTTCAGTAATTTAACCTATTTTAAATTCCAATAGCAGTGCATAGTGCTTTGGACGAAACCATAGAGCGATTTATTTCGACGCCAACACCACATATCGATATCGAGCTTCGAAGAAATCCAAAATATAATTATTTCGTTGTACTTCTTTTTCTTCATAAGAATGGAATTACAAATCGGTACTACTTATTATGATTTGATTAACTGCACGTTGGTAACATCTTGCGATACTACGTAGCGCAGTCTCACTTTTGCTTGTTTTTAACGATTTAAACATATTTGTTTACTTTGAAAATATAATATTATATACATATTTGTAATGTGCTCGTCAAGACCTTTCTTTTGATACCAAACATGTCATGATCATCCCATTTAAATTTTTTTCGAGGTTAGAAATTTACGTGTAAAGTCCATCAAATTAAATTTAGGGAAAAATTATATAGCCTATGTCACCCGGACCATTATTACGAATCTATTGATACCTCATTCATCAAAATCGGTTTAGTAGTTTAGGCGCTACGGTGGAACACACGTAAAAACAAACATACATACATACATATGTCTTGATTTCTATCTGAAATAGTTGCTTGTTTCGTACTTTTTAGATCATTTTTATTTTCCCGTAGTCGGGTTACAGTTTTTTAAACTTTATTTTTACCCGACTACGGCAAAGCCAAAAGGAAGGGTTATGATTTTAGCAGTCTATGTATGTATGTTTATATGTTTGTATGTATGTATGTATGTTTGTTTGCTTTTACGTGTGTTCCACCGTAGCGCCTAAACTACCGAACCAATTTTGATGAATGAGGTATCAATAGATTTGTAATAATGGTCCGGGTGACATAGGCTATATAAATTTTTCCTAAACTTAATATGGTGAACTTTACACGTAAATTTCTAACCTCGAAAAAAATTAAAATGAGATGATCATGACGTGTTTGGTATCAAAAGAAAGGTCTTGACGAGCACATTACAAATATGTGTATAATGTTATACTTTCAAAGTAAATAAATATGTTTAAATTGTTAAAACAAGCAAAAGTGAGACTGAGCTACGAAGTATCGCAAGATGAAACCAACGTGCAGTTAATCAAATCTTAATAAATAGTAAAGATTTGTAATTCCACTTATATGAAGAAAAACAAGTACAACGAAATATTTGTGTTTTGGATTTCTTCGAAGCTCGATATCGATATACATGGGGCACTCAGAAAATTTTGCGATAGGTATTAAACAAAAAATATACTACAGGTTATGTTTTTTTATTAAATCTTTTCAAATAACTCTCCATTGGCGTCTATACACAGTTTCATGCGTCTAAACCAATTTTCATTACACATTTTCCAGTCCGCATCAGACACCTTCCACCTTTAATCCCCTTCTCAAATGCAGCCAGTGCATCTTCCGGTGATGAAAACTGTTTTCCCTTGAGTTGTTTTTTTTTTTTTGGGGAACAAAAATGATAAGTTCATGATTTTCACCCGTAATGAAATCATAAACGTGCCGAGACGAGCCTGCTTCAAATTTTGCTATCATGTCTCGGCACCATTCTACCCGAACCTCCTTCTGAGCCTGCGTTGGATTGTGCGCTACCCAGCGTGAAACTATCTTCCTTACCCGAAGATGCCCGTGTAGAATTTCATGCACACTTCCCGATCCAATCTGCAGTATATGCTGAATTTCTTCATATGTAATTCACCTATTCTCTTAAATTAAATTTTTCACAGCCAGCGCGTTTTCTTATGTAACAGCGGTCAAAGCTCTATGACGGCCACTTCTTCATTCGTCCGCCAAAGTTACTTGACCACACTTAAATTCGTTGAACTAGCGGAAAACAGTCGCTTTAGAAGGGCTTTTGTCTATTAACACCATTCGAAGACTTTCAAACGATTCTTCTGGGTTTAGTCGACATTTGAAATCTTACAAAATCATCACGCGAATATGTTCTCGTTGTAAATTAAATTTTCAGTGAGACAGTATTTTGATTTTGCTCATAAAAAAATGTGGAGGGAATTTGGAATTTGGAATATTGTGTTTTTTTTTTTAAATAAAGAGTCATAGTTTTAATCGTTATCAAAACTAGCCAGTGTCCCATAGACAAAAACTGTTAGTCGTTAAACTTTCTGAGTATGGTGTTGGCGTCGAAATAAATCGGGCTATGGTTTCGTCTAAAGCACTATGCACTGCTATTGGAATTTAAAATAGGTTAATTACTGACCTATTGCATTAATCTTATTTACGTTGTCGGAACGTTTAGCAAGCGTAAAAATGGAAAAGTATAAAATAAAAAATAAAGTTTAATAAAAAAACTGTAACCCGACTACGGGAAACTAAAAATGATCTAAAAAGTACGAAACAAGCAAATATTTCAGACAAAAATCAAGACATAGATACAAAAATGGTCAAGGTAAAGCCGTGGTCGCATGCCTGTATGCCATGTAGATGCCAGGAACACTTACAAAATTATAATGGCATGCGACGACATGGCATGGCATGTGCGATGGTGTGCACTTTATAGGGTACCAGTTTTTAAGTTTTGACTAAATGCGGTCACTTTATTGGGTTATTACCTCAAGTAATTTTCTTTCTACTGCGAATTCCACTTATTAGATTAGACCATTGGAAAGAGCGTCAAAAATGCATTAAGATGTAGTAATAAAACGATTTCTGATTTTTCGGCACTTATTGGGTTTTAACACTATACCCTCGATATATATCATCATGGTAAAACCAATACGAGCGGAGCACCAATGAAGAATGTTTCTAAATCGGGGTTTTCTTTTTCCTTTTGAGAGCTTCCGCTGCGTGCGCTGCGTAAACGGTTAAAGTTTCGCAAAAGTCATGTATGACAGAATTGTTGCCCTTTAAAAGTTCTATAAAAAAGTCCGCGACAGCATGTCTATCTTTTAAGGTCTGCTCACTATAAACTTTTTTATGCTAACCAAAGTTCTAAAATAATGCATCATTTTCTAAGGTGTTTTTATAAACATGATATTAATCCTTATCCAAATAAATACGCTATTCATCACAAGTATATAATTTAAAACAAGATTGCCCTTCACCTCATTCGATTTCAAATAATATCTTAGGAGATATTGGAATTTTAAAATAACATCACAGCAAAATAATAATCAAGTACTGCGCGCGATTTCCGGTGAAGGTATCGTTTGTAGTAACAATACATAGCTACATAGTGAATACATACATACTGGTCAAAATCATAACCCTCCTTTTTGCTTCGCCGTAGTCGGGTAAGGGCCGGCGACCAGTGGCAGCACGGCATGGCAAGGGATTTTTATGCGACGAATAGAAATATAATTTAATAGCATGACAATAAAATTTAAATTCCAACGGCAACGATACCGCGGTGTCCTTAAGCATGCCGCGACGTCCTTAGGCATCATCATTGAAATTTCAATTTGACTGTCATACATATATAAGTTTTATTTCTATTCGTTGCATAAAAATCCCTTGCCATGCCGTGCCGCCACTGGGCGGCGCCGGCCTTAAGAGTAACAAGTTTCAACGTGAGCTTCACGTTGAAACAAACAACACTATCTGAACACACACACAACTAACTAACTGATTTAGGAATTACAAAATATTAAAAAAAATATAAATTAGTTGATTGTAACAGCTAAGTTAAAGAAAATTATGAACTGTGCTGAATATCATTTGAGATGTGTTTCTTTATCTATTTTGATTTGATAACACATGTGTGTGCATAAATTAATAGTACATTACTGCCGCGGTCTATAATGACTACTTTGCTGGTCGCGCTGATGATGGCCGACAGCGCAGCGTAGCGCAGCTCCAGGCCGACACAGCGCGGTCAGCGTACAGCACTTGATGGACGAGCTGAGATAAAGGCCGAGGCCGTAGGTCGAGGCCTTTACAGCGAGGACAGCAAGGGCTGCAGTGATGGCCAAGCTGGAAGGCCTAGAGCGTAGCTAGGCTAGCTCGAGGCAATCATAGCGTGACCAGCGAAGCAGTCATAGTGGGCCAAGGCTTGTATAGTGCTTTACTCAAAAATGCAAGTACCTAATCTAAATAAAACCAGCAAGTAAAGATTTAGATTTCCTACTGATTTTCCACTGCACAAATTTTTCATATGCAAGCTTATATTTTTCCTTTGAGTTTCACGGTATTAAATTTTCAACCACTAATTTAGCTTCATCTTTAATGTCTGGCGGTGTTAAACACATTGAATCGGAAGAATTTTCGCTTTGGGAGCTCATTTTTAGCAAAAAAGTCACTAAACAAAAATAAAATTTTCGCTGAACCGCGCTTTTGTTACTTCTTTGTTTTTTTTTTTTTTTTAACAATGGTTGTTGGAACTATACAGCCAAATATGGAATAAAATCTTTTTGTACCTATCTCTATAAATACAAACAGCTGTGTTTTAAATAATAGTACATTACTGCCGCGGTCTATAATGACTACTTTGCTGGTCGCGCTGATGATGGCCAACAGCGCAGCGTAGCGCAGCTCCAGGCCGACACAGCGCGGTCAGCGTACAGCACTTGATGGACGAGCTGAGATAAAGGCCGAGGCCGTAGGTCGAGGCCTTTACAGCGAGGACAGCAAGGGCTGCAATGATGGCCAAGCTGGAAGGCCTAGAGCGTAGTTAGGCTAGATCGAGGCAATCATAGCGTGACCAGCGAAGCAGTCATAGTGGGCCAAGGCTTGTATAGTGCTTTACTCAAAAATGCAAGTACCTAATCTAAATAAAACCAGCAAGTAAAGATTAAAATTTCCTACTGATTTTCCACTGCACAAATTTTTCATATGCAAGCTTATATTTTTCCTTTGAGTTTCGCGGTATTAAATTTTCAACCACTAATTTAGCTTCATCTTTAATGTCTGGCGGTGTTAAATACATTGAATCGGAAGAATTTTCGCTTTGAGAGCTCATTTTTAGCAAAAAGTCACTAAATAAAAATAAAATTTTCGCTGAACCGCGCTTTTGTTACTTCTTTGTTTTTTTTTTAACAATGGTAGTTGGAACTATACAGCCAAATATGGAATAAAATCTTTTTGTACCTATCTCTATAAATACAAACAGCTGTGTTTTAAATAAAATCTTTTTGCATTTGATTTTTTAAAACGTTGAAACGTCAAAATAGCGGCCGGCAATGTTTTGCCGGCCTGTTAGAGCGACCAGCAAAACTTTGTCGGCCGCTCCTTGAAACAGAACGGCAAGGTCGACTTTGCTCAAACAAGATTGTCAAAATAATGACCACATTACATGCATTTTTGAGTAAAATCTTTTTGCATTAGATTTTTTAAAACGTTGAAACGTCAAAATAGCGGCCGGCAAAGTTTTGCCGGCCTGTTAGAGCGACCAGCAAAACTTTGCCGGCCGCTTCTTGAAACAGAACGGCAAGGTCGACTTTGCTCAAACAAGGTTGTCTTATGTCATTACTTATACTCTGTGTATTTCTCTGTGTATCTGTGTTTTTTTCCCACATAACGTTAGTCTGAAATCACTAATCCGCCTTAGGCAAGGTAAACGTAGTAACCAACTGCCCTTGTCTCTATTAGAAGAGGCCTTTCCCCTTCAGTGTGACAATATTAAGCTGACATTATTATTGTCAAAAACTAAATTATGAAAAAAAAATGGTCAGAGCACGATTTACTAAGAAACTGGCCTGGTAAGCATATATGAGCTGCAGCAGCACGTAGGTGGAGGTGGCGGCGAGAGCGAACACGTGGTAGGCGCGTGGCAGACGGGAGGCCTGTGCAGGCGCCCACGCGGCTGCGCGACAGAAGCCCACGCCACGCAAGTAGCGAAGGTGCGGCGCTACACTCAGCGCGCACACCGACCTGAGTACATCACATTACTTGCACTGAATATTGAAGCATTATGAAGCACTATAATTTAAATAGCGTATTTTTTTTTTGTTATGTACCTCTTTTTTGGTATTTAAAAACACCTTCTTGCAATTTCAAAATAGAAAACAATGTGACAATAAAAAACACAGCTATACAAAAAAAACAAGAATTTTGAAAATTGTTTTTGAGTGAAACGGATACCGCTTGACGTGTGACAAGTCAGATCTTTGATTTCTCAACGCTAAATTACTCGGAATAACAGAAATACTGTAACACACATTACCTTTGTGCCATCTTTAAAACTTACATTGCTCAAACTTTGGGAAACTAATTGGAATGCAAAATAACAATAGTAGGTATGCTGATCATATGCTGATTGAATAGATACCTACGAATTTTATTGATACAGTAACTTCCACCTATGAATTTATGAGTTTATATATGTACTAAATTCCTTGGGCGTAATTGCTTTATTAAGCACTCATATTCCTCCGAAGTAATTGGCTCTAGGACGACAATTATTTTGCAACTGTGACAGTTGCAAAGCATAAAATTATACGGTACCCTGCCGTTTCCAGAAGTTGATGGACGAGTCGATCAAATATTCATCGTTTCACTAGTGTTTTGTAAGTCAACAGTCAACTGCGGCATGACTAATTACGTACAACATGTGCACTAATAATATATAGGTACCAACCTAACGTTTGTTTTTCGTTTGTATAACAACTAGGACTTTCACGAATATATTCCGCATTGAAGCAAATTGATTAAAGGTATATAACTTAGATTTTTTAATCACTTTGTCATTGTTACTTATTAATCCCGGGAATAGTGTGAAAATTGTGTTTGAGCTCTAATTAACAATTTTAGAGCTTATAAATGCAACAACTAAATGCCACAATAACAAACGAAAAAAAAATTGCTCAAATTGCTAATTAGAGCTATGAGCTCAAACACACACTTTTTATTTACATCGTGTTCCATTTGATGTCCCATAACTCTAAGGTTATTATGCTACAAGTAAAATAATAATACAAAAAGTCCTATAACAAGTGTTTCAAAAATATAAAGTTTTGAAGATACACTTAATTTTACATAACACTAGAAGGCGCGAAATTTGCCTCTGTTTCACGCGTTCCACCTCCTCTTTCGCGAGCATTAGGTACCGCTTCGCAGAAGGAAGTGACGGACTCCCATTTCCTCTCGCTCCGTACCATGGCCTCAACCAGGGCCGGACGCGAGAGATCACCGCCGCCGATCGCCTCCACGAAGACACGGCGATGCTCCGCCCAAGCCGGGCAGACCTCCACCGTATGCTCTACCGTGTCCTCCGGGCGATCCACACAATGGTAAAAAACAGCCATGTCCGGTGAGGACGCCGTGGCGCCTCTCTAGCCACTCAAAGAGGAGTCTCATCTCCTCAATTGTGGCGTGCCCAGCGCTGGGTTGCGACAATCGCACTCTCCATGACGCCGTGAGATCCTGCCGGAGCTCTGTCCACTGTGCCGTGATTTCTGGCGGCAGCGGAGTTAAGCCCCGGCGTTTCACCTCCCCGCGCCACTCGCAGATGTGCGCGAGGACCTTTGTGTCCAGATCCCATGGCGATAATCCGGCAAGGAGGCTCGCCACCTCACAGGAGACCGTGCGGTATCCTCGGGCCAGCCGGATGGCCATGACCCTCTGGGACGCGTTCAACGGGCGGGCTGGCCGCAGTCTCAATGAACGTGCCCACACCGGTGCCCCGTAAAGGGCCATGGACCCATATAGAGCCTCCGGCAGGAGGCGTTTGGACCCCCTAGATTGGACAGGAGCCGCTTCAAGGCAGCCCGCTCCAGTCTGGGAGCCAAACGTCGGAAATGCTCCACAAAGTTCCACCGGCTGTCGAAGACGAGTCCCAGATACTTCATCGTCGACTCGACGCCGATGTCAACCCCTCCCGCCATTACTTGGAAACCCGATGGTGACTCGATGTGTGTACCTAAGTTTCATTTATAAGTAAGAGTAAGTTATTTTCGTTCAAACTAATTATTCATATTTAACGCTAAGAAAACGCGACGTTGATTTTTTTTTTTTGAAGTGGTAACTTCTTTAGCATCGTTGTGATTTGAAAGTCGATGAAACGAAAAAGCGACAGTAAAAAGGTACAGACACATAAATTCATAAGATTTAACGCGGGAGAAAATGAGATAGGAAGCATTATAGTGTGTGTGGGGGTGTCTCTGAGGGTGTGTGTGGGGGTGTCTCTGAGGGTGTGTGTGGGGGTGTCTCTGAGGGTGTGTGTGGGGGTGTGTCTGAGGGTGTGTGTGGGGGTTTGTCTTAGGGTGTGTGGGGGTGTGTGTGGGGGTGTGTCTGAGGGTGCGTGTGGGGGTGTGTCTGAGGTGTGTGTGGGGGTGTGTCTGTGTGTGTATGTGGGGGTGTGTCTGTGTGTTTGTAGGGGTGTCTGTGTGTGGGGGGTGTGTGGGGGTGTGTCTGTGTGTGTTCTTATGTTCGTGGTTCTCTTTATGCTCTGCTTCGTACCCCCTCCACTCGTGTTTACCAAGGCATAGTGGGAGTTTGCTTGGGCCTCAGCGTTGTACACACGGCTACACATCAAGCTATAATTTCCAGTTTATGCTGATCTCGCATTGTATAGGATTTCCGTACAATGCGAGGTTCGCTAATACTGGAAATGTATAGCTTGATGTGTAGCCGTGTGTACGTGTGTTAATACGTGTTTGTGCGCGTACAAAAACATATTTTTTTTAATTTTTGAAGGTTTCACTTCTACCACGAGTGAATTGCACACATGTTTTTGAAGAGAAAAGTTCTTTAGTATCGTTGTGATTTGAAAGTCGATGAAACGAAAAAGCGACAGTAAAAAGAGACAGACATAAATTCATAAGATTTAACGTGGGAGAAAATGAGATAGGAAGCATTATACAATGTTTCTTATGTTCGTAGTTTTCTGAAGCTGAAGAATTTGTTTGTTTGCTTGAACGCGCTGATCTCAGGAACTAATGGTCCAATTTAAAAAATTCTTTCAGTGTTAGATAGCCCATTTATTGAGGAAGGCTATAAGCTATATATCATTACGCTAAAACTAATAGGAGCGGAGCACCAATGAAGAATGTTTCAAAATCGGGGGGTTTTATTTTTCCTTTTGAGAGCTTCCGCTGCGTTAACGGTTAAAGTTTCGCAAAAATCATGTATGACAGAATTGTTTCCCTTTAAATGTTCTAAAAAATGTCTGCGACAGCATATGTCTATCTTTTAAGGTTGGCTCACTATAACTTTTTTTATGATAAACAAATTTGTTCTAAAATAATGCATTATTTGCGAAGGTGTTTTTATAAACATGATATTAATCCTTATCCAAATAAATACATTATTCATCACAAGTATTTAATTTAAAACAAAATTGCCCTATACATCATTCGATTTCAATGAATATCTTAGGAGATATCGCAGTTTTAAAATAACATCGCAGCAAAATAATGATCAAGTACTGCGCGCGCATTTATGATGTGCAAGGCTAGGCAAGTTATGAGGGGGAATAAGATTATAAGACCCTTACTCTTACCTAACGTTTTAAAGTTCCACTTTTACTGATAAAAGCGTGATATATGCTGTTGCGGACTATTTTTAGAACTTTTAAAGAGTAACAATTCTGTCATACATGTTTTTTTTATGTTGACAAAAATTATCTAAATTATTTTTATTTTTTATATTTCATGTAAGCCCTTACATTTTACATAAATAACCGTGAAATGAAATGAAATGAAATGAAATGAAATTGTTTATTCTGTAAATAGGATATCGGAATCACTTTTACACGTCATATAAAAAAATATTAAAAATAAGCTAGATGAGTTCGGTTTTTCCTATCTGACTACTCTGAGAAGAAAGGCCGAAAGAAACTCAGAGGTCGCAGTCTCTTTTAAAGTCCAGACATAATCTTGGTCAGGCCATATGAGGACCATGTAGATTAGTGTCTGAAAAGGTCTTTTGAGGAAAGAACCACACAGATTTGAGTGGACCTGTCCAGTCAGTGCAAGCATTTGTCAGTAATCGTGGAGCTCAACTTAGAACTTAAGGAGCTCAACTCGACGAGCAATACCAAAGAAAGGACATTTGGGTAGGCCGCAAAAACTACTCAAACTGCCAGACCATCACTAAAACTAGAAGAGAAATAAAAATAAAAATAATATCCACATAGTCCCCACATTCACAATAGTTAAAATAATATAATACTTTACAAAGTAATCATGTCATTTTGATTATATTTTCCAACAATGTCAACGTTTTATAAAACTGGTATATGTTGATTTTACATAATAATTAAAATATCTAGTTCTATGGTTTTATCACAAGGCTTAGCAGAGCGAGCAGTTCAATCCCAAGCTTTTTTATCTTTTAAATAATCTGAAATTGTATAGTACCCTTTTCTACAAAGTTTGGTTTTAATACAGATTTTAAATCGTTTAATGGGTAAGTTTCGAATGTCAATAGGGAGTTTGTTGTAAAAACGTATACATTGACCCATGAATGAGTTGCCTACTTTGTGGAGACGTGTGCGATGTACAGCAAGGTTGTGTTTATTCCTGGTATTTAAACTACGAATATCGGACATTTTCTTAAAATTTGATATATTTTTGTGTACATACAATAGGTTTTCAAAAATATATTGTGAGGCTACAGTCAGAATATTTATTTCTTTGAATTTTTCTCTAAGGGAATCTCTTGGACCTAGGTTGTAAATGGCTTGAACAGCCCTTTTCTGTAGAACAAAGATAGTATTAATGTCCGCACAGGTTCCCCAGAGAAGAATCCCATATGACATAAGACTATGAAAATAACTAAAATAAACAATTCTGGCTGTATCCACGTCAGTTATCTGTCTAATTTTTTTAACAGCATAGGCGGCCGAACTTAGCCTTCCTGACAATTTTTCTATGTGTGGGCCCCATTGTAATTTACCATCAATAGTGATTCCAAGAAAAACTGTCGACTCAACAGGGTCCAATTCTGTTCCATTAACCTGAACGCTGGTAGATAGCGTTGGTAGATAGCTGCCTGACATTTGGCATTGAAAATTTAATGAGTTTAGTTTTTTTTTCGTTCAGGAGAAGATTATTTACATTAAACCAATGCACAACTTTAGAGAGTGCATCATTAACTTGTTCAAAGTTGACTAACTGACGTTTGATTTTAAAAATGAGGGAAGTATCATCTGCGAATAATACGATTTTGTGATTATCCCTTATGTGATAGGGCAAGTCATTTATATAAATTAGAAATAAAAAAGGACCAAGAATTGAACCCTGCAGAACGCCCATGGTGACCGCAGATCCTGCAGATCTCTTGCCATTAACATCGACCCTCTGAATTCTGTTGTTCAGATAAGAAGTCAGAAGGTCAAGAGCCTTGTCCCTCATACCATAGTGGTACAGTTTCCTGATGAGTGTATCATGATGTACGCAATCGAAGGCCTTGGACAAGTCGCAGAAAATGCCAAGAGCATCTTGCGACTCCTCCCAGGCCTCGAATATGTTCTTTAGTAATTCCACGCCCGCATCTGTAGTTGAACGACCCTTTGTAAAACCAAACTGTTTCAGATGAAGTAAATTATGTGCATTGAAATGTCCCAACATTTGTTTTAAAATTAATTTTTCAAAGATTTTGCTCAATGTGGGTAATATCGAAATAGGCCGAAAATTTGTAGGATGGAATTTGTAGTGGAATCACTTTGCTAAGTTTCATCAGATCAGGAAATACACCAGATGCAATACAAGAGTTAAAAACGATTGCTAAGAAGGGTGAAATAACATCAATTATTGAGGACACGGTATGTACTGATAATCCCCAAAGGTCAGCAGTTTTTTTTACATCAAGATTTTTAAAAGATTCTATAATGTCTTTAGAAGTAATAATTGTGAATTCAAAAAGTTTGTCACATTCTGGTACACATTCTTTAAGTATTGAGTAAGCAGAAGTGGAGGACGACGATGACAGAGTTTTGGTTGTTAGAATGGGAATATTAGTAAAGAAATTTTCAAACTCAGTTGCCACCTCCTCGTCTGCCTTAATATCTACATCATTGATTTTTAGATGGAAGTCACGATTCCGTACTGTCGTTCTTCCCGTTTCTGAATTAATAATATTCCAAGTTGTTTTAATTTTATTTCCAGAAGATTTTATTTTATTTTTAATGTTTATGGCTTTTGCTGAGGAACAGGCTCTTTTAAAAGTTTTAGAATATTTCCTAACAAATTCTTTAAAAGTTTCATCATGGTTACATGTTTTTTCATGATACAATTCAAATAACCTCTGCCTACTTTTGTAAATACCTGGTGTTGCCCAATCACTAAATAGAACGCGGTCACGGTGATTTAGTCGAATTATTTTGTTTGAAAAATAAAAAATATATACGAACAAAGAAATAAATAGAAAAGTAAAAGTTATAAAAACTAAAACCCAACTATGACAAAAAGTTAAGTAAAAAGGTATAAACAAGACATCACAAACAGACAAATAAAAAAAACTTTTACAAAAAAAAAACAACTGACTTCCAAAAAAAAAACTGTAGGTACAGTACCGACCAAAAGTCCATTGGCAATCTCACAAAGCAATAGACTGACGCTTCGGTTTGACTTACGACCTTCTTCTATAAGTTGTTACAATACTGTAGGCATGCACTTTACACACACACACTCACTTTGTCTGCAACCAATGACTAGTTCGATAATCATTCGTTTTTTGTTTCATTCGTCTTGTTCACATACGGCACGGTTGGCGCAGTGGTTAAGCGATTGACTGCTGCGCTGCGTGTCGCGGGTTCGATTCCCGCACGGAACAAATATTTGTATGACCTACAAGTAGTTGTTCCGGGTCTGGCTGTTTGTGTATGTGAGTTTAAATGTTTGTAAACGCACCCACGATACAGGAGAAATTCCTAGTGTGGGGTAACATTTAAAAAAAAAAAAATATATTAAAGTTTAGCAGGTAGACCACTGCTCGCGCAAGTTTTAATAATAAGTTTTTTATAATAGTCCGAACGCAGTTTTGAGCTATCTTCCTTCCTTCCCAATTCCCATACAACGGAACGAGACGGACGCTCACCCCTACCGCTCGCCGCGCGCCACGCGCGCGCCATCTTACCGCGCCGCGCTCCACACTTGTCAGTGACCGCTCACCGCGACCGCACGCCCACGCGCCGCGCAGCGCGCGTACCGCGCCGCCCGCCAAACCGCGCCATCTTATATTAATTCACGAGCTCTCTATTTGTAAGGCCGATACAATTGTGACATTTAATACCCAATAAGTGCACCACAGTGACTTGAATCAGTGAACACCAGGATAGCCAGAGCTGTCCTTGAGTCAACGTGTTTCGTCCAGAAGATTCCCAAGTAAGTCCATCCATCCCTATTCCTTATTCATACCTGTGTGTAGCTAAATTCTGTGTCGGCTAATATTCCACCCCCACGTAAATTATTTTCCCGCGTATGGTCCTTCGAAGTCGTTACAGCTTATACACCAACCACAGAAAACTAACTAAATTATTTCGATTTCTGTGGGGTAGACAGATGCAGTTCGTTACGAGTATTCACTTAATAGAACTTTGTTGGTTCGTAGATAATGTTGGTGACGAGTATTTAGCGCAGTGTTGTGGTTATTATTTTCAAAAAGCAAATATTGACGGGATATCAAAATTATTATTGCGCTGCGTAAAAGTTAATGTTATTTACAAAAATATCTAATGAAACCGGACTAAGTGTGAGTGTTATCATTTAAATGAGAATGAGAAAACCATAGATGTTAAATACCTTATCCCCAAAATAGCTGATGTCTTAGACAAATTAGGTAACTGTCAGTATTTCACTACGCTAGACCTAGCTAGTGGATTCTATCAAGTAGATGGACCCTCAAGATATTACAAAAACAGCATTCAATGTAGAACATGGGCATTTCGAATTTCTAAGAATGCCGATGGGACTTAAAAATAGTCCATCCACCTTTCCAAGAGTAATGGACAACGTGTTGCGAGAACTCCAGAATACTATTTGTCTAGTATACCTAGATGATATACTAGTTTTTAGTACATCATTGCAAGAGCACATAGTCAACCTAGAAAAAGTTTTTAATAGATTACGCAAATCAAACTTAAAGATACAAATGGACAAATCTGAGTTCCTTAAATTTGAAACAGCTTACCTAGGACATATTATAGGCAAAGATGGAATAAAGCCTAATCCAGATAAAATCTTGGCAATACAAAAATATCCCTTACCTAAAACCCCTACCGAAATTAAGAGGTTTTTAGGACTTCTTGGATATTATAGAAAATTTATCCCTGATTTTGCTAAAATAACCAAACCTTTGACTCAAAGCTTAAAAAAGGCTCTAAAATTACACTTGATCAAAATTATGTCGAATGCTTTAAAAAATGTAAGACCCTTCTGTTCAGTGACCCAATTCTTCAATACCCTGACTTTAAAAAAGAATTTATACTCACTACGGACGCTTCAAATTTGGCAATTGGAGCAGTACTTTCACAAGGATATATTGGATCTGATAAACCAATAGCTTATGCTTCGCGTACGCTTAACTCTAGTGAAATAAACTATAGCACTATTGAAAAGGAGTTATTAGCTATAGTTTGGGCAACCAAGTATTTCAGGCCATATTTATTCGGACGTAAATTTAAAATAGTGGCCCTTTGCTATGGGTGATGATTATTAAAGAGCCGAATTCCCGTTTAACCCGCTGGAGATTACGGCTAAGTGAATTTGATTTCACAGTTGTCTATAAGCAAGGAAAACATAATACTAATGCAGATGCTTTATCACGAATAGAAATTCATCATGAAGAAGTTAGTTCGATAGTAGTTAACACCTCACAAGGTGCACCTTCAGATTCAGATTCTAGAACTGAAAGCGCGGATTCTATGACTTTAACTGCCCATAGTGATTTAAAAAGTCCCATATTAGAAATTCCTATTTCTGACGATCCCCTTAATAAGTTTAATAAGCAAATATATTTTAATGTTGTAGGAGATATAAAAAGTAGGCCTAGTGTTTCTAAACCATTTGAAACACATACTAAAACTGTCATACAAATTTCAAAATCTAGTTTAGAACAAGACGTTATTAGCGCAATTAAAGAATACGTTAATCCAAAAGTAAAGATAGTTATTTTAATTAATCCCACATTAAAAATGTATTCTATAATACCTATAATTCCAAAATATTTTAAAAATTCTGCAATTAAATTAGTACTTACCAAAACTGAAGTAGAAAATGTTAAGAATTATTTCAAGCAACAGGAAATTATAAAGAAATATCATGAAGGCAAAACCAATCATAGAGGCATCAACGAGTGTTATCTAGCATTATCGCGTAGATGATATTGGTCAAATATGAAAGAGCATGTAACAAAGTAAATTAATGAATGCTGAATATGCGGGCAAGCTAAATATAATCGCAATCCAGTTAGACCAAGGTTACAAATTGTACCTCCACCTACAAAGCCTTTTGAGGTTGTACATTTAGATCTGCTTAGTATTGAGATGAATAAGTATCTTATAATAGTAGATGCATTCTCTAAATATGGTCAAGCATATTTATTGAGGGCGCTACTGTGCGTAAGCGAACATTAGCTCCGTACTTAAAAATGTTATAAAATAGTTATTGTGGTTATATCATAACAAAAAGTGTATAAGGCTCAAGTTAACAAGGACATACAGTGATAAAAGTTAAAATACCAGTGAATTTTTCTAAAACATAAAGAGAAACAGTGAGAAATACCTCCTAACGACATTTATGTTAAATTCAAAAAAAAATCCACAATCAGTGAAGTTCCAGCAGTACAAAGCCGACAGCGACCAGAATTACAAACCAAAAGAAAGGTAGGAAAACATTACGAATAGTGAATTAATCAATCTCATTTTACTGTAACTATTATACAAATTGCAAACAAATAGACTACATGGGCATTTGATTTTGAGAACAACGCCATCTACCTCGGACTAGAGAAACTAACTTCAAATTGCAAACTCACTTTCCGGCAAACAGCACCATCTATTGCCGACAAGAGACACATAAACCAAACGCCAATACTTCAAGTCCTAGCACAATTCACTATTAGAGGGCGATACTGGTTGTAAAAATAAACTCAAATGGCTTCTGAATGTGCGGGATGTCATCAGAAAATACCAGAAGCAGAACACCTTAGCTGTGCGCATTGCAAAAATACATACGACTTAAAATGTGCTAATGTTTCAATTCATCACTTTACAAAATTGATGACTTTTGACCATAAAACGAAATGGCAATGTCAAGCTTGTTACTGCAAAACCCCAAAAGTCGGTAATACAAATACCCCTATACGCCAACAAGACCGTGTGCTACCGCAACAGACAAAATCACCCTCTGAAGAAAGTAATGTCACCATTAGAAGAGCCAACACAAACAACTACACCTTTAACTCTGAAGACCTAACTATACTAGGCGACACATTGAACACAGTGGAAAAGGAAACAGCTATTCAAACCGAACTAACGCTACAAAGTCTAAGCGAAATTATAGTACTGCGCCTTAAGGAAAATAATAAATCCATCATAACTGAAATTAAAAATACAATCCAAACCGAGATAAATAAAGCCATCACTAAATTAAAGGTGGATATCCAAAATAAAACAGACGCCCTAAATAAACAAAACGAACTAAGAAAGGAAGAAATAGAAAAAGTAAATTTAACAATTGAAAACCTTACATTAGAAAATGAGAAACTAAAAAAAGAAATTTTAGATATAAAAAATAAAAAAGATACCTCAGTCGCGATCTGCACTGAAACAAACACGAAGAAAATTGTTCTCTACGGATTTACTGAATATTACAAAGAACTGGAATTTGACCTACACAACAGAATCACTGAACTATTCTACAGCACGATGAACGTAGACCTGACGGGATATATAGAAGAGACATACAGAGTGGGTAGATACAACAACAACAACAATAGGCCACTTGTCATCGAATTAATTAGCAAAAAAATGGCTAAGTACGTAATAAGCAATGGCCAATATCTTCAGGGTACCCGGTTATTTATCTCAGAGTTCCTAGATACCAACACGCGAAGGGAAAGGCAATGAATGCGAGAAGAAATGCTTCAGGCGCGAAGAAACTGATTATTTGCAATAATTAAAAACAATCAATTGTTTATTGAAGGACAGAAAGTTACCCAAAAAAACGAAACGCGCAAAACGGCACAAAACAATGACTCGACGGAAACCACATACAATTACAATGTAGGCCGATTATGCGAGCTACCAACCACCAACGAAGACACTAAGAATCACTCCTTTCGAAGGCACAGACCTACCTTGTAAAATTCTCTTCCAAAACATGCAAAGCATATACAACAAGCAACACATTATAGATGCATTTTCAGTCAGATCCGCCGTCCGAGGCATGTACTCTCCGACCCAGATGACCCCATTACACTCCTCCAGGAGCAGAATAGGGCCACCAGTACAGTGCACAAACACAGACGCCTCCCGTCATTCCGACCTCGCCGCCGAGGTCCTTTACGTACGCGATCTACTCCCCGAGTAAACGAATCCCCCCCCCCCGACCCTTGCTCGATAACGAGGTGCCAGCAGTTGTTGCAGCTGAGCACGTAGCTTTAAATACCCCGAATAATAATCATGATATTAATATAAATTTGATCCAGCCTGTCCCCTCTTGCTGTCCTTCCGTCAGCGATGCCCTAAGCCGAGGTCCGTACCCCACAGGGGGTGCCCTTAGCGAGCATTCGCTTAATTTTAATTTAGAATAGTTTAAAAAGCTCCTGGCTGGAGGCTCTAAGTGTAGAAGCTTATGGCACCCACTGGAAAATCCGGTTAAGCAGCCAAGACCTTAGTGGTCAATCACTGCGAGTAGCCATTGTTAAAAAAAAAAAAAAATAGATGCATTTTTAACAGAAAACCCTATCTATCAAGCTATATGCATATCTGAGTCCTGGCTATCCGAAGACAAATTTTCCCTTATCCAGATTAGTGGCTATAATATTGCATCGTCATACTGTCGGAAAACTCGAGGAGGAGGCGGCGTATGCATCCTCTTACAGGAACAATTTGAATTTAAAGAGAAAAATTATATCTCAAACATGTCTATAGAATATGTACTGGAAGTGTGCGCTACTGAGTTACCTAAACAAAAACTTATATTAATTACTATGTACTGGAATAGAAGAGAGGAAGATATATTTATTGATAAATTAAAACAGATTATAAACTATTTAAATATTAAGTATAACAAATTTAACATTGTTATAGGTGGAGATTTTAACATTAATATTTTAGACAAAAACTTAAAAAATAACCAGTTTCTGGATCTCATGCTAGAATACAAATTCACTCAACATATAAAAAAACCTACGCGTATTACAGAAACATCCTCAACATGTCTTGATCTAATATTTACGAATTTCAGCGACACAAATATGTTTACAACCGTAGAAAATTTCGGACTTTCGGACCACAGTGGAACAATTATAAATCTAAGCATACCTCAACCAGCGGAAAAAATTACCTGGTACACAAATAAAAGATTATTCAACAAAGCGAACATTAAAAAAATTAAATCTATACTAAGTACACAAAACTGGCACGACATTATACAAACAAACAATAACATAAATGAAAATTATAATTCTTTCAACAACCTCTTATTAAAAATTTTAAATCAATGTATTCCTATACGTAAAATGAAACTTAAAACTAACTATAAAAAATATTGGCTAACTACAGGCATTAAAGTTTCATGCAAGGACAAAAGATTGTTAAAATTATTTTCCCATAAAACCAAAAACCAAATAATTACAAAACATTATAAAACATATGAAAAAATATTAAAAAGTTTAGTTACTACTGCAAAAAAATTACAATACATAAATAAAATAAAGAAATCAGACAACAAAGTTAAAACGATGTGGAGCATTATAAATGAGAGAACAAATAAAAAACTAAAAAAGGAAAAATGTAGCATACAATTACAACACAATAATACGGTTATTTCCGACCCCAAACAAATAGCGAATATTTTTAACGACTTTTTTGCATCTATAGGAGAAAACAGCAACACTCCATCTAGCAGTGAACTGGGCAGCATGCCAACACTAAATCTTACGGAAAACACCATGTTTCTAAGCCCAGTAGAAGCTTGGGAAGTTAACAAGTTAATCAAAAACCTAAAAAATAAACATAGTTGCGGTTTAGACGAAATTCCACCTACGCTATTGAAAGAATGTGCAAATGAACTCACCTTACCATTCTATTTATTATTAAATCAGTCTTTTACAGAAGGCTCTTTCCCCGAATTGTTAAAGAAATCACTAATTAAACCGATCCATAAAAAGAACACAAAAACTGATCCAAATAATTATTGACCAATAGCTATCTTGCCCTCAGCCTCCAAGATTTTCGAAAAAGCTATGTGTAATCGAATTTATAATTTTTGCGAAAAATTTAACATTTTAAGCGATTGTCAGAACGGTTTCCGGAAAAATCGTTCGACCACATTAGCCGTCTATAAATATATCCAAGAAGCCCTTAATATTATAAATAACAAGGAATACGCCGTAGGGATATTATTGGACATGACCAAAGCGTACGACAAGGTACAATTTAAAATACAACTTAATAAACTGTATGGAATAGGAATCCGCGGAATAGTAGAGAAATAGAAAAAAAACGATCTAAAAGCAAAATAACCAACGCTTCCATCCCCCAAGGAAGTGTCGTAGGTGGCCTATTATTCCTCGTTTACATCAACGACTTACCAAAAACCATACAGGGGCCATGTGTTTTATTCGCGGATAACATATGTTTATTAGTCTCATGTCAAAACAATATAAACATTGAAGAAAAACTCAGTTCCATACTCACAAAAACATGTAACTGGATGACCTCACATAATCTAGAAATTAATTATACAAAAACTAAATTAATGACTTTCCACCCTTATCAAAAAGCTCCTCTATACTTAAATTTCAACTTTAACGGCTCAAAATTGGAAACTGTTGATGAATTTACATTACTTGGACTTACAATAGATAAACATATTAATTGGAAAACACAAATACAAAAAACCCGTTCAAAACTTTCAAAATTCTCTTATGCACTCCGCGAAATTAAAAAAACAACCAATCTAAAAACTGCCCTCACCACATATTATGCGTATGCCAATGCATGGCTTAGCTACGGCATAACCCTCTGGGGAAATAGTACAGATGCACTGACACTATTTACCCTACAAAAGAAATTACTTAGAATCTTGGTAAACATTGATCAAACTGACAGCTGCAAACCCTATTTTCTAAAGCTTAATATTCTAACTCTCCCTAGTATCTACATTCTAGAAATATGTAAATTTGTCCGTAAGCACCAAGACTTCTACACAAAACGCGAAGATATCCAATCACACTTCACACTTAGGCACCGATCTAGGCTAAACATACCAACATCTAAGCTAAAAATGCATTCTACAAGTCCCTACGTAATGTTTATAAAAATATACAACAAACTACCTGACATAATAAAGAAAGAAGAAAAGTTAAATATATTTATTAAAAACCTTAAAAAATTACTCATAAACAAATGCTATTACTCCGTAGATGAATATTTAAATGATAAACATAAATAATAGTAGTATTACAATTTTCCTTTATTTCATTAAAATACTTATAAATTACATTTTTAAATATTAGAATATAAAAAATATAGGAACATTTAAAAATATAAAATATAGTAGCCCACCGGTATCGGGAACAGGGTCCAAGCTACCGGCGGTCAGTTCTCCAGAGAGAGGAACCTCCTGACAATGCGAGCCGTGTCCAGGAGTACCGCTTTCTGAATCAAGCCCTTGATCCAGCTGCCCAACGAGAGCCTCCTTAGGTGTTGGTCGAGGCTCTTGGCAATTAAGCCATTGGCTGATACGACTATCGGCACAATGATCGCTGAGTCCACATCCCACATGTCGACAATCTCGTGTGCCAAGTCAAGATACTTGATTTGTTTGTCTTTCTCGGCTTTCACGAGGTTCCCGTCATGCGGGACTGTTATGTCAATAATCATTGTGCGCCGCTCTACTCGATCCACCACCACTATATCAGGTTTATTGGCAACAATAGTCCTGTCAGTGATGATGGATCGATCCCAGTACAATGTGAGTTTTACAATTATTATTACAATGATGATAAGCACGAAATTTATAGGTATGTTTAAAATATATTAAGACTACGGTAATCATTAATAATTATTATTATAATAAATATAACAGTGATAATTAAATAAAATAGCAATAATAATAAATTAAATAATAAAAATCAATAAATAATATAATATAACAATAATAATTAAATAATATAGCAATAATAATTATTCAAGCTATCTACCAGACGTCTCAAGTTGATTGGGCACGGTGTCTCGGCCAGTCGGCATTTCATGGCTGGCCACCAGGCATTGTCGAAGGCTCCCTCTATGTCCAATGATATGACGACGACGATCTTCTTCTCTTTCAGTCGGTCTCTTATATGTTTTATCAGGTCATAGAGGGAGTCCTCGGTGCTGCGCTGCGGCATGAAACCGTACTGGCTCCTGCTAACTTGTGGCGATATATGCCATCTAATGCGACGCATCAGCATTTTTTCCAAAATTTTCCCCAGTACAGGCAATAGCCCAATCGGCCTGTATGATTTGGGGTGCGCATAGTCGTCCTTGCCTGGCTTTTTAAGGACCACGACCACTGCCTCTTTCCAGATGGTCAGAAAATGGAACAGAGAGAGACATCTGTTTAGCATTGCTAGGAACAGTTGCGGGTTATGGGTAATAGCAGCCCTGCATATATTCGCTGTTAGGCCGTCAACACCCGGTGCTTTCTTGGGATTAAAACTAGATACGGACCACTTAAGTTCTTCCACTGTGAATAGAGGATCAAATGTCTCACCATTCGTATTTTCATTCACTCTATTCGTCAGCTCACGTATCCTACTGTGGTCCGCATTGTCATCCTGTGTTTTATCCTCAGGATAAAACGTCTTAGCAAGCATCCGGGCTGACTCCTCATTGCTGAGTACGCGGTTGCCTTGTACTAGCGGTATGTCTTCCTGCCTACTGGCAGTGCGACTTATTACCCTATATATGCTGTCCCACATAGTCTTTCGTTCCTGTCTTCCACAGAACTCCTTCCAACTGGATGTCAGCGTGCTCTCCATCTTCTGTTTCAGCTCCGCTTTGGCTGCGAGGTACGAGGCTACGACCCATGCTCTGCGTCTCGGTGCGGCACCGGAGATTCTCCTCTTACGCCTTTTGACCTCCTCTTTCATTCGTGTCAACTCCTCGGTCCACCAAGGCAATCCTGTTTGATTTCTTTTACTTACAGTAGGTATGGTTCCCTCACATGCCTGCTCAATTGATTCTGTGTATCTTTCTGTTATCTTGTCCAAATCTGGTTAGGTTAGGTTAGGTTGCTGATCGGGAGGAGGCACGGTTCCCTGTCGTTTCGGGCGACGCAGGTGCTCTCGGGGCATGGCTGCTTCGGGAAGTACCTGTGTCGCATAAACAGGGAGCCGGACGCTCGGTGCCATCACTGCACCCACTGTCGGGAGGACACGGCGCAGCATACACTCGCAGAGTGTACCGCATGGGAGGAGCCGCGCCGTGCCCTCGTATCTGAAGTCGGAGCCGACCTGGCGCTGCCGGCTGTCGCTCGTTCGATGGTCGGGAGTGCCGAGTCGTGGGATGCGGTGATCTCCTTCTGTGAAACCGTAATTTCGCAGAAGGAGGCTGCGGAAAGGGAGAGGGAGATTGAGACCACTCTCCTGATCCGTAGCAGGTGGACTGGACGTCGGCGGAGGGCGGACAACGCCCTCTTCCAGCCCCCGTAAACAGATCCGGAGGGACGGCGGACTCGGGGACGTCCGCCGCCCCCAATCCAGCAGGACCCGAGGTGGTAGTGCGTTGTGTTCCACGCGCGCCCCTATTTGACGTCGCGGGGGGAGTCTCACCTCACTCCCCCCGCGGGCATGAAGTGGCCCGCAAAAGCGGGCCGGCACCAGTCGGGGATCATGGAAGGCGCACTAGATCTCATGATCCCCGGTCCAAGTGTGGGAAGGGAACACCGGGGTGGTTTTTAGTCAGTAGGAGTCTGACAGACCCCTTCGTCTGCCCCAGGGCGGAGGACATCCATGAGGATTTTCCACCCCGGAACAAAAAAAAAAAAAAAAAAGGTTAGGTTGCTGAGGGGCGAGCTCCAATCGGGAGTGGACCTGACGTGTTATGCGGACGACACGCTGGTTACGGCCCGGGGGAGCTCGTATAGGAAAGCAGCGTTACTGGCGACGGCTGCGGTCTCACAGGTGGTGGGTCGCATACGACGCCTGGGCCTGGAGGTGGCTCTCAATAAGTCGGAGGCCGTGGTCTTTCACGGCCCTCGGCGGGTGCCACCGCCGGGATCAAGCGTCGTGGTTGGAGGGGTCCAAATTGCTGTCGAGTCCACCATGAAGTTCCTGGGACTGGTGCTCGACAGCCGGTGGGACTTCGGCCCCCACTTTCGACAACTGACACCCAAGTTGATGGGTGCCGCGGGTGCGTTGTCGACGCTGCTTCCCAATCTGGGGGGCCCGAGCACCGCCTGTAGGCGGTTATATTTGGGGATCGTGCGATCCATGGCCCTGTACGGAGCCCCGGTGTGGGCTTCTGACCTGACGGCCGGCAGCATCGCAATACTGCGAAAACCGCAGAGGGCGATGGCCGTCAGGGCTATCAGGGGGTATCGCACGATCTCCTACGAGGCGGCTTGTGCACTGGCCGGATCCCCGCCCTGGGACCTAGAAGCGAGAGCCCTCGCTTCACTGCAAAGGTGGCGCGAGGAGGCGCGAATACGGGGAGGTGGACCGGTGCAGCGTGAGATCGAGCTTCGTCGGTTTCAGCTCCGCGAGGTCCTGGTGATGGAATGGCGGGACAGGCTTCTGCGCCCTACCGTCGGCCTACCGTCGGCCTTGCTACCGTCGACGCGATCCGACCAGTGCTCGACGAATGGCTCGGGAGGAGGCACGGTTCCCTGTCGTTTCGGGCGACGCAGGTGCTCTCGGGGCATGGCTGCTTCGGGAAGTACCTGTGTCGCATAAACAGGGAGCCGGACGCTCGGTGCCATCACTGCACCCACTGTCGGGAGGACACGGTGCAGCATACACTAGCAGAGTGTACCGCATGGGAGGAGCCGCGCCGTGCCCTCGTATCTGAAGTCGGAGCCGACCTGGCGCTGCCGGCTGTCGCTCGTTCGATGGTTGGGAGCGCCGAGTCGTGGGATGCGGTGATCTTCTTCTGTGAAACCGTAGTTTCGCAGAAGGAGGCTGCGGAAAGGGAGAGGGAGATTGAGACCACTCTCCTGATCCGTAGCAGTCGGATTGGGCGTCGGCGGAGGGCAGACAACGCCCTCTTCCAGACCCCGTAAACAGATCTGAAGTGACGGCGGACTCGGGGACGTCCGCCGCCCCCAATCCAGCAGGACCCGAGGTGGCAGTGCGTTGTGTTCCACGCGCGCCCCTATTTGACGTCGCGAGGGGAGTCTCACCTCACTCCCCCCGCGGGCATGAAGTGGCCCGCAAAAGCGGAACACCGGGGTGGTTTTTAGTCAGTAGGAGTCTGACAGACCCCTTCGTCTGCCCCAGGGTGGAGGACATCCATGAGGATTTTTCACACCGGAACAAAAAAAAAAAGGTTAGGTTAGGTTTTTTTTTTTTTTCGGCAGCAGTGGGAAATCCTCATGGACGCCCTGACTGCCTCACAGATGAGCCAGTCTGGGCAGTGCCGGACTCTTACCGGCTAAAACCACACTCCTACCTCACAATTAATCCACAGACATGGAGGTCCGTGCCTTTGTCTAGGTACATTTTATTTGTTTACAGCTTATATTGATATATTCAATTATTGTGCTCCTTCATTGGACACATAGTAGCTTAAATACTAATCTTAAAATGTACGTGAGTCTATCAATTTTTTTTTTTTTTTCCAAGTTAGGTTAGTGTTATTGTCTAATATTACATATAACTACATGGCAGTGCGAGCCGACCGGCCCCGACCGACGGCATCCGTTCACGGACTTGACGTACACGTCCGCGCCGTTCAGCTCAACCATTTTTTAGGGAACTTAACGACCGGACGCGCAGCGCCACCATCGGCAGGGCATTTGCGTGAGTATGACAGACTCGTTCTGCCATGCAGTTTTACATATATGTCATTGCTTATTCTACAGGAGTTTCAGATTGGATGATGGTTCGGGTTAGGTTTGGGTTGGATTGGGTTGGAGTTTGAATGGGGACTTGTTAGGTGGTATTTAGGTAGGGTCTGTTGACCAGGGACTTCGCTAGCCTGAGCAATTTTTCCACGACGGCTAAGTCTCGATGCTGCATGGCCGTCTTCAGGTTGTAATCAACGACCATTTTAGTCGGCGCATCCATCGTCCTCTTTGCAAAACGGCCCGTGGCGTCGTCGGCGTCGTCGGAGTAATAGACGCAACTGACTGTGTGTCTCGACACCGCCACTACCGCGTGGGAGATGCTGTCGTGGATTTGGAGCCTCCTGGACTTCGTGTTGATGATGATGACGCTGTCGTAGGTCAACCCCTGAGCCTCATGTATGGTCAAGGTGCGCGACCCTTCGCCAGACCCATATCCCTGGCTTGCAAGAGAAGCTTTCTCCTCTTGCGTGTGAACCAGGAATAGTGTTTTGGGCAGTGCTAGGTATTTGCGCTCCTGTGTAACCCTCCACCCTCAGGGAGTGGACCCGAGACAGCGAGGACTTGGAGGAGTATATACCAGAGTATATCTCGCTCAGTGCAAACGCCACATCCATCAGGTTGCGGTGTGTGCAAAGCAGCTCCTGGGTGATTCCAGCCACCAGGTTTGGACGGGTATACCTTAACTCGAATAGGTTCTCTCTGTCCAGAAATGGAAACTGGTTTACGTCTCCGATGAGGACAATCTCGCTTGCTCCAGACAACTTTACTGCCATAACTATGGCCCCAAAGTGGTTCATAAGAGCTTCGTCTACCGTGAGGCGGTAGCATTTCTCTTGTTTCTTGAACCCGTTGACTAAAATTGAGGCCTTTGTCTTTACTCGGTCTCCTAAGCGGTGCGCAAGCTTCTCTCTGAGATCTTTGGCAGCTTCGGTCGTCGTGGTGGCTACGACGTCCTTCTCCCCATCGAAGTGCTTCACCACCCAGGTTGTCTTGCCGCAACCCGGGACTCCGTTGACCCACCTGATATTGGGTACCGCCCAATTTTCCAGTGGTGCTGGGGTGTCTGAAGTTCCCAAAATGGACTGTGCCATTTCGAGGATCTTATCGTCCAGCATGATCTTGGTACATTTGGCGGTAACCAATATCGGGTCGTCGTTTGGTGTTTTAAATTTCAGCTTACCTGAGCGCTCCGTTTCCTCCTCGTCCAGGGCCACAAAACCGCTTTTCGCGCTGTAGGCTGCCATGTACGACCCCGTCATTTCCCCTTTGATGACTTGAGATGTGACGTTGTCGTACACTGCTGCCTCTGCTTCCTCGAGTAGTACCCTTAGCAGTCCCTCTGGAAGGTCTGCAAGATCTTCCTGCATGTCATGAGATTGACCTCTCTGGTCCCTCTCACGACTGCTACGTACTCGAGGAAAGCGCTCTTCACGTGGTCCGTAGTGCCCAATTTCACTGTGAGGGTCGGCGGGCTGACTTGCCCTTTATCAGCTCTTGTTGGCGTAGGCTTCTGCATTGCAGGTTCTTTGGGTTTCTTTATGAAGAACCTCTCCACTGCTGTCTCCTGCTTGTGGGACGGTGATGTGCGGCTGGTGCTTGGGAGCAGTGCACTGAGGAAAGTGCCGAAGGCTTTCCGGCGACTCCTCGACCAGGCCCGGTCCTCCGGGCTAGAAGTCTTGCTCTGCTCCTTTGCAGCTTTTTCGGCGGCTGCCTTCTGCTGGGCCCTCTCTGAACCGCTTTGAATGCTCGGGCTAGTTGCGGGGCTCGTCGTGTTGGCTGTTGGTTGTCGAGGGGCTTTGAGGAAACTCAGAGTTTCCCCTCTGTCCTCGTAGACAACTACCTCATGATGTTCTGATGCTTTTAAACAGCCGAAGCGGTCTACGACGTGTCCTCTCTCCCCTCCGAGCATCATCGCGTCAACACTTATGGTGCGTGCTGTCAGTGCCGTATGTTCTCCTGCCTCCCTGATCTTTTGAAGCAGTGAGCTAACCTGAGCAAACGGAGTCTCCTCTCCCCACTCGAATAGTGCGATCGTCTTTCCTTTGGATCGCAATAGACGGCATCGGTGAGTGGCTATTTCCACTTGAGGCAGTGCAGCATACTTGCTGCCTTTTATGCTCGTTTTGGTGGTGCTTCCGTTGATCAAGGCGGCAAGGCCTGGCGATATAGGTATGCGGGCTGCAGGTCGGCTCCAGCCTATGCAGAAGCTTACGCCTAACTTTTCTCCTTCCCTATTCATGAAGAGGGCGACGCTTCGCAGTCTGACGCCTGGGACTCCGTCTCCTCCGCATGACAAGAATTGGGTGATGGGCATGGTGCTAGGGGCTGGTTGTAGGCTGGCTTCTGCTGCTACTATTGCAGCTACCGCTGGTGCTACCGCTGATACTGACTGTTGGTTGGTGTTTGTGTGTGTAACTTGTGTTATGGTGAGTGGTGTACGTGTTGTGCTTTGTGTTGTTGTTGTTTGTGCGGTGATTGTTGTGGTTGTTGATGTGGTCCTAAGTGGTAGTCGGTTTCGACTTCGCAAGGTTGCGTCCGTTTTGTTTGGTTCTGCTGCGACTATGGCGACTTTGCTCGCGAATGCCAAGAATGGTATTCTGGTAGCCGGTCTCTCCATGATGGTGTGGAGTGTGGACTGGCTTAGCTGGATTCCAATCTTTACTTCCAGCTCCATTCTGTCGTGACTGAACCTTGGGCACTCGAAGAGCAAGTGCCAGAGTGTTTCTTCGCAACTGGGGTCACAGACGCAAGAGAGACTATCTTTGAGATGGAAGCGGTGGAGATACGCTGAGAATCCTCCGTGGCCCGTTAGGACTTGTACATGGACCGGTGTGAGAACTGCATCTCTGAGTGTCCTTTTTGCCGCTAGGACATCTGGGAAGAACACTTTCGTGACCGCTCCTGTACTCGAGGACTCGTATCGCGCTTGCCACTTTTTTATAGTCCCCTCCCGTATCTTCCTCCTCACTAACGATACGGGGACCTCGTTGTAGTCTACTGTCTCTGTTGTTAGAGCTGCCTCCTTGGCCAGCTCGTCCGCTCTCTCATTCCCGGCGGTTCCCACGTGGGCTTTGAGCCAAAAGAACCTCACTTCTCTGCCCTCCTCTCTGATTTCTCGAACACATCTCTTGATTTGGAGAGCCAGGTGGTGAGTGACAGACGGTCTCCTCAGCAGGTCAAGTGACGATCTTGAGTCACTTAGGATGCTTACGGAGGTCGCCCTGGATTCTCTTGCCATCCTGACAGCTCTGAACAGCGCGTACATTTCAGATTGGAAGACTGTGTTGTGAGGCTCTAGGCCAAAGGTAATGAACTTCGACTCCTTTCCGTTTTCCCACCAAGTTAAGGCAGCTCCGACCTTCCCCTCTATCTTGCTGCCGTCGGTGTATATTTGGGGACCGAGTATTTGATGGGTTTCCAGGGTTTCGGGAGTCAAGTCCTCTAGGCGTGCATACTCCGTTATTGTGAGTTGCGCTGGGTGGGGATTTTGGGAGTGTTGCAGTTTGCACTCCAGCTCGCGGCCCGGCGGTATGAACTCTCGGGAATGTCCCTTTTTTATTTTGAAGAGTGTTGCGGCCTCGATTACCCGGAGATCTAGGGGGATTTGGCCTGATAGGATAAGTGCCGATGTCAGAGACACCGTGCGGTATGCTTTGCAGATCTTCTGCGTGAATCCTCTCTGCAGTGAGTCAAACTGATTTCTTGTCATCAATTTCTCGGCTGCGGGGGCCCACGCACTCGCAGCATACATCACGATAGGCTCTATCACCGACACGTATATTGTCCTAATTATCTCTCTGTTAAGACCCCAAGTCACCTTTGCCGCACATGCCAGCTGCTTATAGATGTCTGCTGCCTTTTTACAGGTCGCAGACACGTGCGCATTGAAGGTGAGTTTAGAGTCTATTATGAGACCTAGCAGCTTGACCTCTTCGACTAGATTCAGCCGCGTGCCCGACATGTGTAGTACCGGAATGTCGTACTTAAGCTTCCTCGTTAACACCATCGCGTTGGTCTTGTGCGCGGCGAAACGTAGCTTGTTTTTGACGCCCCATTCCGATACTATGTCTAAAGTGTCGTTGGCTGATTGCTGCAGGGGACCGGTCATAAAGTCCGAGAAGACTAGGACAACGTCGTCTGCGAAGGCCTGGCAGTATACCCCCATACTAGCCATCTTGTGTAGGAGTGAGTCTAGGATAAGGTTCCAAAATGTCGGTCCGGCAATTGAGCCCTGGACGCATCCTTTCGTGGTACCCTTCTCGCTAGTCGCTCTGGCGTAGTTGACCCTGATGTTCCGGTCTTCCAGGTATGAGGTGATAAATGCGTAGATATTTTTGGGACAGTTCTTGACTACCATCTGTCTATTGAGTGCTGGCCACCACGCGTTGTGGAAGGCCCCCTCTATGTCCAATGATATCAAAAGCACGATTTTTTTGGCTTTGATTTCGGCACGTAGGTATCCCATTAGGTCATAGAGGGCGTCCTCGGTTCCGCGTTGCGGCATGAACCCGTATTAGTTTGTGTGTAGTGTTGGGAGGAAGTGGTGCTGCAGTCTGCCTACTAGGAGCTTCTCGACGATCTTTCCTAGGACCGAGAGCAGACCTATTGGCCTGTACGACTTTGGGCTGGTGTAGTCGTCCTTTCCTGGCTTGCGGAGAATGCACACGTGGGCGACCTTCCACTGCTTCGGGAAGTACGACAGCGACAAGTACCTGTTGGCTATCGCTAAAAATACTTCCCTGTCGCAGTTTATTGCCGCTGTGCAAATGTCTGCTGTTAATCCGTCGGGACCGGAGGCTTTTTTCGGATTCTGGTTCTGGAGAACCATTTCCAGCTCCGCGGTCGTAAAAGGTGGATCGTTGGCAGACAGACCTTGGGGATTCTTCTCCTCCGCTAGCCTCCTCAGAACTGTGTGGTATGGCTGCTCGGCATCCGTTGAGTCGTCGGGGTAGAAGGTTTTTGCCAGAAGATCCGCGGATTGCTCTGGACTGAGCGTCTCGCCTGCGGTATTTCTCAGGAGTGCGTCGTCTTGTCTTCTAGCTGTCTTCCTTAGTACCCTGTAGATGCCATCCCACATGCTCTCTCGGTCCTGCTTCGAGCAAAACTCCTTCCAGTTTGCTGTGGCTGCTTCCGTCGCTGCTGTGGTGTACGCAGCTTTAGCCAGAACGTATTCTTGGATAGTGAAGTGTCTCCGACTTGCGGTTGCGTTCCGGATCCTTCTCTTCTTCGTCATAGCGTCTTTTTTGAGACTGTCTAGAGAAGGAGTCCACCATGGGGGCTTTGCGTCGTGTTTGGGCGACCCCAGTTTTGGGATCGCTTTCCTGCATGAGCGGTGGATGTTCTGCGTGTATGACGTGATGATTGTCTCCAGAACCTTTGGGTTAGAGACGTCCGAGACTCTGACTGGTGTGATGTCACTGTCCGCTAGGCTGATCTTGAAGTGCGTGCTGAAGTCGGACCACTTTGCCTTCTTAGTGTTGTAGATGCGCGTCGAGATTGGCCTTAAGGGTTCCAAGGCCTTTTCTAAGCGCATCGAGAAGGTTATTGCATTGTGGTCTGACGTTGTTAGACTCCGTTCTACACGCCACTCCTCGACCTTACCCAGCAAGGACAGGCTGCATGTCGTCACATCGACGATGCTTGTGCACCATCTGTCACCTCTGTAGGTCTCGAACGTCGGTGTTTGGCCCGTATTTAGGATGTGGAGATCCCGCTCGTTAAGGAATGAGCTGTACGCTGCCCCGCGATGGTTTTCGGAAACACTTCCCCACCACTGGCTCCAGGCGTTAATGTATCCCACTCCCACCAGGATGTTGGTTGTGTGCAGTTTTTGTATAGTGCTGTGTGTTTCGAGAAGGTAGGGTTCGATTTCCTGGTCACCCTCATAGACCGATAGCACTACAAAGCTGAGCTGGCCCACTTTCAGCAAAACGGCAGCGATGTTCTCGGTCACAAGCTGGGGGTCGTGGATGACCTCCAGATTGTTCCCGAAAACAACGATAGCCGCCTTAACTGGTTTTTGGCGGTTGAGGCTGCACTGGATGACTTGCGTGCCGGGACATTGTTTCATTACCAGGTGTACCTTCTACCTACATAGGGCTCTTGAACAAGTGCTACTGAAACTCCCTTTGACTGAGCCGCCAAGTGGAGTTCTTCTGTGGCCAGCTTGGAGCGCTGAAGATTAACTTGGATGAACCGCAATCTTGCCGTCGGTCTTGTCGTGTTTTGAGGGGTGACTGGTTGACTGGTGTGTGTATTACCTTGGCTGCCTTTAGCAATAAGAAACGCGCAACCTCGCTATGCCATCCCATTTTTGGCGTTCCTGGCAGTCTTCGCTGAACGCTGTGTGTGCCAGGTCGCTGCCCGTCCTGTGTGCCACCTTGCAGTTTGTGCAAGTGGGCTGTTTGCCATCAGCTCGAGTGAGGCAGTCCCTTATATTATGTGCTCCACTACAGTAGCTGCAGACATCTTTTGCAACCCTGCATATGGACCTGTTATGTCCATATCCTAGGCACTTTGAGCACTGGACTAGTGGGGCTGGTCCTCAATCGAGCATCGCTTGATGCCCACGTGAACTTTCTGCACCTGCGTGTAGCATTTCCAAAGCTCTGGGGAGATCTCCAGAACAGGGTGGCACTCATAGGGGTTTCTCGCGCGCTTCCTATAGCGCACCTTTATGGTCTGTCCATCGACAGCGACGTTCTGCAGAAGGTGTTTGTTCTGCGCCTTTAGGAGATCGACGATCTCCCCGTCGCTATAGCTGGACAGCACTCCCTTGATACAGACCAGGGGATTTTGCGGTTTTGGCTCCTGGACCTTGAGCCCTGCGTTCGACTGGACTTGCTCCTTGATCTTAGTCAAGTCCGACTTGGTCGCGCACCTCATTACCACTTTCTGGTTCCGTGCTTTGCGTACCGTGTCCACTCGGGCTCCGCTTGTTTTGAGGTCCAGGGCGGTCCTGATCCTCTCGATCACGTTGTCCCCAGTGTGCTGGGGGTTCGTGGAGAAGACGATCAGAGTGGGATTGGCTTGTGTAGGCGGTTTGGGGGGCTTGGGTTTACTAGCGACCTGGGCGAAAGTTTCGGGGCCCTGCTGTTGTTATTGATGCGGTCTGTCCGCTTTTCCCAGGTTCGCTACCCCCTTCTCGATATCTTGGAGGGACTTCTTCACCTCCCCGACTGCGAGTTCTGCTTCCAGATTCAGCGCTGGGGGCACCTGGATTTGCGGCTCTTTGTCGCGCAGTACGCGGAGGTCTGCCGAGACGATCTCTAGCCTTTCCGAGAACGGTTTCAGATGCTGTAGAAGGTTTATTTGTGGCTGTGGTGGTGGGGGGGAGGCCAGAGGCCTGTCGGCGATGGCTTGTAACTGAAGCCGCAAGCTTCCTATCTCCTCTTTGAATATGGCGGTCGAGAGAGTGTCCGTCTCCCGGCTACTCAGGTCCATCTCCGTGGTCTTTGGCTGGTCGAGGTCATGTTTGAGTCTCTCCAGTGCCTTTCGGAGCACGTCCAGCTGGTTGGAGATGCTGGATACGTTTGTGTCGAGGCGTGACAGGCCGGCCCCCATCGAATCCCACTTAGGATCACCTCCCGGGGCTCTTGCACTTTCCTGCCTAGTCCTCTCGTGCTCTTTTTGGTTTCGGAGACTCGCTGAAGTGACCTCGCCTTTTAACTCCTTGATGCCATTAAAGGCTTCGAGGGTTTCGTGGCCGAGCCATTCCCGGATTCCTTTCGCCTCTTTTTTGGTGTCGGAGACGTCAGTCCGCATGAGTGAGAGCTCCGTTTTCAAGGACATTAGTTCCCGAGTATGAGTTCTCTCGACCCGCACAAGCTCTTGTGCGTGTCGAGAGCGCTCCTTCTCGAGATTGCACTTGTGGCGTGCTCTCGAGTCCGCCAATGATAGGGCCGTCTCGTACAGACCCTGTAGGCACTCATGGGCTGTGGCCTTGCACTCCCTCTTCATATTTCCCGCTGCTTCCAGGGCGTCCTTCCCTTTCTGGAGGAAATCGTTGGCTTCCCTAGTGGCGAGGTCCATCTCCACCCCTGTGCCCCTTCTCGGTGTTCTGTAGAGAAGGCTCGGCCGTCCACTCTGGGGACGGTCGGCTTGGCTCACTGTGGACGCCACCGAGCTTTCCTCGTCCGAGATGATCTGGCGGGGGGGAGAAATGCCACATTGCTCCCAGTTAATTACAATTTCGGAAATCCTAGCGCGATCCTCCGGAGTGTGTGTCTCAGTCGCCGACGGCAGTGGCGGTGTCCTACTCGTCACGTCCGGCTCCGACGCTGCCCTCGGCACCTGTGGCTTCTGCGGCGGATGCGCCGACGTTTCCGAGACCACTGACTTTGCCGTGTTCTTGAGAACTTTTTCCCTTAGAGATTTAGGGGCTCTTGCGGCATCCATGGTGGTTTTACGGGAGGTGGTAGATTGCTTGGAAGACATATTTCAAGGGAGGAGGTTACTTAGTTACTTGTGAGAGGGGATGTTACAGTTATTGCAATATTACTGGATTCAGATCCGTATACGTAATACTAGTGATGTTGTTAGTAGGTTTTTTTTTTAATTTTTTTTTTTTTATTAAGTTTTTTTTTTTTTGTTGTGATAGACTCACGGATGCTCTGCTGGTGGTCTGCGTCTGCTGTCCGATGAGGAGCCCGATGACTGATAGAGCTCGATGTTGTGAGCCCTGTGAGCGCGCTGGTGGTGGTTCGCAGTGGAATTCTGCAGCGTAACTGGATCGCTGCGTGTGTGTGGGTGCCGAATTTTGGATTTCTGTTGGGGCCAAATTGAAGAGCTTTTTGTGCCCTTTCAAATGAGCCAAAACTCGGCTTCCTAGCTCCAATGGGTCTGAAGTAAGCTGGCGGGGGGGTGAAGTAGCTCTGAGGGGTGAGGGGCGGGGGGGGTTTCGTGGAGAGACTATTGAGGGGGGGGTGAGGAACGGGGGGGAGGGGGGGGTTTCGTGGAGATACGTTTGAGGGGGGGTAAGGAAATTGGGAGGGGTTACCCTTACTCAAGTCTGAGGTGGGGATTAGGTGGTGGGAGAAGATCGGTAGTGAGGGGGGGTAGGGAGGGGGGTTGAGGTGGTGGGGGTAGAGGTTGGGGGGTAGGGGTGTTGAGACCCTTTGTGGCTCTGGCAAGGTCCTAAAGTACCGAGTCTGATGAGCCCAAACTCTGGGGGGGTGGGACTAAGGGTTGAGGAGTTCCCTCGGGGCTAACCTTGTGATAAGCCGTGGAGTCGTCACGCTGGTGGCTGGTCTGCAGGCAGATTCCTCGGCCGACTTCGGAGTCTTCAGTAAGGGCTGAGATGCTGTTCGTACGTCACGCCTCGTGTCGCAGAAAACACGTGGAGCAAAAGTGAGGTTGTTTTTCACAAATTTTTCACTAAAAACCACGTGTTTTGGCGATTTCCGTACCTTAATAAATCCCAAATCCCTGCTCCGAATTTTCTGATCCTGGTGTCACTGGATAGGCCTTTGCCGCGACTCTCTCGATTATAGTGGGTAGAATGACTCCACTGACCTTGGGTAAGTTATTCACCGCTGAAGTTCCGGGGCCCTGCTTCGCAACCCGTAAGGGTAGACACTTGCCCACACGAATCCTGGTAATTTGTCACCGTACAATTCCACTGTTAACTTTTTGCACTCGTAACTCAACGCGTCTAATTATAGCGAATTTTTTTACGCGGAGCTGATGTTTATAGTGTGATGTATTATCGGTTACGGGGTTAGGTAAGGTTAGGTTAGGTTAGGTTAGGTTAGGTTAGGTTAGGTTTTTTTTTTTTTTTTTTTTTTTTTTTTTTTTTTTTTTTTTTTTTCGGCAGGAGTGGGAAATCCTCATGGACGCCCAGACTAACTCACTGGTGAGCCAGTCTGGGCAGTGCCGGACTCTTACCGGCTAAAACCCACTCCTGCCCATATCTGATGTCCTCTGACATGATCAGAGCCCTTGTTTTGCTTGGAGAGTATTTAGTTTAAAATAATTAAAAATTTCAACACGTAGTTATCATGGAGAGTTTTCCTCCACTAGACAGCCAACAACAATATCCTATTCCTATCTATACTATGCTATGTTTATACTACTTATATCATTATATCTAAGCTAGATCAACTATATTTACCTATATATACCGTACCAAATCTATGAGTTATTATCACTATGTATATATATATATATATATATTTTTTTTTTTTTTTTTTTTTTTTTCTGTTTTTGTTTATTATGATACTTTAAGTATATACTTATTATATATTAAGTATCATAAATTTGCTTATGCTGTTTTATTTCTACTTACGACTAATTTTCCTATTTTGCTACAGTAATTTAAAAATGCTTTTCTTTTCTTTCCTGCTATTAGATTTGGTAGATTCTGGGCGACCAATGCGACGGCGAGTTGCTGCTCTGTTTCAAATCGCATCTTTGCGGTGATTGGGCACTCGAGCAATATGTGCAACACGGTTTCTTCCACGCCAGGCTCACAGACGCACGATGGATTCTCTTTACACTTGAAGCGTTTCAGGTATGCAGAGAACCCACCGTGTCCCGTCAGGATTTGCGTGGTTATGCTCGTGGGGGCCATCTTCCGTACCACACCGTACGCTACCACCGCGTCAGGGAAGAAATGTTTAGTGCCCGAAGCCGTGTCACCTGACTTATATCTCCCGTTCCATTCGTCAAGCGTCTCCGACCGGATTCTTCGCTTGACGAATGATACGGGACACAGATCGTAGTCCGGCCTCTTCTTCGACCCCAGGGCGGCTTCTTTCGCGAGCTGGTCGGCTCTCTCGTTTCCCTCCAAACCAGCGTGGGCCTTGATCCAGAACATGGAGACACTCTTGTTCTGGAGCTTACAGCGTCGTATGGTGTCTCTGGTTTCCACGGCCAAGGGGTGGGGGGAACTTACGTTGATCACCGACTGAAGGGCCGCCATAGAGTCGCTGAAGATGCCGAACGTGGCTTCACTGCGCTTGTGCACTTCCCTTACCGCTCTTTGTATAGCCAGGAGTTCAGCCTGATAGACGGTGCAGTAGGACGGCAAGGCGAGCTTGAGGGCCTTTGTTTCGGTGGTGCTATTCCACAAAGATAGCGCCGCTCCGACTTTGCCCTCAATCTTGCTGCCGTCGGTGAAGACACGCACGTCGAAATCACTATGGTTTTTATTAGGGTTCCGTTAAAAAACGGAACCCTTATAGATTCATCATGTCTGTCTGTCTGTCTGTCTGTCTGTCTGTCCGTCTGTCTATCTGTCTGTCTGTCTGTCTGTCTGTCTGTCCGTCCGTATGTCACAGCCACTTTTTTCCGAAACTATAAGAGCTATGCTGTTGAAATTTGGTAAGTAGATGTATTCTGTGAACCGCATTAAGATTTTCACACAAAAATAGAAAAAAAACAAATAATTTTGGAGTTCCCCATACTTAGAACTGAAACTCAAAATTTTTTTTTTCATCAATCCCATACGTGTGGGGTATCTATGGATGGGTCTTCAAAAATGATATTGAGGTTTCTAATATCATTTTTTTCTAAACTGAATAGTTTGTGCGAGAGACACTTCCAAAGTGGTAAAATGTGTGTCCCCCCCCCTGTAACTTCTAAAATAAGAGAATGATAAAACTAAAAAAAATATCTAATGTACATTACTATGTAAACTTCCACCGAAAATTGGTTTGAACGAGATCTAGCAAGTAGTTTTTTTTTAATACGTCATAAATCGTAAACTTATCGTTACTTGCTGCTACGGAACCCTTCATGGGCGAGTACGACTCGCACTTGGCCGCTTTTTATTGTTCCTCGTCTACCAGGCTTCCAAACTCCAGACTGATTTGCTCCGCGGGGTGTGGGGCCTCTATCGCTGGGGCCATCCGCTCGACCTCTCTGTCTCCCAGTATGTGCTGGGGCACTCCCCTCTTGGCTCCGTAGAGCGCAGCCGCTTCCCGGATACGGAGGTCGAGTGGGAGTATCCCAGCCAGAACCAGTGCCGAGTTCAGAGAGACTGTGCGGTAGGCTCTACACAGTTTCTGGGCAAATCCTCTTTGGATGATGTTGAGCTGTTTCCTGACCCCCAACTTATTGGCGGCTGGTGCCCATGCGCTTGCGGCGTACAGCACAGTCGGCTCCACTGCTGCGGTGTATATAGCCCTTATCACCTCTGGATTCAGTCCCCAACTGACCCGGGCTGCCCTGGCCAGCTGTTTGTACATAGCTATCGCCTTCTTACAGACAACAGCTATGTGGTTGTTGAAGGTGAGTTTGGCATCTATGACGAGCCCTAATATTTTAACATCTTGGGACATTCCAATGTCGATCCCCCCCATACTCAGGCGTGGCGTGTCATACTTCAGCCTCCGCGTTAGCACCATCGCACAGGTTTTGTGCGGCGCGAATTTCAGCCGATTTCTGACACCCCACGCACGAACATGTTCAAGAGCGACATTGGCTTGTCCCTCAATTTCTTGTGCCGTATCGCCGTCAAACAACAACACCACATCGTCGGCAAACGCCTGGCAGTAGTCGCCTCTGCTCTCCAGCTGTTTCAGGAGCGGGTCGAGCAGCAAATTCCAAAAAATGGGCCCCCCGATGGATCCCTGGACGCATCCTTTGCTGGTCTGTCTCCTGCTCTCCTCCCCGGCGTACCTCACGGTGACCACCCTGTCACTGAGGTAGCTGCTGACTACCCGTCTCAAATTTACAGGACACTTTTCCTCAGCCAATCGTACCTTAATAGCGGGCCACCACGCACTGTCGAAAGCTCCCTCGATATCCAGCGACACAAGCGTGATGATCCTCTTCTGTGCCAGCTTTGCGCGGATGTATTGCACGAGGGTATAGAGAGAGTCTTCCGTGCTTTTTTGGGGCATAAAGCCGTATTGGCGAGTACTAATCCTAGGTAGCAAATAGAATTTGAGACGAGCAACCAGCATCTTTTCGTACACTTTCCCAAGGACAGGCAAAAGCCCAATCGGCCTGTACGATTTTGGTACAGTGTACGAATCCTTGCCCGGCTTTCTGAGCACAACCACCGTAGCTTCCTTCCAGATCTTCGGGAAGAGGTGGTGCGCCAGGCATTTGTTCAGTAGTGCCAAGAAGTAGTCAGGGTCACAATTTATGGCCTGAGAGCAGATGTCGGCTGTGAAGCCGTCGGCTCCTGGGGCCTTTTTAGGGTTGAAAGACATCACAGATCTGCCAAGCTCGCTTTGGGTAAACGGTGGGTCATGTCGTTCATCATGACTCCATGCATTTACCATATCTGCCAGTTGTCGGGTTTGGCGATGATCCATGTTGTCTTCTTCCTCTCGGTCCTCGGGATAGAAAGTCTCGGCCAACAGCCTCACTGAGCCTTTCGCGTCCAGTGTCTCTCCTTCCCTCTGCAGTGGCAGATCTTCCTCTCTCTTCGCTATCCTTCCCATTACTCTATATATCCCTTCCCAGACTCCCTCTCTGTCCTGTTTCCCACAGAAGTCCTTCCAGCTATCCGTTTGGGCTTTCGCTGCTGCTGCCTCATACTCTTCCTTTGCTTCCAGGTACAGGTGAACAACCATCGCTCTTCGGACCGGCGCTGCGTTCCTAACTCTCACTTTCTTGGTGGCGACCAACCTCTTCATCTCCGCGAGTTCCTCAGACCACCACGGCATGGTAACTGTTTCTGTGTTCTTTTTGTGTGGTATTGTGTCTCTACATGTGTCGGTAATAGCTTGAGAGTATGTGTTTATTTTTAATTCTAATTGGTCTGTGGTGTGTACGTTTGACAAATCCACTAGGGTTAAATTCTTTTCCAGCATAATTTGAGACAGTTTCTCATGAAACTGCCTCCAGTTAGCTTTCCGTGTGTTATATACCCTAGTGGTCCGTTCTATTGCAATTCCTTTTGATTTTTGTAGGTGAATATTAAACGCCATGCCGTTGTGGTCGGAACTCGTGAGACCCTCCTCGATCCGCCAGCCGTCCACCAGGTCGAGCATGTCCGCCGAACAGGCTGTCACGTCCACGTGGCTACAGTACCTCACCCCACCCCTCACAGTGTCAAAAGTCGGGATGTCCCCGGTGTTGAGGATCTGTAGCCCCACTTCCCCTAGTACTCCACACATTTGCTCGCCTCTTGCATCTTCGTTGCTGCTACCCCACCAAGTACTTTTCGCGTTTGCGTCTCCTCCAATAACCAACCTGTCGGGGCCCGTTTCTCGCTCTATCCGTTTTAGATGCTCCAGGTATGGCTCAATGGGCTTATCCGGCTCAAAGTAGAAGGATACCAGCGTGATCTTCCAGGCTCTAGTTTGGATTCCCACCACAACGATGTTGTTTGTGGTGAGTTGCGGGTACTGTAGGATATCTAAGTCTTTGTCAAAGACAGCTATTGCCGCCTTTACAGTCCCTTCTCCTCCCTCAGAGCTCTGAAAGACCCTTACGCCCCGGTAACTCTTCATCCTTCGCACCCCACCCACATAAGGCTCCTGGAGCATTGCAACAGAGACTTTACGCTTGTCAGCTTCTAGCAAGAGCTCATTCGTTGCTAGCTGACTCCGTTGCAGGTTGGTCTGGATCATTTTGTACTTGGTGGTGGTCGTAGGGACAACTTTAGCAATATGCCACTGAGGCTCGGGCCAATGCGTCCCACTTGAGACGAGTTGGGCACTCACCGTCGAAGGCGTTGTGCTCGGTGTTACCCAACTTTGCGGAAACGCAATTCCGGCACTTTGGTGGCTCCGCGGCTAGCCGTGAGGGGCAGTCCACCCTCATGTGGGGATCCCCACAATGTGTGCAGAGATCGGCGGGTTCCGTGCACAATTTACGGCTGTGGCCGAAGCGCAGACAGCGGGTGCACTGAATCAGTGGCGACTGGTCCAGCACACGCACCCGCTGCAAGTCGATGTGCACTCGACCCGCGTGCGTCAGCCTCTGCCACACAGCGGGGGACGCCTGCAGGATGACGTGGCACATGTGGGGGTTCCTCGTCCTACGACGGTACTTCACCCCCAACCTCAAATCCTCCGCAGGTATGTCCCCAATCAGGTGGGCGTTCTGCCGCTGCAGGGCTTGGGTAACCTCCACATCAGAGTGACAGGAGAGGACGTCTTTGATGATTACTAGTGGGTCCTTATTTTTAACTTCCTCCACTACCAGACCGCCCGCCCTTCTTATTCGGTCCGTCACTTTAGTCAGCTCCTCTCTGGTCCTGAAGCCGACCACCACTTTCTGGTCCCTTGCCTTTCGCAGCCGTTCCACTCTAGTACCTTCGCTCCTGGCATCGACCGCCGTCCTGAGCTTCTCAACAACCTCTTCACCGGTGTCCTGATCATTGACAGATGATACGACCACCGAGTGAAGAGGCTTTTGGATGTAGTGCTTTGTGCCAGCGGCCATCTCTGCGAAAGTTGGACTCTGGCCTGCGACGTAGCGAGGGGCCTCCTGCAGACGCTCCGACAGAGCCCGTGTATGCAACTTGCATTCCTCCAACGCTTGCTCATGTTGTTGGAGGTTCGCCATGAGCTGCTTCATGAGCTCTGTCGATTCATCTGAGGTCGGCCTCGAGTCTTCTCGGATCTTTTCTGGTATGACTGTTTCCTCAACTCCCTTTCCCCTCTCAACCTCTGCCTCCTTCACCAGCTGGTACAATCTCTCCACAGCTTTAGTCAACTCATCCTTAATTTCCTTTTTCAGGTTCCGAGAACTGAGAAGCTGTATCTTCGCCTTGGAAAGACACGCCTTTGCCTCCGTGGTCCTATTTAAATACCTCACGGGTTGCGCTTCCCGCGGCGAGCTCTCCTCAGTTCCCTTCGGCTGCTTCGGTCCTTCCAACTTGGATGAGAGTGAAAGTGATCCTTTGGGTTTCAGTTTGGTCGGAGTAGTCACCGGAGCCTTTTTTGGTGGAGTTGGGGTTTTGAGAGGCTGCACAGACTTTGGCCTGTCAGCCTCCCACTCCCCCACACTGCGCCTAACCGACGGACCAGCCTGTGCCAGTTTGGGTCTCTCCTGGTCTGAACTCCCCTCCGAGGCTTTAGGTATCTTGACGGGTGTCCTTATTCCAAACATTATGGAAGTCAAAGGTTATTAGCAGACTCTATTGTCGGAGGACACTTATAAAATCCCTGTAAAGGGGGGATCAAACAAAATAACTAATAATAAAATAGTAAAATAAGTAAATACAAGCCCTAAAGCTAGGACTTGGTCAGGTTAAAATAAGTCAGTGATTTAAAAGCGTTCAAGGTGACGACAACAGGCCTTTGAATCAGCCAATTTCAATTTTTCCTATTGCCAAAGGGTACAAGTGAAGCTTTAAGAGCTAAAAAGGAAAATAGTTTTTGCCAAAAACTGGAAAGTTTACCTGGCCAGTGAAGACAGGGTGGGTGGGAGGGCAATTTTTCGCCTTTTTATATTAGCTAGGCGCACGTGCGAGGTGTCGAAAGACGCGTCTCCGCGCGGGCTAGCGACCTATGCAGCTTTTGGAATTATTTCAGAGCAAAAATTTTGAGTTTCAGTCAAAAAACGTGATTTTCGACTGAAAATTTCGTGAAAACCGGGAATTACAACTACCGAACGGGACTCGAGCACGCGGAACGCGCACCAGAATACAGGTAAGGCAGGTAAGTATATATTAAAATTAAATCTGAGTTGAATTTGGTGAGAAAATATTGAGATAAAAATTAAATTAGGTTTTCTTAAGGAAAATATTGAAATTTTTTCTAAGTCCCAGACGAAAAAAAAATTTTTTCGCGTAAATGTCAATTTAGAACAGTCAGATAGTAGGATGGAACCTATTTGAGATCGATTCAGCTGAAAACAGCTTCCGAATGCGTCACCTGGATGCAAAGTTATAACGATTTGATGAAATTGCTGTGTTCCTAAGGTGGATTTCGTCTGTTGGTGAATTTATTTGATTTAAAAAATGAAGCCTTTTTATATTAGCTAGGCGCACGTGCGAGGTGTCGAAAGACGCGTCTCCGCGCGGGCTAGCGACCTATGCAGCTTTTGGAATTATTTCAGAGCAAAAATTTTGAGTTTCAGTCAAAAAACGTGATTTTCGACTGAAAATTTCGTGAAAACCGGGAATTACAACTACCGAACGGGACTCGAGCACGCGGAACGTGCACCAGAATACAGGTAAGGCAGGTAAGTATATATTAAAATTAAATCTGAGTTGAATTTGGTGAGAAAATATTGAGATAAAAATTAAATTAGGTTTTCTTAAGGAAAATATTGAAATTTTTTCTAAGTCCCAGACGAAAAAAATTTTTTCGCGTAAATGTCAATTTAGAACAGTCAGATAGTAGGATGGAACCTATTTGAGATCGATTCAGCTGAAAACAGCTTCCGAATGCGTCACCTGGATGCAAAGTTATAACCGGTTAGGTTAGGTTAGGTTAGGTTAGGTTTTTTTTTTTTTTTTTTTTTTTTTTGTTTTAGCAGGAGTGGGAAATCCTCATGGACGCCCAGACTGACTCACTTGTGAGCCAGTCTGGGCAGTGCCGGACTCTTACCGGCTAAAACCCACTCCTGCCTTTGCTCAGTGTCCCTCTGACATGATCAGAGACCTTTTTTTGCAGTATTTCTTGTCTTTCAGTCTAAACAATCTCATCATTACTATTTGTTCTATGTACAGTCATATATCTTCCATGTTTTTTGTCTTTACCTTACATTCCATTTACAATCTAATTACATCCTATCATCATGTGGTCGAAGTAGAGTCTTTATTATTTTGTTCTTTGCCTGTTTCGATTTCGATATTTTTTCAAAAAAAAAAATTTCTGATGCTACTGTTTAATATTATAAACAAATATAAATACTAAGCATGGTGGTTTATTTGTTCCTCTTAATCGTCTTTTCGGCTATTTTTATTGAGAACCTAATAAAAGTGTCTCTAATCCCTTTTGTTGTGATTAGGGCGTTTAAATTTTCCGTTGTTATCTGGATTCCCAGCTCCTGCTCAATCTCGTGTCTCTCCAGGCCATAGGCGGGGCAGTCGGTCAAAATGTGTACGACAGTTTCCTTTTTTTCAGAGTCGCATATGCACGATGGGCTTTCCTTGCACTTGAACCTGTTCAGGTATTCAGAGAACCCACCGTGCCCTGTTAGTATTTGTGTGAGTATTCCTGTCGGTTTCAGTCTTGCGACATGTCTGAAGGCTTGTATGGCGTCCGGGAAAAATACTTTTGTAACGCCGGCTGTGTCCTCAGATCTGTATCTCCGATTCCATTCCTCGAGTGTGTCCGCTCGGATCTGACACTTTACGAATGAAATCGGGCATTTGTCATAGTCTGGCTTTTTCTTTGTTTTAAGGGCGGCGTCCTTAGCCAGCTGGTCAGCTCTCTCATTACCCTCAAGTCCTGCATGGGCTTTTATCCAAAAAAGGTCAACTTTTTTGGAACGCTCTTTACAGTGTCGCAGGTTTTCGCGGATTTCGACTGCAAGAGGATGGAGAGAGCGGTGATTTGCGACCGTTTCCAACGACGACCTGGAGTCGCTGTATATGCCAAAGCTGTTTTTTGGACTTGACAATATTTCCCTTGTGGCTTTGCATATAGCCAGCAGTTCCGCCTGGTAGACGGTACAGTGGGGCGACAGCTTGAGTTTTTGGGTTTTGGTTTCAACATCATTGCTCCAGTGAGACAATGATGCCCCGACCTTGCCCTCGATCCTGCTGCCGTCCGTATATATCCTCACTGTTTGTGTGCAGTGGTTATTGTGTTGTTCCTGGTCTGCCAGGCATATAAACTGCAGGCTTAAATGTTTTGCCGGGTGAGGGGTCCTATCAAACGCGATACGTCGCTCTATCTCCTTATCTCCTAGCTCCGGCCGAGGTATCCCCCTCCTTGTCTCATATAGGGCCGCTGCCTCAAGTATTCGGAGGTCGAGGGGTAGTATCCCGGCCAGCACAAGTGCCGAGTTCAAGGAAACTGTACGATAGGATTTGCACAACTTCTGTGCAAATCCCCTTTGGACCGCGTTCAATTGCTTGCGTGTCCCTAGCTTTTTGGCTGCTGGTGCCCACGCACTTGCCGCATACAGAATGGTCGGCTCGACTACTGCCTTATAGATGGAGCGTATTACATCCGGATTAAGTCCCCAGCTGATCCTAGCTGCCCTTGACAACTGCTTGTACAGGTTTAATGCCTTTTTGCATACACTCGATGCATGGGCGCTAAACGTTAGCTTGTTGTCAATGGTAAGCCCAAGGACTTTGATTTCCTGCGACATACCAATATCAATCCCGCCCATGCTCAGCAGTGGGGTGTCATGTTTAAGTTTCCGCGTAATGACCATAGCATTCGTCTTTTGCGGTGCGAATCTTAACTTATTTCTGACTCCCCACTGGTGAACATACTCGAGAGCGTCATTGGCACGTCGCTGAACTTCCATCGCTGAGTCCCCATCAAATATTAAAACGACGTCATCGGCGAAGGCCTGGCAGTAATCTCCCCTTTGTACCAAGCCTTTCAGCAGGGGGTCGAGTAGAAGGTTCCATAGAATGGGGCCCCCTATCGATCCTTGCACACAGCCTTTGTTGGTTGCCCTGGTGACCTCCTGTCCCGCATACCTCACCCTGACCTTCCTGTGTTCTAGATAGCTGTCCACCACTCTTCTAACGTTTACCGGGCATTTCGCCTCCGCCAACCCGATTTTTATGGCCGGCCACCATGCACTGTCAAAGGCTCCCTCTATATCCAGCGAAATCATCACAATCAACTTCTTGTCTTTTAGTTTTCCACGTATCAGTTCTAGCAGGTCATAGAGGGAGTCTTCTGTGCTTTTTTGTGGCATAAAACCATATTGGCGTGTGCTTAGTCCGGGTATGATGTGCCACTTCACCCTACCTATCACCATTTTTTCCAGGACCTTTCCCATCACCGGCAACAAACCTATTGGCCTATAGGATTTTGGAACTGTATAGCTCTCCTTCCCGGGTTTCCTCAATATTACCACCGTCGCTTCTTTCCAGATTCTCGGGAAGTAGCCCAGCTCTAGGCATTTGTTTGCCAGTGACAGGAAAAGTTCCGGATCACGGTCAAGGGCTTTTTGGCAAATATCGGCCGTAAGGCCGTCTGCCCCCGGGGCTTTTTTGGGATGGAAGCTACGTATTGCAACGTTCAGCTCTTCCTGAGTAAACGGAGGATCATGTTCTTCATCATGCCCCATCTCGTTTGCTTTTTCAGCTATCGTCCTAATACGCCTGTGTTCGTCATTATCGTCTTCCTTCCTATCCTCCGGGTAAAACGTTTCCGCCAGCAAAGTGGCAGATTCAAGGTGGTTTAGGGTTATACCTTCCTTGGTCAGGGGAAGATCTTCCTGTCTTTTTAGAGTCCTGCCTATTACCCTATAAATACCCTCCCAGAGTCCCTCTCTATCTTGTTTCATACAGAAGCTTTTCCAGCTTTCTGTTTGAGCCGTTCTTTCTGCTTGCTCATATTTTTCTTTCAATTGCAGGTACTCCTCGACAACTTTCGCTCTCCTGATCTCGGCTGCACACCGGATTCTGCGCTTTCTAGTGGCGACCTCTTTCTTCATCATGGCGAGCTCATTGGACCACCAAGGTAAGTTAATTTTGCTATTTGGCTGTAGTTTAGGGATACTTAAATTGCATGCTTCTATAATTATGTTTATATATGATACTATTTTTAATTCTAATTCAGTTTTATTATTAATTTCGTCTAATTTAGTTTTGCTTATGTTATTTACTTGTAGCAACTGGTCCAATTTCTCACAAAATTGTGCCCAGTTTGCTTTTTTACTATTAAATATTCTTGTAGTTCTGTTTATGTCTAAACCTTTTGCCCTTTTTAGGTTAATTTTAAAAATGATGGTGTTGTGGTCTGAGCTCGTCATACCTTCGTCCACTCTCCAGTCCTCGACCAGATCGAGCAGGTCCGCCGTACATGCTGTGATGTCCACAAAACTCGTATAAAGTGTGGATCCCCTCACCGTGTGGAATGTTGGTGTATCGCCTATGTTGAGCACCTGCAATCCCATTTCTTCTAGAGCACCGGCCATTTTAATCCCTCTTTGGTCGATTTTTTGGCTACCCCACCAAGAGTTCTTGGCATTTGCGTCTCCTCCCAGGATGATTTTTCGGCCAAAACTCCTTTCTATCTTGATCAGCTGTTCCAGGTATGGCTCTATCAGTGTTGGTTTCGGTTCAAGGTAGAATGAGATCACCACAATCTCCCAGGCGCTTGTCTTCATCTTCACCACTGTGATGTTGGGCGTGGTGAAATTCGGACACTGGACGACGTCTATATCACCATCAAAGACTGCGATTGCCGTCTTGTTGACGCCGTCGCCATCACCGGTATGCTGGTAAATTCGAGCACCGCGGTAGTCCCTCATTCTACCCAAACTCCCGATGTACGGCTCCTGGAGCAGTGCAAAAGCCATCCCATTTTTGTGAGCCTCAAGCATGATCTCATTTGTGGCCAGAGCCTTTTTTCGCAGATTTGTTTGGGCCACAAGGTATGGTCTTTTTTGGGAGACAGAGTTTTCGCCCGGGACCACCTTAGCAATACGCCACCGACAGCCGCGCCAATCTGTCCCACTTGATACGAGTTGGGCACTCGCTGTCGAAGGCGTTGTGCTCGGTCTTACCCATCTTTGCGGAAACGCAGTTCCGGCACTTTGGTGGCTCTGCGGCTAGCCGTGAGGGGCAGTCCACCCTCATGTGGGGGTCCCCACAATGTGTGCAGAGATCGGCGGATTCCGTGCACAACTTACGGCTGTGGCCGAAGCGTAAACAGCGGGTGCACTGAATCAGTGGTGACTGGTCCAGCACACGCACCCGCTGCAAGTCGATGTGCACTCGACCCGCGTGCGTCAGCCTCTGCCATACAACGGGGGACACCTGCAGGATGACGTGGCACATGTGGGGGTTCCTCGTCCTACGACGGTACTTCACCCCCATCCGCAGGTCATCCGCAGGCACGTCCCCAATCAGGTGACTGTTTTGGCGTTTTAATGCCTCAATGATCTCCTCGTCTGAGTGGCACGAAAGGACATCCTTGGCGATGATGAGAGGATCTTTATTTTTAACTTCCTCCACCGTTAGATTTCCGGCCTTTTTAATTCTATCGGTCACCTTGGTTAGCTCCTCCCTTGTTTTAAAGCCGACCACCACCTTTTGGTCCCTCGCTTTCCGCACTCTCTCCACTCTGGTCCCCTCATTCCTTGCATCTACCACCTTCCTCAGCTTTTCAAGAACCTCTTCCCCGGTGTCTTTGTCATCGACCGATGACACAACCACCGAGTGAAGAGGCTCCTGGAAGTGCCGCTTCGGGACGGCGGCCATCTCCGCGAACGAGGGTCCCTGTCCTGAGACAAAGCGAGGCACTTGTTGCAGGTGCTCCGACAGAGCCCGTGTATGCAGCTGGCACTCCTCCATCGCCTTATTGTGCTGCTGGAGGTTCTCCATTAGCTGCTTCATGAGCGCTGTCGGTTCACCTGAGGTCGGCATAGGGTCCACGCTAGCTTTTTCGGGCTCAGCTGCCACTCCGGGTGTTTTGGCCCTCTCACTCTCCCCGTCCCTGACCAAGTGATAAAGTCTCTCGACAGCTTTGGCGATCCCATCTTTAATCTCTTTTTTGAGATTTCTGGAGCTTTCCAAATGGATTTTGGCCTTGGTTAGACACGCCTTTGCCTCCGTGGTTCTGTTTTGGTACTGCACGGGTGGTACTTCTCGAGGCGGGCTCTCCAAGGCTTTTCCTGGCATCTCATATGTATCTGACCTTACCCGCTTGATGACTAATGCTTTGGGTTTGGGTTTGGGGGATGTGGGTTCGACTGTCTTCTTGGGAGGAGTGGGAACGGGTGCCTTTTTAGGAGATGTTTGAGTTTTTTGGGGTTGCCCCACTTTCTGTTTCTCCGCTTCCCACTCCCCGACACTGCGCCTCACTGAGGGGCCCGCTGGTGCTGTGCATGCCTCCTCAATGCCCGAACTCTCCTCCGCAGCCCTCTGCTTGTTAAGGGGGGTCCTTATTCCGAACATCTTTAGTGAGAGTTTCTAAGATGATTTCCTAGAGGACACTTATTAAAGGTAACTGAATCCCTGTAAAGGGGGGATCAGAAGAATAATATAAATAAATACAAGACCTGAAGTTAGGACTTGGTCAGGTTAATATACGTCAATGAATTAAATGCGTTCAAGGTGACGATAATAGGCCCTTGAACCGCCAATTTAAATTTTTCCTATTGCCATTTTCCATTGCGCGAGGACCTTTGCCTCCAGATCCCATGGCGGTACTCCGGCAAGGAGGCTCGCCGCCTCGCAGGAGACCGTGCGGTATCCTCGGGCCAGCCGGATGGCCATGACCCTTTGGGACGCGTTAAGCCGGCGGGCTGGCTGTCGCCTCAATGAAGGCGCCCACACCGGCGCCCCGTAAAGGGCCATGGACCGCACGACCCCCGCGTAGAGCCTCCGGCAGGAGGCGTTTGGACCTCCCAGATTGGGCAGGAGCCGCCTCAAGGCAGCCCCGGCCCGGTCCAGTCTGGGAGCCAAACGTCGGAAATGCTCCACGAAGTTCCACCGGCTGTCGAGGACGAGTCCCAGATACTTCATCGTCGACTCGACGCCGATGTGAACCCCTCCCGCCATTACCTGGGAACCCGGCGGTGGCGCACTACGAGGACCATAGAAACCCATGGCCTCGGACTTGTGCAGGGCCACCTCGAGTCCCAGCTGCCGGATTCTGTCGACGATTGTCGCAACCCCGCGTGTCGCTAAGTCGGCCGCCGCCTGGTACGACCTCCCCTGCGCCAGGACCAGCGTGTCGTCAGCGTAACAGACGACGCTGACGCCAGTAGGGAGATCGGCGCGCAGCACCCAGTCGTATCCGATGTCCCACAGATGCGGCCCCAGGACCGATCCCTGTGGGACACCGCACGACATCTCTCGCCGGTTCCACTCTCCTTGGTGACCGGGGTAGATGACAGCCCTATCTGTCAAATAGGCCTCGACCACACGACAGAGGTAGGTCGGCATCCGGTGATACCGAAGTGCCTCCCTGATGCAACTCCAGGGCAGGGTGTTAAAGGCATTGGCGATGTCTAGAGACACCGCCAAGACGACCCCACCCCGGGCCACAGCATCCCCCGTCGTGAGGGCCCGCACGCGCATGATGGCGTCCACCGTAGAGCGCCCCCTGCGGAAACCGAATTGGCTCTCCGCCAGATCCGGCCCCACTCGCACCAGCTGCCCGACGAGGCGGTCTGCAATGACTCTTTCAAAGAGCTTGCCCACCTCGTCGAGCAGCACAATGGGCCGATAGGCGGACGGAGAGTCCGCCGGGCGCCCCGGCTTCCTAATGAGGACCAGTTTCCCAGTCTTCCAACAAAGTGGGAACTGGCCCCTCTCCATGCATGCGCATAGGAGCCCCCTTAGTCGAGGCCCGAGAGTCCCCATGGCCAGGACCCAGGCTTTTCCGGGAATGCCGTCGGGTCCTGGGGCGGTATTCTTCGCACTCATCTTGCGTACCGCCACTCTCATCTCTACCTCGGTCACCTCCGGAGCATCGTCGTCGTCGTCGGCGGTGTGGTCCGCATCGGGCACCGCAATAGGCGGAGCCATGGGCGGGGGCGTATGTTCCCCTCTTGAAGGGAACAGAGCGCTCACCACGTCCTCCACAAGCTGGGGCCGGAGACTCTGCGTCAGCGGGGGAGCCCATGGGCGGAGCTTCTCCCGCACCATCTTATATGGGCGTCCCCACGGGTCTCTGTTCAGAGACTCCAGCAACTCCTCGCGGGCCAGTGTCCTGGCCCGCAGGATCTCCGCTTGGAGGGCGGTCTTCGCCGCTCTGTACCCCTCGTACAGCTCCGCCTCAATGGCTTCCGTATCCGGAGGGCGGATACGGAGCCTGCGGTGCCTGGCGTACCGGCGTCGCGCAGCTACGCACGCCCTGCGCAGAGCCTCCAGCTCTTGCGACCACCAGTACAGCTGGCGCGAAGCACGTCCAGGATGGACCCGGGGCATTGCCACGTCACATATATTGGACATGGCCTCCCGGAACCACTCCGCCTCGTCGTTGATGTCGGCAGGCCTGTCCGGTGATGACACCCAGGCCTGCACGATCGAGGCTTCCAGGAGAAGCTCCCGGTCCATCTGCTTCAGCGCCCACCGCGGACCACTCGGGGCCTGTCGGACCGGCGCGCTCGAGGTCTGGGCGGAGACGTCAAACCGGATGTACCGGTGATCGGAATAGGTCTCCACCTCCTCTATGACGCGCCAGTCGATTACACGCGGCGACAGAGCGGGGCTGGCGAACGAAATGTCCACCACTGATTCGCCCCGCATCCGCACACACGTGGGGACAGAACCCCGGTTTAGGACGACCAGGCCTGTCTCCAGAGCCCAGTCCTCCACCATCCTGCCCCGTGTGTCCGTAAAGCGGGAACCCCAAGCCAGATTTTTGGCATTGAAGTCCCCGAGGACGAACACGGGGAGGGAACCGAACCCGACGACGACGACTCTCAACTCCACGAGGGAGTTGTGGAACTCGGCAAGAGTTCGGTTCGGGGAGAAGTATACCCCTACCACGACAATCTCCCCGAACCGTGCTGCCACGCAACCCCGTCCTCTCTTGACAGACTCGAGGGACGGGGTACCAGCGGCGGCCGACGAAATGAGGGTCACTGAGCCGCTCAGGTCCTCCACCCAGTCATCCCTGGGCGGGACAAAGTACGGCTCAGCGACCACGGCGATGTTAATCGACCACTGCGCCATGCTCTGGAGCAACAGATCCTGAGCGGCAGCGCAGTGGTTGATGTTCGCCTGGAGGAGGCGTAATGGGGCCGTTATTGACACTCCATTTCAACCCCCTCCCTAGCCCCCTCTGAGGGCACCGCCGCGGCGGCAATGGCGGCGACGACGACAGTGGAGGCGGCAGCGGCGGCGGCAGTAGTGGCGGCGGCTGCGGCGGTGACGGCGGTGGCGGAGGGCTTGCCCCTGCCTCTGGCTTTGGCGGGTGGAGCGCAGGCCTTGCTCCCAGCCCGGTGATCGGCCGGCTTGCCAGCCGCCGCACATACAATGCAGTGCGGCGCGGCGTTGCACGAGCTGGCCTTATGACCAGGCTGACCACAGCGGAAGCAGTGGTCGCTGCAGTCTATCTCCGAGGTGCACTTCGCTCCCACGTGGTCGCCCACCCGGCAGCGGAAGCACCTCAGAGGTCTGGGCTCCAGCAGTTTGACCTGCGCGGAGACCCAACCCACCAGAAGCCTTCGGCCCTCCCCGGCTATCAGCTTGGCCGCGGACACGGGGCAGCTCACCGTAACGGCTCGCATCCCCGTGGAGTCAGGGTGGATGGTGCCCGCCCTCACCTCCTCGGCAGAGCACCCCCCAGTCCTGGCGACCGCGGCCACCACCTTTTCTGCCGTCACGCAGTCGTCCAGGCCCCGGATGCGCAAGTCAGCGCGTTTGGTGGGCCTGGACACTCGGGCCTCGTCCGGATCCAGGGACGCCCTGAGCCTATTGGCCAGAGCGTCCGCTGCCGGGCCGCTGTTTGCACCGGGGATCTCCAGCATCCTGGCCCCAGTCGCGGTGATCTTCAGCCGAACGCCATTGGCGGTCTCCTTCAGATCCACCGCCGCATCCACCTTGGCGAGCACGTGCTGGTAGGACACGCCCTTCTTTGCCGCTTCCGGCTGTAGTGTAATCACTACAGCTGCGGACTTCGGGGCGCGGAGCCTAGCCGCGACGCTTCGCTCCTTGCGCCGCTGCCGCCTCGCCTTCCTTTTGGCCGCCCTTGCCGCCTTACCAGCCTTCTTCTTCTCCCCGGCTACTTGCCATCCGGCGTCGGCCGGAGGAGATTCAGAAGGTGGTGGGGGCGGCCGATTCGCCGCCTTAGCCGAGGCCCTGGTTACCCTGGCCGGGGCCTCTGCCGCCTTGACTGGGGCACTCGCCGCTTTGGCCGGTGCCCCCGACGCCTTGGCCGGGACCCCCGCCGCCTTGGCTGGGGCCTTCGCCGCCTGTGCAGCCGCCCCACCTTTGGTCGGCCCCGACGAGGCTGGACCGGCTGTGGCAGCTGCAGTGGCGGCGTACGACAACGCCCTTAGCTGGCCCGGGGCCGGCCGGCTTGCCGCCAACGGGGGGCGCAGGACAATGGCCTCCAACGTGGAAAACTTGCTCCGTAGAGCAGCCATTTCCTGCCGCACCAGGTTGAGGATCCGGTCCTCTGCAGACACGGGCCGTCCCTGCCCATGCCGCTCCCCTTCCTGCGGCACCTCTCGGGGGCCGGCTCCTCGGAGCCCGGCCAAGTCCGCTCGGAGCTCCGCATTCTCCTTTTGGAGAAGCTCCATGACGGCTGTCAAGCGGGCGATCTCCGCCCGCATCTCCGACATACCGTCCGGCGGAGGCCCGGGTTGGAGGGCCTCCGCTGCCGCCATGATAGAGGCAGTAGCCGCGGATACTGCCTTGCCTCTAGAGGACTTCGTCCTCTTGAAGGCCACCTCCCTGATCGCGGCCGCTACCTCCTCCGCGAACTTGACCGCTCGCTCCGAATTGGAGCCACCAGCGGCGTCCAGCTTATTTTTGGCCCGCTCCCGGAGCGGACGGGCCAATTCGGCGACCTGTTCGGTGGCGACCACCCCACCCAGAGCACTCTTCACGGCGTCAGGCCGCACCTTCGTGCCCACCGGTGAGGCGGCGACCACCACCTCCGACTCCTCAGTTGAGGCCTCGGATGACGAGACCCCGGTTTCGCTCTCCGAACTGATGAGCGGCGTATCAGGCCGCTTGAGGCGACCCCGATTGCCCCGCCCCGGTCCGAATGCGTCACCTGGATGCAAAGTTATAACGATTTGATGAAATTGCTGTGTTCCTAAGGTGGATTTCGTCTGTTGGTGAATTTATTTGATTTAAAAAATGAAGCCTTTTTATATTAGCTAGGCGCACGTGCGAGGTGTCGAAAGACGCGTCTCCGCGCGGGCTAGCGACCTATGCAGCTTTTGGAATTATTTCAGAACAAAAATTTTGAGTTTCAGTCAAAAAACGTGATTTTCGACTGAAAATTTCGTGAAAACCGGGAATTACAACTACCGAACGGGACTCGGGCACGCGGAACGCGCACCAGAATACAGGTAAGGCAGGTAAGTATATATTAAAATTAAATCTGAGTTGAATTTGGTGAGAAAATATTGAGATAAAAATTAAATTAGGTTTTCTTAAGGAAAATATTGAAATTTTTTCTAAGTCCCAGACGAAAAAAATTTTTTCGCGTAAATGTCAATTTAGAACAGTCAGATAGTAGGATGGAACCTATTTGAGATCGATTCAGCTGAAAACAGCTTCCGAATGCGTCACCTGGATGCAAAGTTATAACGATTTGATGAAATTGCTGTGTTCCTAAGGTGGATTTCGTCTGTTGGTGAATTTATTTGATTTAAAAAATGAAGCCTTTTTATATTAGCTAGGCGCACGTGCGAGGTGTCGAAAGACGCGTCTCCGCGCGGGCTAGCGACCTATGCAGCTTTTGGAATTATTTCAGAACAAAAATTTTGAGTTTCAGTCAAAAAACGTGATTTTCGACTGAAAATTTCGTGAAAACCGGGAATTACAACTACCGAACGGGACTCGGGCACGCGGAACGCGCACCAGAATACAGGTAAGGCAGGTAAGTATATATTAAAATTAAATCTGAGTTGAATTTGGTGAGAAAATATTGAGATAAAAATTAAATTAGGTTTTCTTAAGGAAAATATTGAAATTTTTTCTAAGTCCCAGACGAAAAAAATTTTTTCGCGTAAATGTCAATTTAGAACAGTCAGATAGTAGGATGGAACCTATTTGAGATCGATTCAGCTGAAAACAGCTTCCGAATGCGTCACCTGGATGCAAAGTTATAACGATTTGATGAAATTGCTGTGTTCCTAAGGTGGATTTCGTCTGTTGGTGAATTTATTTGATTTAAAAAATGAAGCCTTTTTATATTAGCTAGGCGCACGTGCGAGGTGTCGAAAGACGCGTCTCCGCGCGGGCTAGCGACCTATGCAGCTTTTGGAATTATTTCAGAACAAAAATTTTGAGTTTCAGTCAAAAAACGTGATTTTCGACTGAAAATTTCGTGAAAACCGGGAATTACAACTACCGAACGGGACTCGGGCACGCGGAACGCGCACCAGAATACAGGTAAGGCAGGTAAGTATATATTAAAATTAAATCTGAGTTGAATTTGGTGAGAAAATATTGAGATAAAAATTAAATTAGGTTTTCTTAAGGAAAATATTGAAATTTTTTCTAAGTCCCAGACGAAAAAAATTTTTTCGCGTAAATGTCAATTTAGAACAGTCAGATAGTAGGATGGAACCTATTTGAGATCGATTCAGCTGAAAACAGCTTCCGAATGCGTCACCTGGATGCAAAGTTATAACGATTTGATGAAATTGCTGTGTTCCTAAGGTGGATTTCGTCTGTTGGTGAATTTATTTGATTTAAAAAATGAAGCCTTTTTATATTAGCTAGGCGCACGTGCGAGGTGTCGAAAGACGCGTCTCCGCGCGGGCTAGCGACCTATGCAGCTTTTGGAATTATTTCAGAACAAAAATTTTGAGTTTCAGTCAAAAAACGTGATTTTCGACTGAAAATTTCGTGAAAACCGGGAATTACAACTACCGAACGGGACTCGGGCACGCGGAACGCGCACCAGAATACAGGTAAGGCAGGTAAGTATATATTAAAATTAAATCTGAGTTGAATTTGGTGAGAAAATATTGAGATAAAAATTAAATTAGGTTTTCTTAAGGAAAATATTGAAATTTTTTCTAAGTCCCAGACGAAAAAAATTTTTTCGCGTAAATGTCAATTTAGAACAGTCAGATAGTAGGATGGAACCTATTTGAGATCGATTCAGCTGAAAACAGCTTCCGAATGCGTCACCTGGATGCAAAGTTATAACGGGTTAGGTTAGGTTAGGTTAGGTTAGGTTAGGTTAGGTTAGGTTAGGTTAGGTTAGGTTAGGTTAGGTTAGGTTAGGTTAGGTTAGGTTAGGTTAGGTTAGGTTAGGTTTTTTTTTTTTTTTTTTTTATTTATTGGCAGGAGGGGAAATCCTCATGGACGCCCAGACTGACTCACTGGTGAGCCAGTCTGGGCAGTGCCGGACTCTTACCGGCTAAAACCCACTCCTGCCTTTGCTCAGTGTCCCTCTGACATGATCAGAGACCTTTTTTTGCAGTATTTCTTATTTCGAGCAGTTCTTATATTTCTTATTTTCTAACAATAAACATCTAAACATAGTCTACATAGTAAATCTTATCTTATAGTATACCTTATTATATTACCTTATAATACGCTCTAATTTTTCTTTATTATTTTTGTATTTTTCTGTTTTGTTTTATTTGTTTTGTTTTTGAGTCTACCTATGCTAATGTATAATAAAATCTATGATATTTTTTTTATCTATATTTACTCTACTATATTTATAGTAATGGCTATGCTAATATAATTCAATATATCATATAGACATTTTTCTTATTCTATACGTTTATTTTCTATTCTATCGATTTTTAATACTAATGTAATAACTAATTTTCCTTGTTTATATTCACTTAATTTTGGCAGACTCAGAGCTGCTATTCTCGACACAGTTTTTAGCTCTAATTTGTTATGTGCTTCTCTTTGTTTTAGGTACTGTTTGACAATCTGCGCACTCCGGACTGGTGCAGCGCTTCGGATGCGGCTTCCCAAGATGTCCTGCTTCTTCATAACAACGAGCACGTTTGACCACAACGGTAAAGTAAGTTTGTTTTGAATTTTGCATGAATTTAATTTGGTATCTGTTTTTAATTGGTCCAACTTCTCACGAAGTTGACTCCAATTTGCTTGTTTAATATTGTTATTTATTTTGTTTCTAAAACTGTTTGTTGTTTTAAGTATCTGTACTTTAATTTTGAACACAGTACCGTTGTGGTTTTTGATTCCGGGAAACGCTGGATGGACTTCAGCAATACGCCACCGACAGGCGCGCCAACGCGTCCCATTTAAGGCGTATTGGGCACTCACTCTCAAAGGCGTTGTGGTCACTCCTGTCTCCTTTGGCCAATACGCAATTGTGGCATTTTGGTGCCTCCGCTGCCTGCCGTGACGGACAGTCCACTCGCAAGTGAGGGTCGCCACAATGAGTGCAGAGGTCGGCGGGCTGCGTGCACAGTTTACGGCTATGGCCGTAACGCAGACAGCGAGTGCACTGCACCAGTGGCGACTGGTCCTGCACTCGCACTCGCTGTAGGTCTATGTGCACGCGACCCGCAATCGTTAGCCTCTGCCATACCGTCGGAGACACCTGCAGGATGACATGGCACATGTGGGGGTTCCTCGTCCTACGACGGTACTTCACCCCCAACCTCAGATCCCCCACAGGTATGTCTCCGATTAGGTGGGTGTTTTGGATTTGCAGCGCTTCGGTAATTTCCGCATCCGAGTGGCAGGAGAGGACATCCTTGATGATTATCAGCGGGTCTTTGTTCTTCATTTCTGCAACAACCAGGTTGCCCGCTTTCTTAATCCTTTCAGTCACTCTGGTCATCTCCTCTCTTGTCTTGAACCCAAGGACCACCTTTTGGTCCCTCGCTTTGCGCAGCCGTTCCACCCTGGTGCCCTCGTTTCTGGCATCGACCGCCGTTCTGAGCTTCTCAATTACCTCTTCACCGGTGTCTTGATCATTCACAGATGATACAACTACCGAGTGAAGAGGCTCTTGGATGTGCTGCTTCGGACCGGCAGCTATCTCCGCGAAAGTTGGACTTTGGCCTGCGACGTAGCGAGGAGCCTGCTGGAGATGCTCCGACAGAGCCTGGGTATGCTGTTGGCACTCTTGCAATGCATGTTTGTGCTCCCTGAGGCCCACTATAAGGTTCTGCATCAGCTCCGTCGATTCACCCGCTGTCGGTGTGGGCTCCTTTTGGGTTTCCAACTTGCCACCCTCTTCGGTTCCCCTTGTTTTTTCAGTTTCAGCCTCCTTTACCAGCTGGTAAAGTCTTTCCACTGCTTTTGTAATCTCGTCTTTTATCTCCTTTTTTAGGTTTCGGGAACTCAGAAGTTGGATTTTTGCTTTGGAGAGACATGCCTTTGCCTCCGTGGTTCGATTCAAGTACCTCACGGGTTGAGCTTTTTGCGGCGAGTTCTCCTCAGTTCTCTCCAGCTGGTTCGGTCCTTCCAATTTGTTCTGACTGGAGAACGTTGGTTTCGACTTAGCTTTAGGGGGGGTAGACAGCGGGGCCGTCTTCGGAGGTGTTGCTGTTTTGAGGGGCTGTCCAGAACTCGGTCTATCAGCCTCCCACTCTCCGATACTACGCCTCACCGACGGGCCAGCTTGTGCCGGTCGTGACTTCCCCGTGTCCGAGCTCTCCTCCGAGACCTTTGTCTTATTAACTGGTGTCCTAATTCCGAACATTTTAGAGCGATCGAAGGTTCGGGACTGCGGAACGACTAAATTGCCAGTGGACACGAGTGTCTGTACCGAATCCCTGTAAAGGGGGGATCGGCTAGTAGTAAAATAAAAGTGTAAATAATACGAGTCCTATAGCTAGGACTTTCGTCAGTCAGGTATTGTTAAGACAATAATTAATATGCGTTCAAGGTGACTAGGCCTTGATACCGCCGAATTAATGTATTCCTATTGCCGAAAGGTGTGTAAGGGGCTTGAAGAGCTAAAAACTGAAAGTTATAATTTTGCTAAAACTGAAATGATTACCTGGCCAGTGAGGACAGGGTGGGTGGGAGGGCAATTTTTCGCCTTTTTATATTAGCTAGGCGCACGTGCGAGGTGTCGAAAGACGCGTCTCCGCGCGGGCTAGCGACCTATGCAGCTTTTGGAATAATTTCAGAGCAAAAATTTTGAGTTTCAGTCAAAAAACGTGATTTTCGACTGAAAATTTCGTGAAAACCGGGAATTACAACTACCGAACGGGACTCGAGCACGCGGAACGCGCGCCAGAATACAGGTAAGGCAGGTAAGTATATATTAAAATTAAATCTGAGTTGAATTTGGTGAGAAAATATTGAGATAAAAATTAAATTAGGTTTTCTTAAGGAAAATATTGAAATTTTTTCTAAGTCCCAGACGAAAAAAATTTTTTCGCGTAAATGTCAATTTAGAACAGTCAGATAGTAGGATGGAACCTATTTGAGATCGATTCAGCTGAAAACAGCTTCCGAATGCGTCACCTGGATGCAAAGTTATAACGGGTTAGGTTAGGTTAGGTTAGGTTAGGTTAGGTTAGGTTAGGTTAGGTTAGGTTAGGTTAGGTTAGGTTAGGTTAGGTTGGGGGATCCCCCACAGTGCATACTTCCTCGCAGTTTCCCCCGGGCAACGCCGTGTCTGACCACCGTAACGGAGTGGCAGACCGGCGGCTAAAGTGCGCTGTGATTCGCAGACAAAAATGCGGTCGTCTGCGAATATGACGAGCAAACCCACGCGTGACGCCTCTGGGCGTTTTATGTCGAATCGCTCCTCTCAGGGCGATTCAAACGGCCCTTCTCAGGGCCAACCCAACGGCCCTTCTCAGGGCCAACCCAACGGCCCTTCTCAGGGCCAACCCAACGGCCCTTCTCAGGGCCAACCCAACGGCCCTTCTCAGGGCCAATCCAACGGCTCTTCTCAGAGCCACGCCGGCGGCGCTTTGGCGTCGGTAGCTGACCGCGCACCATCTGCGGCCAGCTTTTTCAGTAGGCCAGGCGAGTTGTCGGACTCCGACGACTCCAATATGGACACGTCGGGGGCCGAAAGTGACCGCTTCAAGCGGAAGAGGTCCGAGGGCTCCTCGGAGTCGACTCGAGGTGGGGCGAAGAAGAAGTCGAAATCTAAAAAGGCTTCGACTTCTACTGCGCCTTCTACCCACGATGTGGGCTTGGTGGACGCCGAGCGCCAGCTACACTTAGCAAAGAGGGCGCAACTCCAACTAGACTTGGAGGAGAGGGTCGCCGCCAAGGAGCAGCAGGCGCAAGTTGCCAGATCGAGGGCCGGCTATGGTGCATCCAATGTACTGTATGCTGACCACTCCCTGGCAGAACTAGAGCGAATGGCACAAGAAGATAAGGAGGAGGTCCTGGAGGTCGCCTCAAAGTCTTCAAATTTGAAGGGGACTTTTCAAAAGGCCCTCAAATGCCGGGCCGCCAGCATGCACGGCATTGTTCTGGAGCTGGTAAAGCGGACGGCCACGGACGAGACACGGCAGCTGCAGGCCAAGGTGGATCGCCTGCAGGCGGAGGTCAGCCAGCTACACCAGAAGCTGGCTGAGGCCACGGCCACGCCTGCCCAATCTGCCCCAGGTCCGGTGGTAGGAGGCTGGTCCTCCTCCCCTGCCAGCCTTGAGGCAACAATCCGTGGGGTTGTCATGGAGGAGAGGGCCTTCATCAGAGCCTGCTTCGCAGGCATCGAGGACCGGCTCTTGCCGGAAAGGCGGCTCCGCCCGCCGCTAGCGGCTGACAAGAGTCCACCACCGAGGGAGCCGGAACCTGCGCCTCTAGCAGGCCCGGTATCCAAGGGCAAAGGAAAGGGCAAGAAGACTAAGGCGGCTTCTCATACACCCACCACAAGCGCGGAGGGAGCGTCTGGGTCGTCTGCTACTCCAGCAGCAGCTCCCAAGAACTCGCAGGAGGAAGACGCCCTTCTTCCCTCCACCACCCCGTCCAACCAGTCGTGGACGGAAGTGGCCAAGAGAGGAAAGGGAAAAAAGGGGAAAAAGTCGGGCCCCGAGTCCGCTGCGACTGGTCCTGCAGCTAAAAGGGCCCCAGCCGGCGTGAGAAAGCTGGTTGCTCCCAAAACCGCGGCCGTCGTGGTGACTATCACCCCGGAGGCCGTTGGGAAGGGCGAGACGTATGAGTCCGTCCTAAGACGGGCTCGTACCAATGCTGATCCCTCCCGGCTGGGGATCAGCAACATCACGTGCCGCCTAACCCTAACCGGGGCTCGAATTTTCGAGTTCTCGGGGGAACAGCGCGGCGCAAATGCGGACCTCTTCGCAACAAAGTTGCAAGAGGTCATTGCGGATGCGGCAACGGTCGTCAGACCCGTTAAGACCGCAGCCTTGGAGGTGGCCGATCTGGATGATTCGGTCACCAAAGAGGATGTGGTGGCGGCCGTCGCGGCGGCTGGAGGCTGCGACGCTGGCGCGGTGAAGGGTGGAGCCATCAGGCCCGGCCGCCGCGGCATGGGCGTCATCCGCGTTGAGTGCCCAGTCGCCGCGGCTGGGGCCGTCCTTGCTGCAACCAAGGGACGGCTGCTTGTAGGGTTCAGCACGGCTGTGGTCCGGCCGCTTGAAGACCAGCCTGTTCGCTGCTTCAAGTGCTTCGCGTTCGGCCACACCCGAGCCACGTGTCCATCCAAGTTCGACTGGGGAGACACGTGCTTCCAATGTGGACAGGAGGGACACAAGAGTACCGCTTGCCACGCCGCCACCGCACCACACTGTGCGGCGTGTGCTGCCAGTGGCCGCTCCGCGGACCACAGGATGACGGGCAGGAGCTGCAAGCCCCCTGTGAAGAAAGGCATAGTGCCGGCGCAGGTTCGCCCTGTTGCTGCCACCGCCGCCGTCGTCGTCGCCGCTGTAGCTCCAGCGGCGGTAGCTGAGGGGACCGGTACGATGTCGGAATAATGGTTTCTAACTACCGCATCCTCCAGACGAACACCAATCACTGCAGAGCGGCCCAGGACCTGGTGGTGCAGGTCATGGCCGAGTGGTTGGTGAACGTAGCGGTGGTCGCCGAGCCTTACTATATCCCCGGCAGCTGGCTGGGTGACGAGGACGACTCGGTGGCATTAGCGGCGCGGTCTTCTACAGACTCCCCTCCCCTCTCGCTATTGGAGAGGGGACCGGGATACGTGGCCGCCGCGTGGGGAGACATGGCCATTGTGGGCGTCTATTTCTCCCCAAACCGCCCTCTTCAGGACTTTGAGAACTATCTCGGAGTCTTGGCCGCCGTGGTCGGCAGGGCGGCGCCGCGTCAGGTCTCCGTGCTGGGAGACCTGAATGCCAAGTCGGTGACCTGGGGCAACCCGGCCACCGACGCACGTGGGCGGGCAGTGGAGATGTGGGCAGCCTCCTCTGGACTCTCTCTCTTGAACAGAGGAAGCGTCCAGACATGCGTGCGGCGGCAGGGTGGCTCAATAGTGGACGTCACTTTCGCCACCCCTGCGTTGGCCGCGCGCGTGTTGAACTGGCGGGTGGACCTGGTGGAGACTATGTCGGACCACCGCTACGTGCGGTTCGACATCTCCACCAGTGGCCCCGGAGAGACGCAGCCCTTCTCGGTGCGATCACCGTTCCCACGGTGGGCTCTAGCCCGCCTCGACAGGGAGGCAGCTGTGGAGGCGGCTTTCGTCCAGGACTGGCTTTCGCCGCCTTCTGCCGGCCTGGATGTGGACACCGTAGCGGGGCACCTGAGGGAGTCTATGACCGAGGTATGCAACTCCAGCATGCCTCGGTCTCGCCGACCACTGCCCAAACGTGCCGTGTACTGGTGGTCGGTGGAGCTGGCGGGGCTTCGAGCAGCGTGTGTGGAGGCCAGGAGGACCTACACGCGGAGACGGCGGCGGCGTCGACGGGACCAGGCCGACGAGGACCACCTCTATGAGGTATACATGGAGGCAAAAATGGTCCTCGATCGGGCTATCACCGCCGCCAGAGACTCGTCGAGAGCGGAGCTGCTGGAGGGTCTCGACAACGACCCCTACGGGAGACCATATAAGGCGGCACGCAACAAACTGCGCCCCTTTGGTCCCCCGGTGGCCGAGACCCTGGAGCCCTCATTTCTGGATGGGGTGGTTCAGTCCCTTTTCCCGTGCAGGGACAACTTCACCCCACCAATGATGGGCCCACCGCGGGGGATAGATCCGCCAGCTGAGGAAGAAGAGGAGGCCCCTCCTGTCACGGAGTCGGAACTTGACACGGCTATTCTTCGTATCCGCGCCAAGAAGACAGCTCCGGGCCCCGACGGTGTTCCGGCAAGAGTGGTGGCAATCGCTGCCACTCAAATGGAGGAGAGGTTTCGGGACCTCTTTAGCGCATGCCTTGCGTCTGGAAGGTTCCCGAAACCGTGGAAGGAGGGGCAGTTGTGCCTCCTTCGCAAGGAAGGCCGCCCAGCAGACTCCCCCTCGGCATACCGGCCCATCGTTCTGCTCGATGAGGTCAGCAAAATGTTCGAGGGGATTATCGCTGCCCGCCTAAAGAGCCATCTGCGGAGTATCGGGCCGGACTTGTCGGACGCTCAGTTCGGTTTTCGGGCTGAGCGTTCCACGGTGGATGCGCTGGCCTGCCTTAAGGGCCAGGTGAAGGAGGCAATGGAAGCGGGGGACGGATTGTTGGCTGTGTCATTCGACATAGCGAATGCCTTCAACTCTGTTCCCCACTCCACCATCCTAGAGGCGCTCCGATACCACGGAGTGCCTCGATACATGCGCAGGCTGCTGGCCGACTACCTGGAGGATCGGGCGATCCTCCTGGTAAATAAGACTGGCCAAGTCCGGCGGTACGCCGTTGAGGCTGGCGTTCCACAGGGGTCAGTCTTAGGACCTCTCCTTTGGAATGTCGGCTATGATTGGCTCTTGCGGGGAACTCTCCTCCGAGGCACGAGTGTCGTCTGCTATGCGGATGACACTCTCCTCACCGCCCGTGGGGGGAGTTTCAGGGAGGCGGCCAACTTGGCCTCGGCGGGCGGATCCTTGGTCGCAGGGAGAATTCGCCGCCTAGGTTTAACGGTGGCGCTGCAC